>CM056376.1:2007395-2072395 GCA_029718625.1 Synaphobranchus kaupii
ACCCGCGGCCATAAACAGTGTCTGTAAACCCGGACTGTGGGCAGAGCGCTACTGAGTAAAGCTGCGCAGTACAAGCGGGAAAATGAGCAGGGATTGGGTTGGAGATCTTTAATTGGGGGAAAGTATCGCAAGGAGCCTCCTGAGAGCAGCCATTTTAGCCCCCCAGTGTCCCTGACACCACCTGCTGCATTAGTACTGTGGGCCTGGAGCTCCCAATTAGCCCCGCTAGTCCCGGCGCGGGGTGAGGCGAGGCGGGGGATGAAACGGTTAACCGAAGAGGGGCCGGCCACACCCCCCCCCGACGTACAGTCTGGCCCTATTAATGACTCCGGAAACTGAGCCGCAGTCTGGCGCGGAGCCAGAGAAATGAGTGGACTGCACTTAATGGATTGAGACAATGTCCTTTCCAAAGAGTCACAGCCGAGGTGCTACGAGCCGCCCGCCACTCAATCAGGCCCGTTTCACTTCTTTTAATAACAACTGAGCCGTGCGACTGCAAACGGCCTAATGGATTAATATAAAGTAGGCCAAATGTGAGGCTCTGAAACAATGCTAAAGAGATGCATTGCAAGGAAGGAATGAGATTTGTTCCGATAGGCCCCCAGAACTAATTCAGCCCATCGGCTCAGGGCACTACAAAGACAACATCACTGAAAGGCATTAGTGTAATTAACTGGCCGGCTGGAGAGCAGGGCTGTAATGGTAAAATTAAAAGAGCACCAGCTTTTTCAGGGTGTGATAACACAACTGTGCCACCAGAGGGAGTTGTGAGCCCCAGGCAGACGTGCGGATGTGCTGGCAATGTCACCTGGGATTAGAGAAAGCTGCCTGCTCTAATCTGCCATGTCCGTGTGTGTGCACGTGTGCGCGTACGTGTGTATGTGTGTGTCTGTGTGTATGTTACTGTGCCTGTGTGTCTGTGCGTGCGTGCGTGCGTGCACACCAGTGTGTCTGTGTGTGACGCACACCAGTGTGTCTGTGTGTGACACACTGCTGGAAAGCAGGGGGGAGGGACAGATCAATTGCAGAGTGATGGGTCCATTCACAGCCAATCAACATGCAATGTGCCTCAGCCATAGGCTATGGTATCTGGAGCAGGGGGAGGAGCCTGCTCCACCACTATAGGTACAGTATGTGTGCTCATGTAGTAATCTGTGGATAAACTCAGAGATACATAACTGAAGAGGTACAGATTAACCAGTCAAGCAGCAGTGTGGTGAAAGGGTTTGAGAACTGGGCTTGTAACCTAAAGGTTGCAGGTTTGATTTCCATGTAGGACACTGCTGTTATACCCTTGAGCTAAAGGTGCTGAACCTGAATTTTTCAGTAAAATATCCAGCTGTACAAATGGATACTATATAAAAAGGAGAGCAAGTTGCTCTGGATAAGAGCTAAATCTGCTAAATGCCCGTAATGTAACAGAATACAAATACAGTATGAACCCAGAAGAAGCCTGTGAAATACTGCTTTACCTGTAAAATATTTATGAGCACTGACGCGAGACGGTGAGCATCAGAGCAAAATGAGCCGTACTTTCCATAGATTAAAATAATATATATTGTGGGCAGCACACAGGTCAGCTGACTCTCCAGCCGTATGCTAGTCACCCTGAGTGGACAGGCGTTTCATCCCCCGCCCTGGCACCTTCTCTACCCGTTACCCCCCTCTGCTGCCTACCTGTATTAATAATCTCATTTAGACAAAGGGCCGTTTCTTACCACGATCATTAAACAATATACGAAGGGGGAAAAAATAGCATTTGATAAAAAGGGCCAGAACAGGTCACAGATAGTGGGTGACTGAAATGCTGTTGGTCCCTTTGAATTGTAATTATGAAGGTTTCTGTGAGATCCCAGCTAATGCTGATTTGATTATTGGTTCATTTAAACTGAGGTTTAGGTCTACAAAATGAGAATAGCCCATTTAAAAAACTGCAGCAATAATAATATAAGTCCTGAAACAAGTACCAAACAACCTACATTCCTGGAGTGTTTGTATCTCAGGGTTTTTACTGTAGTACTGGTGACATGTTCATAGGAAAAAAACTGACAATTCAAATTGCACTCAAAGCATCTAAAAGCATTAGCCCTTAGGGGCGGTGAAGCAGTCAGGTTACATAGAGAAACATCGGCACGGGCATCCTGTCTCTGCTGACACACACACACACACACACACACGCGCGCACACACACACACACACGCGCGCACACACACAAGCACAAGCACAGCCGCACACACACACAAGCACAAGCACAGCCGCACACACACACACCTGAGAGGGGTGAAATGGCGTGGCTCAGAGCGGTCCCCGGGGTGGGCGTGGCAGCAGGGCGTGGCCGCGGCCGGCGTTGGCGTTGGCATCCAGCTCCACAGGGAGGGACGGCCGATGGGGGCGGCCCAGCCGGGCGGCTGAAGAGGTAGAGGAGGCGGGGTTGGGATTGGGGGCGGGGGGTCTTTATCGGGGCGATCCCCTCGTTCCTCCAGTGCGGTCCCGGGCTTCCGGAGCGGGAAGAGTGGGTACTGGAGGGCTTACTGTGGCGGGCCCTGCCCCCCCCGCTTTGGACTGCTGGTGCCGGTGAGCTGTATGACCAATCACAAAGCCCCCAAATTATGACCACGCCTATCCACCGGTAACAGCATTGGTAACACGTTCAGTATTGGTCACACACAACACTTCTAGATCCTAATGGGGTAATGACCTCTTCAGGAATCACTCATCAACATACTTTCCATTTGAGATTTTACAGGCATTAATCATGTTTTTAATAAAATTACCCTTCGGATAACTGTTCAGTTGATTTTGTATAGCGCTTTTTACAGAGAACTGTCACAAAGACGCTGTACAGAGTAACAGAAGGAGAATTGGGCAAAAACCAGGCCTGAACCCGCAAACAGCGAACCAGGTTAAAAAAAAAAAGGGGTTACAGACCTGACATGAAGATTAGATGCTAACTGAGGAAATGGATACGTAAAGCAGGCCATGTCTAAAATATACATTTCCCCCCCCTCAGTAAAAACAGATCTCAAGCCTCCACAGATAATTCTATGACATGAGCTCCTGCCACAGTTAAATAGGTTTAAAAAAAAAAGAATAACATTCAATATAATCTCCATGGGCTCTCTATAACGGGGTAATGACACTGGTTTAAAACAGCAGGCTTTCCATTATAAGTGCCATTCAGGGTGTGAAGAATGAAAAGATGACGGTTGGCAGGGTGGAACACTTTCCAGACCCGGGTATGCTTCAGGAAGGGAAGGACTGGAACACTGGTTAAAGGAAGTGACCTCACCGAAGGCAGAACAGCGGCAGGGATCGTGTTTATCCAAGTAGTGCTCCAGGGTGTCCCAGCCTCCACCTACACGCACCATCACATGAGTGCGAAGTACCTACAGAGAGTGTACAGACCACACTGTCAGAACAACACACACAGGCACGCACACACACGCACGCACACACGCACGCGCACGCATGCACGCACGCACGCACACGCACGCACACACGCACACGCACCGCATGCACGCACGCACAGGCACGCACACACACGCGCGCGCACACACACACACACACCGGCGCACACACAGGCGCGCACACACACACACCGGCGCACACACAGGCACGCATGCACACGCACGCACACACACGCGCATGCACGCACGCATGCATGCACCGGCGCACACACAGGCGCGCACACACACACACACACACACACACACACACACACGCGCACACACAGGCACGCACACACACACACACACACACACACAAACCGGCGCGCACACACGCACACACAGGCGCGCACACACACACACACACACACACACACACACACACACACACACACACACACACAAACACAAACACACAGAAACAGACACACTGCAGCCACAGTGCTTCAAACATGTACACCTGGTATCACACATCAAAACAAAACAAACAGACACAGAAAAAGACAGGTGTATTGTATAGTAATATAATAATAAGCATGCTAACCAGTCTCACAAGAAATACAATCTGCGAACACATGGCTTCTGATAAGGGATATGAGGGTGTGGGGACAGGTGTGTGTATGTGTGGGGGGGGGGGTTTAGCTAATCAAATATGAACCAAATATTTGAATATTCATAAACTTCATAAACATGAGAAATGAAAAGGCAATGGTGCTGGTGAGTACACGCTGCAAAAGAGCTCCACAAATAATCAAAACCATATTTAAATGGGCGAGACGCACCGACAGCCCGACCAGGAGGAGGAAGTTAAGTGAAGAGATTCAAATTAAACTGACACCCACGCTGTCCTGTTCATGTAGTGCCCTTCCCCCTGCCCCTCAGTTACGTAAACCCCCCCCCCCCCCCACCCGAAAAAAAAAAATACTCTCCAGCATTACCCCCAGCTGCTGCCTTTATGTGGGCTGTTCATCGCCATGCCAACACACAATTAAAGAGAGGGAATAATAAAAAGCCACACAGATCTAAAAGGCTCTCTTCCCTCTCAACTGGCTTCTCTTGGCTTTCAGAAGGAAAGAGCCACAAATTAGCATGGTAACCGCTACCCCCCCCCCCCACCTCCTCCTTCCCCTCCCCTCCCCACCCCACCCCTCCCCTCCCCACCCCCACCCCACCCTCCCCTCCCCACCCCACCCCCACCCTCCCCCTCCCCACCCCACCCTCCCCACCCTCCCTCCCTCCCTGAGTCTTCCCTCTGAACTGCGTTAGTAAGGGGGGGGGGGTTAAGTGGGTCCCACATCGCTGGCTTTTCAGGCCTGGTGTCTCCAGGCTGTGGCTGAGGTGTATATTTAGCTGCTGTGATGGTTCTGTGGAGCGCCGGCTCTCTAGGTTGTGTAATGGTGCCGCTGTGGGCCACAGGTTTTGAGTGCCCCTCACCCCCACCCTCTCCGAGCCTCTGCAGCGCTACAAGGGTCAGCATCTGCTAACTGGCTGGTGCAGTACCCGCCCCCCCTGTGCCACATGTGCTCGACCCCCCCCCCCCCCCACCACCAGAGGCACCTGGGCTAGAGAGCACGACGCTCTGTTTCGGTTGCACCTCCTGGAGGCTCCAGCCATCGTCCCCTTCCCTTAATGGGGTTTTAGACCTGAGGGGACCGGGGTCAAAGCGCTTCCTCCCCGCATAGGGGTGCCTGGGTGGAGCCTTTTGTGCAGGCGGCTCCGCGTCGTTCCTCCAGTACCCGACCCGTCGCCGGAGGGCTCCTTACCAAACGAGCGCAAGGGCGGTGGTGGCGGAGGAACGAGGTCTCCGTTGTCATTGGCAACGGCAGGCGATCACCCAGCTTTAACAGAAAGGGTGGAGTGGTGAAGGGGCGCAAAAAACTGCCGACGGCGCAAAACGCAGCTGGATTAAAACGTGTGACGCGGTGGATACCATTAGCGCTGCTGGTGATTGACACGGTGGCTGCTGTTCCATTTTACTGTAGTACAAAAGGGAGCCTTTGCGGTACAGACAATATCCTCATCATCATTGGCTCAATGGACACCCCCCCCCAATTTAATTCCCATTGCCCCCCCCAATCATTCTTTCCTACATTTCTGTATGTGGACGGGCAGGCGGGTGAATAGGGGACTGTGTGAGGAAGCTCGTTTCCTACTGGATCAATGGGGTACATCTCGGCTGAGCTGGCGTGTTGGGGATATGGGGATATGCGTAATCGCTGTCATCCTCAGTGAGCGGGGGGGTCTTGGTCTCCCCAGCACAGACTCATCAGTATCACACAGCCCCCCCCCCACCCCCCCGAATGTGGCACACTTACCACAGCCACTCAGAGCCAGCCCAACAGAGCAGCCATCTTTCACTCACAGCGCTCTTCTGATCTGTATCCCCTCTACGCACGATTAATATGGAAATATAACTTTATAAATGTGCACCACTTCAACTGAGGCGCCCAAGCCCCCCCCCCCAATTAATGAAATGTTATGGATCCCAATCAGAACTTCCTGCAATGCCCTGGATAAGATCACAGAAAGGCCATTAGGCACAAGCTAAATTGCGGGGCCAGCACAAATGACCGGGCGTGCGAGATTGAGTCCGCCAGGAAACTGCACAAAGCGTTTTTTTGTACGGGCTCCCCGCCGGACTCAATGAGGGGGGAAACTCTGATGATGTCTGATAACGCGCCAGAGCGCTGGAACAATGAGACGTCATTCTGTCGTAGGTCAGGTACCGGATCTGCCACAGTGACGGCACAACCGTTTCTTCCAGGGGTCATCGAGAGTTACTCACCGACAGACTGGCTGGATGATTAAATGAGCGAGTGAACAACTGTGTGAATGAATGTGGGGAGAGGGTGAGGAAGAGGGTGAGGAAGAGGGTGTGAGGTCTTACCCGAATGAAGATCAGAGCACTGGAGCCCCCCACTTTGTACTTTCCCTCGGACACCTTCGTCATGGGAAACTGGGCGGGACAGGAACAGCGCCCCAGTATCTCCCGCACCTAACCAAAGGGAAGGAAAAGCTTACTTCCTTTAAGAGCAGAAAAATGAGTCTCCACACGACCTGCTAAATATGACTTACTCACAGGGAAGGATGGGGAAGTGACTCCTCTCTGCGTCCCCCATTTTCACACCTACACATTTTATTGACTGCACTTCTTATGGTCTTTAAAAAAAAAAGAAACCCTTCCTTACGGAACATTCAGAGCGACATCCCTGAGCCGTCTAAACTGTGACCTCTGACCCTGCTGCTTCCAGCTGCCCCACCCCCCCCAATCCGTCAGCAACAGGACGGTAAGACAAGCTAATCACAAAGGGGAGGACAGGGCTGGCCGCCTTCTCTGCCAGGAGGCCTTTCATAGAGAATTAAACCTGTCTGGTAAACGAATGCACCCTTGGTAATACGGTGATCATTGTGCATGTGAATTATTCATACTGTAATAAAAATGATTACATGCCTTATGCAGATCTATGATATAATGACATCATGATTTAGACAAGCTCAATAGCCACTGCAATGCTCCCTGTAGTGGGAGTTGGATAAAGGGGGTCAAAGGTTAACTACTGCATCTCGGTGGCAGTCCTCTGGCTCAGGGTGGTTATTTGGGGGGGGGGGCTTGACTGCTCTAGGCAACTGTAAATTCACTTTCTGGTCAAATTACAGGAGAAGCAGCAAGGATTTATTGGGATTCCCATTTCCCCTATTAATGGGAATTGGGATTCCCATTTCCATACACTGTAAGTAAAAATAAGAACTAAGAAAGGAGAAAAACTGAAGGATTTTTAGGTATAGACAGTCTGTCTGAAATCACCCTTTCCAACAGCTCTGGGCTGTCTGTTACATCAGGAACAACACTGTAGAAACTACAGCTTTTAACCAAAGGACCTTCCCTCTCACACACCGTCACAATACAACCAACCTGCAGCATTGCCCTGGTGGTTTATTTGCTGTAATTCCCTGGAGGCACAGATTAGACATTGTGAAGACAAATCGTCAATTAAAATTTGATCACGTCAACAGAAACGTTCAATGAGACCGAATACTCAGGATCCCAAGTGGCTGAACTCTGATTAAATTAATCACAGCACTGATGCAATTAAAGGCTTGTGAACAGAAAAACATCGCTGTGTTACTAAGGGCATTTCTGAAGGATACTTTCGATGGCAGGAATTCTTTACCTTTTACACAATGATGCCTTTTTGCCAGACTGAATAATTTGGAGAGTATGGCTTCGGTATTAAATTAAAATGATCGAAAGCACTCCTTTCACTGAAATAAAATCCAACAGACATTGTGTTTCTGTTGACATGTCCAGTATGTGGAGTGCAACATAAGCATTAATGTGAAAAATGAGAATTTTTCAGTACTTTTACGGCCCGTATAACATTGTGGTCCATATGAGATGTACTGCCCTCCAATAAACTGGTAAAGATGAGTAAAAAGGGTCATAAAAAATTACCCTTTCTCACACTGAAAAAAATTGAAAAATCCAACCTTTAATTGAAGTAAATTTATTATGAGAAAAAAAAATCCCTCATCAAGAAATAATTATTTTTAACGAAACCATGTGTGCCACAATTATTGGCACCCCTGCATTTATATATGTAGAATAAAGTAATAATTTTTAATATTTGGTCGCATATCCTTTGCATGGCATGACTTCCTGATGTCTGTCACCCAACAACATCTTGATATCTTGTTTTCTGGTACTCTTTCAAGCGATACGATAACGTCTCTGCATTTGAATGGATCTCTATGGGAATTGGGGGGTGGGACTAGATTTAGCTGTAAATTAGGCTGGAACAGTATGGAACACATGGTTGGTAAAATGGCTCTAAGTCATCAAGGGTCTGAGGTATCAAAGGAGCCTCAAACCATCACTCTGCTGCCAGATATGCAGTAGATATGGATGGATCACTTTAAGGGTTGTTTCTCCTGACAAATTCTTCTATTGAACTCTATGGAAAAATAAGTCAGGAGAAGAAACCCTTCAAGTTATCCATTCATATCTACTGTATTTCTGGCAGCAGAGTGGTGGTTTAAGACTTGTTTGATACATCAGACCCTTGATGACTCCATTCAAATGCAGAGACGTTATAGTATCGCTTGTAAGAGTACCAGAAAACAGGATATCAAGAGCCTTTTGATGTTGTTGGGTCACAGACATCAGGAAGTCATGGCATGCAAAGGATATGCGACCAAATATTAAAAATGATTACTTTATTCTATATATAAATGCAGGGGTGCCAATAATTGCGGCACACGTGGTTTTGTTAAAAATAATAATTACTTGAGGGATTTTTTTTTCCCTCATAATAAATTTACTTCATTTGAAGGTTGGATTTTTCTCATTTTTTCAGTGTGAGATTAAGCTAATTCACCAAATGGTGAATTTTTTATAACCTTTTTACTCATCTTTACCAGGGGTGCCAATAATAGTGGAGGGCACTGTAAATGGGGCTGCAGAAATAGAATGCTCATATTTAAGCACTTATACTCTTCATATTTCACTTGTTTTTGTAAAAATGTGAATATTTGCACTAAAGCTGATTTTTTTCTTCTCTAAAATGGAGAAATTGCAGCTGTTGAACTGAGGCTGCATTGCTATTTTGCGTTTCTAAATGCTTGGATGATATACATTGATATGTTTAATATCAGGCATTTTATTGGCATTTCATAACAACATAAAATTGTTCCCAGGAAGCCGTTTGAACTGTGTATGCAGAGATATACTGTTAATGAATTGAGCTCAAAGAACTAAAGGGTTGTACTGTCCTTTATTAATTACTGACTGAAAGAAGCCACGCCTCCAGGTAATTACTCAGCAATGCTTTGATATTCATTGTTAATTCACTGTTTAAAGTGTGCCACTTATTTAGTAAAACCTTGAAAATGGTAGTGCTGAAACATGTTTGTATTGCTGTCTTATAAAGAAAGCAGCACAGACAGACGGACACGCAGATCACAGAGGCTGAGATTTTCCATTTTGAGCACAGCCCATCCCAGAATAGCTTTTCATCATCTTGTGTCTATGGCAACACACCAGCACAGCAGTTTTTAAAGAACATCTTTTTCCAGCGTGAGGTGCGATTTCAGTTGGGGCTCTGGAGAAATCTCACAGTGTACCTGCCTCGCTCTCGAGATCGCCTCCCAGCGCTGGCTTTCCAGGCCTGGCCTCTCCGTACCGGCCGCTCGGCCAGAACAGGCCCGGAGGACTGGGGCTAATTTAAACATGCTGCTCCACCCCTTCACACGCGGCCCATCGGAGAGAGCTTTGAGGAGCTGACTGGGGTGACTCGCGTGTGTGAGGAGACAGTGCCACGGTTTGTTTTGTGTTTTGGCCGCTGCCTCGTACGGTAATATCTGGCAGGGCGTGTAGGGTGCTTATTAGATGCCGGGTTGGGAGGGGCCAGGCCGGGCCCAGGCTGGGTTTTCGAGGGAGGGACAGGGGCCGGGCTGGGTGGAGAGGGAGGGGCGGAGCCGGACCAGATCATGCCACGTGGGCTCGTTCCCAGAGGCCTGGGCTGCTTTGATGTTATTCCTGGCGGCTCTCTCAGACGAGGCGTGTGCTCACTTGTCGAACCGTGAGCCACTGGAGAAAAGCGCTGAAGGGAGGGAAACAAGAGGTGGAAATACCCAAAGAAAAGCAGTGGGCCCACACACATGCACACACACATGCACACACACAGACACACGCAGACACACACACGCACGTACGCACACACAGACACACACATGCACACATGCACACACACAGACACACGCAGACACACAAACACGCAGACACACACGCACGTACGCACACACAGACACACACACGCACACAGACACACACACAGACACACGCACACGTATGCACACACTCTCTTTCACTCAAACACATACACAGATGCAGACACACAGACAGAAACACACTCTCACTCACTCATAGACAGACACACACTCTCTCACTCACTCACTCACACACTCACACACACACACACACACACACACACACACCTTTCCTCTAAACAGACACACACACAATCTTTTTATCACAGACACACGCACAGACACACACAGACACACGCAGACAGACACTCACAGACACACACTCTCTCTCTCTCTCTCTCAGACACACACACACACACACACACACACACACATACATACATGCGCACTTGCAGACACAAACACTATACTCTCTCTCTCTCACACAGACACACACAAACACTCTCTATCATTCACAGACAAACAGAGACAGACACACACACACTGAAATGGAGTGGGACAGAGGGGGGAAGTAACAGACTCCCTTTCACTGTTCATTCACAATGACGTCTTACACAGGGGCTTCCTGCCTGCGTCAACTCTGTATTATCCTACTTTCCTTTTCCCTCCAAATACGTAAACCGATGAGGCCCCGTCAACCTAGTGTGTGTATAAGCATGTACAACACAGGGGACAGCCTTTGACACCTGGTTCTTTTATCCTCCTCTACACTGGACTACTTCTGCAACACATCCAGTCTATAACAGGGAGCACTAAACATAAGCACACCCACAACAGGCACACACATGCACACACCACACACACACACAATCACATCTACAACAGACACACACCCTCGCAATCACACCCACAACAAACACACACACACATACACACACACACACAGACACGCACACACCACACACAATCACATCCACAACAGACACACACGGGCGCACACTCACACCCTCGCAATCACACCCACACCCACAACACACACACACACACACGCACATCACATGCACACGAGCACACTCACAACAGACAAACCATGCACACACACACCTTTTTGTGTAAGGGTCACGCGCAGTGTAACCAGCTCACAGCATAATCATCTCTCCATTCTCTCTCTTTCGGTCAGTCTGTTTATCCCCGTCTTTCTTTGTCAGAATGTTTTTCTCTTCCTCTGTCTCATTCTACCAGTCAGCCTCTCTCTCTCTCTCTCTCCCAGTCTGTCTCGCTCACGCTTTCTCTCTTTCATCAGGCCTGTTTGGGAAAGAAAGCCCACGCCTTGGAGCTAAGGAGAGATCTCCTTGGTAACAGACAGCCAATGCCAGTCCTTCCTTTTCCCCCCCCTCTACCCGGTCTGTTTTCCGTGTCTTTAGTACGGCTCTTTCAGGCCCGTTCCCTAATACGCCGAACAGACTTCAAACGTAACCCTTTGGCAAAAGTCAGAACCCCATTCCGGATGAGGAAAGCTTTGTCAAAGAAAGACAGAATGAAAGAAAGAAAGATGGGTGGAACAGAACAGCGTTTCACTCACATGCAAGCTAAACGAGGTGGCCAGGTTTATGCAAGCTAAACGAGGTGGCCAGGTTTGTGCCTTGGCAGTTTCCTCACGTGTCATGTGACAATACAGCTCGTCAAGCCGAAGGGTGACATTCAGAGCTCAAGTTGAAACGAGGTAAAAAATCTAGCGGCAGGTCTTCTTGTCGCGATTCCCAGTAGATGTCTGGGTGTCACCGTTAGCATAGCGTTCACCTGGCTAATAGCTACAGCGCACACCACCGTGACCATCCTCTGCATGAGGGACTTACCATGAAAATTGGACAGGTTTGAAAGGTTGAGGAAAGGGCTATGGTAACCGTGCAGGTTAGGGGAAAGGGCTATGGTAACCGTGCAGGTTAGGGGAAAGGGCTATGGTAACCGTGCAGGTTAGGGGAAAGGGCTATGGTAACCGTGCAGGTTAGGGGAAAGGGCTATGGTAACCGTGCAGGTTAGGGGAAAGGGCTATGGTAACCGTGCAGGTTAGGGGAAAGGGCTATGGTAACCGTGCAGGTTAGGGGAAAGGGCTATGGTAACCGTGCAGGTTAGGGGAAAGGGCTATGGTAACCGTGCAGGTTAGGGGAAAGGGCTATGGTAACCGTGCAGGTTAGGGGAAAGGGCTATGGTAACCGTGCAGGTTAGGGGAAAGGGCTATGGTAACCGTGCAGGTTAGGGGAAAGGGCTATGGTAACCGTGCAGGTTAGGGGAAAGGGCTATGGTAACCGTGCAGGTTAGGGGAAAGGGCTATGGTAACCGTGCAGGTTAGGGGAAAGGGCTATGGTAACCGTGCAGGTTAGGGGAAAGGGCTATGGTAACCGTGCAGGTTAGGGGAAAGGGCTATGGTAACCGTGCAGAAGTGGGTCTGGAGCACGGTGAACGAGGGGGATGAATAATGAATGTTGACGCTCGCAGGGGCGACGAGAGGACGAAGAGATTACTTTTGGAAAAACCGCCTGCATTTGCGCGGGAGATTAATCTCAATCTACTGTACTAGGACGGGGAATTAAGTCTCTCATCACCCACCTGTGGAAATTCAGATTTGCTGAGGCTTAAATTATACTTAGTAAAACCCCCATAAAGGCAACTCTGTGCTGTTCAAACGCTTTGCGTTTTAGGTATGTTATCTCTTTAAGGTTGGCGTGTTTTTCAGATGTTGTGCGGTATCCCTTCCCCACAACTGATTTTATGACTTTTAAAAGAGCGGCCTCAACTTGCTGATTGCGCTCAATGCAAGAAATTAGAGATGTTGCACAATAATACAGATGTTGCGCAATAACTGTCTCTTCATCAGCCTTGTCTATATCCTGAGTACACGTGTGGTTTTGAGGGGGCGTTTATGAACAGGGTCACAGACCAGTGTACATGATTAGGCAGGTACACGCCATCGACGTGCGTGGATTTAAAGAAACTGATATTCAGATAGGGGTCATGTGGTATTAAAGAAATCCCCAGCAAAAGTAGTCATATTTCAATATAGCCTATTCAGTGAGGAAAACCGGTTTTAAATTGTGTAAAACCCCAAGCAAGTTTTACCCATGGTCCCATTTTTTTTTGGTTTTTATTCTTGCACAAATCCATGCCAACTGTGAGACAGAGAGTCTATTGCCTAATGCGTTAAGCATTTAGCGGGTCTTTAAAATCACATTAAAAACTGACCTAGGAGAACATTCCTGCTGATTTGGTTTAATCCGCTTTTTCCATCAGCCATATAGACTGAACTGGACTGGACTGGATCCAAAGCAATTTGCACCATTTCAGCAGAGGGCCTGGAATTCTCCAAATTAGAATGAGTACACAGGAGGGGATTGACAAAAGGAGGCACTTTCGGTTTTGTAGGGAAAACATGTTGTTCAGCTAAGCTCGATTTTACAAGACTGAGGAGGGAACAGGAGAAACGGATGGGAGCTTTAGCAGAGGAAGATACCGTTTATTTTTGTGCCACCAACCAGTAAAACTGACTACAATCACTACTGAGCAAAAACGAAAAAATCTCTGGAATACAGAGAATGTACACACTTAGCGCCAGAGGCTGTAAACTCTTTCATCTCGTACACGAGAACGCAGAGACAGGCTGTTCAACACATGACAATGCCGAGGGTTTTTTGTACGATCAGTGAAAATTGTTTCCCTCTGGCACTTCTCCCAAACGGTTAGGGAGTTTGAAACCAAACCTGGGAAGATGAAACCCAGGGGTTTAAAATTCTGGGTTTTTAAACAGGAGGTCTGCGGACCCCTGGGGGTCCTTGAAGGTAGTGTAGGGGGTCCCTGTGCAATGATTATATGTGTATAACTTTAAACTTATGACAGAGTCTTGTGGGTGCATTTGAACCTGGGTGGAGGACCCTGGATCAGAAAAGTTTGAAAAGCCTGGTTTTAAATGTTTGGTGAGGGAATGAGGTGGGGTGGGGCATTGGGCCTGGGGGCTGATGGGAGGTATCTGCGGGTGTGAACACGCATGAGCGGTCAGACCACCACAAAGGCACTGTACAACCTTTAACCCTGGAGCGACCGGATAGGCCGGCTTCCACGGACGACACTAGCACTGTGAGCAGAACTCGGCTTGTTCAGGACACGCTTTCCTCCCATGATCTCAACAGCACCGGAGGTTCTGTAGAACTTCCCGGTCTCCCAGCTGGACAGTAAGGTAAGCTTGACTTGTTGTGGTCCTGTAGCACTTCCCTGTCTCCCAGCTGGGCAGTAAGGTAAGCTTGCCTTGTTGTGGTTCTGTAGCACTTCCCTGTCTCCCAGCTGGACAGTAAGGTAAGATTTCCTTGTTGTGGTTCTGTACCACTTCCCTGTCTCCCAGCTGGACAGTAAGGTAAGCTTGCATTGTTGTGGTTCTGTAGAACTTCCCTGTCTCCCAGCTGGACAGTAAGGTAAGCTTGCCTTGTTGTGGTTCTGTAGAACTTCCCTGTCTCCCAGCTGGACAGTAAGGTAAGCTTGCATTGTTGTGGTTCTGTAGAACTTCCCTGTCTCCCAGCTGGACAGTAAGGTAAGCTTGCCTTGTTGTGGTTCTGTAGAACTTCCCTGTCTCCCAGCTGGACAGTAAGGTAAGATTTCCTTGTTGTGGTCCAACCGTTGTTTGGAGAATTAAAAACAAGCTGGTAGTTTGGGGACTTTAGCCTGATGGGGATGATTCATGACAGACATCACTCTGAGTCGGCCTCCTGAGTCATTTATCCCACAGTGGTCAGGAGTCACACAGTGCTGTGAATAACATTGTGTCCACAGTGTCCTCATGTAAGGGCCTTCACTTCATTATGACTGCACAGTGTCCATCTACCTGTGCACCTGTATTTACAATAAGGAATTAAAAACTTTTATCGCAACACATCCTTCGGATAAGCAGTGTCTAAACTTCTCATTCTGACCATAACAAGGACTTCGATTCCACTGTATCACCCAACAAACTAAGAACCATCATCATTATTCTCTTCAACTTTATCGCCATCATGAGTACAAAACATTCTTCAGGTCAATGTACCATTAAAGGCAAGGTGACAGCAGTAGTAAGTAACCTCCAAAGATAGATTCATTTCTAACAGTTAAAAAACGTACCTTTTTAAAATTGTATCATGCTTAGAAAAATTGTAATACAATTTCCATCAATCATTTCACCAACAGTCACATAGATATCATGGATGAAGACTGCAATGCACTATGGGAGCTTGAGTCAAGGGAAATGTAGAAATGGTTGTGCACACTGTCTTTCAAGGTGAAGTTTAAAATATAGGTACAATGTCATGACAGGCTGACTTGCTCAATTGACAAATACAAGAACTGGCACATGAATATATGATTGATTTCAAAATCACAAAGATAATGAAGTCACAGAGAGCATGAATGTTGATGTGTACACACCTTTTTTGTATTGAACAGGAATTAAGTTCCTCCCAAGATTATCATTAGGAGTCATTTGTATGACTTTAAGGAGCGGCATTTTACAAAGCCGGCATTTCACTCGTCCCACTGTGTGTTTGCATCATCATGTGCAGACAGTAAAAAACTTTCTTTTTTGTTTTTGGGTGTTTGTAGACAGCAGGATGTTATCCTGCTCAGGCTTAGTGCTACCGGTCAGACTGTGAAAGCTCTGACTAAACTGACTCCACAAGCCGCTCACCTGAACCAGCCACAGAGCTACCTGTCTGACTGTGAACGCTCTGATTAAACTCACCTGAACCAGCCACAGAGCTACCTGTCTGACTGTGAACGCTCTGACTAAACTCTCCTGAACCAGCCACAGAGCTACCTGTCTGACTGTGAACGCTCTGACTAAACTCTCCTGAACCAGCCACAGAGCTACCTGTCTGACTGTGAACGCTCTGACTAAACTCACCTGAACCAGCCACAGAGCTACCTGTCTGACTGTGAACGCTCTGACTAAACTCTCTTGAACCAGCCACAGAGCTACCTGTCTGACTGTGAACGCTCTGACTAAACTCACCTGAACCAGCCACAGAGCTACCTGTCTGACTGTGAAAGAGGGGAGCTGAGCCACCAATTGCATTCATCACAGGCTCCCGTTGCAGTCAGCCAGGAAGGAGCAAAGCCACGATAATAAGACGCAAACGAAGAAGGCAAATTCACCCACACAATTCACAATTAGCAAACGGCGAGCATGTCTGGCGTGAGGGGGGGGGGGGGGGGGGGGGGGGGTTTCCACTGCCCTCTGTCAAAGCGAGGAATCAAGTCACTGCAATCACTGACCGCAGCGATTTACTGATCTCATCTCAGAGAACGCTTCCCTGGGAGTGACACTGCAAATAAAACACATACACCAGGAAAGCCTGAGCCTGACCCACTGCAAGCCATGCTGACCTACTTTCCCCGCTTTTCTATCTCTCTCTCTTTTTCTCACTCCCTCTGTCTCTCCCCCTCTTTCTGTAAAATCCATTACAGCCGGCTTTACCAGAGTGTACAGTAAAGGTCCTCCCAGCACACGGGCCATTGTGTGTGTGTGTGTGTGTGTGTGTGTGTGTGTGTGTGTGTGTGTGTGTGTGTGTGTGTGTGTGTGTGTGTGTGTGTGTGTGTGTGTGTGTTCTTAATACGACATGAGGCGGACCATGAGAGGGCAAGCCGACCAGTGACTGCACCGCTGGAATCTGCCGCGACTCGATCCCTATCGCCCTTCCTGCGAGCATGCGGCAGCGATCGCCTCCCATCAGAGCCCGCCGCCCGCCAGATGAGAGGCGCAGATTGCAGCGCTGCGGCGGTATCGCTTCTCTCCAGCCAATGGCGTTCCTCGTCCCCTATCAGCTGCGAGGGAAGTGGATAGGGGCGGTGGGGGATGTGTTTTTTTGGGCTGAACAAGGGTGGTGGAGGCAGGGGGGGAGGGTGCTAAGATTTTGAAGCCTGAGGGTAAACAAGACACATGAACGATAACGTCGGGGTGGGGGAAGGAAGAGAAGGGTAGAAAGACACACGCTCTCTCGCTCACACACTCAGGCGCACACAAAGGCGTCCTTTCAGTAGTGTTGTTCTGAGGGCTGGCGTGATAGTGGACTGCGAGGCCGTACTTCGGCAGGCGTTCTGCGTGCACGTCCCTCCCGGGCGGGAACAGGGCCTGTATCTTCATTTTTTTAAGTAGGCCACTCACTCCCACGGCTGAGAGAGGCCAAGGCGACGTTCAAACCCAAGGCACTTTGTTTTGTTAGCTTCGCGGCTGCTCCTTACGGGAGGGGGGGGTGCCTTTGAAACCGCCATCGTGCGGCCATCGCAACGCAGCGCCATTACGTGCAGGAAGGAGAAAGCAAACAAAACAAGAAAAGAAAAGGGTACGGTCAATCCATAACGCCAAAGTCACAGCAGCTTATTTCGGGCCATCGCTGCGCACAAAGCCGACTGGACATCTATACATAGCAAGGCCGAGAGCAGGAAGTGGATGTGGAATATTCGCGGTATTGGGATAATCTCGGGGCTTATCTAAGGAGGGGCTGCTTCGCCAGAAGTCTGACGACAACAATTGGGGGGCTCTGAGGAGCGCGCGGCGCTCAGGTTTCCCGGAGGAGGCCGTTGCGGGAGCCGCCGCGGTGCGGAGTACGCCACAGAACGCGTGCGTTTTGCGATGACAAAGAGCCAAAGGGCAGTGTGGGAGCGTGTTGGCATTTGCACTGCAGCAACCAGGAAACAAACAGAGGAACTGGTCCAGTCATCAGATATTCCAGGCTTCCTGAGGCGCTATCTAGCGTTTAATCACACCTCCCAGAAACGCTATATCGATGGGGGAGTGGGGGGGGGGGTCATACATACAAAGAATGTCTGAAATTCAGTCCCTCTAGAACGTTTACAATCATTTGATTCTCGATTCAGATTTCACCATGCAGGTCGGATGCATTTCCCCCATTAAGGAAGTTTCAAGTGTCCAACAGAAAAGAGAAGCACAGAGAGATGACAGAGAAACATTCTCACTGCAGTGCAGATATAAACCTATGCCGGGGTTAGACATCGCTGCCATTACCGCCATCCGCAGACTAAACCTGATCCCTGGAACCTCGGTTTCCTGGCTGCTACACCAAGCCCCAGAGAACGTGTTAATATTTAATGCGCATGACGTCATGGCTCTGTTATGAGAGGAAAAACAACCTGTGGCTTAACATAGATGGGCTGCTAGATTTGTGCCGGCATGCGCAACTATTTTTGGCTATTAATTAACAATAGACCTTCTTTTTTAAAGTTGTATTTTTAGGGCTTTTCAGTTTTATCGGACAGCACAGTGCAGAGAGACGAATGGGAATAATGGAGGGAGAGACATGCAACAAAGGTCGCGCGGTCGGATTCAAGCCGCCAAAGTCACGGCTCAAAATGGACTGTAGAGTTACTTACAGACATTCCCAACAAAGGACCTTCTTGAACAAAAAAAAGGAACATTTTTTGAGCAAGAAAAGAAATTGTTTGAAATATTGGAAAGAAAGGGGGAGGAAAAAAAAAAACTCCATAGAACACCAGGTATCACCATCATTACATTACAGGCATTTAGCAGACGCTCTTATCCAGACGCTCTTTATTTTTTTGCATTTTTGCATTTTATACATAGTATCCATTTATACAGCGGGGTATATACTGAAGCAATTCAGGTTAAGTACCTTGCTCAATTGTACAACGGCAGTGTCCTACCTGGGAATCAAACCTGCAACCTTTCAGTTACAAGCCCGGTTCCTTAACAATTATACTACACTACACTGCAGTCTTAATGAGTGTATCCCCCTTTTCCAAAAACAGCCATTTTCACTTTAATGACTTGATTACAAGCATAAACATGCCTCCTGGTTTCATTTTATTGTCACTTCATTACAGGAGTTGAACAGCGTGAAGCCAAACTGCCTGAAATTACATTGAAAATCACCACAAAAAGAGACTAGAGTGGTTTAGTCTGTTACGGCCCTCGCTCTGAACACAGACTTACTGCGCAGACTATCGTTCAGCCTAAGCATTGCTAATTTCAGCCTAGGCTGTGCTGAGCTGGGGTCCGCAGCACTGACACATGGCATTCGTACCGCCTGGGGATCGAGTTGGCCAGGTTTCCTTGGGCTGCTACTGCATAGAATTTACATTCACACGCAAACGTAGGCGTTCAACAGGCCCTCTCACCTCGTCTTATCCAGAGTGACTTTCACAGCTTATACACTCACTTTTTTTATATACTCAGGGGGAAAGACAAAAACAAGGCCCCATAAACAACGATGCCCTCGGAAAACTATCCAAAAGAAACAACCCCGTGGCTGTGAGTGAAATAACAGGAGGGAGTGGAGATGGCGGAGGGGAAGAGCCTGGTAACGCCGAACCCCACGATGACACGTCAGCCGGCACTGGGGTAGCAGACACCCCGCATGACTGACTCTCCGGCACAATAAATAATGCTGGTATCACAGCTGTGGATGAAACATCCCTCAAAGTCAGATTTATACCCACCGCCCCCTCACCCCCCAGGCACAGAACTGTAGAGGAATCCCAGTAATTACACAAGGGCTCTAATCCCCAGGGAAGCTATAATGGACTGAGTAAAGGAGAGGGAATGAGTGCAACAACAACAAAAAAAGGCCATGGATCTAAAGTTTGTGATGACCTGGCTTGGCTCACAGTCCCAGGTTGTTTCTGTAATAAGGCTGGCCATACGGGCATTAGCCACTCCTGTCCAGGTCACTACACACACACACACACACACACCTTATAAACTTATGCGCCTGAATCGTGTCCTGAGATTTGGCCAGCTACAGCCCAGGCTCAATAACATCACTGACATCACCAAACAAGGTTAACTGAGAAAGGGGGGGGGGGGCTAAATCAAAACAGATAAATGGCTGTGCAGGAAGCGATGACACAGTAGCTTTAGCGCATTAAAGCGCATTCGCTAACGTTATACTCCAGGCCCGAGCATGCGATGACATTGAACAATGGAGAGGGGGAATGTATTCCTCCTTCTTTTTTTCCCCTCCGCTGATGTTGTCGAGGTAAGCAGTTCTGGCAAGCATGCTCCTACCAGGTACAGAGCAGGGGGGGGGGGGGGGGGGGGGGGTTGGGGGCGTGTGGCAAACAGGGTGTTGTTCAAAGCCGTTCAGACGCACCACCCAGGACATGCCTCACGCCCCCAAAATATTAAATATGCTCGGGCCCACCCAGCCGAGCCTATGAGCCTTCAGAATCCAGAGCTCAATAGACAATGGCTGGGATGAGAGTACAGATTACTCACAGGTGACAAGGCCTCCCCATGCGGCGAACATTACAGCATACTGACAGGAAACCGCGGTGTACACACACAAACCGGTCCTCGCACTGCAGGGCGGGGGAACGCAGTGTGTCAATATCCATGCGGTACAAAGCCGAGCCGGCGTGTGATTCAGCCGGGGGCGACTATAGGCTCATCACAAACACTTATCAAGACACGTTATTCAGGGAAAACTGCAGCACGCTGTATTTTCCCATCAGTGTACACAATGCTCCGTCTGATTGGTCTAGGTGCCCCATGTGACGCACGCATCACAGATACAGTGCGGTTTGCATGTGGATACAAAGGAAAAGTGCCCATGTGCTGCAGAATTTTTCCTCTCTGTGTTTGCAATGGGAGAGAAACAGTTTGTCCCGGCCGCTGGTCTGCACATCATGTCAACGCGGCCGCCTCTGGATGCTCTCGGCGACGAAGCGCAGCCCTGCCCGACGGTCAAACCGATGTTTTCCACGAGCGAGCAAGGATAGGCGTGAGGCGAGTTTGAGAACAGGGCTGTCCCGACCTGTGGTCGAGATGGCAGCGGTATGAGTTTGAACATGCTTTGTGGGGACCGTGCGCCGTTGGCATTGCTCTGAGGCGGCGGGCTTGACAAGCACGAGTTTGACAGACGTTGTCGTCTCCCTGCCTGTGCCCTCACAAGGCTGGCATTGTCTTCATGGATATCAAAGGCTGCCCTCAACACACACACACTGCACAAAATACCCCTTCCCTTTCACTGACCCAGACTGGTCATGCACCTCCCATAAACCAGTCAGGGTTTCACATGGCTCTGTTATATATCCGCACACACGCACGCCCGCCCGCCCGCACGCACGCACGCACGCACAGAAACATAGACACAAACGTGCACGCGCACACAGTAAGTCACAACCTCAGATGAAGATACACTGCGGGGGCAGTGACAGGGCAGGTAGCTGTCCTGAGAGAGCCAAGGTAATCCAGCATCCCAGCCTTTGGAGAGCACTGAAGAATGCCACTGGCTGACACTAACCTTTGTACCTGGGTGTGAGAGAATGCAAGGAATGAGGTGGCAAACGCTCACTGACCCTGGAGCTAAACTGCCTTCTTCACACTGCTGAAACACAAACACTCAGCCCCTGCAGAGTGCTGAATGCTACTGTTCACCAAGCTGGTTCGCTTTAGTGGACACAGGAACAGAGGTTACTTCTCAGTAAACTGGTAACGTTGAGATACCAGACCAAGCATATATTTTTGGGATACTCTCAGTTGTCCCTTCCCTGAACCAAAACTCAGTGTATGAGAGGCCGTGGAGATCACAGGTATGCCTGAGGGCACATCTGGGCTGGGGTCCAAGTGATCGCAGTGCATGTCATGAAACCATAGGCGTAGGTTTGACTCTGTGGGAGACGCACTGCTGGGCTACCTCGTGTTGCGTAGTCAAACGTCAAGTCTCACAAGCCTACAAGCTAGTGTAGCAATAAATTCATATGAAAATATTGGAGGTGACCCCCCCCCCCAAAACCTTTGCGTATGCAGGAAACAAATGTTGCAATAAAGTAATCCACATTCAGGGTGAATCGGCAGCCTATGGCCATATGCTGATATGTGTAAAAGACAGGCCTCTATTGTCATGTCAGTACATATTTTGCAAACAGAAATAATGGTAGTCATCAGGGTTGGGGTCAATTCTAGTTCAGTTTAGTCACTTCAGGAAATTAACTGAAATTAAATGTATTCATTTGAAAACCCCTCATAGAACATAATTGGCATTTTTTATAATGATTGATTCAATTTAAAATGCATTCCACAAATGAATTCCCATAACACTGTTTGCACAATGAGTTTGTTCATTCAAGACAATAACACATTTGGCCGGGTCGTATGACATTGATAAAGGTGCATCACAAAATTATTTGGAAAAGTTTGGAAAACTATTAACAAAAGGTGTGCATGTACTGTATTTTGTTATATCTGTGCATTTGAACATAACGCAACCAAGCAATGGCTCTTGACATTGAAATGCAACTCACCAACTCATCCAGGTTACGCATGTCACAAAGAACCCTTGTTTGTTGCCAGTTGGGGTACAAGCCAGGAGGGGGGTCTCCTACACTCTCCGTACGACTAATCGCCCTGGTGGGTGGACTTGGCTCGCAGAGGTTCTCCTGGTCCCGAATCTCTTCCTCAATCTCTTCCTCCAGCTGGATCAGCATTGGCGCAAGCATGCCGAACTTGGCACCTCGACGCGCCACTTCCAGCAGACACAGCACGAAGTTCTTCTCGTTGCGCCTCTGCACCAGGTCATTGGTCTCGAACATCAACACGTCCTTGATCCATAGCTCCTGGCGGCACCAACCGATGAAGTTTGACACGTTGTCCCGTGCCAGGAAGGACCCCGGCACGGCGTTACGCGACTGGAATACCACGTCTTTGCTTGGCATCCGCATGGCTTGCGCCGCCTCTGGGTACTCGAGCTGGAAGTCCAGCGCCGCGCGGTTCACGTTATTGGCGTGGCGGCAGAGGGCACAGCCAGTCTCCAGTGACTCCATAAACGTGTCCGCCGTGATCTCCAGGTCATACAACGTGTTCAGCCACTCTGCGAGGTCCTCTTTCATGGCATACAGGTACTCTTCGCTAGACTTGAAGGGCCGAATGCTTTTCGAAGCCGCAGACTGTATATTACTTTGATCAGCCATATTTATTTATTTATTTTTTAAATACGTACTCCGATTATGCCGTTTAATAATATTGGTAGGCTATACAGCCTTACATTATGAATGGTCCATGCAAGGACGAAAGCAAGCTGACCGTATTGAGCCAGCCATGACAAAGCGTGCGTGGGTCTCCCTAATGAAGTCCGTAGGTCAATTGTTTCATCAACAAAAACACCTTGCCAGTCGAATCAGCCCCGGCGCGTGGATGTGTTCTCCGAATGCCTGGACGATGCCTGCTTCCTTTATTGTGAGCATTGCCGTTGTTTGAGGGTTTCCAACTGCAAAAAGAGAAAACATGCGTTTTTTTCTTCGATGGAAAAAGAATGAAACCGATAGAAAATTGATCAGATTACATGTCCTGTATATGGTGACACAGCACGCGCCCGACAAACAGCACTAGCCTGCACACATGGACGATCCCATTTCGCTGTATTGTAAGCTACCTCCCCCTTTTTGATCTGGGTGAACATTCCAAACCGCTGACACCTGTCCCACTGGTAAAAACGCTGCATATCTCCGCTAATCTGCCATACAAATATAAAACATCGCGTACCTCCTTTGAATCGTCTCGGTTACTGCACCGGTCTCAGCTACAGGCATGTTGACCTGCTGTGGCTAAGACAGGGCGATTCTGTGGCACATCTCATTATGGGAGGATAAGCACCAGTGGGAGATAGGGAGGGGGGGAAACCTTAACCCTGTGAAGGCTTCGCTGTCTGAAGATAACACGATCGCCTGTTCTCATGTAGCTAATCGGCATCATTTGCATTTAAGAATCGTTCTTAGTTTTGAGAACACTTCTTTAAATGAACAGGCGTACATTTGACCACAGATTTAACAATATCACGACATAGTGATATATTTATCACGGGAGAGAGGTTTACAGAACAGACACGTTTTCCATTATAAGATAAGCCAATTGTTCCCACTTGACAAGAGACATGACAGCCAGTATTTTAACAGAGCGCTATAGGCGACGACCTGCACATCAAATGATCCTGATATAGGCAAATCAGTAATCGGCTGACAGGTGGAACGCCATTATTTACATAAACAACAAAGCAAACATTTAAAAATAAGCAATAGGCCTCATAGATCGGTCTACTGGCCACAAGACAAATGACAATCTCATGAACTACAGCTGATTTTTTTTTTTTTTTTGGGGGGGGGGGGGGGGGGGGGGGGGTGCATGGGAGTCCCCTGTATCCTCTCGGTGGCGATTAAAAATGTTTGCGCGTAATTCTGTGATCAGAGTCAGACAGGGCAGGGCAGGGGCATTCCAATTTAATACGACACAAAACAGAGACACTAAACAATGTAGCCTACGCTACAACTACAAATAGTCCACGTCAATCAGTAGCTACATAATTGTATCCATGACATCAATACATGACATATAAACTTTACTTCCGACCTTTAACTAATTTTAAATTAATTTAGAAGAAACCTTCAGTTTAAAACGAATCCTAATCTTTTATTTTAGGCTACTTAAGATCGGCTTACAGGCTCATGTAGAAAATAATTTCGCCATCTGTTTTCCTTACCTTGGATAAGTTGCACTGAAGAAAACCATTAGGCAGAATGCGGTCCCGTGGTCCGAGTGTGTTCCCCACGTTCACAAAGTATCCAGCAAGCTACATTTGTTTCTAAGTCCACGGCGTCTATGCATCTTCTGAACTGAAGACTAACTTTGAAATGCTTCCCTAAACATACACGAAAGGCTGTCGTGGACGGGAGGAAACAAATCGAAAGTCAAACGCTATCCAGAAAAAAAAAAACAAGATAGCTAGCCTACTCCCTGTCTAAAGGAATCACATCAGTGTTTCACTCATGGCATCTTAGTCCAATCCGCAGATCGTCATTTAAACGTCGGCAGACTTTTGCCCTCTCGTTAGCTACACATTGATCTAACTGCATAGCTTAACTTAAGATAACTGCGAGCCAACTTTCCCTCGGAGTTGAGGAGGCGGACAGCCAAGAAGAGGGCTGGCATTATAGCAGACTGGAATATTAGCCACCAGTCAGCAACCAGCTCTGGTCTACTCGACGCATTATCTAAATTTATCTAGCTATGGCACAGTGATTTTCAAAACCATTAGGCCTCTCCCGATTTCAGTCGTGCCGGTGTCCCTTTAAAATCTCCATCCTCGCCTCCGGTTCGCATGGCCAATTTCCCGAGCAGTCCCGGGAGTGCTCATTCCCCTTCCACTGACTCCTGGGTTTGACCGCGTTTTCCCACGTTGTTGCTTTAATTCTCTGATGTCGACTGGATTATTAATCGAAAAGTGCGGTCAAGGCAGACGCCGAAATGAAACGCTATGGCAAGATAGCCTATAGATTTTCAGGTCAGGGGTGGACCAATTCAATTTTGAAAATGTTTCGCCGTATTAAAATAGGCTACTACAGACACTGGTCTTGTTGCATGGTTTTATCCGTGGCATGCAAAAAAAAACAACAACAAAAAAAAACATTAAAATGTGTAATTCAATAATCTCAAGAGGACACCAATGGCCTCTGGAAAATTAATAGCCAGTACACGCGAACAATTATAAGAATTGCTTTTAGTCGCTTCTACTAAAATTACAAGTTAGCTGTAGCCTATAATATAGACTATAGGCTCAGAGCCCAGCAAGTGGTGCTCGTCACAAGAAAAAAGTGAACTGGATTCTACAGCGAAGCAGCGAAACCCCTCGAGGTACAGAAACTGCCTGAAGTTAGGCAAAGTAGGTTAGGCTAACGCTCATCCCTGACATCCAAAGCGATTTAATCCATCCTTCAGACTATGTGCATAACAACGAAAACATATATAGGCTATAGGATACAGGCTGAGATTATCCTTATGTCAATTAAGAGTAAGATTAGTGCAACTTTAGACTATATATATTCGATAAATTACCTTTGTTCGCCTGTCGGCAACTATTTTAGCCTTTAGCGCCGCTGAAAAGCATGCTAGAACTACCCAGTGCACCCTGTAGCCTACATACTGTAGCTACTTGTTTGAAATAGTGTACATAAAGCTGACACTACATCTGGGCTTTAGCACACTGTCATGGCCTTGACATTTCCAAGTATCCTGTTTCCAGCAGCGTTCCAGATTTTATTTTTTGCCATATTTCTGAGTTGCGTCGGAGTTCTTCCACTTCCAAAGACCCACACCACTTCCCAGAGTGAGGTTTCCCTCACATTCTCATACAACGGCAGGCGCAATCTCAGCAGTGTGATTATTTGAATTTAAGTGACTGATCTAAAGAGGGCCTTGTTTTCATTTGAAAAGCCTCGGTTGTTTCTTTAAGAGAGAGGGAGAGGGATACAGAGCAGGATGAGGTCATCTTCTGAAGCTGGATGAATCAGCTTTTCTGTGAGACACACAACAGTTAGTTAAATGTGCTCCTCAGTAAGTGCAGCTGCCTGCCATTCTCAGTTGAAACTTGGAAGCAAAAGTTCAGTATTTAACCCATAGAGTGCTGAATTCAGACTTAGGTGGAGTTGGCAGTGTCCTACCAAGTCGGAAAAACAAAATCGACCCTTACTGGTGTTCATCGGCAGTATAACGCTTAATGATGCAGTAAACCAAGGCGCAATAAATGGTTTTCAGCACAGGTAGAAATGAACTGAGGTTAAAGTAGGATAACAAATGGGGCCACTCCAACAGGTATATTTAAACAAACCTTTCAAACTTCTTTTTCATTAGGCATTGGAGAGAATCAAGATTTCAATAATCTAGCAAGCATATGCTTAACAGATGAGATGGATACATTTTTGTAGGACATCTGAGATTAATAAACGTTTTTTTTTTTGGTGACTACCCGTACAGAAAAATAAAGGTTGAGTATATGCAAGAGTTTAACAGGCAAAGCGCTTTTTTGAATACCGTACAAAACTTTTAAAAGCCCTGGTCTCAATTCCTGGCATTTGATCAATTATAAATGCAATTGGCCCTAATTTGTTCATAATTTGCCATTACTGACATGAAGTTAATCATGAAATTCCAATGTGTATTTTGCTGTTCTTAAAACAAATACCTGTGGTTTACAGTTAACTGATGAAATCCTATCCACCTGTCAACATGTCCAGCTTCACTGGAAATACTGCTTCAACAAGTGGGACGTCTGCCCAATGCACTCCCATAGGTGATGTTACAGCTGACAAGCAGCCTGCAGAAAAGGTATCAATACTTTAATATAGCCTGATTAAGTGTAATCACCAAGATGATTAAACGCATATATTTTATGAAGAGATAATTCATGATGTATAACCATCTAAACTAGTATTACAATATTTTAATTTATTTAAGCAATCATTCAAGATACTACCAGGCTTTCGGTTGAAAAACAGTTTATGCAATTAGCAAGGCCTGGCTATAAATCAATCTGCAAGAAAACTGGATAGCAGCTTTAGCAAAATAAACCCAATCTATCTTCCTATGGTTCACCTGGATTTCGTTGTCGTCTATATTGTTGTGGCATGCTGCCATCTACTGGACATAGTTCGCACATTACAGGCTAGATCCGTGGGGACAAAAGCCTGGAGTGGTGCATATACATTTAGGCAATAGTCTTAAACCCTCATACACAAATGATGTAGCTGAACATCTGCAGAAGTCTGGGCATTTAAAATGACTAGCTAAAATGTCTCCACATTCTAAACCATCTGGTTTTTGTATACATAGCTCCACATCTGTTGTGTTCTTCAATGGTCTGAGACCACAGGCCCCAAATTTAACCACTGTGGCTCGAGTCACACATAATTTAATATCCTTTAAATATTGCCTGTATTGAACGATGGCAAGTTTGGAGTCGAAAACTAGTTTTTCTTCTCAGCAGGAAATAACAGTGGGAATTTTTTTTATAGCAGTCTTACATCATTTCACACAATAGAGGGCACGGGGAAATGATAATTACAGCAGTCAGCGTTTCCACTGTGGCAGTTACCATTGCATTATGGGAAATCAGGTGTTTTATAATCAGAGATGACCATGATGTAATCAAGAGGTAGGAAAAAAATAATAAAAAAATAACCATAACAAGTTTCCTTTCTAAGGTTTGCTTTTTATTCTCAACACTGTCCGGGGAAGGAGAAAAGTAGCAGGACGAGGAAGCAACATAGTTTAAAAAAACAAAAAACAAAACAAAAAAACAAAACAAAACAAAACAGTATTTAATCATCGGTCACGAGGCTTAACAACACTTTCCACACACCCATTCTGTACACCAAAAGAGCATGCATCTGAAACATGTTCACTTGGGCTTCACTGGAATGGAAACATCAAATAAGGTATAAAAAAAAAAAAAAAAAATTTAAAAAAAAGAATCACTGAAATCTATTTTCCTAAACAGAATAATGGAAAATTATGCACCAAATATTCCCATAACCTTTTTATAAATACGGAATTAGAAATTTAAAATATTTTTTTTAAAAATAAATCCTGTCCTAAATGGGAATCGATTTAACATGCTGTACTTCAATAGGGCCTGTCCCGGCGTTCCTGGCGGTGGTCTCCCCTGTGGAAAAGGAAAATCATTACTCCGATTTTCCAGGTCGGCAGCACGGAGGAGCCCTGAAGGCTTCGGTTTAGATTCAAACTTCCACAGACTCTACATTCATTACTCAAGAGATCTTTATGGAAGATGTGATTCAGCTCCAAGCCAGTTCTCATCCTAATCTTTTACAGATCTGGAATACTGGTGAAAATTATTCACTCAGTAAACGCTGCACTCAGCTGTAGCTGGTGCATCTGTGTAAGTATCTGTGTAAGTGTGTGTGTGTAGTACCTTAAAGGGACAGTTGACCCAAAACTTTAATTAAGCTATGTTTCTATATACCCAAAGTGCCATTTATCCATCCAGATAGTTTTGCTAAGATTTCAAGAGTTTTATAGATATCTGCGGCAGCTTACCTTGTTTTCACCCTGATACAACGGGTCCAATGTTTGAGGCCAAAAAATTACATTCGAAAAAATTAACAGCAACGTCTCTTTCCAAATGTCACGGTTGCTCACAAACATTCACAGACCTTGTTGTGCAGTTTTTTCCCTCCGAAAACTACTTTCTAATGAAGTACACCAACTGTGTATATCTGCGCAAAGTATCAACCAAAGCACACCAGTATTCTGGGGTGCACTGCTTTGAGACTAACCCCCAGAATACTGGCGTGCTTAGGTCATTATGTTTGGAAAGAGATGTTGCTGTTGATTTTTTCCAAATGTAAATTTTTGCCGCTTTCAGAGCTTCAAACATTGGACCCGTTGAGGTCCGTTGTATTAGGGTGAAAAAGTAAGCTATAAAACTAGTGAAATCTTAGCGAAACTATCTGGATGGATAGACAGCACTCTGGGCAAATGGAAACATAGGTCAATTTCATTTTCGGGTGAACTGCCCCTTTAAATATGTAGTATCTTATGTTGTAAGGCAAAATGGGCCACTATGAATGATTTGTTGACTGGTAGTCTGACAGGTCATTCCAATTCAGGGCAGCATTGCCAACAGTGCTTCATAAATTCCACATAAGGCCAAGTGGAGTTAGGACTAGATTTAAGCGCCAGGCATTCGGGACACAATTAAAGCCATTGCTGCCGCTCATAAAACTGAGCAGAAACGAGGCGAACACAGCGTCGAGAGACCGGACACACTCACTTCATCTCCATCATCTTCCCGGGGGGTCCCATTCCTCTCCTGGCTCCTCTGCCTCCCATCTGGTCCATGGGGGGGCCTCCCCGGCTGCCCCCTCTAAATCCTCCCCGGTCCATCCCACGTCCCCCTCGGAACCCGCCGCCACGGTCGCCTCCCCGCCCGCCACGGAAGCCCCCGGGGCCTCCCATACCCCCGCGGTCCATGCCTCTGCCCCCACGCATGCCAGGGCCTCCCCTGCCACGGTCCCCACCTGCGGACAGGAACGCAGTTAGCATCACGCAGTTAGCATCACGCAGGCCAGGAATACAAGGCATTCACACTGCCAATCCCTGGCTGTAGCAGGGCTCTACATTGCACCCATTTTAGGAGCATTAGCTCCTGAAAACTTACGCGTGCTAACTGGAATAATAATTTAGGAGCTAATGGGGTTCATTGCTGTGCTACTCAATTTTTCAACTTAGGTGCACATGTGCTTCCTGGAAAACAATGTTAGCGAAGAGCCCTGTGTAGGAAAATGCACTTTCAACAAGCAAACCACCTTTTTAAAACTACGAACCAGATGTTCAACATGCTAGTTTTTGTTACACTGCCTAGCAGGGTTTTAGAAGTGTACTGAGACACACATTTAAACTTGCACAAAACAGGATTTCGAAAGCTGTACTGTACAGAACCTGAACGTCTCAACGGCCACGCTGTGCCACACTGAAACCAGCCTACTGTTATGCATCTCAGAGCCAACATGGCTGCCACCCCACCCAGCCTGCCGTCCGGCAGTCAGACACCTGATGGGGAGAATGGCGGGGGGCCGAATCCCTCGGGTCTGGGGGCCTTGCACTGGTTACACTCCATCCTCCAGGCGAAGTTCTGGTTCCCACAGCTCCTGTGAAGCGAAATCATTTCCTGTGAGCACTGAGACGGGCCGGACCCAGAGCCTGATACAGCCCTGACGGCTGAGTGGGTGGAGGGGGTACGTACGGGTTGGGGCACTGCCAGTCTCCTGCCCTCTGCTGCATGTTGCCCCCTGTGGGCCCGCCCCTGCCCACTCCGAGAGGGGCCCCCCTGGGCCTGAAGCCGCCGCGGTCTCCTCCGCGTCCCATCATGCCTGTGGACCACAGCACTTTCACTTCAGACAGGGCTTGACATTACCTTCTCTGGGCACTTGTCCATTGGAGGACTTCATTTTTACTTGTCCGAATATCGCGTCAACTTGTCCAGGTAAAAATTGAGATCAAAATGGTGCAAATGTATTGTTGCATTCCCTCACAAAACCAGCAAAATAGTCTCATTCACAATGGGGGGGGGGTCGGATGAGCTGCATCATGCAATTTCTGCTTCTATTTAACGTTCCATTTTCATTTTTAGGTCATTTTACTTTCTCCCACACTTCGTGTCCCTTCTGACCATTTTACTTGTCCGACCAAAAAATATAATAAAATATATAATAGGACAAGTGTTAATGTCAAGCCATGCTTTAGAGACTAAAAGCGCGATTCAGAAACGACAGCAGACAGTTCCAAGGCACTGGGAGTACACAAAATAAAGGCTTGAGATAAAGCGAACACTAGCACAAGCACAAAATGCGGTTAATTTAAGGAGGGGAAATGTACCTCCGCGACCCATCATTCCCCGCCCGTCTCGCATCGGCATGCCACCACGCATCATACCCATCATTGGCTTGCGTCGAGCCATGGACACCTTCAGCTTCTTACCCTGGAACTCTTTTCCTGTGGAGAGGGTGGGAGAGGGGGAGAGAGGGAGGGAGGGAGAGACAGGCCAACAACACAGAGCAGGCATTACTGAAGGCCCACGCACAAGCCACACTTTAAATAATTTCACCTAAAGATTATAGTGTTTCCCCCAGTATTTGTATTAAGATGGGCTGTTTCACCAAGGTATCTGACTGCTTTTACCGAGAGAACTACATAAAAATAAAACCTTTGGGAGGTGCAATGGTGTGAGGACGTGCAGCATTGGCCGTCCTTACTCATTTTTAAAATTAAACTACAACGCCCCCTTGCTGTCGGGCACAGAACACCCCCGAAAAAGACCACTTTGAAATCACTCATCTGAAATGTGTCCTACAAATTGTTTTAAGACCCAAAGCACCACAAGGGGAGTGGGGGGGGGGGGTTCTGTACCATCAAAAAACTCCACTGCGGCCTTGGCACAGGGCGGGTCATCGTAGGACAGAGTGGCGTCTCCCTTGGGTTTCCCAGAATCCTTGTCCGTGTAGATGTTAATGGCAGGCTGGCCCAGCCTTTTGTTTATCTGTGAAGCAAACAAACCCAATCACTCCTCTGGTCATACAGTCCACCTCATAAGCCATCCACTTACTTCATGGCCTGCAGGAGAACAACTGTTGATGGCAGTCTATGATACACCCTCCAGCAATGACCTTTGAGAATATGAGCCTATGAAACTCCAGGCAAATGAACACAGTGACTAAATAAAATAATAAATCGCTCAAAAATATGGCAATGTGCATAAACGGCCACCCTACCCTAATGGTCCCGCAGTGCTTGAAGAACTCGGCGAGTTCCTCCAGGGTGGCGTTCTCCGTCAGGCCGGTGATGTAGACGGTGCTGTTCTCAGAGTCGTCCTGTTCCTCGGGGCGAGCTGCAGGGAGGACGTTAGTGGACATTAGCGCACCAGGGCAGGCGCGCTACATGCAGCGGTTTAAAGCGGGACTACACTTACCCATGTCACGCTCCGGGCCGTCACTCATGGGTCCTGTTGCACATCCAGCGGAGGAGGGGCGGGGAGGGAAGAGAACAGGAGTCAGTCAGTGCTGGCCATCCAGCCCTACTACCTACCTATCTTAACTTCTAAATATTTATGTTCACCCGGGCTCACTTCTGCAGACATTTTGAAAATAGAAACCTTTGTGACCTTTGTGTACTCCAGGGAATTTTAAGTAGACAGTCAATGACTCATTTAAATAAAAAATAAAGACCCAATTAAGTGCGCCGTCAGTAGAAGAGGCTTCAAAAACCAGTGAAAAACCCTGAATGCTAGATGGTCAGTGACTGGTTAAAGAACAGACCCTTTTATGTTGCGTCATTAGGGATAAAGACCACAAGAGAGGGGGAGACCCAGAGTAATTGGGTTGGATGGTCATTTGTTTAAAAACAAAAAAAACAGACCCCATTAAATAAAACTTGTCCTTAGACTGTAGAACCTCAGAAACCCAGGATACCAGGGGTTCTAGTTGGAACATCAGTCCACTTTGATTTTAAAACCATTCCTTAAAACCATAAATACACACAAGATACTAAGTGATTTTAGAGGGGGGGTCATTTGTCAATGAATTTTCACTGTGAAATAAAATGTACACTTAAAATGTACATTTTCTTTTTACCTTGATTGTAAATGATTTACTCAAGATAGAGAAATACCCAGAGTGATTGTAAATTTCTTTTTTCTTTTCTTTTTAAAATAAAACCATTTTAACTGGAAGCCCTTATAAGTACCCAACTAAATAGCCGGCAGAACACTTCAGACTGACACTCTGTACACCAATGCAAATGCATAAACACTCTTTAAGAGATTAATCTAGCGTATGGTCTTATTTTTTACTAGCCAGTGTAATACTCATTAACTTACCACCAGGCTTAATGAAGCCACCTCTGTCTCCAGCGATGCTGGGGAAATAAAGGAGATATGAAGGCCATTTCCCTTAAAGAGCCACTTCTGACACCACGAGCCCATCCAGCTCGCACGAGGGGGGGAAGGGGGGTGGGGATGGGATGGGGCGGGCAGGGCGGACACAGTTCTGGCTAGCTCTTTCGACCCCAAATGACAGTTCTTACACATGGTTTTTGGATCTTATACATGGTGTGGATGACAGTATTTCGGGCGTGCCCCCCCCCCCTTTTCCTCACACAAGTCATTCTTCAAAACTGGGGGGTGGCTGAGCATTGTAGGGGTTTTGGTGAGGGGGGGTGGGGGGGGTTTCAATCTTTATTACCTTTAGGGGAAAAACCCCCAGCATTTTTAATACAATAGAAAAAACTGGATTATTTCAGGTGCACCTCTTCTATGACTAGCTGACTGTACACCAGAAAGAAAGTGAGCGGCAGTATTAACCAACCCCTTTAACCAGACCCCACCGCTACTTTTAACAAGAGACTAAATGAGCACGGAAACTCCAGTCTAAAAGAAGTGCATCTGGAATAATCGTTTACAAAAAAAAAGAAAAAAAAAGCTGAAACAATCAGCTTTAGAAAATGCACACACACCAAGTACACGGTTTTACAGAGATTCTTGGCTGCTCTTAAGTTACACAATTCTAAAATACAAAAAAAGGCTATGTACCACATTACAATATCCATGAAGGTACAAAGAAAAATTACATTGTTGTCAAATAAGTTTCTGTTAAGTTTTTACAGTTTTTTTTTTTTTTTTTTTCCTTTTACGCTTGGCATCCCTCCGTTTTTACAAAGACACCATTCTCTGTTTAAGTCCCCCTCTGTTGACAGTGCTGCCGGCTCAGTATTGAGTACTTTTAAAGTATTGATGTGTTTACATGGCTCTCACTTTGTAACCTGTAGCATATAAATGCGACAAAAGGTGTTAAAATCGTGTTCAGAAATAACGTCACAAAAAAAACATATGCAATATCCAACTACATTTGATTAAAAAAAACCACACTGAAAGGCCCTTACCTGTGTGGTGAAAGGTGAAAGCACCTCACTGAAGCCTGCCAGAGCAAATCATTACGCTACGGTCGCGGTCACTAAGGGAGAAGGGTCCATTTCCGCGCTATTGGAAACGAGTCACCGTCACCAAGTAAAACCGTGGGATATTTCCAATGGCGCAGAAAGGGACTTTCTCCTTAGCGACATTGACTAGTCTCCATTCTGCTCTAAGTAGCCACTGAAAGAAACACGGTCACGTCAAACAGGCCTGGCAGAAGAATGCAAAGTGCATCTTTTTCTTTATTTTTAAAAATTATATTATTATTTTTACCAACACAAAATTCTGCTTTAAAAAGTACAGTGACGGCACTTTCACCTTTTGAATAGACGAAATTCAAGACATTTCCCAATCTGGGTATAGAGGGGAACCCCTTTAAAAGGACCATAAAAAGCCTCATATAGCACACTTATAAAGTTACTCTGCCATTATTAAGAGTCCCTGACAGATAAAACAGTAAAGAGTAAACTCATTTATACCAACAATATGTGATTGATAAAACAGAACCTGCCTTATACCTATAGGGGTTCCACCTGGTTTATGTTCTTATACCATTTGGTGAAGTGTAAAGAAACCCTTTAAAACATGCAGGATGCTGTGGCAATGCTTTATTTTTTTGTTAAAAACCCACCCAAAAATATGAAAATATCGTCTGACTTACCGTCCACATGACGCAAAAACCTACTTAATCAAACAGAGTAAGGGCTTTGCACAAAACTGATGCGTCAGTAACATTAAAGCTGGTCCTTTTCACCCTATCAAACGCTGGGCCTGACTGCATTGCCTGAATCATCCTGCATTCTGGGCCTGAAAGAGCTGAAGCAAACGGGTAACCGTGGAAACCGGAGGAAGCAGGAGCACCTGGCCTTGGCTAGCTAGCTTTGGGTCTACGGAAGCGACTGCTGCACACAGGAATGAATGCAGCTGAGGCCAGCTGAAATATGAACCGATCAAATTGATGGTGATCTCTGACAAGGTTTTGCTCCAGCTCTTTGGCCAATTAAAAGCATCGATTACCTTCTTACCTTCGACCTCATCGTAACAGAGCTGAAAGTGCCAGAGGAGGGGGGGTTACTGCACTGGGGCTTTAAACAAAAACAAACAAAAAAAAAAAAACTGCTGTGCTCAGAGATGACTTTTTTTTTTGTGCCCAATTAGCTGTTTTTATTGCGGGGAGGGGAGCTCCCTGCCGTCTGTATGATGCGTAAGGAACGTGGGGGATTTGTGGGACCTTTCAGCCCTGTGTGATTTGGTCGCTGCGCCTGTGGGAGGGGAAACGTAGGGTGAGATTTTGGGGGTGGTGAGGAGCACTTACCCCATGCCTCCGCGCGACATCCCCCCGCGCAACATTCCTCCTCCTCCTCCACCTCCGCGCATCATTCCGCCCCTGTCATATCCGCCTCTGCCTCGGCCGCGGCTGTCCGACCCGCCCATGCCGCGGCTCTCCCCGGACCCCGAGTATCCGCCCGACTCCTGGCTGGAGTACCCCCCGCTCATGCTGCTGGAACGCTCCTGCCTGTAACTACCTGCTGGAGGGAGACATTGGGAATGTCGGAATACCCAATGACCAGGACAAGGCCAGTCTCGGCTCATCATTTACCTACAGTCTACAGCGCTGGCCCTGGAGAGCCAGAGTGCCTTAGCTTCCAAGTCCACCTTAAAGTTCACAACCAGTTCAGGCCAAAGAAACCAGGTTAAGTGAATTAACAGTATAAGCAATGATCTAACTGATCACTTCAGTGCCAAGTAATAAAGCTAACAGGCCCAAAAGTGATCAATTAAAACAGCCTGTATTACAGTTAACTCACCTGACCTGATACCTGGGGTGCAAATTGGCTGCGGAATTTAAAGTGGGAACTCCCCAGGACTGAACACCACTGTTCTGGACAGTACCCAACACTGTCAAGCCTGAACTTACAGATATTACAGGAGTCTCTGTCTCTTATACATTAAAATCCCTCATTGTGGTCAGACCACTGGTCCATAGTGTGTCTAATCACAGAAAGCTCATTACAGCTGTGCATGGCAGAACAGAAGAACCAGCGAGCAGCCTCGGCTGTACAGCTGTCACAGATTCTAAATGAGAACATACTAAAAAACATTGAAATTTTTTTAAATGAGAACATACCCTGATTGTATTGACTGGGAGGGTTGTAACTGCTCTGCTGCCCATAGCTGCTGCTAGCGCCGCCCTGCTGGCTGTACTGGCTGGGCGGGGGCTGGTTGTAGGAGCTGGCGGGGGGAGGATAGCTGGAGGGCGGGGGCTGCTGAGGCTGCTGTGGCGGGGGCTGCTGCTGCTGCTGGTAGCTCCCCTGCTGGCTGTACGAGCTCTGCTGGCTGTAGGCGGCCTGCTGGGCCTGGTAGCCAGCCTGCTGCTGGGAGTAGGCCGTGGGCTGGGTGTAGCTGCTCTGGTCGTAGCTGGAGGGCTGGCTGCTGGAGCTGTAGCTGTGGACGGCGAGACCAAGAACGGACCGTTTAGAAGAGTCGGGCGCGTGAGGACGCACCGACGAGGAGAAATAAAAAAAAGATTTTAAAAAACGGGAGTGTCTCCTCTCTTGATGTGCTTGAACCTGCATGAGAAAACGGCTTAAGACGCAGAGTAGGGGTGCTACGCTAGCGGAGGAACTGTGGAAGTGGGAGACCAGGAAATGAGGTCACCTCAGGGCCTGCCACTCAAAACAAACCGTGAAGCAAACAGGTCAAAACCATGCACACGAAACAGGATAATCTTCACAAGCAAGTCACCTCCCCCCATGCATGGACCGCTCCGTCCTGCAAAGATCTGGAATGGCTGGAGACACATTCTTAAACCGCATTTCCACCCCTCCGCCAAGCGCGGCAAACGCACACCAGGAAGAGGTCAAGCGGAATCAAAGAATTTCACAGACGAGGAGAATGCAACAAACTATGGATTTGGCTTGGATTGGGCGTGGCTACTGTGGTGAGCAGACCCAGACTGTGTAAAGCAACCTGCCTATGGGTCTACCTTACCTTGCAGTACCATGGGCTACGCTGGCATGGGGATATTTACCTGGCAGCAGGGTAGGAAGCCTGGGCAGTGCCTGACTGCAGTGGGTATGCGCCAGGCACCTGGGAGTACACGTAATTACTCTGGCTGTAGCCCTGGCTATAGGCGGCTGGGATACTCTGGGCGGGGGGAGTGTCCGGGGGCTTGGCCAGTTCCTGTGCTCTAAAAGTTAAATTAGCAGTCAGGTTACAGGCTTCTTCCACCAACAAATAGTCAAACCAAGAGAAAGTCAAGGATGTATAGTTACATTACAGTTTACACCAGTGCCTTCCGCATCCTTCCAACTTAATTCATGAGCAATAAAATGGCTGTAAAACAGTAAGGAAGGTGTGTGTCTAGAGTAGAGAGCAAAACACTGTTGGTGAGTTAGTAGGGAGCACATCGCATAGCCAAGTGCTTTCAGCTAGCAAAAAAAACAAAAAAAAAACAATTAAATCATTTGAGATCATCTCCACGTCTGTAAACCAGGCCGACCTGTAAATTTAGAATCTGCGCCAACCTGCCTGTTAAAAAGAGTTGCTGGGTAAGACAGGGAAATCTCATGAGCACAAAGCAATGAATAAAGATACTGAATGCATTATTCAGAATGCTACATCCAAAGCCTGCCCTTCAAACTGATGCAGCAGATCTGGAGGTATGTACAGTGTAGCGCAGCATAAGCGCTCCTAAGAAACAAATAATCACCAGCACCCCTGGCTATACCTCGGCCAGAGCCAAATTTGAAGGCACGCTGTCAGAAGGGGGGGGGGGGTTAGGGGGAGGGGGCTCGTTACCTGGGCGGCGCTGCAGAGGCGGGCTGCTGGCCGTAGCCAGTGTAGGTGGGCTGGGCTCCGTACGCAGGCTGGGCGCCGTAGGAGGCCTGGGTGGTGGTGGTGGCGGCTGCGGCTGCGGCGGCGGCGGCGGTGTCGTAGCTGCTCGTTCCGTAGGCCTGGGAGGGCTGGCTGTACCCCTGGGGGGCGGCACTGTACCCCGCTGGATGGGAAGGAGCAGTACAATCAAACCACATCTGGGCTAAAACTAAAAATAACCTGACATGCTGCCAGTTACCCAGCAGGTCCCTATATTTAAGGTGGAGACTTGGAACATGGAGGAAAGGTGTTTTACACTTCTGTGCTTCAAAAATACCTCTGACTAGTGCTGTCAGATAGTCACTAGTGCTGTGCCAGATAGTCCACTTCAATGATCAACAACAAAAAGTGTCAGTTACATCAATCTTCAGACTTCAAAACACTTCTCTAGAAGTGCCACATTCACAGGGTTCCAGCTCAAATCACATTTATATTTCCCATGGAACTTCAATTATATTTTAAGGATAATTATAACCTCCAAGGATGTTTTTGTTGCAATAGTCACAGCTACTTTTAAAAAAAATTTCTGAAGGGTCCAGTGACTTTTAGTTGTCAGCCGTCCAATTCCTTGGCACAAATAGCACACTGATATTGCAGGACTTAATTAGAAGTGACATTAAGCTAACAAGCTGGCAAAAGGGACACATTTCGCTTGCTTTTATTTCATTTGGGCAACTTTCCCTGACATTTCAAGGACAGTAAAGTATTTCACCATTTCACATGACTCTGCAGTATGCAAATATTCTCAGACATTCAAGGACTGGGGCAAGCCTGCACTGTGTACAGCCACACAGGATGATTCAAATGGTGTCAGTCATGCAGAATAATGCAGATTGTGTTGCCTGTACCAGGGCTGTGTTTTAGGGGCAGAAAACAAGTCAAAACCGTTCAACAGGAAGTGATCAAGTGTCACCACAACGTCTAAAGATTTAATAGAACAATATGACCGTAAACAAGTGATGTCACTGTGTGTGGGTCTACTTATGTGCTTTTTAAAATATATTTCCAGTGTTTTGTCAATGGTTTGAGTTATGCAATTCTGCCTCATTTTAAGAACAGTACATGTTAGGATTGTAATTGAAGCCTCTTACCAACCAGCTGTTTCTTTTTCTTTTCTTTTTTTTTTAAGATGAAGTAGCCACATGAATAATTTATCCGAAAGGATGACAAAGTACTACCACTGAAATGCGGTAGTTTTTACCGATGCCCACTGCACAACGGCAGTAAAGCACCCGATTGAAACCGGTAATGAACAACACTTCTCTTTCTCTGGTCAGGCCACAAAAAAAACAGCCACAGGCAACTACGTGAAGATATTTTAGGGCTGAAATCAGTCCCTGCTTGGGTAAAAAAAACAAAAAAAACAAGCACATTTTAAGATGCCATGAAATGGAAAGTGGTGCATGCGAAAACAGTATTGACCAAACCTGATGGAGTCCCTTCTGCTCAGGGGGATTGCACAAATAGAGGAGCGAGAGGATTCATTAATATGTAGCATTCATAAACAGAGCTTCACTGGTAGGAGTCTGCGTTAAAGATCCTCTCAGGGAGAGGCAGTTGGTGCACAGACAGGAGCGCTGTGGTGGATCCCCGAGGGCATGTGTGGAATATGGACTTGACTGCATTTGCATGTCGGTTACAAAACAAAAGACTATTTTACCTCAAAATTTTAATTTTTTAAACGTAACAACGGCCTACTAGTTTGCTCATCACTGGTGAAAAAATCCATCATTCACTGTTACTGAGAATTGTCACACAAACTCATGCACTTTTCTCTCTATGGACCACATGACTACTGTTCAAGTATCAGAGCCTAGAGGCTGACTATCAGGGGCTCAACAGAAAGCACCCAGCTACACTTGAAAGCTACAGTATAGGACTTTCACAAAACAGCCAAAGCAATACATTTTTCTTGTGAACTCCCTTATTAGAGTGGAAAACAGAGGAACACACTTGTGATTGGTTCATAAACAAGCTATAAAAAAATATATTTAAAAAACCAGCACACGGTAAAATGTTCAGTGTTAATGCACAGCTGAGCGAAATATGTTAGTTGCTCTGTGCTCCCCTGGGGTGATAATCCAGAATTGGGTATTTGTCACTCTCCATTCACTTATATAGGGCAGCTAAAACGGTCTCAAAATGATACTTCTAGCACATATACAAACGCAAACTAAGTGGATTCTGTCAATCAATGGCCCTTTCCTGGCTTTTTTGTATTTTACTTGGAACGTAGATTAATGTGTTAATGCACCAATGCATCAAACCACTCATTGGTCCAAATTTCCACGGAAGCAAGCGTTCCTGGTAGTATATATCTATGGTAAACAACCGACCTGCCGACATTTTGCTAGTCTTTTCTGGTAGCTTGCTAACATTGAAGAAAATAGTACTTTTATAAATTATTTTAATTACACAAAAAAAAAAACGTACGAGGACTGGTTATTGTTTGTATTGACAGAATCCACTTTGTTCTAGTTTGTATACGTGCTAGAAGTGTTGTGAGACCGTTTTAGCTGCCCTATAGAAGTGAATGGAGAGCGACAAATACCCTATTCTGGATTATCACCCCAGGAGAGCACAGAGCAACTAATGAACATATTTCGCCACCATTTGGACTCATATCATGGCCAGGTAACTACACAACCCAAAGTTCTACCAAAGTTCAGTTGTGCTTTAAAACAACTTTTAGAGTACATATGGTCCCAATTGGACTGAGTTGAATTGACACTGGCCATTTTACTGGGTAGCAGTGTTCAATTTTGAATCTTATAGTTTAAACAGCATCGGAGGGGTTTGTGTGTGTGCGCGCGTGTGTGCCTGTGTGTGTGTGTCTTGGGACTCACCAGCTGGTGGCTGGCCGTAAGAGGATCCATACGCTGGCTGGGCGTAAGCACCAGCAGAGGACGCAGTCTGAGGATAGGCAGAGTCAGCAGGCTGGCCGTAAGACCCATAGCCCTGCTGGCCATATGCTTGCTGCAACACAAGTCAACAAAAGTGGACGTTAGTGGAAGTCAGAGAACAGGGTTCTGTATCACAAAGCAGGATTACTGAGTTAGCTGAATAACCACGGAGTAAAACCAGGAACAGATCTTTTTACTTCAGTCCATGTTCCAGATTTGGAGGGTTCCGGGCTTTACTCAGTGCAGATATCCAGCGAACTCAGTAATCCTGCTTTGTAGTACACCCCCCTTATATCCTCACCCAGATCCAGTTTCTGTACAAAGCATACATGTTTTAAATGTATACACAAACCCCACATGTCGCGCTGTCACATGTCTAAAAAGCACATTCACGGTTGCTTGAACGACCACTCTTAAAAGGCACAATGAATTCCTCCAAGTCACAAGATCATTTGCATTTTCTAATTCTAACTGTTTTGACAAACCCATTCACGTTTCATACATTGTAAACCAGGGGCCCTCCATCTTATCCAGAAAGGGCTGGTGAGGGTGCAGGCTTTTGTTCCAACCAAACAGTAACTCCTGATTCTACTAATCAACCACTTGAGTCTTTGCTAAGGACCTTGATTAGTAGAATCAGGTGTGTTACTGCTTTGGTTGGAACAAAAGCCTGCACCCACACCGGCCCTTACTGGATAAGATGGAGGAAGCCGTGCTTTAAACCAAATGACAAAACAAGTAACATGAAACAAATGCTAGCTGTGTCACAAATTAGAGAGAAATGCACTTAAATGACCCTGAACACAAGAAATGTTTTATTTTAAGAACAATGTACAGTCATAATTGGAATTATTTTGTATGAAAAGGTTACAAGCAAGAACTTCATTGAAGTATCAAAGTATAACACGCTCTGACTATCCACAGATCAAACTCATCTCAAAATTAAAAAGCAAATGAAGAAGGATTGATAGGTCCTGCGATTGATAGGTCCTGGCAGCATTACACTTGGATGCCCTTCAGGCCTGCATTACTTAAGTACAGAGCACACACAAGCTGAATTTCAGTCATTTTATACAATGAAGCCTATGGAAGCCCTTGGAGGCAGAGACTTGTGGCAGGGACTCACCTGGGTTGCCTGTCCATAGGCCTGGGCAGGCTGGGCTGAATAGGAGCTATACCTATACAGAGAAGAGCCATACAATTTAGATCCCCAAACATCCTTTGTTTAATTGCTAGTACAAAGGAGCAGAGCATGAAATTACCCGTTTCACCCATTAGCCAGAGTAGCTTGTGGATTCTAAAAATCAGCAGCCATCGCCAACATTTTACCTGCCATTTTACCTGCCACTTTACCTTTTACGATTGAACACAACCTGGGCCCCGTTTCCCAAAAGCATCTTACGAGTTCAGCTCATTTTAGAGTGTTTTGTGTTCGTGCTTTATTAATTTTATGATTAGAATTATTAAAATTTATTGACATTACATGACAGATAATAAAAATAGATGAAGGCAAAAAAAATGACAAAAGACAAACAATGAAAGCAATATAAAAACAAAATAGCCTAAGATGATCTTTATCCAAGATCCTTTTGGGAAACGGGGCCCTGGTTGGTTACCTTCCAAAGTGGCTGCTAGAGTAGAAACTCTTACCAGCCACAATCAAAATTTGACCAGCATTTGGCTGGTGGCTGGTGTTCATTTCACACCCTGCAAAGGAGTAACGAGGTACCATTCACCATTACCATAAATGGCAAGAAAAACCTCTTCAATTAAATAATGGACAGTGTCCTAAGGCTGCAGCAATTAATCAAACTAATCGGTTTGAGTTTTTCCAGTGATTAATTGCAATAAGTTAGATCCTAATCTTTAACACAAAGAATCCGTCAATGAACGAGCGCTGCTAATTGCTTTGGGGAAATGACTGGAATAGCAGAGCCGCTGCAGATAAATTGGTTTCCTTCACGAAACATAATTATTTGTTTTAATGTTTTTGGAGGGAAGGAGGTGGGTGGGAATTGACTTTGTAATGCAAGTCAATCTGACAAATTGTTTACATGCCTGGATTGTGTTGGGCATTGCTCAGATTCATCATTGTGTCAATACATCAGGGCATGAAATTATGTTTGTCACCCACTGGCCAGAGTGACTTGTGTATTCTAAAAATCACCCACCAATTTAAACATTTTACCAGTCACATTACCTTTTAAGATTTAACACAACCTGGTTGGTTACCTGCCAAATGGAAACCTGCCAGAATACAAAATCTTACCAGCCACAATCAAGATTTTACCAGCATTTGGCTGGTGTTAATTTCACACCCTGCGATACAATTAAAAACTGAATTGCATCATATATTATTTTTAAAATTGGTAACAAATAATCAATAGCCGCAGCCCAAGTCCACAGGAAAAAGGAGTATGACCCACATCTTTATACTGTTACCAGTGTAAGCAGAGGTGTATAATCCAGGGGTCAGAAAGAAAAAGACCTGCCATGTGTTTCTTCCACCCATTGACTCAGCCAGCTGATTTCACTAATTAGTTCCACCTCCTGGCTGAAGAATTAATTTCCTAATTAGCAAATCTAGGTGACGAACAAAATACTGGGGAGGACTTTTACTTTCAGAACCCGGATTATACACCTCTGAGTGTAAGACAGCCATCTTCAATTGCTCTCCATGTAAATTTACTTTACTCAATCTACTTCTCCAAAACCTTTACAGGAAAAATTTCTCAAATCCCAATAGACACCTCCCTGTACTCATGTAAACAGGTTGGGTCAGACACCCTGCGATATTTTAATTTTAAAATCATACTATGAATGTCAGTTGGTTTAAGAGGCTGGATCTCTGGAAGGAGTAATCGCCTCGTGCGTTTCAAAAAGTAGTTCTTTGCTAAATTGGAATGATTGGACATCTGCTGCCAACCAAACAGCTTTGTGTTTGCACTTTAATAAACTTAAGCAATGCAATGTAATATTAGAACAGAGCAGCCTGTTGACTGCAATGGCAAATTAAACCCCAAAGTAGATCTTTATTTCGGATTAAGTCCAACCACAACTTAATGCAGCAGGAGGTCAGCTTCAGTAGAGGATAACTTACCCCTGCTGGGCCCCAGCCTGGTTGTAGGTGCTATAATCTGTTTGTGGAGAGAAACATAATTACAAACAAACACTGGTTCAGCTACTCTACACACTCATCAACCTACATTACAATAACAATAATAATGCTTTGTGTTTGTCACTGTTCTGTCTGAACCAGTGTTCCCCAACATTGTTCCTGGAGATATACTGTCCTGTAGGTTTTCACTCCAACCCTAATAAAGTACACCTCATTCAACAGCCAGAGATCTCGTTGAGCTGCCAATTAGTAGAATCAGGTGTGCCAAATTAGGGCTGAAATGAAAACCTACAGGACGGTAGATCTCCAGGAACAGGGTTGGGGACCACTGGTCTGAACTGCGTTACTGCTCATCAATTTATAAGCCAATGTAATTAGGCTCAATGTGCAGAGAAGCTCTTGTGACAGCCGCCAGAGGACAAGACTCCTCCACTGGCCCATAATGCAAGAGCCCTGAACCCAGATTCAACACGTCTCTTCTGAGAGTTAAACGAACAGCTTCATTTGCACAATTTTAGGTTTGGGACACCAGTAGCCATATTGTCAGACAACAGAATTCCATAGCTCGTGATTGGGCCGTTCCATGGTCTGTGCTGGAATATGCCAGCTTATGTCATTTCCTGTTGGTGGGAAGTGTTCTTAGCACAAAGGGCAGTGGACCTTGCTGTTCAGAAAGAGTACATTAAGTTTCCCCTGCTAATTCTCCCATGAATTAATACCTGCATGGCAGTGGAAATCTGAGGACTCCATATTAAGGTGGAGCCACAGGTTGTTTGTACCATAACATTTAACACAACAGGATGTAGCTATATAGGAAGACATTGATTTAGCAGTAACAGGCACGATTCACAGGCACTTTTACTCGTTTAAATGAATACTTTGGGGAAAACATTTGAGTACACTCTGACAGTACAACTGCCCAATTAATTCTACACGTAGGCAATTCAATGTTCCACCTTAACTTTGCCCTGAGCATTCAGTCAGAACTTATCAGGGGATTACAGGAGACAATCACTCCCCTCAAGGGCTAAACTGGTAAAACGAAGTAGGAAGCAAGAGGGAGAGAAAGAAATGGAATGCCTTTGAGCTACTTGAGATTTAACTTACTATAGGCAAATTAACAGCTATGTACAGAAATGGTTGTAGTTTCCTAGACGAAGAACAATGCAGTAAGTAAACACTCCGGACTGTGCTTGTGCATGAGGTGAAACCAGTCAGTGATGTGAAAGGACTGCTTTTGTCAGATAGCCTGTACACCAATGATAACATTTTTCCCACACTAAAGGCAAACTAAAAAACAACTTCTTTTTTTTCCCCACCTCTGGAACTGATCTGTAGTACAGTAACACAATTATAATTAACGTGAACGAAATACCTTAACACACAGAAAAATTTTTATCTGAAAGTTTAACTCGGAAGCTTACTCCTCACGGCATTCATTTATACCCATATCATTCACACATTTAGCAAATGTATCTGAGCAAGTATGTTGATCTTGAAGCAGTTTCACAATAACATCAACCAACTAACAACTGAAAAATGGATTAGATTTTAAAATTAATTTTTTCTCTCTCCTTGTTTATTTGGCATGCCCCCCCCCCCCCCAAACTGAAAGCCCACACCTGCGTCTGACCAATTCCACAGCAACGCAATGCCAAGTGTTGAAAACATATCAAGGTCAAGATGGTCGGACTTCTGGACTAAAAATAACACACCGTTAATTTGTTTAGGGGTTATGCAGACACAGCAAAAAAAATAAAATAATGCCAACTACAGCAGTTGTCACATTTCAATAAGTAAACCAGATGGAGGGAGTCTGCTATTATTTGCATTAAGTTTTTAAGTACTTTGGATTCTTGCTTTTAGATAAATGCGGAAAGAAAAAAGATTTGCTGTGTCTTGCTTGGCAATGTAGTTGCTGTGGTAATATGGTGCTTGCGTCTGACCAAGGCACAGCTAATTGGTATTTTTATCCCCAAGTATTGCACCAGATTCCAATTAGGACACCACACCATAACACTTCAAACACAATGACCAACCAATCAAAATCCCTGTATGATTCAACTGGTTTTTTTAATGTCTGTCCCGAGACCCATGGGGCACAAAGCACTACCCTGTATGTGTGAACCATTTTCACACTACAAAGTCCCGCAAACCAAACAATCCTTACAAAAGCGTCTGCATTCCAACCATTGACTTGTGCTTTAAAAAACAAATCAAAAACAGACGCCACGGGTCACTGGAGAGACATGATACTATACAAAAGACAACTCACTGACCCAACCTGACAACCATAAATGATAATATCGGTACTACAGTACAAACAGACATGCTAACTGAAAAACTTTTTCAAAAGGTAATGAAACTAACGTAAGTGTCATCTTTCCCTTCGCTCATACCAGATTATTGGCAATTATTTCTATTACCTTAGCTGACCCTCTAAATCTCAAGCAGTCAAGACTTTCAATTTATACGATTCTTAATACCACGACAAAACATCGATGATCGATTCATTTTTTTAAAATGTTTAGAGAAGAAAATTTGTCTTTTTGGATGCATGCTTAGCGACATAAATTCCTTAACTTAATTCCCTAACTTAGTGCGCTATGCAGTTACCCAGTTCTCAGTAAAGTTTAAAGGTTAACCTTATTCTGCAGTTAACGTGTTACATGCTTGTCCAACCGTACTGTAAGGGATACACACATTTACAGGGACATTACACGCGAACATTTTTATAATTCCATATGGCAAGCATAATCTTCATAAATACAATAGCTAACGTTACATCTTTATCGTGCGTGATGTAACGTTACGGCTACTCTCTGCGAATAAGTTTACTAGCCATCTTGTTAACGTTAGTTGCCTTAGTTAACGGCGTTACTAAGGCAAGCCCGTCTGAGGTAGGTAGGCATGGGCATAGCGCGTTTTGCTGGATAACGTTATGCGAACGTTAGCCAGACAAACACCACATGCACCGCACTGAAACAGACTAACGTTAGCTAAGTTACAAACGTCGCCACAGTTCGACAACGTAATTTGCTACGTTAATGCCAAGATTATATTTGGCGGGTAACTGCTGCGGTTAGGTCTCCCTCCGAAATCGCATCGGCATCCTCCACGCCAGTCAAGCGCCCAGAGTCACAACACGTCGATTAGCTTCCCATGCCAACGCAAGCGAGCGAAGGAAGGAAAAGGCCTAAGCTTGATGCAAACCCCCCAGACAGCTACACCCTCGTGTATTAGCTTGTATTGGTGGTCACCATTAGCTACACGGATCTATACTGAATTAGCTCGCTACAATTACAATTGCTACGACTTCGGTAGCCAACAATTTACATGGGCGGAAAAAGCTAACCGTTACCAAACTAGCTCGTTAAATGAACGCTAACATCATTAGCTACCTAGCTAGCAAGCTACAGCAGTTACCCCCCTCCCCCAATTCCAACACATTTTGCTAAACCACTTCGAGCCGTAACATATGTAGAAAATTAGGTGGTTGCTCAAGAAAGAAAACTATTACATTTTCAATCTACCCATATATGTCTGAAATTTAGTCCGCTAGGTAACCTTCATTAAATTATCATTTTAAAAACGGTTCCCCGGCCGTCCTCACCAGCTGCTGACGCCATTTCGTGAGTCCTTAGAGTTACCCGACCCCAAAGAACGCATGCGCTAACTTGGACTCAGGGATATACCATTTTTTTTAACGTGAAAGTGTGCGGATGCCTTGTTAGTTTTCGTTTACCATTGACTAATATACGATACAATAATAATATCTGAAATGTACAAAGATACACGGATAACCAAGTTATAATTGGCAATAATTTCATTTCCCTATAAACTCTATAATGAAATCGTCCTGAATGACGTCTCAAAAAACAGGAAACGTCTAGTGGAAGTGGAGAACCAAAAACGGACATCAAAATGTTATCGATGTGGAATTTGCTACAACCCTAAGCCAGCCACTGAAAATACCTATAAATAATTCAGATGTCCAGTTCAAAGAAGCCAATGTCACAGAAAGCACAACGGTATCTGAAGCCACGTTAAAGGTACAAATAGACCCTAAATTACTTCCAAGCTATGTCTCGCTAGACTAGGAGCTAGCAACCCAATTTTCTATCTAACGACGTTAGCAACACGTAAGTTAAGATACAACTGTATGGGTAACGTTGACTAACTAACTTAGCTAGCTAATTGACAAAATTTTACACGAAGAAAGAATAATTTTACATCCCTTTCTAGCGCGACGTCTGACAACCGGAGATTTGTGCTTGCACTTAACATGACACACTAACGTTAATAGAAAGTGAAAATCCAATCGATACGGTTATGTGTTGACATCTTGCAAAGTCGCCTGGTAAACTAGTAAATTGTAAACACAGCTGTAAACTAGTTAGTCGCCCAGTTACTATAGTTTCTGGTTTGTCAGGCTAACACGCGCTTCAGAAGTTAGGTAGGCTGCCAGACTATGGGAAACATACTATAAAAATACTATTATTTTCTATTTCTTGAAATGCATGGTATCATAAGCTCCGAATGGTTTTGGGTTGGATCAAAACGCCCAGGGTTTCCACTTGGAACCACATTTTTATTAACCCTGATTGTGTCAGTGTGGCTTGGAGGCATCCAAAGCAATCTCTGTCTCGGTCCGGATGGATTGTTCCCTGGAATTCAAGGTGAGTATGGGGGTTTCGCACCTGGACTTTTATTAGTTTACTTCTAAATTCTAAAACTAATCTGGAGCTAAACGAACGAAAACCAAGACTAGCAACAATACAATCTGTTGATGTTGACTTTATCTCTTATCACAGTTCATCGTCTGGCTCTCCACGCCATCAGTCACGAGGAGCTGTTCCCCCTTGTCTACAGCGCCGCCCTGTTGCTGTGGCTGGGACAGTGCCAGGAGCGCTGGATGGGCACATTGACTTTCCTCGCCCTATCTCTGCTCTCCATGGCGCTCCCGCCGCTGCTTTACGTCCTCGTCCTCTCTCTGGGTGGGGGACAGACAGGCAGGATTTGTGGTTACTCTGCCGCCCACCTTACCATGTTCACAGCTCAGTGCGGTCACCTAAAGCAGCGAAGGTTGCTTCGTTGGGTACCTGTGTGGTCACTGCCATGGCTGCTCTTGCTTGTGAGCACCGTGCTAATGTCCGACACATCGATTCTGCTGCACGTGTGTGCCGTCTGCGTGGGACACTGTTGTATCCTTTCTCAGCAATTCTCACATGGAAAAATCTATCACATTTACCACAGTGTGCATTGTATTTGACACTATTGTTGATCATTAATGCCATGCAGGGGCGTAGCACAAAATTCTGGGCCCCGTGCAAATACAGTCTCTGTGGGACCCCTTCCCAATGCAGACTCAGGCCTTCTGAGGGCCCCTCCCTGCCTTGGGGCCCAGGGTAGTCAGTTCCACTATTCCTCCCACTGCCCTTGATGCCATGTCACTATGCGTGTAAATCTTGTCCTTAGCACTTGGCATCAGACAGTCCAGCTGTCATTGGTAGGCTGCAGCAGGCAGAAAAACTCGCAGTTTGGGGTGTCCTGCCAGCACGGGCTTTTATTTCCTCTTCTTCCCGAGACTGGCTACCCACAAGCATCACCACTCAGAGGTACAGACATGATTATGCATTTGTTATATTAAAAGCATCTATAGTGAGCGTTAGGAAACATAAGAAAGGTACGTATTCTGAAGTATTCACAAACCTTGACGGGATATCGCTTAAAATCATTATGATGAACAATAATACCTGAACTGAAATCATTTGATAGTTTTTGCATTTGTTACCTCTGAACTTTAAAATTTTCTTAGTTTCTTAATTCTCTTAGGATTCCTATTCTCACTAGTTGCTATAAAAACAACAATATACAGTATAACGTAACATGGCCTGTTGCAATAATAAATAAACAAGTGAGTTCTAAATACAACGACATACAGGAATGTAGTCATAAATACACTGCCTGGCCAAAAAAAAAGTCACCGTTGCACCCATCATGCATAGTGCCCACTGTACAAGCCTCTGGAGGCAGTGTTATGATCTGGGGTTGCTTCAATTGGTCAGGTCTAGGCTCAGCAATGTTATGCAGCAATAAAATTAAGTCAACTGAGTACCTGAATGTACTGAATGACCAGGTTATCCCATCAATGGGCATATTCCAGGACAACAATGTCAAGATTAATCAGGCTAAAATTGTTGTGTAAAATTGAAAGAGTGCTTCAGGGAGCATGAGGAATCATTTTCACACATGAATTGGCCACCAGAGTCCTGACCTTAACCCCATTGAAAGTCTTTGGGATGTGCTGGAGAAGACTTTACGAAGTGGTTTGACTCTCTCGTCGTCAATACAAGATCTCAGCCAAATATTAATGCAACTCTGGATGGAAATAAATGTTGTGACGTTGCATAAGGTTGTCGAAACAATGCCACGACGAATGCGCGCTGTAATCAAAGCTAAAGGCGGTCCAACAAAATATTAGAGTGCAACTTTTTTTTTGACCAGGCAGTGTAAGTAGAGATAATACATTTATGACATTTACAGTGATATTAAAGTACTGTAGTAAAAAAAATGTATAATTTAACGTGTCCCAGATTGAAGTCCTTTGCTTACATTGGCCCTCCCTGGCATGGGATTCTGGAAATTTTATTCTCATAATTTTTCCATCATGACAAATACAGTGAGCACCATAATTCATTGGACAGTGACATTTTTTGTTATTTTAGTTCTGTACTCTAGCACTTTGAGTTTGAAAGGATACAATTACAATGAGGTTGAAGTGCTGTGAGCTTTAATTTGAGGATATTTTCATCCATATCGGATGAACCGTTGAGAAATTATGGAACCTTTTGTACATAGCCCCCCCCCCCCCCATTTTTGGGCATCAAAAAATATTGGACAGTTTTAACATAATGTAGAATAAAGTAATCATTGTTAATATTTGGTTGCATATCCTTTGCATGCCATGGCTTCCTGATGTCTGTGACCCAACAATATCAAAAGATTCTTGATATCTTATTTTCTGGTACTCCTACAAGCGATACTATAACCTCTCTGCATTTGAATTGAACTCTCTATGGGAATTTGGGGGTGGGACTAGATCTAGCTGTAAATTACACGGGAACAGTATGGAACACATGGTTGGCTAACTGGCTTTAAGTATTCAAGGGTCTGACGTATCAAACAAGCCTTAAACCATCACTCTACTGCCAGATATGCAGTAGATATGGATGGATATTTTCCATAGAGTTTAATAGGAAAATTTGTCAGGAGAAAGAACCCTTAAAGTGATCCATCCATATCTACTGCATATCTGCAAAGTGCTAGAGTACAGAACCAAAATAACAAAAAATGTGTCACTGTCCAATGAATTATGGTGCTCACTGTATATGTGTTTTACTAGAATGTGGACTGCCTAACATGTTATTCCTCTGAAGTGTACACATATTTTAAATAAATATATATATATGCACTTCTGAGAAATATAAAATTTCTCAGAATTGAGAAATTTGTTGAGATACAGGGTTTTACTTGTGTTTTCTGTATGTTGCAGGCATGCCCCGTTCCTCCAGTCACTATCAGTGGGACAGTCGGCTTCCTCACACAGACCTGACTGGGAAGATTCTCATCCTGTTCCCCCGCAGCCTTGGCCATCTCCTGTGTCTGATTGGCTGATGGAGGGGGCTGCCACTACTTCACAAGTTCAGCTATTAGATGAAGAGCTACTGAGGGCAGGAATATTGGCTTCCCTGCAGGACACTTCTGAAGGGCCCGGGGACAAGGTGGAGGTGCCCAAATCTTCAGTGTCTTCCTTACGGTCAGTACCGCTTCATGCCTTAAAACCTGGGTTTTCAACAGGGGGTCCCTGGTCACATTTCATATGTAATGACTATCTAGAGATTTGGCAAAATAATTCAAAATATAAAACCTTTTTTGAAATATAACTTAACTTATGGTGGGGGTCCTCTGGATGCCTTTGTGCCTGGGGGGGGGGTCCCTGGATCAGAAAATGTTGAAAACCCCTGCCATAACAGAATCCTGACAGGATTTACATTAAGAAATGTAATATTTGGTCACATTTAATTTTAATGTAAGCTCACATTTAAATTTAAAATAAGCTTCTAATGAAAAGCAAATGTTATGTCAAAGGGTATTATTTTCTTTGCTCTGCACACTGAATTGTTACAGGTTCTTGCATAATATGATTAGGCATGGAAGTATATGTTAGCTCTCAAGGGTGGTCTAATTAGCATGTATTAGACATGCAATTAAAACCACACAATTCCCATGTGGCCTTTTTAAAAATGTGAAAGGCTTGTCACAGATCACTGTGTTTTGTGGAATTCTATGGAATTATAGTTTTAAGATTTGTATTTTTGTCATTTTCTGTTTTGAAAATGTATTATCGGCTACATATTTATGATTTTTAAAGTGAAAAAGTATTGCGTTTATTTTTGCTCAGGCTACAGCAACTGGAGAAAATGGGATTCCCCACAGAGAAAGCTGTGGTAGCACTGGCAGCCACCGGGAAGCTAGATGGCGCCATCTCCCTGCTCATCGACGACAGGGTTGGGGCGGAGGCCGTGGTCACCTCCAAAGGCAAGAGCCAGTCGTAAGCACACAGGACCTGATCAGGCTTTCGGAATCTCTGTCCCTCCCATCGTTCCAGAACACTCTGTGATTGAAGGAGGGCGGGCCTTGCCGCTGGTGAATACTTTGGATGCAAAATGCCGGAAAGGCCTGTGTGTGAACCCAGGGGGAAATGACAACAGCGGGTAAAGCAGAATTTTGTGCAACAATGCAGAGACACTGGAGGGGCATTGACTCAATTAACCTAAGTAGCCCTGAGTGTATCACGTTGTATCAGGTTAATTTATAGTGTGGATGCCGACACACAACTTGTTTTCAGGAACCAGAAAACGAAAAAAAGTATCCACTCCTCAGTAAATAAGCATTTACAGATGTGATATGTTTAAATGTTTATATTGGCATTCATGTTTCAGTCTTAAACAATGCAGTCTGGTCATCTAGCTAAGTGGATAACATACTCTCTTCTCGTCCCCCGCATTGTCTGCGAAACTGTGGATTAATACCACACAATCCAAGGCAGTTATATTGTTTCTACCCAGGAAAAAATGAATGTACTTTGTGCCAGTGTCAATAAAAATACATTGTTTGAATTCTGGAGATTTGTAAAATACTGGATATTGACATTGTGTGCATCTAAGCTCTAAGCCGATGAGAGTGTAGATTTAGAGCAGGGGTGGTGAACCGTATCCGAAAAGGGCCCGTATGTGTGCGGGTTTTTGTTTTAGCCCGGCACTAAGACACCCGATTCTACTTATCAAGGTCTTGATTGAAGAACATGATTAGTTAATTAGTTGAATCAGATATCTTAGTGCTGGGCTAAATCAAAAACCTGCGCCCACATTGGCCCTTTTCAGCTAAGGTTCCCCACCCCTGAGTAACAGCAAACAGTTGCTATGGCTTTAGTATACATGCATTGTTTTCCCACATACCTACTATGTGATTCAGTACAGAGCATTTGCTGGTGGCTATAAATGTTCTCTGTTGCTGCCAGTCCGTAACTGTCCAAACTCTGCCACTTATGACATCAGCTGCTGCCTGGGAGGCCAGACCTCATGCCATGCTGCCTGTGACATCATGTCCTGGAACTAGGCCACACCTCCTTTGCTTTGTCACAGGTATGAGATCACATGGTGAGAACCAAACACCTGCGGTACCATTAACAATCTCGTGTAGATTTAGCTTCCTCTGAAGTCACATTTGTTTTTCACTCAGAAGATAGTATATGTAAGACAAATGTTTAGAGTTTGGGGATGACCTCTCTCTGGCAGTACCTACAATTTACAATGAAGTGGTGTGCGATGATAACTGATGTCAAAATGTTGCTTTCTTTGTGGCTGAGCAGTTCAGTGCATGAGTATGGAGGAAGCAAACAAGCTGTGTTGTCATGTAAAAACAAAAATGGAAAAACAGTTCTTTATTTACCAACGATCTGGAAGATTCGCAAAGCACGACGACAGACGCTTGCAAACATGAATACTTGAGACGTTACATAAATCGCTTTTACAACAAGCAAAAAACAGCTGCTAATGATTATCTTAAATAATTCACGTAACAATACAATTTTTGTAATAAGAGCAATGACAATTGAAAAAGGTTTTACTTCTGGAGAGTATTTGATCTATAATATATATACTGTAATAGTGGTACAAAGTTACACCAAAGGAAATGAGTTCAAGTTGCATGTAGAGTTTTACTCCTCATGGGCTGACGTTGGTTCGTTTGAGGCTGGATTTGTGCAGGACATCCCTGATGGAGCCGGGTATTCTGCTGAAGTCCCTTTTGGCTTTATTCTCAGCGAGAGGGTCTGTGTGTGTGTGTGTACGTGCACATACACGCATGTATGCGTGCGTGAGTAAGGGAGTGTGTGCGTATGTGTGTGAGATAGAAGAGTGTGTGTGTCTGTAAGGGTGCGTGTGTATGTATGCGTTTCTTTTTCTGTAAGGGAGTTTGTGCGAGTGTGTGTTTATGTGTGTCACGAAGGGCGTGTGTTTGTCTGTAAAGGTGTTTGTGTGTGTTGTTTTGTGTATGTGTGTGTGTGTGTGTGTGTGTGTGTGTGTGTGTGCATACCCTCTTAGTGCACATGGCTCCCCCAGTTCAGCCCCAGGTAGCGTAGCTTGACTCTCCTGCAGCAGAGGGCGCTGTTGAGACCTTCAGTGTGGACAGGCTGTAGGTGTAGCAGCCTGAGGGGTGCTGTGCAAACACAAATCCTCAGAGGAAGAACGGAAGCACCCAATCATTATTTTAGGTAATCTCTGCCCAGCTACAGAGGGGTAAGGTAGTCAGGTAAGCATGCGGGACGTGAATCGGTCAAACACGGCAACGCTCATGAGTTTCACACAAGATAGCACTCAATCCCTCCCACTGGAGAGGGAGCATGCCCCTTCCACTGCAGTCTCATGGGGGGAAGGGGGTATTAACAATTAAACAAAAGTTTTAAAAAAATTTCAAAAAAGTAAGGAGGTCTAGTCATTTCCTGCAGACACTCCATATTCAATTCATTTAAATAAACAATAACCTCTGAGATTCCGGACACTGTCGAGACCCAACGTGACCACTCCGAGCAGATTAAAATTTTTACTCCTTTGTTTTTTTGTTTTTTTAATTGAGTCTTTGTGTTGTGTCCCCTTTATTGTCCTTGGATTGTTTACAGTTTAAAAGCACCATTATTTTAGCAGTCATTTAATTTCCTTTATTCCCATGTGTTTTTTTTTTTTGCTGCCATTCTACTCCTCTTGTTGTTGATCTGGAGTTTTTCAGGATCATTATGTGGAAGAAAAAAATAGCCCCATTATTATGTCAGAGGCCAGAGGCGGGGCAGAGGGGAGGGGAGGGGAGGGGAGGGGAGGGGAGGGTGGCGGGTTTAAGGGAATATGGGTAAAGGGAGGGGGTGGGGCTAAGTGGTGGTGAGCAGTCTCCAGAGCACCTGTGAGTCTTCCCTGAGGTGAGCGACCCCCTCTGGTATGGCGGTAGGATAGCCCCCGCTACATTTCTGTCATCGAGGGGCGGGCTTAACTAACGGTGTCTGGATCAGTTGGCGGATGTCAGAGGTTGTGTGGGGAGGTCTGCTTCTGGAGATGTTGCCCCCCCCCGCCCCTTCTCTGATCTCCGGTGGGATTTCGGGGGCTACTTTCCCCGCTCCTTGGCATCACGGGAGAGTGGAAGAGAAACCCGCCGTGGAGGGACGCCCGCTCGCTTGTCCCGATAGTATCCAGGAGAGGCGGTGCCAAACGAGTCGTCCCCTGACCCCAGGTCAGGCTCTGTTGGAGAGACGAGAGATGGTCTGTGCTGGAACCGTGAGACAACATGGCGGGTCCCAGCACTGGAATGTTCCCCGAACCTACACGGCTCCCTAAAATACCAATATGGCCGCGCCATACTCGCAAAGCACTCGCGTACCACCTCAAACAACCAGTTTTACTATACAGCCCCATTCTCTTTTCTCCTGGGCAAACCGTTCAATAGCATTAAGCCAAAATAAGCAGACTCGGTTATCAAAAGTATTACATTCCAGGGTTGCTGTCAATTCCATTTCAATGCAGTCAATTTAGGGAACAATTCAGGAACTAAAAAATGCCCATATGGTTCTATATGAGGATTTTTCAATTGATTTTGTGAATTGACCCAAATTAAATAGGATTTACCACAACTTTTGCATTAAGAATGATCTTCTTTATCCATTATCCAAACCATGCAGTAGCATTATTGTCACTTAATGCAGTGAAGAGGTCTTTGGACATGTTGTGGTGAAACATTGGCTGATGAGAAAGTTAATCTGTGGTGCAGTGTTGGCTGTTCAAAAACCCAGCATCCCCAAACCCCCCCCGCCGCCCCCGCACCCAGCCATGGAAGAAGATTGTCCCTAACCACGCAAAACCTGGGTCAAATACATATTTAAAATATGATGCTGGGAAAATTTGAACACTCCTGCAGATCTCTGATGATTTTCAACAACAAAAAATAATTACTAACCAAAACACACAATCATATGTTCTGAATACTGTGGAAAATATATGTTTCAGAAGCCATCAATAATCTGCAGGAATTTTGCTGGTGTTTTATAGGGTCAGAGTATTTCAAATGAAGTATTTGAGCCAGGTCTGCACCACACTTGCCCCAGGGGCAAGTTAAAGCAGCTTAGCCCATGCCTGGTCGTCTCGTCTGACTCGGCGCAGGTAAAGAGCGGGACCTGTGGAGAATTCGGGGTTACCTGGCCAGATGATGGCCTCCAACAGCGCCACTCTGCGTGCCAGAAGCTCTAGGTCAGCCTGCATGTCTCGGAACATCTGCAAGCTAACGTCCTATCGGAGATCAAGAACAATGACAAGGGGGAAGGGAGGGGCCCCTGGTCCTAGGGCCGCCCTGCGCCATCCGCCCCCCCCCCTGCCTGGGGGAGAGGGGGGGCGGAAAAAAACCCCCGCCACGCCTGACCCCTGACCCCTGCCTAAACCTGAACGCTGACCCTCTTACTCACCATGAATACCGATCATAGTCTCGAGGATTAAAACCCTCTCGGCTAAGATCTTCAGCGCCTCTCGGATTTGGTGTATCCCGTCCCCCTGTGAAGATAGATACAGCCGTCAAGGTATGGGGCACAGCCAGACAAGCGCTCGCCAAGGTGCTCCCTCTCTCCCTCCTCTTATTTCTTTTGGCAGTTAGAGGGTTAAAAAACGGCCATCAGACCCCCAAACCCCACCCCTGGCTACCCCCACCCCCCCAACTCTCTCTGGCCATGCTGCAAGACCAGGCCAGGCAAACGGCATGCACATCACAGGCCGCTCAAGGCTTGGAGGAGGGAGGAAACGGTGCTGAAACAAAATAAGATTAGTCTGTATCAGGGCATCTGCGTTCCTTCTCAAAAGCTCAGCCTCTCAAACAGGGCATTCGACTGGACAGAAACATGCCGGGTCACCGACGCAACCAGTGCAGTTTGTGAGTAGTGGAGCATTTCCTCTTAACAAAGAAACTTATGGTTTGCTATCCTTGTATTCAAGTTCTAGTTTAGGTTAAAAGAAGAAGATATTGCCTGTGTTACCTTATCTCTTCAGAACATAAAAAAAATTTGAAATCTCTGATTGTGGGCTTGTTGGAGGTGTCTGGACGCTACAGAAGCATTATTCCTTGTCAGCTGTCTCTTACAAAGGGATACACCCAAAACGAAAGCAGTAACCTCGATTTGAAATGAGTATGTTCACTTTTTTTCAGAAGAACTGTCTCCGTTCAGGTCAATTCAAGTCTACAAATATAATTGCTTCACAGTCTACGGCAGGCCGCCCACTGCGACAGAATATGGCACATCATCTCCTCAAATGTAATTACTTTCTGATCTAATAAACGATTCCTCGATTCTAAAAATGCTTAGTAATTCACTACATAAGCATCATTCAGACATGTGGACCAGTCAATAACATGATCAGATGGGTTAATAATTAGAGTGCACAAGATGCTAATATCTGTGACTGGTGCATTAAGAGGTTCCTGACCCCACTTTGAAACAGCACGGCCAGTAAGTCTACATTACTTAACGGATGGCTACATTGGGCATCACCCCTAAATCACCAATTATTCTCCGCTGACGTTCTGATGCTCATCACAAGCACAGCAGTTAAGGATTAGGATTTGGGTGAGAGTTGGAGGGGGGCAGTTAGGGGTTTGATGTTGAGAATTAGAACCTGCAGGAGACTTTTGGTTTATTTTATAAACTGGCTGTCTCAAAGTGTAACCAGGAAGTTTGTGGACCGCGTGTAAATCCATTCTATGCGTCTGATTCTAGCAGATCAGGAGTGCCCACAAAGTGACAAGAAGAGAGATGGTTTTTCCTGATCCTCCGGAGAAGATACGAGGATTTAGGGAATATTGTAGGAAAGAGGTTGGTTACAGAGATAATCAGACAAGTGTGACCATTATGGATAATTTCAAAAATTAAAATGGGCAAAAAACTAAAGGCATTGTGATAAATTAGCCCTATTGGTTCTTTTATGTTTATATTTAATCATGTGCTATACAATTGTTGGTTGTGGGCTTTATTGGCAAATGACAATCTTTGAAATCACACTGGTACTTGTCCAGTTTATCTCTGTAGTTTGTGCGTGGCATGGTGAGTTTGCAGCAAAGACATTCCCAGCAGCTTATGATGGAACCATGCAGCCATGCATTGTGGGACACTGGAGGATAGCTGTATCCATTCACAAACCCCTCCCATCCCACCACCAAACCCACCGCCACTGTCCTCACAATAAATACACATGAAGCATCTGGCACATACATTCCACCACATGGAATCGGTGGAGCAATGTGTGTTTGTAAAATCTCATCTCAGCATTTCTTTCTTTATGTGTGGTCACTATCCCAATTTCTACCAGTGGGTGGAGCCATTTCCCCCCCCATACCTTTTCAATGTTACACTATCACTATTTTGCACTATCAGCTGTAGGCTGTGAATGTATGAGAGTTCATATGTGCCTAAGTTGGTGTGTATGAATGTGTGTGGAAGTATATGCCAAGTGCACAGGCTCGGAATGTGACTGTGAATGGTAGCCATGGAGACAGCTGCTTGCAGAGGGAGCTTTAGGGTCAGACAGGACAGTGGTTTTTAAGGGCAGCAGTCAACAGCGGCCCTTGGGACCAGCAATCATCACATCAACATCAACAAAGTACACCAGCAACATTCACCACACGTGGAAATCCAGAATTATCCTGTAACATAATCCTGATTTCATGCACTCATGAAACAATGGCTACTATCAATGTGTTCTGTACAGAAAATCACTTCATACATAAGACAAATTTTGTCATTTTCTGGGAAAACACAACTGACAATGGTGGAGCTTCCAGAGGAGATTTTAGGCCTACGGTGTACCTTCACATTAGTGTGTATAAAGATATAAAGAAAAAATATTTAAATATTTTGGCTGACACATATGAAGCCAACACTAATTATAATCTGTAGAGGCTTGGAAGGGCTTGAGCCTTTCATATTTCCAATGAATGCTCCACTAATGATATCTACACTAGCGTGATCTCTGCATGAGAGTTTTACACATGACGAAACCTGACATCGGACATACGGACACAGCAACACTAAAGAAGAGTTATTAGCATTGAAATTTCCTTACGTCCATTATTCTCTAGCATATGAGAAAGAAGCAAAAGAAAAAAAAACAATGAATACAACAAAAGAAAAACAAAGAGGCATTCTATCTCGAAGGAGTCAGTTTGAGAATATTAAAAACGGCATACGATTTCTTTTCTTTTTTTTTTATCCTTTTGTTTTCGGGAGGGGGTGACACAGCCCCCCACCAGCACCACAGACGGGACTGTGATGTCACGCGCAGTGATGTGTTGGCTGAGGCCCAGCTCTGTCACGCTTACCGGCAGTCCTTTTTCCCCCGACTCTCCTTTTGGTCCTGGTGTACCCTGGGGGATAAACACGTGATGTCACGCGTTACACAATGGCACCGAGATTGAGACCGGCTGAGGGGGCTGCTGGAAACACATGCTGCTTAAAACGAACAACACATTTGACAGCAGAATCACTGCCATTGTCGCGACCGCAAACGGCGTAATACAATTGGACCTGAACAAACGTTAAGTGAAAATGTGGCATTTACCCATGTTTGACATATTATGAACAAACCCCGCCCCACCCCTGCGATTCAGGACACCACCCTGGGTACTGGTTCTGGGTGCAGTGATGCAACAAATTCCAGAATGCTGTCCTGACTGAGCCAATGCCAATTATGGCTGGGAGTCCCATGGGGTGGCTGTATCATCAACCACAGAAAGGAGGGTTTCTATTGGTGGAGTACCCCCCCCCCCCCCCCCCCCCCAGGTGCCTCTGTTCTGCCTGTTTTCTGGCTAAATGAATGCGCAGCTAAGCTTTTGGACTTGGCTTTTGGAAAAGTGAACAGAAACAGAAGCTGGCTCCCTGAGCTTTGGACAACGAGCGGTTTGCAGAGATGGAAAGAACATATAAACGTGATTGGGCATTCTGAATGGAGGAAATGAATCAACTTGAAAAAATTTCCCATGATTCAATCCACCCAGGTATCAGACGATGCTGAGCCTCCACAGGCCCCGCCCAGATGTCTGAAATGTCACAGAAAGACAGACATGGGGGAGGGAGGGGCTTACCGGCTCGCCTATGAACCCCCGTTCACCTGGATATCCCAGTGGACCCTGCAAAGTCAAAGTGGAGATTTAGGGAAGTGTTTGGTAACTGGTTACAGGGGCGCTGATTGTGACCCGGCTGCAGTACCTACCCTCTCCCCCCGGTCCCCTTTGGGGCCCACTGGACCCCGGATCCCAGAGACCCCGGGCTTGCCCTGCAGAGAGAGACACAAGGAGCGCACATGGGTCACGCTGGGAGGTCCCGTTTTAGGAGGTACGATTGCAAAGAACCGTCCCGCGACTGTGAGTGAGTCATACTGTCAATTTAGCATTCATCGCTGCGTTTAACATGCCTGATGCTCGCAGACCCCTCCTATCTCACCGACTTGCCCCTCCCACCAAATTCCCTGCCCCCCCCAACCCCCCAACCCCACTTACGTTCAGCCCTGGAGGACCAGCAGGTCCCACTGGCCCAACGGGACCCGGTGGCCCTGGATGAGAGGAGACAAGATAATGAGGAACCTGAGCTGACCTCTCTCTTTTTCCCTCTCCTACACTCTTTTTAAATAAATGTGGAAATCAAGCTTGAGATGCTCGTCAAGTGTCCTTTAAACTGGATGCAACTCAACAAATGAATGGAGGGCACTGGGATGGACGGACAGACTGACTGACCTACAGGTCCAGGTGGTCCCACCGGGCCTTGCACAGGGACTCCCCGTGAGTCTAGGAAGGTGTTGGAGAGGAAGGGGTCTCTGCCCTGGCCTATCGGAGGGAGAAAATGCATTAAATCAAGGGCCGTATGATGATTACAGAGAAAAAGTGAGATTCACAAGCGTGCCTCTAATCTTCACCACCAGATGGCACAAATATGCCACAAATGACTCCAGCAACTTCATATTCCCTACTGAGTGTATGCACAATTACAGTTTTTCACAATTGTTTAAACACATTAATTGGAACATCAGACACAATGTGCACAACCTGAAACTCATGTACCAACTGCCAAACCAATTCTGCTGAACTCCAAGCACATTTTCTGCTTTAGACTCAGATTCCCATTCCAAACCACACATTTTTCACAACACTACACACAATTCTCTATATCTTGCACACTCTTCCTGAATTCCCTCTCTTGGTGTTCACACAGAACACACTGCCAATCACATTTCTAAACTCCAAAGGCTGTTGTGCAATTAGAAATCAGCAATTTGCTATGGATGGTGGCAACATTGAAGAGAGAGGTGAGCAGCAAGGCAGAGGAGTGAGAGTAAGAGGAGGAAGAGGACAAGGAGGAGGAGGAGGAAGAGGAGGAGGAGGACAAGGAGGAGGAGGTGGAGAAGGAGGAGGAAGAGGAGGACATGGAGGAGCAGGACAAGGAGGAGGAGGAAGAGGAGGACAAGGAGGAGAAAGGAAAAGAACCATAATCTCTGATGAGATTAGGGTCACTGTCATTGATCATATGGTCAACCATGGTTTGCCCATGAGGGAGGCTGGCCAGAGGGTCCAACCCAACTTGAGTCGCTTCTCGGTTGCCTCAATAATTCGGACTTTCAGAAATGAGCATAGGTAAGAAACCTACTCGCCTTACTGTAGTACTGCATATCAATACAGTATTCAATTAGTGTTGCAAGGACCTTGCTGTATTTGTATCTATTTGTATCTTTTGCAGAACTGCAAGATTACCACAACGTGGTGGGAGAGGAAGACTCCTCACAGATGAGCAGGAGACTGCAGTAGTCAACATGGTGCTGGCGAACAATGTCATAACCCTCCGACAAATCCAAGATGCAATCATTGCAGACCAACACTTATTCCAAAATATAGCAACAGTGAGTTTATCCACACTGGACCGTGTTCTCCAATGCAATTCCATGAGGATGAAGCAGGTGTACAGGGTTCCTTTTGACAGGAACACTGACAGAATCAAGGAGATTCGCCATGACTATGTGCAAGTAAGTCCTATACATTCCACAACTGTGTCCTATCAGCACTGACACATTACTGTATTGTACTACAGTAATCCAATGTTGTCCTTTTTTACAATGTTTCACAATAGCCTATACTCTATTGACCACTCTTGGTGTATAATATTGTCATGTTGTCTGTTTCAGAGATTTCTTGACCTAGATGCAGAAGCAGACCTGCATGAATTTATATTCCTTGATGAAGCGGGGTTCAACCTTGTAAAAAGAAGGCGCCAGGGCAGAAATGTAATCGGCCAGCGTGCTATCACTGAAGTCCCTGGCCAGCGCGGAGGGAACATAACAATGTGTGCTGCCATCAACCACCACGGCGTCCTCCATCACCATGCCACCCTGGGCCCCTACAACACTGCCCTTCTCATAGCATTCCTGGACACACTCTACAACATCGTTGTTCAACCAGACCAGATGGATGACACAGAGGTGATCAGGTTTGTTGTTGTCTGGGACAACGTCAGTTTCCACCGGGCTGCTCTGGTCCGTGACTGGTTCAGGGGCCATCCTGAAATTTCCGTCCTGCATCTCCCTCCATACTCTCCCTTCCTCAATCCAATTGAGGAGTTTTTCTCTGCCTGGAGATGGAAGGTGTACAAGAGGAATCCGCAGACACGGATCCCACTGCTGCAAGCCATGGAGGACGCATGTGGCGATGTGACTGCTGAGGCCTGTCAAGGCTTCATGCGCCATTGTAGGCGATTCTTCCCCCGCTGCTTGGCCAGGGAGAACATCGCCTGCAATGTGGATGAGGTCCTGTGGCCAGGCAGGGACCGAAGGCAGGATGCAGCCTAGTTGTTTTGTTTTGTTTATTGCCTATTTTCTGTTATCTCTTTCATTTCATCCCGTTTTCATCCTGTTTGCTGTGATTTACAGTAGACTGCACATTTTGGGTACAAATAAAATATTATTTGTTGTTAAAGTATTGTGTGTTGTTTTCTATTTGAGTATACGTAAAAACATTATATGGTAATATTTTACATCCAACAGGGGAAAGTGTAACACTGAACATGCAAAGGCATAATTCTACTGATAAAGCATTCATATAGTGTTTTCCATTCATACTATAGTGTTTTCCATTCTGCACACCAGTGTTCAATGGGTGCTTAGAAATGTCTACTCATATGATGTATGTGTTTGTCATTTGAAAAGAAAATACCATTTAGTGAAGAGTTAACACTGTTTTGAGGGCAAAGTGTGCTTTTGCAAGAGAAGTGTAGGATTTTGCATTTTGTGTGTGAGTTTTGAGATTTGTGTTTAGGGTTTTGAGAAAGTGAGGTAGTCTATCAGGAAATGTGTTTAAGCAATTGTGAAAAACTGTAATGACAAATAGTACCCTATATATCCCTCTTTAAAAAGATAATTAAAACATAATAATCATACAATAGTCTCTGGGAGCTAAAATTAGAATTACAAATCTACATAAAGGACATTTTCAAAAAAATGAAATCATTGTTATTGCCATTATAGTCGTATACTATATGAACAATAATGAGCTAATGTCTTCACGTTCTCATTTTCATTTTTTTTTTTTTTTTTTTTAAAAGACGAATGAAGCTGGAATCTCTCATGACTTTGTGTTGATGCAGCAGGTTTGATCTCAGTGGTAAGTAAGAGCAGGAGAGAGAGAGAGAGAGAGGGATGTGATGGGGTTTGGGGGCGACCGGGGGTGGAAGCACACGGCACTCAGTCGTGTTGAGCTGACGGGGAGCTCTGCCTCTGCCTAAAATATGACATCCCTCTAATCGAGTGTCTCCGAGGGAAGAGGAGGGAGATAAAGCCTGTCAGTGGGACACATGCTCCAGCTGCCAAACTCCTCAGGATCCCGCCCCACGCTGCTAACTACAGGCCTGGAGGAGAGATGACATTTAACCACTCTCTCGCTCTCCAGTGCTATCGATCATTCACTTTCTTCCTCTCTCCAGTGCTGTCTCTCTCTCTCTCTCTCTCTCTCTCTCTCTCTCTCTCTCTCT
>CM056376.1:2077395-2083071 GCA_029718625.1 Synaphobranchus kaupii
GGCCCTAAAAAAAGGCGAGCCGTGGGACTCCCGTGCCTTTACGAGTTTTCTTTTTCCTGCCGAATGTCCGTTTTTGTTACCCCCTCCCCTTACACAAAACTCTTTGGTTGGATCTTTTGGCCACATAAAATAGAAGATGTTTGACTTAAGTTTTCGGATACGGCCAATTGCAAATTTGGGAAAGATCAAATACATTTTTTTGTTTGCTTTTCTGCTACAAGCAGAAAAAAAAACAGGATCAGATGGAAATTCACCTACGGGTATGCGGTCCGCTCCGTGAGTACACATGTAATAATACAGTTTGGAGGGGAAAAATCTATAAACCTGCATACATATGGAAGAAATAAGGGTCATATATACCTAGCCCATGTTCATTTCAGACTGGAGTCACAGGGCCTTTCTCAGAAAGTGGTTCCAATTTACTTTGCTCTAAATCTCATTTATGGAGCAGCAGGAACAGAGCAGGGGTCAAAGGTCAGAGTGGGTCACTCTATGTTCTGTTACAATGAGGTATGAGCAATAACGCATAAGTGCGGATGGGGGAGCTATTTTTTCTAGGTTAGCATTCAAAGTGGGAAATTAAAGCTGGCAATCAGTGACCTCTCTCTCCCAATTTTAATGGTCCTCTAAAGCAAGGTTTGAAATCGTGCCACATTTTTACACCGGCTTGTCCCCAGGGGAACGCACGTGTTTATGCACGGCCGTGCCAACTGGCAGCCTCTTTGATAAACTCTTTGAAACAGGATGCAATGATTCAGTCTCCAGTGAAAATATGCGAGCTATCCTCCCATCCAGGGAGACAGAGATTTGGGAAATGGGATGTGACTCATGGGTTTTGTCTGGGCTGTTGAACGCATTGAAAACTCAAGCGAGGTAAGTACACCTGGTTAGGCAGGCACAGTAACATTTGTGGTCTGGCTGCTTCTTTACCTGTTGGGCCAGGAGACCCCCTGTATCCTGGGGCCCCTAAGGGGCCTCTTGACCCGGACTCCCCCTTCGGGCCACTGGGACCTGGAAGACCCCTGGACCCAGTCCTCCCTAGGAAGAGAGAAACATGATCACTGCCCATGACCCATAATAAATAAGTAATATATTTTAATATGAAGTGCTCATAAAAATATACAGAGAACAGCATATACTGTATATATTAACATATGAGAAACTATGAAAATATGACATTTCGAGAACATAAAATGTAAAAAACATACATAAGAATGAATACCTTTTCATGTTATAAAAAGGGTTTAGAAAATACATGGTAAATACTTCAAAAATGTATGGTAATTCTATTGTATTACATATTGAATTATAAGTTTCATTACTATTTTATTGTATGCCATATTATGTGCAAAAATATATTAAAGATACATTCATGCAATACATGTTCTGAAATTAAACATAATATAAATACTGTGCAAAAGTCTTAGGCACCCTAGATTTTTTATATAAATATTTTCTTCGATGTTTATTTTTTGCCTTTAGCATTTCTGTGTCAGTAGAAACAGAAATTAGATTTCTGTTTCTGTTGTTAATGTTGTTAGATTTCCAAACATTCATTTTCCAAAAAATTAATTGAACTATCTTCAGCAAAAAGTCGAACAAGGAGTTCTGCAACAGATAGTATGGCCTTCACAGAGCCCTGATCTCAACATCATCAAGGCTGTCTGGGATTACCTGGACAGACTGAAGCAAACGAGACAGACAAAGCCTGCAGAACTGTGGCAAGTTCTCCAAGATGCTTAGAACAACCTACCAGCTGATTTTCTTATAAAACTACACAACAGTGTACCTAAGAGAATTGGTGCAGTATTAAAGGCAAAGGGTGGTCACACAAAATAATGATTTGATCTAGTTTTTTTTTACTGTTTACTGCTCTTTATAGTCAATTGTCTGAAACTTTTCATCTCATTATTTTTAAAAGCATCTTCGCTTTACAGAATTATTTTACATGTGCCTAAGACTTTTGCACAGTACTGTAAATGCATACATATCTGTTTCTATATTGTAAATACATATTTATTTTTGGTATTGCATTCAAACGTTTAAATGATATTCAGTGCTACTTCCTAAAACCAAAAATATACTTTTACACTGTTGGGTGTTCTCTTGTGGAAACAATAAAAACAACAAATAGTTTTTCACAAAAAAACAACAAAAAAAATGGATTAGAATGGAGTGTTGCTTGTTGCATCTCAAAGGCCTATCAGTCTAGAGTTCAGTCATAAAGCTGTTGGAGGGGAGAGGGGGGGGGGCACGTGTGTGTGCGTGGGGGGGGGTCTTTCTGATTAGTACCCTCACCGCTCTACCAAAACACCCCCAAAAACTCACCTTCACGCCCGGGGACACCATCTTTCCCCCTCTCGCCCTGTGGACCTGTGTAAGAAAAGAGCGCATTTAGAAAGCTGGACCTGCTGAGAACTCCCTGTTTACAAGTCAAGAGAGAGACAGAGAGAGAGGGAGCGAGACAGAGAGAAAGAGAGAGAGAGAGAGGAAGCGAGACACTAGACTGTGTGTTTTCAAGGAGATGAGGTCAAAGGAATAAAAAAACCTGTGCCCTGTAAAAAACGCCAGCGATCATTTCACAGTGCTTAAATTCTGCCAGGTATTAGAATCCGCCGACAGACTCATACTATAATGTTAACAAAGGCCAGCCCTACAGGAAGCAATCCCTTAAGAATCTGTTTGTAGATCCAATCCAAGCATAATTAAGCCTGTAAAAAAAGGGGCGGTTTTTAGCTCTGCACCAGCAGTCTCAGCTATAAAACTAAACATTCTCAGACTTTACCTGAACATTCTAACTGACCTAACAGTTTAAAACAATTAACATTTCCACCAGGTCTCAGGTGGTTGGACATAGGTAAAGCACTCAGGTAAAGGCTCAGGTAAAGCTCACAGAAGAATTTCTTGAATTCAGAATCTGGCTGCAGCATAGTTGACGTGGAAGCCTCATCTGCTCTGAATTTCTCCACTCAGGTGCAGGCCATATGGCCCTACCTCCTCTGGGGAACGCAAAGGCCGACTGACCCGAACGGATACCTGCAAAGGCGACTGACCCAAACGGATACCTGCAAAGGCGACTGACCCAAACAGATAACTGCACAGCAGTCTGACCCAAACGGATACCTGCAAAGGCGACTGACCCAAACAGATAACTGCACAGCAGTCTGACCCAAACGGATACCTGCAAAGGCGACTGACCCAAACGGATACCTGCAAAGGCGACTGACCCAAACAGATAACTGCACAGCAGTCTGACCCAAACGGATACCTGCAAAGGTGACTGACCCAAACAGATAACTGCAAAGGCGACTGACCCAAACAGATAACTGCACAGCAGTCTGACCCAAATTGATAACTGCACAGGAGACTGACCCAAACTGATAACTGCACAGGAGACTGACCCAAACTGATAACTGCACAGGAGACTGACCCAAACTGATAACTGCACAAGAGACTGACCCAAACTGATAACTGCACAGGAGACTGACCCAAACTGATAACTGCACAGGAGACTGACCCAAACTGATAACTGCACAGGAGACTGACCCAAACTGAAAACTGCACAGGAGACTGACCCAAACTGATAACCTGCGACAGCTGCGTTTGAGACGTCTCACCTCTTCCCGCGGCTGGTTTTGAGGCGCTCACCTGAGGAATCCCCCTTTTGTTGTTCCTTCTCCCAGAATCAGCTCACAGAGGCGTGGAGCGCTGTTTTCCAGCCTTTTTCCCAGACACATGCCTCCCATATTTGTTTCAAATACCTGTGCCAACTGGAGCAGCTGGAAGCGATGCGGTTTGCCTGAGAACAGCTGATTTACACAAAGAACAAGGTCTGGAGACCATCGCGGCGTCAGCACAGTGAGTTCTAAGAAGCTTCTGCAGTTGCGGGCCGATACGGCACTGAGTGCCGCAGCCTGTTAAGAAGCTCAAGGCAACCAAGCCGTCAGCCAATCGCAAGCCTGCGGCAGCACGGACTGGCCTGACCTCACCAGGGTTACCGCCATAATCGTTCTTCCCCAACCATGTGCTAGATGCCCAGAGTGAGAGGTACTCCTCACCTCCAATCACCTCTCCTGTGGAATTTTGTGGCCCGTATAGGGTTAAATATTATCGGAAGAGCGTACACACTTGGTGCCATGCTCCTTGGTTCGGTGTGGGTGGCACAGGGGTAACTTCAGAGGCGCAGCTAGTAAATCCAAATTCGGGAGAAAGGGGAATTGGGGGGGAGGGGGTTCATAAAAAAAAACGAAAAATAAGGACAACGTAGACAGGTCTGCTTGCCCGTTTGGAGAAGCCGCAATAATGCAACCCTAAAAGGCTAACAGCGAAAACGTGGGCATCACGACAGTTGCCAAACAGGGATAAATTCCCCGAATGTTTCATGGCTTAAAACATGCCTGCTGTCTGGACGTCCTGACTGCCCCCAAAGTCTTGCCACTGTGTGCTTTGTCTCAGTATGTAAACCTTCCCACATCGACCCCCCCCCCACTCTCCCGAACCACACAGATCCCTGTTAGGGTTTGGCTGGACCGTTCGTCTCCATGAAAAGAACCTCTAGCACTCGAGCAACTTGTTTCCATGGCAATATTTGCTGACAAAGACATCATCCGCTGTCCAAGCCGATCCAAGCGCACCAGCAACCCCGTTTCTCTTCTCTCTGGGCCGCACAATGAAAATCCACACACAGACACACACTGCCAACCTCGTCTCATCTCCCTCCAACAGCATTCATCCATTAACACATGCACCAGTGGGTATGTGGCTCGGCCATTTCAAAAAAAGAGGGTATTTTATTTTGTTTTGTACACGGCACAAACCCTACACTGTATAATAAATGTGCTAGCATCCTTCACTAATCTTTCACGTGTTTTCAGTGAAATTGGATGCAAAAGATATGCTACTGAAAACTCACAGTACACAAAGCAGAGGGCTCTAATTTTAGCTACGGATTGGACTGGGTTCAACCTCAAGGAAGCATGCAGAGAGGGAAGTGTACACTTTCCAAAAAACCCACACAAACTCTGTCTTTCTGCCAAGAGAGACGACCGGAAGTGGCTGAGAGTAAGGATAGAGAGAAGGCCAGCGAGGCGATTGCCGATAGCACAGGCAGCAGGTAGATAGCAGAGTACACAGGGAGAGATATGGAGGCTGGGGGAGGTTTGACGTGCAAACAACAATTGTCCGCATTTAAACTTAAAATAGTACATAATTGCAAGTATTGACTTTAAACCTGCATTGAATTTTGCTTGAGTGTCAGATACAGAGATATATTTACCCATAGGGCCCTGGGCTCCTGGGGCACCCTTGGCGGGCACTGCTCCCATTAAGAAGGATGACTCCTCTGCAGTTCCACCCTTGCCCTGTTGGTGGCGATGAGAAGTGGAGGCGGGAGCGCTGAGGAGCTGGACCTGGGACACCAGAAAGTAGCACAAAAGTGCCGATGAGAGGCTCGATATTTCAGCAATGAAATCAATACAGCCAAAGGAGCCTTTTGCGCTCGGTTTTAGCGTCGTAAAACTCAAAACCGAGTGCATCTCCGTTTGCACGAGAGGCCCTCGTTCGGCACGGGCAGACGTCGCGCGGTGCCAAAAGAATGAGAAGATGGAGTACCTTCACCTCAAGTGTGCTCAGCCTGTTTGTCAACTCCGCGATCCGACTGCAGTTTAGACAGCCTGC
>CM056376.1:2083571-2186665 GCA_029718625.1 Synaphobranchus kaupii
GGTATATGAAATTAAAGACCTCAATGTATTTATCTGCCTTAATTTGATCTGTCCTCGCATGGGATGGTCACATATATTTACGTCACTGTGGTTATTACACAGACCACTTATATTGCTGGAGTCATTTCATAACCTATAATGTACGCCAGTCCTGTCCGAAGCTCACTGAATTCTGCCATTAATTCTTCCCATTAGTGAGAATCCAGTATGTCTACAGAGCTTTGTGCTAATGTTCTATATGTACGTAGGATGAATATTGCTTCTGTCACACAAAATAGAATATTATAATGGTTGTCAAATGTCTCCATGTTGACTGCTTCCATATCAGCATTTTACATGAACCCACGGTTTCCAGGGAAACGTCTCTCTGTGAGACAGTTCAGATGCACCATTAGCTTTTCACACAAGAAAATGGCACTCTGACAGAGAGGCTGCGTTTCTGTAGGCAGCAGATGATTACCGTCTTAATTCAGTAGAGAAAGGAAGGAGCCCCCCCCCCCCCCCCCCTCAGTGGAGGTAATGCTAGGGACCTGCGTACTGCTGAGAGCTACTGCGTCCCCTCTCTCTCGGCTGGATTTTAGGACTTAACATCATTTGGTGCATCCTCCGTTCGGAAGGAGGCTGATTTTTTTCAGAGCGAGACAGGCTGCTCTTCTATTCCGCTTGTGTGTAGGGACGCGCTGGCCCACATTGCATTCCGGGAAGAAAACGTCAATGCAGGAACGTGTTGAAACCCTGTCAGTAATTTCGGCTAATTGCCAGTGTTTTTGAGTGACCTTTTTCCCCTCATCTGGCATTTGTGTTCATACTGATGTCTCTGTATATTGCTGTTTGTGAATCGTACTGTAATAAGGGGAAATAATCAACTCTTAATGAAAAAAACAAAACAAAATATCTTATATATTATTATATAGAGAGAAACGTATATGATGTACATGTGAATTATGGTTTCCTGGACTGAAATGAATACAAAAAGCAACAAAAGAAAAATAAAGAATATATAACAGTGCTCTTATTTATTTTCCTTTATTCTTCAGTGAATCACTGTATATTATGTAAATCATGTGCTGCTTACTCAATATCTTCTATTGTCTTTTCGCATTTTATTGTCGTATAGCACCACTTTGATGCTTTATTTCAATGTTTTTCATTTCAAGAGCTGAGGAGTCCACCCAAATAGTCAGGAAGGTTTTGGAGAAGATTGGTGCGAAATTCAATTACAATTACTGCAATTCAATTACAATTACTGCAATTCAATTACAATTAGTGCTGCAACAAGGTTTAAGTGTCAGGGGAGCATGAAGGGAATGGTAAATAGTCAATTGGGCACCATTTTGTTTTTGATGATTGTACATAGTTGCTTAATCAGTGCATTTAGCCAAACACAATTAAGGCACGTGGAAACGGTAGTGCCACTCAGGTTGTAGGGGAAGTGAAAGTCTTGATGATAAAAATGACTGTACTTCAGCTTCATCTGTCTGAGAACATCCGTAGGTTATTTATGAGTGTAACACAAAAATGTTAGTATAGAACATACTATTTTCGTTTGTGAAAGTAATACATTTCAAAGTGTCTAAGAAGCATGGAAGCATGGGAATTGTGCCACCCGGTGACCTAATGATGTAAATAACATTTTGCTCAGCGAGAACCTACTCCCTTAATAGTTACCTGACAAAGTATAATTATCTGACAAAATTGAGTCAGTTCACATTGCTGCCTTTAGTAATGGATTATTAATATTGTATAATTAAAACCGTGAGCTTTTTCCCACCGCAAAGTCCATGTTACAGACCCAGAAGTCAATTTAATGATCCTACAACCTACAGAATGGTCATGTATGGCTTGTATAGGACTTTTAATGGTTTCACTGTCATGTGAAATAGCAGTCACTGGACTCTCCATTCATGTTCTTTTCCTTGAATTACATCAGTTCAGATGTTGTTTTATAAGTGTGTGAAATATCTTGTATTGAGTATTATGGTAGCTCTTTGTGAATGCAAACTACTGTATGTTACAGCGAAATAACAAGAAAACCAACTATTTGTATATTTTATTTATTCATTAGTTTTGCTTTTCTATACTAAGCTAAGATGTTTGTTATTTTGTGACTGGTCATAAACAATATATTACAAATTAAACAATCTAAATATATATTAAATGGTCTATGTATTTATAAAAAAAACTCAATAAAATGGAATTGTTCTTATTTTTCCAATTGCCTTTCTAGTGCAGTTTTATTGAAATGTGCATAATTGCTATTTTTGTGTGTTTTTCTGAATTTTACCTCAATAAAAACATCACTACTTTTGTATAAAAAGTAAAAACATTTATATGGAGACTTGTTGTGGAATAGTTCAATAAACAAGGCATCACCTTAGATATCCACTACTGTAGAACATTGCCACATTGTTGTAGTAGTACTTATAATAATAATTGCAGTGGTGGTCATATTAATAATACATACTAATAAACTTGCATACATACAGTCTGACAAATGCACGAGTTAACACTGAATATCTGAATATCTGTTCTCAAGTAAAGTTTGTCATTGAGACACAACATCAATCAGGGTAAATAATGATGTGCGTCATTTTAATTTGTGCATCAGCAATTTAATTTGAACACAAAACATGTCAAAGTTATTAACAAAATACCTTTTTTTCCCCCTGTGGGGGAGAGTTGTTTTCTATATCAGTGATGGCGAGTTAACTTAGCATTTCCTCCACCCCCACCGGTCCACCGTCACAGAGAAGAGACACATTTACGTCAGTGTTCACCCTCCCACTCACAGGCCGTCATTACTGGGCTCTGGAGATATGCGGCGAGTGCCAGAGAATCGATGACAGCAGCAAGCTGCCCTTTTAGAACCTTGTATAGGTGAGTCACCAGAGACAGCGAAGCCTCTATGCCTTTTCAGCATCACACATTATTACCCGCTTCAGACCACGGTTCAAAGGCAGAAACTGTTTTCTGCTTTACTTGTCCAAACAGCTGTGCTGGCTGAACTGAGAATTTATTAATACATTTATTACCTGCAAAATATGTTAATGTTGCAAGATATTAAGAGTGACCAACACAGTACAGCACTTCATGTTTTTTTCTTCCACTGTTTTTTGTGAATATATTCTACAAACCCCAATTCCAAAAAAAGTTGGGACAGTATGTAAAATGCAAATAAAAGCAGAAAGCAGTGATTTGTAAATTCTCTTTTACATATATTTAATTGAAAACAGTACAAAGAAAAGATATTTAATGTTTTACCTTATCAACTTTATTGATTTTTGTAAATATACTCTAATTCCGAAATTGATGACGAGTCCACCTTTCAAATTGTTTTTGGAAATAATGGATGTCGTGTTCTCCGGGCCAAAGAGGAAAAGGACCATCCCGATTGTTACCAAAGCAAGGTTCAAAAGCCAGCGTCTGTCATGGTATGGGGGTGTGTTAGTGCCCATGGCATGGGTAACTTGCACATCTGTGAAGGCACCATTAACGCTGAAGGGTACATATGCATTTTGGAGCAACATATGCTGCCATCTAGACGTCTTTTTCAGGGACATCCCTGCTTATTTCAGCAACAATGCCAAGAAAAGAAAAAAGACAATGCCAAGCCACATTGTGCACGTGTTACAATAGCGTGGCTTCGTAGCCAGAGAGTGCGGGTGCTAGACTGGCCTGCCTGCAGTCCAGACCTGTCTCCCATTGAAAACGTGTGGCGCATTATGAAGCACAAAATACGACAACGGAGACCCCGGACTGTTGAGCAGCTGAAGTCTCACAAACCCCAATTCCAAAAAAGTTGGGATCGTATGTAAAATGCACAAAAAGCAGAAAGCAGTGATTTGTAAATTCTCTTTTACAAATATTTAATTGAAAACAGTACAAAGAAATTATATTTAATGTTTTACCTCATCAACTTTATTGATTTTTGTAAATATACGCTAATTCCGAATTTGATGCCTGCAACACGTTCCAAAAAAGTTGGGACAGGGACAAAAAAAATACTCAAGTTCAATAAACACATGTTTGGAACATTCCACAGGTAAACAGGTGATACTATCATGACTGGGTATAAAAGGATATCAAAAACTTGTTTTCAGGTACTCTTACTACTATAACCTCTTTGCATTTGAATGGAGTGTAGTATAGTGGGTAAGGAACAGGCCTTGTAACCGAAAGGTTGCAGGTTTGATTCCCAGGTAGGACACTGCCGTTGTACCCTTGAGCAAGGTACTTAACCTGAATTGCTTCAGTATATATCCAGCTGTATAAATGGATAATATGTAAAACATGATTAAAAAAAAAAAAAAAAGTTGTGTAAGTTGCTCTGGATAAGAGCGTCTACTAAATGCCTGTAATGTAATGGATCTCTATTGGAATTGGGGGGTGGGGCTAGATTAAGCTGTACATTACACAGGAATAGTATGGAACCCACGGTTGGATAAATGGCTGTAATTCAACAAGGGTCTGAGGTATCAAACAAGCCTCAAAGCATCACACTGCTGCCAGATATGCAGTAGATATGGATGGATCACTTTAAGGGTTGTTTCTCCTGACTTATTTTTCCATAGAGTTCAATAGGTGTGTTTGTTAATTATTAGTTAGTCACTTGTGATAGTTTGTTTTTCCTGTATGGGCAGAGTAGCTAATAATGATTGACAGGTGCGGGTGACAGTACCCACTTTGGAGGTTAAAGCCAACTAGTCTGTTCTCTCCCAAATTCATGAAGGACATTGTAGAGATGAGACCCAACCATGTATGTGTTTTGGGGTGACAAGGGTTAAAATAAAATCAGAAAAATGTGAATTGAATTAATCAGCTTTGATTGAATTCATACTGATTTTAGTTTGATGATTAAATGTTTTGTTTTTGGAGATCCACACATATTTAATATATATATTATACTAATATATATTATATATATATTATATCAAGTGTCAAACTAGGCCTATAATATAATCATATATTATATAATATCATATATGATTATATTATAGGCCTAGTTTGACACTTGATTCTATTGTGCCTTTAAGGCAGCACAGGGACTGACGTTCAGACGTTACTGTTAAAGACGATGGCCTGTGCATGATACTCGACAGTTTGGTGAGATAAAGCTGAAATGGTTTTAGTTCTACAAACACTGCGTAGCCTACAGTAGGTGGCAGCATGACATTTCATAAAAAGTGACCTTGGTCTTGGAGATCACTTGGAGAGCTCCGTCAAGGATGGAAAAGCGGTTGGCTGGAGAAAGATGGAAATGACGAGACGTGGTTGGCTGGCGAAAGATGGAAATGACGAGACGTGATTTGACGACAGAAGCCCAAAAGATGGCGAATGTTGGAAATGGGCCACCGTGATTGGCTGAGAAAGATGGAAATGCCGAGACGTGATTTGATGAGAGTACACAGTCGGGTCATACCCATAGACTGTATAAAAATGGTTCATACACTTTTTACGGTCTATGCTCATACACTGTGAATGGTTTCTCCCCCACCTCCCCCCTGAAGTATCGCGCCTGTTCAATATAATCCTGGCTAGCCCCAAAAGGAGGCTGACCAGTGTGCATATATATTGTACGTGGCGCATACGTAACGAGTGCGAAGTGCTCGCCCAAAGTGAGATTTGAACCGCACTTCGCACTCGCTCAGATGCGCCACAGACGAACGCGTTACCAGTCAGCTAAAGCAGAAACTGCCTCTGGCTGACAGTAACGTCGTTATTTTGAACCTGACGGTTACGTCGACAGATCATGTTGTCACAGTATCCTGCTATAAGGTCTTAGCTTTACTGCATCTTAGTAGCTAACTAGCCAAGCTCCACCCGCTACAATTGGCCAAATTGGAAGTTTTAAATCGTTGTGAATAAAGAAACAATTTTCGTTCCCTTTCCAATGACTCAATTTGGAGTTCCGGTTATTACTTACAGCTGAATTGTGAAGTTCCGGTTTGTCATTTCTGGTACGGTAGTTCCAGAAATGAAAGATCTCTTTTTTTGTGGTATCTTTTACTAGTACGTCATCACTAAACGCCGGCCGATGAATCACGCGCTCCATGAAAAGTCAAGACCGCAAAATACATCATAAAACGAAATTAAAAAGAATAAAACAAACTATAGAAATAGTATAAGATTTACTTTACTTACACTATTTCCCAGTCACACTGTTACATTTTGTATGTTATAGTGTTAGAAACTCATTTGTAATGTTGAGTTATTTATGCATGAAGTCCATATCATATAGGTTTTAAGGCTAGTTCCTCCGTACCACATATTTTGGACAATGAATAGTGTTGGGGAGGGCTGCACGGACCTCAAGCGAGAATACGATCAGTGTTTTAATCGCTGGTTCGCAGAGAAATTCCTGAAAGGGGACCGGAGCGGCGATCCTTGCACTGAGATGTTCAAAACATATCAAGTGTGTGTTCAGGTACGTTAACGTATGGTCCATAATATAGCCTATACCTGGTTTGATGGTTATTGAAGACAAGTTATTATACTACAAGTTACTGAAAATACAGTACCGCGGTTGGGTTCATAGTTATGGTGAATACCAAATTCAAGCCAGCAAGCCAGCTAGGATTTTGGTTAGTTAGAACGAGAGCCCGGTAATAACAGATTGTCTTCTGTTCATAAGCATCAACCGAAGTTTCACTTGGCTATGTCTGATCAGATTAAACACACTTAAAACATACTATGAATTAAGGATTTAAATCGTCTGGTATTTTTGAAAATGATTGCAGTGCTAGAGTGTATTTCAGATGGGGAGATTTCAGCTGTGGCTGTATTAAAATGACGTTCTCTTTGCAATTGCAGAAGGCCATCAAGGACAAAGACATCCCAATTGATGGTGTCGAATTCATGGGGCCCAACAAGGAAAAGCCAGAAAGCTGATGGATGCTACAATTATGCTTCTTTCGTCTGGGCTTCTTAACATCAATGGAAATAAGTGGGGTGGGTTGAGGTGGGGGACTGAGACTGATCTCACAATGGAGATTTAATTGATATCAAGAAAGATACCTAATAAAGGTAGTATGATTGTAATCCTGGGAGAATTCATACATTTTGATCATTTTAAGAGAAAGCCCTGGACTGACTGTTTGTGCCATCTGTAGGCTACATGGATTAGAACATGGATTAGGCTAATCTGAAAATAAGGATGCATTCATGCCGATCAGAAACCTGGTGTATTGAAAAATACTGCTGGGTGCTTGCATGTTCCTAGCGTCACTGAATCGGGGCCTGTTTCCTTCAGTCAGCTGTAGTTTCTTCAAGTATAATTGGCCGATTAGCTTTTATGGGTGTGCTGAAGAATACTATTTAAACCAAGTGTTTCTGTGGTATCTCTTGAAAATTGTTTTAAAGACATATGTTGCCCTGTTATACTGCATCTTGCCTCCAGCAGCTTTTTTTTTTAAACTTTCATTTAACTTTCAATTCAGATATGTAAAACTGGGTTGTGTAATGTAATATTTTGTCGCTATTTTCAACTGGATTCTTGTTAGGGTATATACACGAGAAAGTATTTGAAGCAGGATTTTTATTTTACTTTGTATTTCGTGTGAACGACAGCATTTTCCTTTTACTCATGCAGGTAAAACAATAAACTTGAAAATCAAACTTGGTATTCTTTTACTTTTTTGGATTTGAAATTTAAAAAAGCAATTGAAGCCAACATTGATGGAGCATACAAATTATTAGTAATTACAGGTTTTCACTCCAATGAATTATCATGTTTTGGGAAATTATATGACACACAATGATATATGAGCTCTGATTGTCCATCCAAACAATTATTAGTAGATTATTTGTATCAGAAAATTATTTGATTGGATTTCGTAACCAAGAATTACAGACTGTTGCTACATGACCATGTAGTGTGAGGCTAATTTATTTATAAATTATAAATTTGACTGGATTCGGCTATTCACGAGTGAAGACAGAATTCCGGATCTCAAAATGTTCATTTTAATATGCCGATTAAAAAAAAAATTTAAAAATACGCCCGAACAGGGACTTGAACCCTGGACCCTCAGATTAAAAGTCTGATGCTCTACCGACTCCGCTCAAGCTGGGGAACAATAGTCTGTATAGGGGGGGGGAGAAGGAGGAAAGAAGGGGAAGGAGGGGGAAGGAGAAAAATGAAGGAAAAGAGAGGAAAAAGAGAGAAATTGAGTGAAAATGAAATGAATTGAGAGTTACTAATGACTCTGCTGCCCATTGAAAGTTATAGGACGCACTTTTGATCCTGTTAGTTTGAGAAATAGGTCTAAAAGTGACACTTTACTTAAGTAATGCACGGGGAGCTGTGGTTCCAAAGGTCACGAGTTCGATCCCCCGACCAGAACATGTCTCTCTTAACCCAAAGTCTTACCAAGTGCTATGAATCTTTCAAATATCACTTAATAAGTGATACAAATAGGACAGTGGCTTATTGTGAATGCCATACAGCCAAATAGTAATACTTTGTGTTGCTTAATGTTTACATAATGTAGAAATGTGATTGTTACTAATGTAAGAAACATTTGTAACTAGTCACACCTACACACACATGTAACTTTATTTTTGACTAGAATGTATCAAATTATTATTATTTTATATATTCAGATATTTAACGAGTTACGTGTTTTAGAAAAAAGACCCAATTAATTAATACAATCTAATTAACAATGAATGGAATAAGTATTGAAAGCACTGCAACAATGTAATTGTCTTCTCTGAATGAGTAATGAGTTTGCATGCTTGCATGCAATGTGGAACTGTTTGCAATACATTACAGGCATTTAGCAGACGCTCTTATCCAGAGCGACTTACACAACTTCTTATTACATTTATCTATTTATACAGCTGGATATATACTGAAGCAATTCAGGTTAAGTACCTTGCTCAGGGGTACAACGGCAGTGTCCTACCTGGGAATCAAACCTGCAACCTTTCGGTTACAAGTCCAGTTCCGTAACCATTATACTATACTGCCACCAATACTGTTCTGTTGATGTACATTTTCTCATCATTTCATTATCTGCTTTAGTTTGCAAAAAGCTAAACTTTGCTTGACTCCTGTTTTTATAGATATTTTTGGTAGAAATAAGTCAAAAGTACTGCTGTAGAAATAGTGCAAATTTATTACAAAATATACACCTTAATTATCTCACACACACACACACACACACACACACATACACGTAACCATAACACAAATAAATGAATGAAAGAATTAAAATACAAAATACAGAATACAAAATAAATATAATAAATAAACTAAATACAAAAAATAATAAAGCTAGGAAACGTTGCTCTACTGGAAAAAGAAACAAAATCAACACACACTATTTAGTCTATCTACACACTAAGAGACAAAGAATGACACCAATCTATTTCTTTTCTGCCCTCTTCCTCCGCATCTCCTCCAACCACTGGTCAAGTGGCATATCAGTGTTTTGGGGACAGTATATGTGCCCATAATACTGGCTGTGGCCAATTTCCTTGTTTCCAGCCATACTTGGCTGGTGGCACTTAACACATTTGTTTTGGTCCACCGTCCGATTGTAAGCCCTCCGGGCGGGTGGAGGAGCAACAAGGGGGCCAGCAGGAGCACTTAGTTTGGCTGCAGGGACTTGTGGGGTCAAAAACACAAATGGGCCAATGACAGGGGTGGGGTCGGGGACAACAGGCAAAGGGGCAGATGTAGGTGGAGGTGCCTGCTGAGGGAACAACTGCCTCTGAGCTTGCAGCCTCGGGCGGACAGACGGTGGAGGATGGGGATGTTGGGCCAGAGTTACAGACTTCCTCTTGACCACTGCCTGTCCTGCAGTACTTCGAGGCAAGTGGTACTGATGTTGGGGGCCGGGCTGGGGTGGTGCAGCAGTGGGGCGTACCAGTACAGGTGGGAGAGGCGCAGGAGCAACAGGAATAGAGGCAGGCAAGTTGTCCCCTTGCAGCAGAATACTACATTCCTGCCTCTTCAGTCGCTTGTTGTGCCAATGAATAAGTGTTGTTTTGATTGACATCAAACAACTGCAGAGTAGTGCTCTGCATGACCGTTCCGTTACCCAGGACCAGCTGCCTGATCTTACTATAGTCCCTAAGAATCAGAGTCCATCTCGTCAGTGCATAATTGCCCTGTTTTTTGTGGCTCTTATGAATGTCACAGAGCTTGACAAAGATGGACTCCACCAGGCGACAACTGTTTGGCCACTGGGCAGGGGATCCTGTTGATCCTAAGACACAGCGTGTCATGCTCTCCACACCTGGCTTAAAGACAGGTTTCTTTTTAGAACACCTGAAGCATCCTGTTGTCAGGCGCACCTGGTGCCGCGCAGCATATGCCACTCGTTGCTGGTCGTAGGGCAGAAGGTTCTGCCACAGGGCTATGATGGTACTGGCCTGCTGGTTGTTAAGTGTTTGGCCAGTTTCAGTCCTCAGCCCCACCAAGTACTCTGCCAGGCTGTCCACTCTGTCCATCCCCGGGACACTGCGCTCATCCACAGCCTGGTAAATATAAGAGTACATCAAAATACAAATAAAACAGTATCACAAGCAGAAAAATAACATCTGTCACAGTGTAACTTTTCTGTCACAGAAAAAGACTTACCAGCTGTTGCTCAGGTGCTGCTGGGGTCATGGAAGGTGGCCCAGAGGGACGAGCAGTTGTAGCAGTGGCTGGGAGGGTGGTGGGGAGAGGAAGGGCGGAGGCTGAGCTGGTGGTGACAGCTGATGGGCCAAAGGGCATGGCGGTGTGCTTATACTGTTAAATGTAATAAATTAAATCATCAAAATACAATTACAATACAAGCAAAACAATAACACCACTGACACTTTATGATACAACATGTCACAAAAAGACTTGCCAGTTGTTGCTGTGGTGCTGCTGGGGTGATGGCGTGTGCTCCAGAGGCAGCAGTAGCTGCAGCAGCAGAGACGGTGGTTGTGAGGGTGGTGGGGAGAGGAAGGGCGGAGGCTGAGCTGGTGGTGACAGCTGATGGGCCAGAGGGCTGAACTGTGGCTTTGTAAACTGACAAAAAGAAAAAAGTAACCTCAAGTGGAGCATTGTAAATCTTATATATTTAAATATATTAATAATATAAATATCAGCATCAGTAAATCCTCATTACTTACCGATGCCAACGTCAAAGTGGGCTTGGAAGGTGTTTGCCCAGGTGTTGCTGCGGGTGATGCTGAAGAGGATGAGGGTCCTGGTTGTGGTGTCACTGAAGATGACACAGGGACCGAGCCGGAAGGTTCACAGAAAAGAAAATGAAATGTAATAATACAGAATACAACACCAACACATCATAATTTTATAAAATACTTCTGATACCTTCTTTGTATGGAAACCACAGTTACATGTCTGTGTCCCTCCAAACAGAGATGTTTTTCCCCTCAGCTGCATTGGACATTTCTCAATCTGTAATATTGTTTGACAGTGAATCATAAGAATGTGTCCCCTTTTAATATGACATAATATGACATTATGTTTTATGATTCTCCACGTATCACTTTGTCCAAGTTTACCTTCAGATCATACCACTTTTTCTGGCGTGGTGCTGGCCTGTTTCCTGCCTCAGAGGGCCAGACCCCTAAGGCAGCAAACATGCACAGGCGGGACATCCACTCCTCATCACCCATAGCTCTGTGCTTCTTGCTCAGTGTATAACATAGTAGTATGCCATAATAGCTTGTATTACAGTTTGGTTACATACCATCATATTAAGTTTATTATCAATTGGTAAACATAATCAAGTTAAGCCTTGTGTCACAACAGGTGCAACAGCTGTATACCTGTGTGAATTAAATACTTGACAAATTTCTCATTTTATTAAGAACTTTAGTGCAGCAGCGTTATACTGTACTGTAGAATAAGGGTGCTAACATTACAGTTACATTATGATTAGGCATTGTTATGTTGTTCGTTGAGGAAAACCAAATATCTAGCTCAATTCTAGCTAAATTCAATAGGCAGCAAAATCACCTAAACTCAAAAAGAGGATTATGTTGTATGAGGAAAGCCAAATATTTAGCTAATTTAATGGCGAAACACCTTATAATGCGGTAATAAATAACAGCGATTTTACGTGTATTAACAGGTAGTAAAATCGGGTGACAGTAAATAATAGCGACTGTATCTGTATCAACAGACATTGTGACAGTATGCAATAATATCAGTATGCAATTAATTAACTGATGTTAATATTTATGCAGACTTAAATAACTTTAATATTGATTCGAACTTACTTCGATATCGGCTGCTCCGTCAAAGATGGAAAAGGTGCAACAGCTGTATACCTGTGTGAATTAAATACTTGACAAATGATTTTCTCATTTTATTAAGAACTTTAGTGCAGCAGCGTTATACTGTACTGTAGAATAAGGGTGCTAACATTACAGTTACGTTATGATTAGGCATTGCTATGTTGTTCTTTGAGGAAAACCAAATATCTAGCTCAATTCTAGCTAAATTCAAATTCGGCTGCTCCGTCAAGGATGGAAAAGCGGTTGGCTGGCGAAAGATGGAAATGACGAGACGTGGTTGGCTGGCGAAAGATGGAAATGACGAGACGTGGTTGGCTGGCGAAAGATGGAAATGACGAGACGTGATTTGGCGACAGAAGCCAAAAAGATGGCGAATGTTGGAAATGGGCCACCGCGATTGGCTGAGAAAGATGGAAATGCCGAGACGTGATTCGACGAGAGCGCACAGTCTCTCGGTCCCCGGCTACCGCTCTCCGGGCGCCCTTAACATGTAGGTATGTAAAGATCCTAAAACGTATTATGAGTGAGTTCTCAATTTTCGTATAAAAATGTGTGACATGCTAATGTTAATACCGAGACTATGTTAAATAAGAAATATGTCTAAAACATGTTTCAAAGTGCGATATATAAAACCAAATGGTAACGTTAAGACGTTAAACTAAGTTACGCAGACCTAACGTTAGCTAGTTTCCACCAAGGCAGTAACGTTAAGTAAACAAGTTAGCTATGCATGCTACCCTGAAAGCAAAGGTAAGGCTAAGCCAGTGAATCGAGTAGTGCTAGCAAGATAATTCGCCAGCTCGCTCCATTTTCTGTGAAAACGGATAGCTAGTCGGCTAGTGCTATATAACGTAGCTCCGTAAGAAAATATCTGACCCACAATGTTAAGACGCCTATTTTGGAGGATATGTAATCCCATGGTGTATGCGAGGCCTTTACATCGCCGGTGTGGAGTTTATACGAGTCCACGAGAGGATGTACTGACATCGGCACAAACTCTGACCGGACGCCGCTGGACACATGGAAAGCCACTGTCTAAAGAACAAAATGTCCAGAATTCAAAGGTATGTGCTTAATGATGAGTTAGTGCATTTATCTTATTAGAGCCATCTAAGCTAGTACGATCCAATGACATAGCTAGCTAGTAATATAATATTAGCTACCGATACCAATATTAGCTAGCTAGCCCCCATCGCTGACTGTCGTTATAAAGTTCGGTCGCGTTAAATTAGCTGTATACGTTATTTATTGTAATTTTCTCTCATATTAGCTTGAACCTACGTATTATTAATATCAAACAACAGTAACAGTTTTATTTATTTTTAAATAGCTGTCGGAGGTTGATGTATTGGCCTCTACTTGTCCTGATATGTCTTGCTTTTTATTTTTCAGGTTCCGCAGACCCCAACATGGGAACCTGTATCAGAGAACCAGCTACCTCCAGTACGGTTTTCCACATTATCAAACGACACAGTACCACAATTTTCTCATAATCTGTGCCACTATAATGCCTCCATTGAGTCCCAGGTGCTAGTGACATATAGGGCTGAGGTAATGCCTGAATACATAATCGCTCACCGTGATAGTTGGGGATGTTACACTGATTTTATTTGTCAAAGCTGTGAGGAGACACAACCATGCTGAGAAATAAATGAACATGCAAAAGATTGTGAAAACATTGTGAGGTAAGAGAAATCAAATGTATCCCTTCTACAGCCCACACATGTGCCCATAGACTTGGTGGATAAACTGGAACGCCTGGCCTTAGTGGACTTCAGAAACCAGGATGCAGTCGTCCGCCTGGAGAAGGCCATCCGATTCGCTGACCAGCTCCATGCAGTCAACACGGAGGGGGTTGAACCAATGGATTCAGTTCTTGAGGACAGGTGAGTGTATGCATTTACACCAGTCTATGATTTACACTGGGCTGTCTGTGAGCACGTGCCTGTCTCTCTCTCTCTCTATATTATATATATATATCTGAAGTTATAGTTTAAATTCTAAACTTGAGAAATTAACCTTCAGTATTTACCCTGGCACCTTTTGTATAATACATTTTGAACTTTATTTTTTTAATAAAAGCTGAGTTCCTCAGCTTTGAGGCAGCTGTTTCTAAGGCATTTCAAGAAAGGCAAACACTTGGGACAATACAAAAAGGAGCTGAAGTTGCTGGGTTTGTCAGTTGAAGTGAAATACTTTCTATTCCTGTTGGGCCTGTAGAGCACTGTACCTGAAAGATGACCGTGTGGAAGAGGGAGACTGCGCTGAAGAGCTGCTTCAACTCTCCAAGAACACTATGGAGGAGTACTTTGTCGCACCACCAGGTCAGAGATGAAGATAAACCATTTGGCAACATGCAAAAAATGCTAAATGGATTAGGCTCGTAATGGAAGTGTTTCGCTTTCATATGACACACACGTTTTATTGGGCCAAGTTTACTAAAGCTTTTATGGGGCTGATTTAGTACATTCAAAACCATTGGACTATATGCATTAGACTAGGGAATCCATTTATGACTCGTTTCAGAACCCTCATATGCAATTGTTCCATCTCTTAACAGGTAACATCCCACTCCCAGAGAGAGGGGAGAGATCTGCTACATTGACAGACTCCACAAACTGGGCTGAAGAAACGGAGTCAAAAACCTTAATTGGTCACTAGATTTTTCTAACAATTTTACAGTTAGTAATAGGCCAGCAATCAACTCCAGAGAGTGGGGCTTTTGACAAGAATTCTGATGGAATGAGAGGCAGCTGGGCACAGACACTCCTATATTCTTCAGTGACTATTTGAAGCCATTTATGGGAAATTAAATCCTCTATTATTCAAGATACATATCAGTCATTTGAATAACTGCACCAGTGAAACATGCAGAAACCTGGTACTTAAGGAGCGGCACTGCTCATTTTGCTGGCAAGATCCGATGTAATGGAAACTCCTGAAATTGACATTGGTGGGACTTCCAGGAAAGAGGCAGGAATTCCAATAGCATTGTGCAATTCAGGCAGTGTCCAAACGGATACAGAACTTTTTTTTGTTTCTTTTTGACTGGTGTATTTAAACACAAACACACAGCAGTGCATATCATTGTTGATCTTTGGGATGGATTGTGTGTTGGTGTTTCGAGAATGACTGCTGTAATAGTCTATATATCAAAATAATAAAGAAGAAAATTTATGATTCCATCTTTTAATTGAAAAAAAAAATCAAAATCTGCTTTTATACACAGGCATTACAAGATACAAAGGATGTTTGGAGAATGGGGGAAACTAGTTAAAATGTTTTGCCTCATTTAAAACAAATGGGGGGGGGGGGGGGGGAAACAAAACAAAAAAAATCTCCATTGTCTAGAAACAGAAGTTTGCACGGTGACCATCCAGAAGGCAGGGCTGTCCAGAAAGGAGTGCATTCAAAGGCTTTCATCCACAAGATGCCTGAGCTTCAACAGCAACCAGGATTGTAATCCTAATCCTAGGATCCTAGTGGTTTGGTGTTCATATTGCATGGCTGTACTAAGTTCTGCAGGGAGACTTCAGCTCCAACCATTTCCGCATGACATGACAGTACGACAGTCAACATGCACTGAAGAGCCACTTCCACAGCCATTTCGAGTGACCAGCAAAGACTCCAACACCCTCAGAGAGTAAGGGAAGACCCTGTATACCTTCTATCCTCCATCATATCCTGGTGTCTTTCTGGAACGGTCCTATACACTTAAAAAAAACCTTTGAGGACAGTCCTGATAATGGAATGTATATTACAGATTGAAAACCATAAGGAAAATAAAACTAAAAAAAAAGAAAAGAAATTTAAAAAATCGTAACACGCACGCGCACACACACGGGGGAAAAAAAGCAACCTCCGAATCTCGGTTCCTCTTCCTGGAGTTTACCGATAGTGGCGGGGAGGCGGGCTGTGGTGCTGTGCCGAGAGGCGACGAGGAGGGGGGCTATGGCGGGACAACGAGTGGCGAGGAGGGGACTGGTAGCGAGGAGGCGGAGATCCGCGGCTTTGGTAGGGTGGCGAGTATCGTCCACGGGATCTGGAACGGGACCGCGAACGGCCCCAGCTGGAACCTCGCTCCTCATGGACTCGGATGTAGGCCGTCTCACCCTGAGGATCAAAACAAACGTGTAACACAGACTTCTGAAAACTGGTCAGTTTTTGCCAATTCATACAATCCAAAAAAAAAAAAAAAAGGGGGGGAGGGGGGGGGGAAGAATCAGTCCCTGGACCAAGCAACCCACTCTTTACATTCAATTTAACCCTTTAAGGTGTAAGATCACAAATATGTGATTAGAACATTATAATGCTGATGTAACAATCACTACTGGTAATAGCAATGGAGTTCTAGAACACCGACTTAGAATTTTAAAAAACATTCCAAAAAAACCTACTCTTCAAAGGGTTAAACCATAATGTGCATCTTTTGGGTCAATGAAGAATGTCTTTGTGAAGCTTTTAAAATCTTTAAAAAAATCATTTTATAATTTTTTTAAATATCAAGTTCAATTCAGACATCCCCATTTGGAATGGGATTTCCATTACTCATTATAAGACCCAATGAGCCAAAAGTTTCCCGCATAACACACAACGGGAGCGCCGAATTCGCAACGGGAAAAGGTGAGGTACCTGTGGACAGGAAGCTCACCTGGTGCGATCGGAACTCCGTCCTGTCAAGGCGGCGGAGCGCGTACTCCATATCCTCCCTCCGTAGAAATTCTACCACTCCTTCCCCGTCTCGTTGGACATCAGCGAAGCACACGTCTCCAGCCTCCCTCATGTGATCTTTCAGGTCCTGCCAGCTTCCGGTGGGGGGTAGGCCTGTGGGCGCGGGGGGGGGGGGGGGGGCACGTTAAGCCTCCTAAGGGGACTTTCAAGCTGTCCGACTCACTGCGCTTCACAGAGTTAGACGAGATGTGCGGCCATTTTGTCTAAGGCTCAAGTTCTCTTTGGGGGCACTGTTCCAATGACACTTCCCTTGTATACAACTTTGCTCGTAGGGGCGTGCTAGAATGCACAGCCACAAAAGTGAAGTGTGTATCTGACATTATCATTTAAACAGATGGTTTTACATATTACTGGCAGTTCAGTTCATGCATTTCTATTAAAAAAACTACTGGGTTAAGTCTGGACAGTCGAAAGATTTATTCTAAGCAGCAATTACTCATTAAAAAAGTATTATTGGTTTCTATTCACTTTCTAATACTGTTTTGAAAACCAAATATAACACTAAACACTTTGCCACACTTCACCACCTTCATAAGAAATTTGCTTTCAGGCAGTATGTACCAGACTACTGGTGGCACTAGAGATAAACGGTATACCACCAGTGGATTTTACCATGAGGGCGGATTGTGGGCTGAAATCAAACTTTCTGTGGTTTGTTGAGCTACATACCTTAACTAAACACCATGTCATATGTACTTCTCTGGTTTTACAATATGCGCAAAATAAAGTTAGAACTAAAGTACTACGCCTCCCTTACTTTGCGTAATAGGTCTATATTTTCTATATTTCAAAAGACAGCTTTATTATTATAATACTTTGCCATTAGTAACAGGATTGGCTTTGAGGTGCGTCCGCCCCAAGAATAGGATTAGTTACACTGGATAGGGTTCCCCAAGGTTACCAGTTGTGAAAGATAAAACCCTCCTACAGCCAGTGCTAGCTCTCTCGTAGCAATGCAAAATAAGAACTGGCTTTCAAGCAAATGCACAGCAAAGCTCCTTGTTTGGATTTAAGCACAAATGACAATAATACCTTGAAGAAAAAAAAGGAAGAAAGGAAAAAAGGAGTACTGGTAATTGACAGCGCACCTGAAAGTGGTACTGAAGAATAACCAAGACTTAAGCTGTAATTAGCCAACTGGTTTCATAGACAGTGTTGAGGAATTCAAATTACTGCTTTGACAACACAAAGGCTAATATTGCCTGCAAAAATAGCTGGGTAGACCATCATGGATACTTATATTCTTACATGCAAAAGCACGCTTGTGCATTTCAATGCTTCTGTCAAAATCTATGTGCACCGACACTCCACAGAACCCATACTTTGTGAAAGGCAAATAACCACTTGTCCGATAGGGACTGGCTGCAAAAGTGTCTGAAAGTCTGACGCTTTTTCAGACAATTTCTGTAATTTACATAGATACAAATGGAAAAGCATTTGTATGGAGGAATGTCACCTCCGCTGATGGTCCATCCGGTTATTTTATCAGGCTAGGTACTGTCGAAGCAGCACATCACTTTTTAATATATATATTTTTTTTAAGTCAGTTAAAGGGACTGCCAAGTCAAATCAATGATTCAGCTTTTCAATGGCTAATTGTTGTCATCCTGGGGTGGAATAAACATAACCCAAATATCAGTACTAAGTGATGTGCCTAAGTTAAGACATGCCTTCCTTTTTTTTCACCATTGCCTGTAATTGATCAGGCAAGGTTTTGAGTGGGCAGGATTAAAACGGACTTCAGGACATCAAAGTCCTATCAGCCAATGAATAACTATCCAGAAATTCTTTACGCCCTCCCCTTCACCAGAGCGTTGCAGCGAGGGATGCACAGTAAATAACTTTCTTGTTCGATGTGCCCCTATGGAAAATACATATACTGCAGTATATTGTAAATATATCAAAATTATCTTAACAATATATTTAAAATATACTGCTGTATATTACATTTCCATAAGGGTGTGCTTTCCTCTGGTTTGTCTTTCACAAATGTCACGGCAAAAGAAAAACTGTTTGCGTAGCTCGAAGCGTCCACGTTTGCGTATTTCCGTGACTGCTGAAAGGAGAAGGGTCTAGCTGTATATAGCCCAGATAGCTAGCTAGCTAAGCTTAGCTAATACGCATGCTACACTGTAGGCCTACCGGTAATGTTACTATTTGAAAGACGTGGGTCTCTGAGCTTAACGTTAGTACTATTTTGTGAACGGATCATCTTTAGTTCAGTGGCTCAAACATATGGTACGGTTGCAACTTGCATTACGCACTTTCTTTTTAGGCTATTTAGCTATTTAGCGTTTTCATTTCCGAGTCTGCACATAACTTACCAAGAGGCTCTTGGGCGTGGCCTGCATATTAACTAGCTGTTACGCCCACCCAGTCCTGAGAACTGCATAGTCGGCAGAAAGTGACACTATTCAATCTTCATTTTTTTCAGCTGTAGACATTTTTTTTAAAGGCTGAAATATTGGTGGATGATTATTTTAATAACGAGGAGTAATGTCAAATAAAGAAAAAACACTTTTCAGCAGAGTTGGCAATCCCTTCAAAGAATTGTCAAGACCACTCATGTAACCGTTCATTTTTTAGAAGAGGCAAGCCAACACATAGCTAGGGCATCATCATTTGTCATCCATCCAGCATTCATTAACAGCATTCATGAACAGTGCTGTGCACAATCAAGCTTCCACCTACCAGTCACTATGACCCGAAACTCAGATCTCCGAGTTGGGGGCCCAAATCTCCCTCTGGGGCCTCCTCCCATGGGGCCACTAAATTTGGAGGCAGAGGAGCGAGGGTACTCCACACGCAGCTTGCAGTCTCCGAATCCATAGCCATTCCTCCCATAAACTGCATCCTCTGCATCCCTGTATAAGGAAAGTGAAGCCATTTTAATGACCATTAACATTACTGCTCACTAAAGTTAGTGGTGCATCTATAATCCATTAGAACAGTCGGGAGAGCACAGTTCTTGTCCATCTATTTTTTTAAATTTTTGTTTCTGATTTTTCCCCCATTTTTCCTCCCAATTTGGTAGCCAATTGAACCTCTATTCTATTTAAATTCCCCCTGTGGAGCAACTGCTAGAGAATCGCCGCCACACAACCCCGTCAGCCGGTAGTACTAGAAAGGAGGGTGCGACTCCTGGTCCATCTACTTTTATGGGAAACTGTACACTTAGGCATTGCCCTGAAGCCAGTGTTACATTTTTTTCCACAACTTGCGCAACATTTACAGTTTGCCTCTACCACCACAGAGCTCACGTTGTGTAAGTTAGGGGGAAAACAAAATGCAAAAAAAAAAAAAAAAAAATTGTAGTCAAAAGGCAAAGCACGAAACAGGATGAGATGAGGAGCCTTTAAATAATGTCAGGTGAAGCCACAGAGTCAAAGTTCTGGATAGACCATGAGAGAGGAGGCCTGGAGACCTACCACGTATGTCAAAACAGGGCAAGTGTGAACTTACCGTGGGTCCTCAAAGCGGACAAAGGCAAAGGGGATGGTCCCCCTGTTGTTCTTCAGCTCAATATCTCGTATCTTCCCATATTTGAAGAAGAGATCCTCGATATCCCTCTCCTGCACATCAGTCGGAAGGTTCCCCACGTAGATCCTCCCATCCGCCATGGCTGTGTTGGGACCGCTCCCTGCAAACAGAAACAGGCAAACATCGCAAGAGGAGCTTGAAACAGTGGGCACTTCCATCTCTGTCCAAGGAAACAACCGTCCAGTTCAATGGCTTGAACAAATCGAGCGACCATGGAACAAGAGTTACGGTTAATCAGAGATGCTGCTATCAAGCGACTCACCCTACAAACAAATAAGCACTACAAATTCAGGTTTGAATGTTGTCTAAATGAGAAAACTAGCAACGTGCTCATCTAACCAATAGTTTTTCAGATTCTCCCATTCCTTAGAAAATTGCAGTTTAGGATAAATTGTGGATTACCTGGATTGCCATTATTCAGCAAATATTAGCCCTTAAACTATAAGAGCTCGCTAAAGCAGACTATGGTGACAAATACATGAAATCATAAATCATTTGGGTTTGACCAAAATACAATAAACAAAACTGTTCTATTTATACACAACTGAGCATCTGAGCGAGAATAATTTACACCATGTTTGCTTCACTAGGAAACGTAGCACATCTATAATTTATATCACGTTTCTATTTATACTATATCCAACTAATCTCTCTTCACTAAGCAATGCATCCCGGCCCATCATAACTCGATTAGATAGATGTTGTAAAGGTTAGCAAACGTTATTCCCAATTTCCTGTGGCGTGATGGCTAGCTAGGAATTCCAAGACTGTCCCAGTAACATTAGTTGGTAACAAGTTAACGTTACATTTCACAATATCTAACACTAACAACTAAACTATCCCGATATAATCTCAATCAATCAGTCTAGCGAACGGCAAGATAGCTCGCTAACTAATGCCATCTACGCCGACGATGCGCTCCCTATATGGTAAAAGCACATGCAATATTACCTAGCAAGCTAACTCGTGATAACGAAATTGTGTCAACATATAATAGCTAAATTGGTTAGATTAGTCTCATAAACCGTAAATAAAATAGACAGGTTAATCTGCATAGTTCCCGCCCTTTTAAAACGCTTGGTGCAAGACACCTTCAGGTTTCGGGATGAAACCAAGCAACCTTAGCAATGCTCGCTAGTAGCAGCTAGCTAGGCTGGCTAACATGTTTGGTTAGCTAGCTAGCCAGCCCCGAGGCCGGGAAAGTGTGCTCCGCAATATGAGGCCAAACATAACGTTAGCTGGTCAGCAATCCCTTAACAAGCAAATAAATTCTGACTAACATTATAAAAGCATTATCACTTCTAGTTGGCTAAAATCATTTTCACATTAGCAACAATTCCGACTTCTCCCATATTTTGATTTGCGCGTGTCTGGTTTAGTAAGTTACCGCTAACGCTAGGAACGTAAGGACGCTAAAGTTAGCCAGCTAGCGTTAGGTAGCTAACTTAGCCTATTCCCTTTGTTGAGATTTCTATCCGTTTTGGTAGCTCACAAGCAAAAGCTATCTGGTTCCGTTAAACGATTGCTCTTTTGATTTGAAATAATACTTGCATTATTATAAATATTACTCTCGTACCTGTAGGAATAGTATGTCGGTAGCTTTTTGCTATGTGTGTATATTTTTGAAAGCCTGTCTTGGATTGTCTCTCTTTCCCCCCGGAGCAGGAAGTACAAGTATGGCCGCCTTCTCTGCTCTACGAGCCCGCCTCCACAAAGGTCATAAAGAAAAATCTCCGCTTTGGCTTGGGTGCGCTTAGCCCACTATGGCTCAGACAGCTGATCTGGAATCAGCTCACGGAACTCAAATCCACTCCAAAGTCATTGGATGTAAACCGTAGAAACTGGACGAGGGTCAGTGTATGGGGTCAGAATAGAAACGCTCAAATCTACACGCGAACTAATTCAAAAGTGGAGTGTTTTGGGTGGTGCATTTTAATACTAGTTTTCAGCAACATTGTCCTCATGACCTTGCATTGTGATACGTTACTTCGCAGTTAATATATGACCTATTTCATTGATGGTAGCCAACACAATATATTTAGGTCACTGTCTCAGAAGTTCAGGACACTGAGCAGAACAGCTGCAGATTTTTTAATCTCTCTTGCTGTTCTTTTGTTTTAGTTTCTTAATGACAAGGGGTTTCAGTTGTTAGCAGGAATTTCTAGTACAGGACAGGACACACCCCTTGAAATTGTATGCTTCACTTTCAGCAGTGGGGAGACAATTTTCAATGCTAACAATACAGAGGCAAGCATCTTATGGATCTATAGTTTGTCGTGGTTTCCAAGCGACAAGATTTCTAAGTTTTCAGCTTACAGTCCCAATTTCTTCTAAGTTTCCCAATAAAGAGGATGAGGCAGAATCTTCAAGAATATTAGACTTTATTTCACAGATGCTCATAAAGTCGTAACCTCTGCAGAGATGTTCAAATTCAGTTTCAGTTACAGCTCTTTTTATACACTTTTCTTTTCACAAAGTTCTTCCCAATTCCCGGAAAACCCATCCACTTCTCCGCCCAACAGGTGTCTCTTCTTTCCACACCACGATGGTTTCTCAGCCTCGCATCTTCTGGCATCTTCCTGATTGGTTTGGCACTAACTCTGCTGAGTCCGGGAAACCATGGTGGTTCCCACTTTTGTTTCCTCCCCTTGGAAAGTATCCAACCTCCCCTTTGCCCCCAACTTACTTTTAAACAACTGTGGCGCCAACTGTCAGTCACCCAAAAATAAAAAATGTGTATATGTCACCCTGACCGCCCAACTATTCGTGCTTGTCACTCCAACTATTTAGGCGCCCATCTGTTTATTTATCTAAATATAACAAATATAACTCTATGAAAGTTCTATGAAAGTGCGCATTATTCAGTGTACTTCTACGTGTTTTTGTGCTCATACATTGTTCTTTATATATTTTGATATATTCAATACATGTTGTCACAGGCAATACAGTTCACAGGTGACTAATGGAATTCTCCAACAAGTTCTCTGGGAGAAGCCCAACAGGACAGTTAAAACACTCTCCTGGGATTATATTTCAGGACAGGTAACAAAGTGATATAGTCACTAGGCTAGTAATGGAATGCCCCTCAAATCTAGGTCCAAGACACAAGCACATTTTCAGATTTATGACCATAAACAGCAAAAGAAGTACTGTATTTATATGTATGATGCGTGGCATTATAAAATTGACCATTTAAACATGCTGTTCTTTTAATTGCCTGTTTTTTTTGTTTGTTTGTTTTTACTATTGATGGATGTTTGCTGTTTTAACTTCTTTGTTAAATTCTGGCAACACATTCTATGTCTAGTTGAAATTGGTATATTTGTAAATGTATTATTATTATTATTATTATTATTATTGCTTTCAATCAATGTTGTCTAGATTCACTGATCTTGTAATCATTAGGATAAATTCTTAAATCTGTGAATCTTTGTAACATTGATTTTTTTAAAAATCTTTTGAAAAGTAAAAAAGACTTAAATGTTTTTATTAAGGACAGGTTGGAGTAATAAATAAATATTCAATGTTCTTGCTCTGCAGTGCACAGTGCACACACTCTTAGTAGTACTTAACAAATAAACATTTTACCTTACCCACTGTAACAACATCTGTTGATAGCAAATGCAAAATAGTAGTTCATTTTTATTATCTTGTTGACATAAGATTCATTAATTAATAATAAAAACTAGGAAAATTGTAGCTCCATGTTGTTCTTCTCGTAGGTATGGATACTGACAACAATTAATCTGCCCAGTACAATTCCCTTTGATGCCAGAGAGAAACCTCTCATTCTTTCCCACATAACTATCTTTTATCTGCATTTCTACCAGTTTTATACACAGCTGTTGTTCTTTCCAAATCATTAGGGTAATAATATAAATCTTGAACAGTTCCTTCCATAAAGTTACATCATGCAACTGTGAGATTCTACTGTCAAGGGCAGGTGATTCGTTATTTTCAGGTATCATGTTCTGGTATCATTTTCAGGTGCAACATTTGGCCACTTTTACCTTTTACCATAACATTTCAATTGGTGTTTATAAATATTCCATTAATGTAATTTTCAATTTTGTATCAATTTCAGTACTTTTAGAGGGGAAAAAGTAAAATAACTGTTTACCTCATGCCTCCTTTGCATTAGGAATGATTCATTGCAACAGCAATTTTGTCTGGCTTCAACCAATACTTCAGCCAAAATATTGCTGTCCATTGTTTATTGCTCACTCCACAGAGAGAGATAGAATGTGTACCACTAGGCATCAGAATTCCAAGTAATGAAATTCAGTATACAATTTTGTGTTAAATATTTATTTGTAGTCCTTGCTTTGTTTATTGCTTATAAAGCTAATTCAGTTTATCATAGGCATGTCGTACACTATTATTGGAATAATTTATCATAAAAATGTACTCAACTGACAAAATTACACTAACTAATGCATGCACTGTATGAAAATGTATAAATTGCATGTACCATGCATGTCCTGACAGACAAAACAGGTTTTAGTGACTCTAAAGATAAGCTTAACTGTAATAAGCTTGACAACCCCCAGCACACCAAGAAATGGTCTGACATAAAAGGTAAGTGCCACAAGAGTCAGTGGGTGAAAGGTATACTTCACTGTGTAAAAACATTTATCTACTGTAAAAACATTACGGAGTGTAGTATACAATATCGCTCTGGTAAAGCTCCAAGACGTCCGAGACACAAGAATCTGTCACTCGAGATCCAGCCACAGCGCCTCCTACCACTGAACTGCACAGAACTGAGTATATGAAACGCAATGACGTCAGTATGTCGCCACGCGTCACCACGCCGCTGTTTCGCGATTGGAATGCAGCCCTTCAAGCGGATTGGCTGATATTTCGTTGCCATAGTTATGACAACATTTGGAGAACATGGCCGCAACGCGAACTATGTAGCTTGATTTCAATTCGTTTTTGTCCTAGCTTGTTAGCCCACAATGATTATCATCGTCACTCCTCAATGTGCATGTGCTTTACATGTTTGCGTATATATTACCCTGATATATTACACGAAGGGTGAATTTGGCAATGTCGGTAAGTTTTTTTCTGTAACGTAGCTAACGTTGGTAGACTAATGTTTTCTAGCACATTTTTACTTATCAACGATGTGGCTACCTAACGAAGTTAGATTGGCTGACTAGCTAACTTGAAGTAAAGGGTTGCTGACTATGTTGTTACATTAATTCAGCCGAGTAACACTCTCAAGTACTGCATGTAATGCCCTATATTCTCTAACGTTAGTTTTTCAGCCGGCCTTTGTCGTGGCCTCCGGTCCAAGGGCAACTGCCTTCATGCAAGGAAACACCTCTGGTATTTCTGTGACTCTCCGGTCCGTTTCACCGTTAACCGAAACGGGTATTGTATCTCAATATATGTTTTCACATTTCAATTCTCTTTTGTTTGGCAGTGTATAAAAGAACGGATATTTCAATAATTTAATTCACCAAGGGGACAGAGTAACTTATACAAAAAGACACAAGCAAGTGTCCTAGGTCTAACTTTCTATACAAAACCTCACTGTTCTGGCAGGCCGTCTTCCTCCACCGTCCTGTGCAAAAGACCCGGGACAGTGGATCCTTACCACGGAAACAGTGGAAAAGGGGGTATTTATTAAAAATAATAATAATAATAAAAACTTGCAGCATTTATTAATAGTAAGCTACTATTCCTAGCAGCTTAATAATAAATTGGACCCCTCTGTAACACTGCATCCTGTCTTCATTCAGTCCATAGAAAAGGTGGTGCTGAGTCTAAACCGCAGCTTGCAGCTCTGTGGCAATGATAATGAGACAGACTGCTGCCTGGAGCCTCTGTGCGTGCTGGAGATTCTGCAGGTTTCAGCTTGTCTGGGTGACGTTCCCCTGGCCACACTGCTGGTGCAGGCCCAAATCTATGCCTTGATTCTTCCCACAGGCCCTGTCTCTGGTGAGCTGCGATCTTAGGTCCAGTGAGAGGTTGTGCAGTTTGTAAATCAAAGGAAAACAAAGAAACCTTGCACACATTTTTGGCTAATTTATTCACAGCATTTGACACAACTTATTGAAACTTAAGTTTGGTGTTAAAAATGTTGGAACTGCCTTCACAGCTTTGTCATTGATGTGCAACATGCACATATTGTTCTTGTACCATTGACTGCAATTATGGACAAAATAATGATAACTGAATATTAACTGCAAAGCTGTTTTCCAAGTTATTACTTGATGGGATGCGTTTGTTTATCCTAGACAATAAAACAAGCATTCCTAACCAAGCCTTCCAGCCACTAGGCCCCTGCCCATGTGATCTGACAGTGGGAGCCTGTGATGTACGGTGCTGCTGTGACCAGGTATTACCACTCTGACACTATGTTACATTTACATTTTAGGTATTTAGCGCACGCTCTTATCTAGAGTGACATCCTATTGGTGTAAACGATGAAAAGGCGTAGATTCATAAATCACCAACATCCCAAGTAGCGGTTAATGAGAAGTGCAATGGCCAGGCCACAACAGTCCAGTGATATGTAATCCTTTGTCACTGCAATTAACATGGAAGGGAAGGTAGAGAAAGGATTTTTAAAGATTATTTTATTTTTTTGGGGATAGGGGAATATAGGGTAGATAGGGGAATGTGAGTCAGGGTGGAGAAGGGGATCACGTGACCAGATAGCATACCCTTTTAAACCACTAGGAAGAAAAGAGGCATCAACTCATTGGGAAGCTGCATGGTTATAAACTTTATTTACTTGTTTAATCCAATTAAGTTTTTTGCCCACATTCAATACACAGCCATGCATTTGCACCTTAACTGAGTTACCAGTTTGAGCAAGTGGTATGTCAGTCATATTTGTGTCCATTGAACTCCGAATGTTGTGTGAACATTGGAAAAGTGTAACACTTGCTTCAGCATATTTCAATAAAAAATATAGCCACAAGCGGCAATTGGGGGTTTGAGCCATTAAAAGCCTAAAGAAAGTCAAGTATATACGACATTTAAGAATATAAAAGCAATATGACACGCACCTGTGCAATGATACGCATTCTACACAAATCAGAAGAATATTTCCTGTTTAACATTGAAAAACAATGTATGTCTATGTGAATTTTTGTGAATGTAGTCCGTTTACTCGACTGGCTAACTTTTGCGTTGGTAGACCAGGTACATCAGAATGCTGTAGGTTGCGATGGGAGGCAGTAGTTATACCGGACAACAGCAGAATGACCAAACCAGAGACCATGGTGTGAGACTAAAACCTCTCCCTTCTCTTTAATTTGAAGCAATAATCAATTTTTCTATTAAAAAATAAAGTGTATTATTACACTGTAATATCTCAGTAATTTACTTACTTATTTTTAGTCTCCCATTTTTGAATTTGCTATTTGTTTCCTAATGAAATCTCTATTTTATCCTCTAATTTGTCTTGCAGCAAAGCTACTAAGATGCCATACATTATCCATGTGCCCCACCGGCTATTGTTTATCCAAATAAAATTAGCAGAAAATCGCCATCAAATTAAAAATACCATCATATTCTAAATAACTCAATGCATTCAGTATACATTTTCCTTTTCATTTTACCTTTAACTGAAATACAGCTCCTACAAATATATTTTCAGTTATAGCAGCCTTAATAACCATGTCATGCTGTGTCCGAATCAGCACACTATTGAGTAGGCAGGACGAGAAAATTGTTAAGTAGGCAAAAAAAATTCAAAATGTAGTATACTTAAAACCCCCGTATGATATACAGTGAGACCCATAATTTATTGGACAGTGACACATTTTTCTGTAGAGCCGTTTTGCGGCGCCACAAACTTATTCGCTCTGACCCTGCAACACATGCGCTCAGCACTGACGCCGCTGGCTGGGGGTGTATTTTAGGAATCACTAGTTTGTATTGAAATTATTGGACATAGCTCGATAAAAGTATGGATTACGGCCGAACCGTTCATAGCCTTTAAACGTCCGCACTGCACCGCCGTTGTGGCTACTAGCTAAGATACTGTGTCTGGCTACGGGCGGAATTTTGCTGAGCCTGCTAGGAAAACGCAGCTTAACCCAACTGCACTGAATTCTCTCAAAATTAATAACAGCTAGGAGCATTAACTTACCATTCAGGTTTCTGAAATAAGAACAGTTTTGCCAAGTTGTCCAAGTTATTAATTCTGCGGTTGAAGTTTTGAAATGTATCGGACAAGTAGCCTACCTATAAAATCTCTTCACATCCTTAAATAAATTGTGACCATCATTTCACGTCACTTACCTTTGACTCCTTTCAACTTGGGAGTTCAACATAAACGCTGCATTAGTAATAAATAACTGAACTCACGTTTACTTCTTGATGCACGAAATAAAGAATGTTAGGGAGAATGCGAGGGCAGTGAATAGGCTTGTTTGCTCGAGCATGGCAGTTGTGTCGGCTAATTGCACTGAATTGTCGGCAGGTGGGCACTCAGGCTTCGGGTGGAGACGAGACTGGCTTTTGCAGCCTCCACATTTACTAATTGTTTTTATTAGTGTTTTAATTAGCAACTCCAATTGCAAATTTTTTTTATTTTTTCCTCTCAATTGGATAATTATTCACTTGATTATGCCGTTTGAGTGCCTACAGAGCCCCACTGGAGGATAACAGTTGAATTACGAGTTTAAATCCCTGCGAGTCATGTGGTTAAGATAAACTGGTGGCCCCGGTGATAGGTCATGGCCAATTTCATAAATTCCAGCCCTGGACCATGTATATAGAATTTCAGGATTGTATTGATCCATTAATTAGAAAAATATTTTTAAGGTTTATAGCAGCCCCCATGGACGGATTTGGACATACTTTGGCATGCATCCTCAGTGGTATTGCACAAACGTTATTCTCGAGTTTTGGATGAAAAAAACACACATAGGATTTCAAATTGGATGAACGGTCAATGAGTTATGGCCAATTATTTGATAGGCCACACCCAATCTCACATTGATTGGCTCACAGTTCCCATTTTTATTATCCGATATAGCTGGATTATAGTTAGCAAGTATAATTAGGTACATATTATGCAAAATATGCAGAAAATCCAAAATGGCGGATTTTCATGATATTGTGCATGCAAGTACATGTGCTTCCAGAGAATACTCATAGCAAATTTGGTGTGAATTGGACAAAGGGTGTGGGAGATATTACATTAAAACTGTGAATAAATAGACATTTTAATTATAGCGCCACCATAAGGCTGATTTCATACATTTATGATGAGTGTGCCAAGTTTCAAGTCTCTAAGATGTACCATCTCACGGGAAATTTAGCAAACACGAAAATAATAATCAAACCAGTGGAAAACAATAGGGTTTTAGCCCTTGCTTCGGTCTCAAACCCTAATTAAGGAGAGTAGTCTTGTACGTAACGTGTGTATCCTTGTCTTCCTCTCTCCTCCTAGGAATGTTCCCCAGATCTTCTGCAACTGTTTGAAAGCCAGTGCTTTCCCGGAGTCTTTGGAGGGAATGTCAGTCCCGCCCCTGATTACCAGTGTTCCGTTCAGTCCTCCAACAATGCGCCTGATTGGTTCCCTTTTCTCTGTGTCACCTCACCTCCTGCAAACAACCCTTTCCTTGGACTCTTCTACCAGGGAGAGACAGTGTGAGACAAAGAGTTCTACACAAAAAATTTGCATTGCATTTTAGAATGGTTTCTTGTTAAGTTGTCAGTGATTGCTTTTGGTCATTATTTAGTACTGAGAGCCGTGTTTATTCTTGCATCTATTTTTATCTGAATTCCCAGGCATTCCACCTAATGTCAATTTATATGTCTGCTCAAGTTGGCACATGAAAATGTTTTGTGTCGCTCGTTTTTTAAAAGCCTTTTTGTCTCTGTTTTGAACCTCCTTCACCTGCATCTTCAGCACGCCCAAACGTAGTGCATCTTTCCAGGCCCCAGTTCTCACAGCACCACTGCCCCCTAGTGTTTACCGCCAAGGGACTCCCCTCTTCACTGCCAGTGACCAATACTTCACTGTTCCTCAGGTCAGACACAATAGTCCTGTATCTGTATATATTTACATGCGCATATTCAGTTTTGAAGTACACTGGCTAAGTGGCTATCCATAATTTTGTATTGTACTTGAATTAACAAAAGCCAGTCCTGCACAACACATTCATTGAGTTAGTTTTGGTTTTATTGTCCTGCTTCCCCAGCGATCCCTGGCTGGCCAGTGTCTAGACAGAGCCCCTGTGGCATTTCTTCAGAACTTCCAGAACGACTGTGTGACCCCCCTCCGATCCTGCCCAACCGGGCCCCCCCTGTTCACCAGTGCCTCTGAGCTGAGTGTTCCCATAAAGAATGGACTGGGCGGTAGGCTGTTACACACTGGCCCTCCACGCAGGCAGACTTACTGAAATTAAACCACTAAGGTTGTCAATCAATAAATCTAAATTATCAGTCAGTATTATTTTACTACTCCAGGAACACTTTTTTAAAATCAGAATCCTACTATGGAACTGTAGCAGTTCTGAAATAATAAATCTAACTCAATCAGTATTTTCAGTATTTAGTTTGACAGTGTAGAATGCAGTGAAATTAATTTAGATCTTTTTTAAAGAGCAAGTGCACCCACTGTCTCAGCATGTCTTCGCCTACTACACAGTTTTGAAAAATACTTTGTGGGGTGAGTGAGGGAGAGGGGTGGGGCGGAGGATGTGTGTCCATCGTCATTTGCATAAATGAACGTACAATGTACAAATGATTTCATATAATTCAGATCAAACTGTCAAACTAGCTGTTGCAGATCAAATATTAACTCAGCAACTGCCTATTTCTCACCTCAAATATTTTCAGAAACATATTGCAGTGTACAATATTATTTCAGAATTGTTGAAATAACGGAATGGATGAATAAGTTTCATTATAAGGTAGGCATACAAACATGTTTACAGCTTTAAAAAAGTATGTATATGATATGCAGATTTTCTTAATTCAGGGTAAATAATGTACTGCTTTGCTGCAGCCTACTTATATTTGTATATCCTTTCTGTGTGTGTTGTGTACTTTCAGGCATGGTCACCGTCAGTGTGACTGAAATGAGAGCTGGTGAACTGAGCTCCTTTGTGTCTGACGCTGTCCTGGTCAAGAGAGGCAGCAGGCAGGGCTTCCCTCCTGGTGAGTCCAGAGAGCCGTGAGCAGACCTGGGCTCACACTAATGGTGAACCTTCTGCCCACTGCTTCACTGCATAGGACCTCTGGCTATGCTGATATCTTCTGATTTCCACAGATTCACAACCAGTTTCCTTTGAAGGGTTAACTTGTTTTATCTATATTATTCTTATTATTCTTCTTACAAGTTATATAAAATTATGTAGTCTGTCCTATTCAACTTTGCCTGTTTTTTTCCATCCGATAAGGGCTGGCTGGGCAATCGTGTGAGCTAAGTCTCAATATATCACAGGCCGGGGCCTATCCTCGACTCATACAGGCCTTGAGCGATAATAGCTAAAAGGAGGGAGTGTTCAGCTGGAAGTTGAACTTTTCTACCTAATGAGCTGGTTGACCTTGATGCTGGCACACACACAATTGTACAGTCCCTCTTAGAATGTATGAAGGATTGCTGTAAATATAGCTTTTTTTAATACGATGTTGACTCTGTCAGCAGGCGTACTTGGATCTGGTGTGAGTGTGATCCTGAACTGGATTGCCTCTTTATTATAAGGGTGGGTTTTTCCTTCTCAATGCAAAACCTTGACCCAACGATGCCCCCGCTTCTCCTCCCTGTCATGTTCCCATAGAGCCCCTGTCTGCAGGCCAGCCGCGGCTGTGTGAAAATGTGACCGTAGCCCTGAACTACACATTCTACTGGAGAGGGAATGGCCTCACCAACATCACTCTCATTCAGACTGTGGCGGACGTGTCGTTGGATCCAAGCGGTGAGCTTAGCTTCTCTGCTCGGTACTGTAAAATCTGTGTACCAAATGCAGCAAAAACGGAGAGGAAAAAATAGCATTGAAGCGATACATTCTTTTGATAATTGTATAACAATAATTAATTGATTGATAGTTGACTGATATAGTCTAGCTTAAGAAAAATGAAAGGCATATTCTTATTGATTGCATCCATTATATTTTATTCATTAACATGCATGAGAGGGAGGTGGTTCTAAATGAAGGTTCTTTCCCAGTCTCCCTGACGCTCCGGCTCTCTGCACGGTTTGTGAATGGGGATGGAACAGCCCAGTCCAATTCTGGCAACCCAGGTCAGTATGTATCTGTCTGTGGGTTCCAGTTTGTGCCGCTGTGAGTGACCTGCATGACCTTCATGTCCCAAAGTTTGCTCTATAAACAGTTCAAAACAAACACTGCTGCAGAGAAAATAAATCAGGTTTTGAATTCTCGTATGGTTTTGGGCAGAGGTCACATCCACTCTTGAGAGCAAACTCACAGTTGTGTGTGTGTGTATTGCAGTACGCCTCGGGCGAGGTGAGCTCATTCATCATACAAAGTTCTTGATTTATCTGATTTCCACTTGCCTCCAGGTTATCAGATTGGATTGCCTGTTATTGGTGGGTCTGTGGGTGCTGCCGCCAATGACTCAGAAACCATCCAAAGGGAGTCCCTCAGCCTCTGGAAGCCAGGTACGGGTAGCCGTCTCCATGGAGACGGCAACCATGAGGAATTCTGCGCTCAGACTTTGATCTGTGGAGAAGCATCAGCTATTATTTAACACTGAAGTGCAACTTTGAAATGGCTCTTCCAAGTGCACTCTGGGTTAAAATAATCATTTGGTGCGCATACATATATTTAATCATTACTGTGAGCTTGATGATTTTTTAACAGGGCTTGTTGTTTCAAGAGCCTGTGTATTGTTCAAGCAGTGAACTTTAACTTTTTTATTTTTTATTTTTTGCATTTCAGTTGGGCAGGGATTATGCGCCTCTGCCAGCACAAGGCCAGTTCTGTTTGGGGAGAATGCAACAGCAGGCTGCCTGTTACCACTGGGTCAGCAGGACTTGGACCAATGCAGTCAGCTCAGGTGAGTTATCGCAAAAATGTCTATAGAATCGTTGGCAAGAATGGCTGTTGTCATGCAAAGCAGCCGTCAAAGGCGTTTGTGAGAATCGGGCAGCCACAGCAGATAGAACTAAGTAAACTCTTTGTACAAATGTTAAAAAATCCTTTCATTTATCTGTAAACATACCTAGGATTTTAATATCAGGTAGCTGTTCTCTCCATTGGTGTGTGCGTATGACACAGTGTTTAATAGGATAAAGCATTATGTATAATTACTCTTTTTTTTCTTGTTGATTTATGTTCACACACCAGGCCCTGTTAACCTGGTATATTAGAAGAAACTATTTAAAACAATGAGACACTCTAAATAAGAAACCATAGAAAAAAAGCCCCTGTATAGATTATTGTGCTCTGCTGTTATCGGCGTTTGTGTGTCCTAAACTCTGTATGACCTGCAGATGTGGTATGTGGGAAATGCTCTCCTGAGTCCCATGCAGCCTTAGAAATACAGTACATGTGTTGCTTGAAAGGACAACAAGGACACAGTTCACTGCCATTCTAGACACTGAAAATTAATCTAACTGAGGCAGACTGCATTGTGGGAGTTTCAAGCTTGCATTTTATTTATGAACTGTAGGGTGAAACATTAGTAGCAAATTCTTGGGATTTAATGTAGCCTGTTTCTCAAAGATCACAGTACTATAGGCATCAGCCCAGGATCTGAAGTCATGTGACCAACAGATCAGAGGCTCAGAGCTCTAACCAAATGGCTGCAATATTATAGGGGCTCTTTAGCATTAGGATCAAAGGGATTTTCAGCCCTTGCCTTACAGTCGCCTGAGCACAGAGCTTTAAGTTCTTTAAAAGATGGACCTCTTGCTTATACAATAAACTACCAAACAGTATTTTTAACAATATTTTCAGAGCACATTAAAGACCCTGTGCAAGTCACAAGTCTTCATTTTGTAATCCTTGCATTTTACACAAATTGCCAAAAGGAAACAAATACTATGGTTTTAAGCCTATTTTATAGATAAAAAAAAAAAATTTGTCCTGAAAACAGGAAACAGGAAATCATCCTGTCCTGGCCACTACAGAAGGATTTGTATTGGTACATTTGTATTTTACCTTGGGGCTTAATGAATGCTTCATATGCCAGAAAAAGGTGGTTGCATATGGTCTTTGATGAATGGCAAGTTACCCAAGGCAAACTCCTGAAACATACCACCATAGAACCAAGCATCTATACCAAGATAGACACTACAAGTGATGATATATACATTCTTAAATATCAGTTCTTATCTTACAAGATTTTGCTTGGCAGATTCATTATATTAATAAATGGTATGACATATTTCTCATTATTATTATCGTGTGGTTTTAAAAAAAATAGATGAGGATCCCTTTGAATCGTGCTGCAGCACTGAAAGGGTGGTTTTTGACCTGCTTTTTTATCTTCCACAGAGAAACTGTCCAGAACACACTGGCTGCACTGGTGAATTCAACTCATGTCGCCCAAAACGGGAATCCGGATTCTTCCAACCTGGCTGACTGGGTGAACATTACCTGTGAGATCTTGTCTTCTCAAGCACATATTCATGGATCAGTCATTCAAAACATAGCACAGTAAAGTCCATGTCCAGAAAAGAAGTGGAATTTTGTTTTTTTATGCAATGGTTCAACATAGAATGGTATCAAACTCTTTTATCATAAACGTTAGACCAGTGGTCCCCAACACTGTTCCTGGAGATCTACCGTCCTGTAGGTTTTCACTCCTAACAAAGCACACCTCATTCAACAGCTAGAGATCTTGTTGAGCTGCTAATTAGTAGAAACGGGTGTGCCAAATTAGGGTTGAAATGAAAACCTGCGGGACAGTATATCTCCAGGAGCAGGGTGGGGGAACCACTGAGTTAGACAGACTGATCAGAACTGACACCTCTGTTTATATTCCCAGAATGGCAGATAAGTTTGCTTGTTGTAATTGTGCTGATTTTGACACGCGTCTTCACCCTTACGTCCCCTGATTGACCGCCCTCTGCCACGTGACCCGCAGATGTACCCCTGAATGCCAGCGAAGCGCCAGTTGGCCCCCCCGGCACCGGGCTGCAGGGAGCCCAGCCCCAGAGGGAGATCCTGGCCGTGGAGGTCAGGTGAGCGGCTAGCCTCCGTACCGGGTCTGCTATATCATCCACTGTAAACGCTGGCCCGCTGTCTCCATAGGCTTATCGTAAAAGATGTGTAAAATTACAGGAGGACCTGCCTTTTTGATTGGGCATGTATGAATTCTGAATTCAGGCCCAGGTTACAATGTGTGCTGTATGGGTACTGATTGAACAAAAAAAGCAATTTTGGCCAGTTACACTGTTTGAACATGTATATTTCATCTTTTGAAATATGCATGGTGTACTCTTTCTAACTTTTTGTTTCTTCGATATGTAAATCCCATAAATAATGTTTTGCCAAAAGAAAAATGCAAAATGTCTGTCTTGTAATGAGACTTAAAATCTTCTTTTTTTTTTCTCAAAAGTGAAAATAGTTACTTTTAAGTTACTTTTTGCTTGACAAGTGAAATTATCTTACCCCACTAGCAAATCTTGAAATGAGTAAAACTATCACCCCACTGGCAGGGTAGGTTTGTCTTATTTAGCAAAAAAGTTACAGAAATAAGATTTTGAAGTCTAAATATAAGATTAAAATTCTTGTTAAGATTTGGTTTTTTGCCAGTGTTTAAACTAGATTTTTATTGGCTAATTTTAAGCACAGTGGTGTTAGACAAATGTCTAAAATATATTGTTAGTAGTACCCACGATGTTCGACGTTTCACCGTTCTACCCTGCTTATTGCTTGGGCTACAGTAATAGAATAATTTTGATTGCTGTCTGCCTCTCCCCTCTCCAGTTATGCGGTGACAACATGGGAGGATTGAGTGTGGAGGAGGGTGACCCTACTCCCTGTCTGTACCCCTCAGTGACACAGACCTCCCATCTCGTCTTCTGTCACCTTCATTGACATCCCTGCCCAGACCGGCCCCTCCCAAAACCAGGTTACTAGCCTCCTCCCTCAAACACGCCCACAGTTGACTGTTTTACAGACACTCGTACATACAGTAGGTCTAATAGTGCCATGTTTAAGTTTGGACTTTGGCTGGTTCCATTGCTCCAGTCATTCTGTCATTTTGTGTCTTTTTTCAGGTTCCAGATTAATTACACTGAGTACGACTGTGACAGGAACGACGTCTGCTGGCCACAGCTGGCCTACCCGCTGACTAGGTACTATACAGGTGAGATCTCAAATCTACAGTTTAAACCCCAATCCACAGACCTCTTTCAGGTGGCGATGACCTTTGTTACCGTTACTTTTCACGATGGTTATACACTGCCCCTCTTGTTAAACAGTGTTATATATAATGCTTTGTCATATGTAGATTTATTTAGTTTAATTTATATTGATTGTTTATTTATGCTAACTGAGAAGCCCTGAGTTGTCTTGAGTACCTCTTTACAGTAGGTGTAGCATCTCCCTTTTTCACGTTTCAGCCATTTTTTCAGCAAATGGCATCGCCGTTGTAAGTAGGGAGAAAGGTGGTAGTAATTCAGGGGGCCCAAAGCCGGGGGGGGGGGGGGGGGGGGGGGGGGGGTGCACATACGCAATGTGCTAAGGAGCTGTATTATTGTTTCAGGCGGCCCAGAATATTCCTGGGTACTCTCCTTGTTATTGGGGTGACAAAAACGTTAATCCAAAAAAAAAAAAAGCCCTTAATGAGAAACACAAGCATCTTTTTCCTCTCTGTCTTAACTCTCCTCTTCCCCAGGTGAGCCCTACTCGCAGTCTCTCGCTAAAGGCCTGATCCTGGTCTTCTTCTTCATCGCTGCGTCTCTGCTGGGATCGCCATGGAAACAAATCCGCCAGGCGTGGAGCACCGCCTCCCCTATAAACCCCACCTTCGCTGATAGGACGACAGAGTGGCCCTTGAGCAGGGGAAGGGAGGGGCTGTCTCCATAAGACTATCCAGGCATTAACATAACCTTGCCACGTCCATGCTAAGACTATCCAGGCATTAACATAACCTTGCCACGTCCATGCTAAGACTATCCAGGCATTAACATCACCTTCCACGTTCATGCGTCTTTATGGAGACAGACTGGTGTGAAACAAGGATTTCTGTGTGACCTGAAATGGGCATCCCAAGTTGGGCATGCATATACAGTACTGTGCAAAAAATTCTGTAAAGCGGAGATGCTTTCAAAAATAATGAAATGAAAAGTTTCTAAATATCAAACAATTTACTACTAAGAGCAGTAAACCGTAAAAAACTAAATCAAATCAATATTTGGTGTGACCAACCCTTTGCCTTTTAAAACGGCCATCAATTCTCTTAGGTGCACTGTTGTGCAGTTTTATATGGAAATCAGCTGGTAGGTTGTTCCAAGCATCTGGAGAACTTAGCCACAGTTCTTCTGCGGACTTTGGCTGTCTCCGCTTACTCCTGTCTGTCCAGGTAATCCCAGACAGCCTTGATGTTCGAGATCAGGACTCTGGAGGCCATACCAATTTTGCTCTTTTCTACTGACACACTAATGCAGAAGACAAAAAATAAACATCCAAGAAAATGTACAGTTGAGGGACAAAATTATTGGCCCCCCCTGTAAAGATGAGCAAAAAGGGTTATAAAAAATTCACCGTTTGGTGAATTAGCTTAATCTCACACTGAAAAAACAAGAAGAATCCAACCTTTAATTGACGTTAATTTATTATGAAGAAAAAAAAATCCCTCATCAAGAAATAATTATTTTTAAACAAAACCACATTGGCCACAATTATTGGCCCCCCTGCATTTATATATAGAATAAAGTAATAATTTTTAATATTTGGTCACATATCCTTTGCATGCCATGACTTCCTGATGTCTGTGACCCAACAACATCAAAAGACTCTTGATATCTTATTTTCTGGTACTCTTACAAAGCAATACTATAACATCTCTGCATTTGAATGGATCTCTATGGGAATTGGGGGGTGGGGACTAGATTTAGCTGTAAATTATGCTGGAAACAGTATGGAACACATGGTTGGCTAAATGGCTGTAAGTCCATCAAGGGTCTGACGTATCAAACAAGCTTTAAACCATCACTCTGTTGCCCAGATATGCAGTAGATATGGATGAATAACTTGAAGGGTTTCTTCTCCTGACTTATTTTTCCATAGAGTTCAATAGGAAAATTTGTCAGGAGAAACAACCCTTAAGGTTGTATCAGCGATTTTGGGTGGAAACATAAATGATCACATTCATCTGATTTTTCCTCATGATCCGCTAGCTGCCCGCCCCATAAGCAGGCCGTCAAAAAAACCGCGTCTCTGTAGGCAGCCTATGCTCCGAGATCGTACACAAAAACAAATGGTACTACCAACCACTCAAAACCAAAATAAACAGTATTCCAACCAATCACAATGATCTGCACAAACGCTAATACTCTTATCTCGCTGAAATCTTGACGGATTTACAAACGGTTTGGTTCTTACAAACGTTATTAACGTGGTTATAATTCTGGATGCTTGAACACTATTTTTTAAAACATAACATAATTATTCATAAGTATGTTTGTTTGGGATTTCGCTTCAGAAGTGACGTCACCCAAAATCGCTGATACAACCTTTAAAGTGATCCATCCATATCTACTGCATATCTGGCAGCAGAGTGATTGTTTAAGGCTTGTTTGATACGTCAGACCCTTGTTGACTTACAGCCATTTTACCAACCATGTATTCCATACTGTTCCAGCATAATTTACAGCTAAATCTAGTCCCACCCCCCAATTCCCATAGAGATCCATTCAAATGCAGAGATGTTATAGTATCGCTTGTAAGAGTACCAGAAAATAAGATATCAAGAGTCTTTTGATGTTGTTGGGTCACAGACATCAGGAAGTCATGGCATGCAAAGGATATGTGACCAAATATTAAAAATTATTACTTTATTCTATATATAAATGCAGGGGGGCCAATAATTGTGGCCAATGTGGTTTTGTTAAAAATATTATTTCTTGATGAGGGATTTTTTTTTCTCATAATAAATTAACGTCAATTAAAGGTTGGATTCTTCTTGTTTTTTCAGTGTGAGATTAAGGCTAATTCACCAAACGGTGAAATTTTTTATAACCCTTTTTTGCTCATCTTTTACAGGGGGGGCCAATAATTTTGTCCTCATCTGTATATAATAAATCTAGGGTTCCTAAGACTTTTATACAGCACTGTACCTTCCTGTTACTATGGTAATTAATTGTTGTTCATGAGTTTTCATGCCACGCTTGGCATCAGTCAGTGCATAGCCTTTGTGCTGCCCTAAGCAAGATCGCAGAGTTGGGGGGTTTCCTGGACTATCATATTTTCACGGTTTCCCCCCCCCCCCTTTGTCGGACCGCCTATATCGCCTATATGCCAAGCACCAGCCCCAAGTCAGTGATTTCATTGGTTGACTGTGCCACTGAATTGCAGGTATTAACTTCACTAGTTGACTTATCGAGTCTTGACTTGTTAAAACATTTGTGTAACTTATTTGTCAAAGGATCGTGTGAGAACGATACCTGGAAACCTGTGTTCATTTATTTTATTTTTTGTTCATTGTATAGAAACAGGCAGAATCCCACTTTTATGATGACATCATACTCAAGAAACATTCTGGATGAGCACCTGAAAACTGGTTATTGTTGTATAATTGTGACAGGAAAACATGTCTAAGCACCTCTATGCTTATGACATCATCCCATTAGCCTACACACAAAGGTGAGGTCATGCACTTCCATGGAAAGAGATGAGTCTCTACCTTTGACCTGTGTGTTAACAGTGGTGTGTCATTTGGATGGCGTGAGTGCTATCTAAATCCATGCATTTGGTTCAACATAAGTGTCCATTTTACTTTTTGAGTAATATAATCCTTGTTTCCTTGGACTCCCAATCAGGAAATGGTTTTCATAACTTAATAATTGTTTGAAATTGTACCACAACAGAAAAAAGCCTGTCTTCACTGAGGTCCTCCTGTGGTATGATGAGAACATTTACAAGTAGAACCAGTAAATTTCCCCACAATACAGGCAGCATCATGTTCTTGAAGTGTTCATAGAAAGTACATTTTTTATTGTACCTATAGGATATCCTCTGTGTAAAAATGATATGTAAATATTATTGTGTAAATATATAAGTTGAGTTTGATGGTATTTTATGCAATTACTTTTTTTAATAAAAAGTTTGGTTTTTAAAATCCGTTCTACCAGTTACTTATTGTGAGTGTGTATATGTTTACAGGACATACTGCGAGTCGTTCTTGTGTGTACTAGACACACAACTAAAATGCATTCGTCCCATTGGCATCTAGAACCTGCTACACGTTTCGGATATCAGCACATCCTCCGCCCACTTAAACCAAGGGAGGGCTTCTGGTTGGCCGCATGTGCGCCTGCGCGCCTGCGCGGGCCGATTGTCATAACCATAGCGTATGTATGGTACCTTGGAATGGAAGCAACGACGTGGAAGAAATATCTCCGTGGATGATGAACTTGGTTCAGTTTGCTAACGTTAGTTAGCTACCTATTAACTTTTCACTGACACTAGTAACTTTAAGGTGCAAGGAAAATATGTACTTATAGCTAGCTACAGTATGAGACTAACAGTTCTCAGTGTGATCACGCGAGCGTTATTGTGCAGTTCTGCATTGTGAATAAATTAGTTGGCTAGCTAGCAGTTGTAGCGGTGGGGATTGTGGACTATTCCTGTTGGACTTCTTAACGTTAGCCCTCTTGTACGGGCTGAGTAGTTATCTATCGATACATTGTACTAAATAGGATATTTTGCTTATTCGCTTCCTAATTGAATAATAACTAATTTGTAGGTTGCCAGAGAGGCAGCTAGCTGACAATATGGGTTAGCTAGTAGCAGTGAAATACTGGAGAAAGACGGGCTTTATCCAACGTTAGCGTGCGTAGGCTACATGTTATCTAAGTTATCATGCTAGCGACACCCAGTCGAGGTAATATACGTGGAGCTTTTAACGTTAATAACCATGTTAGCCACCTAGCTAAGTATATAGAAAAGACGTGTCACTTATTAGCTAATGATTGACACACAGGGCTCTGGAGAAGTGGAAAAGCTTAACGCAAGCAGGTAGTGGCTGGGGTAAGTGGCTAAACCGTTTTCTAGCTACGTTACCCTGGTCAGTGTTGCCAACCGGCCAGGTACATTCGTAGTAGCTAGTTGGCTGGTATAAATAAGGTCAATAAAAACGAAACGAACGTTGGCTAACAACTTGATGGAAAATGGGTTCGTTATTCCGGAGTGAAGAGATGTGTTTGGCCCAGCTGTTCCTGCTCAGTCTGGGTCTCGGCTTTATGACTGCATCAGTGAACTGGGAGAAATGGGTCTGGTCGAATTCAGAGACGTAAGTATCCGGATACTACATTGACACTACATTGTGTTATTAGCACTGACTGTCAAAGTGCAAGCCTGTTAATAACACTCATTTCTGTTTCACCTATCTGCCGACATGGAAGAGTATAGAGTTTGGCTAGGGTTTTGTGAAAGCGCTGCACTAGCACTTCACTTACCTAGCGTCAACGATATAGTAGTTCCTGGATTTTTCCCCCTTATGTAACCTTTGCTGACATTGTATTGTAAATTCAGTTTGTAGGGACACTTGAGTTTTATTAGTAGCACTGGATTCACCTGCCAATACCTTTACTAGCTGATGACTATGACGCCATCAGTAATGAGCTTGATAGTGTGTATTAGCTAACGTAATGTACTTACTAGTTACGTTGCTAGTTGGCTTACTAACTCTTATAAAATCATTATATGTCTATAACCTTACAGAATAATAATTGATTATCGTGAAGGGACATTGTGTTAAAGTCGTTGTTCATTAGCTAGCTATGTTAGTGTTTTACTGGAAAGATCACCCAGTCTGACATTCATTGAGCTGCTTCAGATGTAGTTTGTGATGCCAATTCCTTTCAGCCCAAAGCAAGCTAGACAATTCAGTGCTCAAACTCCCCAGCAATATTTAACAAGGAAGACTGTTTATCTGTGTTCATTGAAATGACGCAACATATAGTTCAAACCAATAACTCCAAATTTAGGGCATAATTCTTTAAAATCCCCCCAAGACGGTATAATAAAATATTGGTCGTTTGACCATGATGTGAGGAAGTGAATCGTGGCGTTATTGAAGACCGCTATTTGTTTGAGCCTATAATGTATAGGAAAATTAAAGTACTAATAAAACTCCCATTTTCTGTGCGTGTGTGTTTATTGTGCGCACTGAGCTTGTCTGGTGCATGAGCCTGCTTAGAGATGTTACTGCCAGCAATATTGATCAGTTTGCAACAAACACTGCAAATTAAGAGCACTCTCCCTCTTTTTAAATGCCACCCATGCCTGCGGTTACACACCTTGTCACAGCGCTCTGTTAAGTCCAGACGGGGGACACAGTATAGCCCTGTGAGCCTGCAGAAGTGTGTGTGTGCGCGTGTCATTGCTCAAAGGAAGGGAATGCTAGTGCTTAACACTCCCTTGCTGTAGTGTTTGCGACCATGCCTTTGATTGTGTTCCTGCGCCCCCTTGTTTCAGCTCAACCCCGCTGTCAACTCCTTCCAGCGCAAGTTTGTCAGTGAGATCAAGAGGTGTGAGGAAATGGACAGGATTCTGGGTAAGGCCTAGCTGTTTACATCAAGCTTGAAGTGCATCCGTTTGAATCGCCGCTGCGGATTGTCGGGCATTGAGTGATCTGACTGAAATATGCGGGGAACACAAATCTCCTCTGAACTTGTAGTAATCACATGACTTTAAATGAAGGCAGTATCACAGACACTGATTGTGTTCTGTTCAACCCATAGTCTTTCACAAGACACCTTTCGTCCAGTTCGTTTTATTTTTATTTAATGACACGTCCATCTATGCTATGCGTCATTTTTGTCGCTGCTCTGTCGTCACAAGTTCAAAACTGACAAAGGCAAAATTAACTCGCTTCATGAAAGCAGAAGTCATTTATCTGGACTTGTGAAGTATTACTAACTGAAACCTGACTGCGCTCCGAACTTTAGAAGCAAAGTTCTTGTATTAAAGGCTCCATCTGTGCAATACTATTGGGAGTTATTAATAAAAGAAGCAGGTGGGTTTTTCACAGTGATTCACTACATGGGAATGATAAAGGACGGGACACTTCAGTATTTCTCCCACACCACCACCCTACTGAAATACGCTTTGCAGTGCATTCCACACTGGTGCACTGTGCACTGGCTCTCTCCCAGTTTTCAAGTCTGGCATAATGCGCCTGATCTTAGGCTTAATTGGAGGCCGAAGCTTAGAAATGAAGCCTTTGCTAATGAAGGGGGAAAAAAGCTAACATGAGCTAGGTTAGGGAAAATTCCAGGTTGACTGTACGTTCCTGCCTAGAAAGAAAGGGGATTAGCACAGAGCTGTATCCCGCCTGACCCCCACGGAGTCAAGAACCGCCGTGTCTGTTCTCATTACTAATCAACTGAAGAATCCTGTTTGAAGCCAGTTGCTCAGGCTTGGGGCTAAAGCTTTTTTTTTGTTGAAGTGAGTGTAATGGCAGGGTAAAGCTGTGTATTCGCTGGTGTGGTAAATCCCTATCATATGGGCACTATGGTTGGTACTCTTTGAAATCATAGTTCTAGAAAAGTGTGGCCGCGTTGTTGTTAAGAAGGTCCCGCCTCTGTGACAGGTTACCTGCTACGGGAGATCAAGAAGGCAGACATCCCCACTGCCAGAGGGCGATGTCAATCCAGTCGCCCCTCTGCCCAAACATGTAATGGTGATAATGGTGGGTGCTGTCCGTCTTCCATTTATTTTATGTTACTTCTGGTATAGCTACCTTATTTCAGTGATGCTGTCTTTTTTTATCATGCTGACATTCATGGTGCAAATGAAACTAAATTAGAATTCATTATTGCTATTTTAAGTAAGTTGTAGATGATATAATGTATTATGTTGTTGCAGTTTTTCATAATGCTTTTTGTGGGTGTGAATTTAGAAAATGGCAGTGACTTCTCAATTAAAAATTTAATTTAATTAGACCAGCTGGTCAGAATCCATAAAAAATTCCTGCGTCTAATGATCACTCAACTTGCTGGACTCTAATTGGACCAGACACTCCCTGCAGTCCGCCTGAGCCAATCAGTGCTTGTGGCATTGGACAGTGACCCTGACCTGCTCTGTTCTGCCCCTCAGGAGCAGCTGCAGAGGCTGGAGGTGGAGCTGAGCGAGGTGACGCGGAACAAGGAGAAGCTTCAGAAGAACCTTCTGGAGCTGACCTGAGTACACCCACATGCTGCGCATCACCCGCAACTTTGTGCACCGCAGCGCGGAGGTGGGTCCCTCGCCGCTGTCCCCTCGCAACGGGGGCCCGCGCGCACCTCTGAACTAGGGCTGGGGAAAAGTTATATAAACGAGGGGCACGCCACCCCTATTCTGGGCCCCTGTCCACGGCTACGACAGTCCCATTGCCCAGCCGATGTCCGGTTGAGGGTTAACGGCGACTAACGACGCATGCACACTCGCGCTCCCAGATTCCTCAGACTCAAATGTGGTGTTGAAGGAGCCCCATGTGACCTCAGCTCCAGGCATGTAATGCTGGGCTGGCTGTATGCAGGAGAACGAGGGAGGAGAAGAGGCGTTAATGAAAGGACCTCTGAGAATGTCACCTGATCTGGCTTGACTGCTGAACAAAGCCAGAAGCAGCTACCTGAACAAAAAATATAATAATTGGCTTCACCTTTTCCCTCCTTCCCTAAAATGGTACTTTCATGGTTTCTTCTCAAAGCGAAATCTGGCTTTAAGCTATGTCTGAATAGGCTTTTGAGAGGAACTAATATCTCCCTGTTCCTGCGGAATCACATAGTGCTGGTGGAATGGTGATATGCTGGGAGATCTATCAGTCACTGCCACAGGTGGCAGAGTATGTTCCCACCACCCTCATGCTGTTTGTGGGGGACAGGACAGTGTGCTGCCATTGCATTCTCTGGCAGAGGAAGACCGTGAGATAAGGGAGCATTAAGGGAGCATGCAGTCCACATGGCTGCCCTGGGCTCACCACAGCTGAAGGAGAGTCGCAGAAGGTTACATCCCCCATAAATACTTTTCCATGAATGCAAGTCCCAAGAGCGACTGGCTACCTAAAGTGATCAGGGAGCATAATTGGGTTTGTTGTTCTGAAGGAAAAGCTAGAAGAAAGCATCCCATTGAGACAGAGGACCGTTTGCGTCGCCCGCCCCGCTTCGCTTCAGGGCCGGCGGATTAGCGGGACTCTCGTGTGCAGTTTGTGGAGCTGTTGGATTTTGCACTGATGGCTGCTTTGTCTCTGATCCTCAGCGCGAGCCCCTGCAGGCTCAATACGAGGAGTTCCCCTTCTTGGAAAAAGACACCATGATGGACTACACCAGCATGCAGCGTCTGGGAGCCAAACTTGGGTGCGTAGTGTAGGGCAGCCAGCCTGTTGCCAGCTCCCACCCACACATGCACACATCCCACATATACTATCCTAGGACACGATAACACGATAAATGCTAAAGCAAGGAAGCTCCTTTTTTTTCACGTTCAGATTTCCATGTTGTACTGCAGAAATATTTGCATACATCTGCATTCAGCAACCCAGGCTATTCAGGGAACGAACTGCAAGGAAAACAGAACTCTCATTATGTTTTTGGAAAAGATCAGAAATGAAAGGCCTTGCGTCTGGTGTGAAGGTAGTTAAAGATGATATTTCTCCTCTCCCACTCTCTGTGCTGCAGGTTCATCTCTGGCCTTATCCAGCGGGTGAAGATCGAGGCCTTCGAGCGCATGCTGTGGAGGGTGTGCAAGGGCTACACCATCCTCAGCTACTCAGAGATTGACGAGTGTTTGGAGGACCCAGACACAGTGAGTATAGCCGTGCGTAATGCTGTGCGTAATGCTGTGGACTTCTTTCTCTTAGGCTGCACAAGGGTCCTAAAAGGGCCCTTGGCTCTTGGCTCTGCTCATGCTTTGATCTTAGCAGTTGGGTTTGGTTGGGTTGGGTTGGGTTGAGTTTGGTTGGGTTGGGTTGAGTTGGGTTGAGTTAAAGTCCCCAAAATGTGCTACTTACACACTGTGCAACTCACATGGTTCTGGCCTCCGCTACCACTGGTGACGCCACTCACACTTTGATCTTAGTGGCTGGGTTGGGTTGAGTCTCAAAATGTGCTATTTGCATACTCTCTGCATGCTCTCTCACTCTTGTCACAAGGTCCTCATAAATGCAGCTTACTCCAGAAGTAAACATATTTAGGGACACGACGTCTCAAAGGCTTGCGATGCGATGGCGTGCTCGACATCGATGTCCATGTCTAAGTCTTCCTCTTCTATGGTCGCAGGGCGAAATCACCAAAAGCGTTGTGTTCCTAATCTCCTACTGGGGTGACCAGATCGGCCAGAAAGTGAAGAAGATCTGTGACTGGTAAGGAGGAGATCATGAAAACCTCACAGGATGACGGCCATGTTGGAAAATAACTAGCTAGGCTGATGTTTTTCACGTCTTCTGCAGCTACCACTGTCATCTGTACCCCTACCCCAACAGTAACGAGGAGAGGAAGGATGTGGTCGAAGGCCTCAGGACCCGCATCCAGGACCTACACACTGTAAGCCTGCCCAGCTTACCGCAAGCTACCAATCACTACTTGCGTCATGTTTTGTCTCGTTTTCAAGGTTTGTTTTTTTTCTTTCCGGGAAAAGTTTGTTCTGAGATATTGAGGGAAAACACCCCAATTACCAACGGCAAAGTGTTTTCCTTCACTATGTTAGTATATCAGTGGTGGTATATCAGGATAGAATATCAGTTGATGTCAATATATTGATCCCTATACATTTAAAAATAGCATGTTGTTCAGAGAGAATTCTGAGAAGTCATGAAGCAGTCTTAAAATTAAATATTTCAGTCTTGGCGTTAAATGCTGCAACCTGCTACGTTGTAGGACAATATACAGTACTTATTAACCAACGGCAGCCTCTTAAAAGGCATGGTGTCAAGTGATAACAGGTTTAGCAGTCAAACCACATTGTCTTCACCCCAGCAGCTTTTCATGCACATACACCCACGCATATTCTCATACATGCACATACACCCACGCATATTCTCATACATGCACATACACCCACGCATATTCTCATACATGCACATACACCCACGCATATTCTCATACACGCACATACACCCACGCATATTCTCATACACGCACATACACCCACGCATATTCTCATACACGCACATACACCCACGCATATTCTCATACACGCACATACACCCACGCATATTCTCATACACGCACATACACCCACGCATATTCTCATACACGCACATACACCCACGCATATTCTCATACACGCACATACACCCACGCATATTCTCATACACGTACATACACCCACGCATATTCTCATACACGCACATACACACGCATATTCTCATACACGCACATACACACGCATATTCTCATACATGCACATACACCCACGCATATTCTCATACACGCACATACACACACGCATACACGCACATATGCATAAACGCATACACACTTACACATTACGCACACATACGCATGCACACATGCATGCACACATACACACAAAATGCACACACACACACACACAGCCTTGTTCTCCACGGGAGGTGGAGGGTGACCCCCCCCTCCCCCAGGAGTGTGGGTCTTGAGGGGTGGGGTGTTTGAGTAGGGGGTGGAGTGCCAGGAATTTGAAGATGAGATTCTCAGCAACGGGTGAGGGCTCCTTCTCTCACCCAGATGCAAAATGACACTGTTTGTCTGTCTACGCTGTCTGTTTGTCTGTCTGCTGACAGTCATTTGACTCGCATGTGCAAACTGCAGCGCCTTTCGGGTATTTCACCTTAGAAGAAGAGTTGCAGTAATTTTATGGAGTAAGAACGCTGTCAAAAATACGTATGCATAACTTTAAACATTTGTGCGTAAATACATTTGTTGTACACAATACGTATGCATAACTTTAAACATTTGTTGTACACAAAATTATGTTTTCATACATGTAAATCATACATAAAATTTGAAGTTGTGTAGCCTATTTATTTTAATTCATTGAATACATTTCAATGAGTGATTTCAAGGCCATCTTGCACCTTCTACGCATGCTCATTTGGTGGAATCGATGTTCGATTAATTTTCCCTGTGACCTGCCTGTGCCCCAGTCTCGTAATTTTAACACTTTTCGACTCGTTCCCACAAACTTGAATCCGTATTCGTAAGGAAGAATTCGTAGCCGTAGAAATATGAGTTGTATCCATAAATTTTTGTAGTCGTAGCTTTTGGATTCGTACTATCATAAAAACACACACGCAATTTTACAACTTCATATTTTATGTATGATTTACGTGTATGAAAACAATTTTGTATACAACAAATGTATTTACGGACGAATGTTTAAAGTTATGCATACGTATTTTTGACAGCGTTCTTGCTCCATATAATTCTCCCCCAGCACATGATCTTCATGAGGTCTAGGCTGTGGTTATTTTACAGTCTCACGCACACACACGCACACGCCACGCACGCGCGCACACAGAAGTTGCCCCGTTCAATGGTTTCCTGTTGTTTTCTTCCCATTGCAATGCATTTTTTCAAGACGCTACAAAATCTGAATGTACACGGTTAAATAAAAATTAGCTACATAAATCCTCCTATACTACTACTACTAATAATAATCAATAATATGCTTTCTATTTGCATGCAGAAAGAAAAAGAAATCAAGGACACCTCCCCATTGCATTTTGTTCCCCTTTGTAATTGTGTTATAATATGGTCTCTCACCTTCCTTGGTTCAGGTGCTGCATAGGACAGAGGAGTACCTGAAGCAGGTGCTGAACAAGGCCTCAGAGTCTGTATATACCTGGGTGATCCAGGTAAAAAAGATGAAGGCCATCTACCACATCCTCAACCTGTGCAGCTTTGACGTCACCAACAAGTGTCTTATCGCCGAGGTTTGGTGTCCTGTTAATGACCTGCCCGTCCTCCGGAGGGCGCTAGAGGACGGCTCGGTGAGTGACTGCGAGGCGTGAGGGCGAGGCTCGTCAGACGAGATTCGCAGATTCCTTGCACTGAGCCAGCTCTTGTATAGTATGACCACTGTGCTGGCGACCGATCAAGTCACCCATGAACACCATCATTAAAGGGGTATTCCACCCAAAAACGATGTTTGGTTTGTAGAAAAGTAGTTCTCCTCCTAGTAGCTCTCAGCCAACTTTCTACCTGTAGTGAGAGCAGAGATATAGCCCCAAACTACTGCGCGTGTACCAGGTACTTTGAATGAACTACCACAGCTGCGAAGCTTACAGTTAAGACAACAGGTTGCCACGCCCACTGAATGACGAAGCGGAGGTCAAGGGGCTGGGTATTTTACTGCTAGTATAGTGCCTGTCTGCAGCGTTTAGAGACTCAGAGATTAGAGAGGCCATGTAACTGGCTGGCAAGTTAGCCACTAATGTAACAGTTATACTGAGAAAATACCACCATTAGCTCAGTCTCCAGAAAAACGGGGGAAATACGGTCCTTCATTTATCTACGTTTGGTATCGTGAAAACATTAGCCAGCCTAGCCAGAAGTCTGTAACACTTTGCTATGCTACGCACCCGGTTCCATGTTGGAAAATCAACCCCGACCTCCTGTTTTTCAGTATGAAATGCTTTTGTATCGACCAACATGCCAATACAGAGTATTAAACATATACAATTAAAAGTTAAAACGTCATTGTTTTAGGCTACTTGTTAGCTGTTTTAGCTTTGTTTGCTAGCAAAGCCAAAACTTTCCCAGTGCAACTCAAATGTACTGATGTCGGTAAAAACATGGAAACGACGCGTTTATCACCCCGATATCCGACCTCCTTCCATTAACGAATGTAAGGTTACCTACTATAGCCTACTCCATGGCAAACATTTTAAAACCAAATAGTTTTATACCAAGAAACTCATTGCTAACATACTAGCCCAGAAAAAATACATTGCTTCTGTAATCGAATGCTCAGAGCAAAACCGTTCAATTATGGTCTGCTAGCTAATGTTAGTCTACTTAATGGTCATGGATCATAATGTAACGTTAGTTGACATAGTTCCTTACTGGGTGATTCAGTAAGGCAGAGGAAGATGTAGGCTAGGCTACAGGGAATCAGGGAATACCGGAGGACCTCCACTTTGTAACCAACAGCACTGAAGTCCTGTTTGGTTTAGTTTGCTAAAACATCTTTAGGAAATAACGTAGCCTGCCTATCAATGTAATTTTCTGACATAATAAAATAGCAATGATAGCTAGCTTGATCTACGATGCGTCCCGTCCCTATTCCGAACAGTGAGATGCAGGCAGCAATTCTTCCCTCGCTGGCTCCGCCTACTTGCTGTGTAATTTACACGCCCACATGAAAACACTGTCGTCTTTCAAAAACGAGGATATTCATATTCAAATAACTCGGTACAGATTTTTTTTTTTTGGCCCGACTTAATTAGTTGCGCCTTGATCTGTTCAATAAGGTTAATGTTGTTTTTGAGTGGAATTACCTTTTACCCCGTCCATCAACTCCTCTTGTGACTGGGTCATAGTAATTGGCTGGGGAAGGGAAAGCCATTGATCTTTTAAATTAGTGAGTTTGCAGTTTTTAGCCATGTAACCATGTTGATAACCCAATAACAGGGAACGTCTGGTTATCAGTGAGAAGGCCTCTGATTGGCCTGGCTGAAAGTCACAGGCTGTGGCACTGTCAGTCGCCGCCTACTGGTGTATACCTGCATGAGTGACACCTGGCTCCCGAAACCGACGTCGACGGCCAGAAGTGACTAGGCGCCTAGTTGACCGACGACATCGCTGTAGTATCGACGTTCGCCGTTTTGCCAAGGTATAGTATCGAGGTTCGCCGTTTTGCCATGGCATAGTATCGACGTTCGTCGTTTTGCCAGGGCATTCGTCGGTTGACAATTCCCTCCCCCTTCGGGCTATGAATTAACATATTAAAATAGGGCGGCCTTTGTTTTGCAGTGTGTGTTTTTACGACATAAAGACAAATTAAAGGTAACTTCTAACTTTGAAATGAGACACAGAGACAGATAGCTTAGGTGTTTGGGCTTCTTTTATTCGTGTAGTTTAGCGAACTTTAACTTTTTACTTTGAAATGAGACACCCATATGTGAAAGGTCTGTAAAAATCATATATGATCATGCTTGGGTTTTATAAAAATCATGTTTATTAGCGTTATATTAGGCTATATAGCCTATTTGTATACAATTATTATAGGCTGCAATCTCTCAATGTTTAGGGAGTAGGCTACCATGTAGGGAACTATAGCCTATAATTTAGTAAGAAATGTATGCTAGTTCTCGACCGCATATTTATTTTGTATGTAGGCTATTGTAGCCTATATGGCATATGTGGTTTTTATAGGATTTTTACAGACCTTTCCATATGGCAGAGACAGCTAACCTAGTTATTTGGGCTTCTTTTATTAGTGTCACCCCTCACAAAGTCAATAGGTTAGCTAACGTAGGCTATGTGCGCAATCTTTTTCCGAGAGAGTTTAATACACAGTGATGGTTTTGTGCTACGTTGGCCGGCTTCTCCGTTGTGAGAGCAAAAAAATGTATTCTCCAAAAAATGTCCCTCTTATTTTTTATTTCAAGAGTCCTTTTTAGTTCTGTTATTATTTGTTTAGTACAATCTCTGTTGGAATAAAAACCTGAAGTAAAGTCAATTTGTTTTCAACAATTTCATTTTAGCAATAGCCTACATATTATTAGGCTAACCATAGCAATTACATTTCTTTTTTACACAGGCTATTGCCTTCAAATTTTCCATATGCAAAATTTGTCTCTGTTTTCAGTCCAATGCCAGACATTGCTATTCAGACTATTCTTGACCAGGGACATTCGACTAAAAAATGTTCTATGGTTTCATCACCAGAACATTACGGCATTGGGCATTGTTTGGTCGTCAGCCTACATAACGGCTCCATTGCACTATAGCTACTGCTCTTACCACCAATCTCCTCAGATACCAACCATGCTACATCTCTCAAGTTTTCTGATAAGAGTTTACTTGGTATGTTCTGTAGCCTGTGCATTTATATCACAGGGAGAAATATCTTTATATAGGCCTAGTGCAGAGGTGTAAAATCCAGGGGTCAGAAAGTCCTGCCATGTTTTTGTTCCACCCATGAACTCGGCCAGCTGATTTCACTAATTAGTTCTACCTCATGGCGGAAGAATTGTGGTAATTAGTAAATCCAAGTGATTGGAACAAAATACTTTCTGAACCTGTATTTTACACCTCTGGCCTAGTGTAACTGATCGTATCTTGCCAGCGTTGTGTTGTGTGGGTAATGAAGATGCCCAAGTCTGTCAAATGTTACCGTTTATTGTTGCTGAATTCAAACACCTGAATTAAAACACATAGAAAACACTCTCAGGGATCTCTCAATGACAGAAGCTGCTCAACGATGGCATTAACGGACTGGGAACCAAGTTATTACAGTATGATAGCCTACATAGAATTTAAAAAATTAAAAGAAAGACAAAAAACATGTGCCTGAATTAAAACACATAGAAAACACTCTCAGGGATCTCTCAATGGCAGCAGTTCAACGACAGAAAGGAAACCACCAATTAGCTTCAAGCTAAAGACTAAATTCCATTAACGTTAGCTAGCAAACGTTATAGCTAAGTTAGCAAGATACAACAAATAAATATAGCCTACATTTATAAAAACATCTAACACCGATATATACATTCATTATACTCCCGAATAACCATTTAACATTACATTAATGTTCATGGCTGAAAAAATATATATCACATATGCTTCATAACTGCACATAGCCTATCGGTTATATGGCATTAACGGACTGGGAACGAAGTTAGCGTCGCGATCACCTTTGGTTACCAGAACCCCAATGCCACCAAAAGCTTAGGACAATAGGACAGCTTACATGTGTATACAGTGGTGACTCCCAATAGAAACATTAGAATATTATTATTAGTATTATTTTTTTAACATTAGAATATACAATATACAGAAAGATAGGCTACAGAATAATAGGCCTACAGGATATGAGAATAATAATAAAAAATTTAAAAAAGTATTAGTGGCAAGTGGAAGCATAACTAATCATGTTACACCTACATACAGTGAAAGTAATCAGTTTGGGACCGACTAGTGTTGTTTTGGTAGCGAGACGTGTCTGTTTTATTCAGACTTGCCGTTGTGGAGAAGTGACTCGCCGTTCTGTAGAAGCGCCTCGTTGGTTTGAGAGCGACTCGCGGTTCTGGAGAAGCGCCTCGTCAGTGTGAGAGCGACTTGCCGTTCTGGACAAGCGACTCGTCGGTTTGAGAGCGACACGCCGTTGTGGAAGCCCAAACGCTGAAGTTAGCTGTCTCTGTCTCATTTCAAAGTTAGAAGTTACCTTTAATTTGTCTTTATGTCGTAAAAACACACACTGCAAAACAAAGCCCGCCCTATTTTAATATGTTAATTCATAGCCTGATGGGGTAGGGAATTGTCAACCGACGATTGCCCTGGCAAAACGACGAACGTCGATACTATGCCCTGGCAAAACGGCGAACATTGGTACTCCAGCGACGTCGTCAGTCAACAATGCGCCTAGTCACTTCCGGCTGTCGACGTCGGTTTTGGGAGCCAGGCACTACTGGCATCCTGAGGTCTCGCAACCACAGCTGGGTCAAATAATTATTTGAAATAGTTTAAACCTTTAGTACGATTTCTGGAGACTACTGACCATTATAAAATGCTTCATATGGTTACATTTTGGTTGGTAATGAGATTTGTTGATAATTATCACCTAGACAGTTAAAATGACTTCTCTCAACACTGGTTATTATTAGATTATTTTGATAATGAGTCTAAGGTCAGTGTAAAATATGCATAATCCACTGATTCCGTTTGATTGACACATATTTTTAATCCCCTCCATTAGAGGAAAAGTGGAGCCACCGTCCCCTCCTTTGTGAATCGTATCCCGTGCAGTGAAACTCCACCCACCCTTGTAAGGACCAATAAGTTTACCTCAGGCTTCCAGAACATTGTGGAGGCCTACGGAGTGGGGAACTACAGAGAGGTCAACCCAGGTGAGGCCAGACGACACACAAATCTGCTACTGGCCTGGTCCAGTTTTGCCAGTTCCAAACTTTGATGGAAATCAGGTTCTTCAGACCTTTGTCCAAATATAAAAGAAATCGTATTACTGCTTTTTTGCACCTGTTAGTCTTTTGATTTTGCTGTGAGTTAGATCCTTATTTTGTGAGTTTGCTGAAAAAAGCTTCTGCTTAAAGAGCGTATTGATTTAGTCTGCTGTACATCTCTTCGTGCTTCTTTGAGTGTTGGGCCACATAAAACCAGCCATGTAAAAGTTATGAGGCCAGACTTCACACTTAACCTATTCCGGCCCAGGAAAAACAGACAAGGGGACTTGAGTGAAGCTGTTAAATTCAATAAAGGGATTAACAGGGTGAACAACAGAAGGTCTTTGTTTGGCAGAAATTAGCCGAGGATAAACTCCAATTCCATCAGGAAGTTTTTATTTTTGTATAAAGAATTTCTAATGTATGGAACAGCTTGCCAGGTCAGTTGTTAAAGGCAGCATCTTTGTATCTATAGGAAAATTATGTGTCTTTGCTAAATGGCCTGTTCTGGTCATTATGTATTCTCGTATTTCTCACCTCTTGCTGGCATTTAGAACTGTAATATATTTGCAGACTTGTATCATGTGTTGCCATTTTTTTATCATGACATAACACAAGGCTCTTACGTCGCCTCATTTGCTTTGACGGGGTGTCATAACCACGCCTGTCGGTCCGTCCGTCCGTCCTGCAGCTCCCTACACCATCATAACCTTCCCCTTCCTGTTTGCGGTGATGTTCGGGGACCTGGGCCACGGCGTGATCATGGCGCTCTTCGCCCTGTGGATGGTGCTGTGCGAGAACGACCGCAAGCTGAAGCGCACCAGGAACGAGGTAAGAGGAGCCGACTCGCGGTGGCTCGGACCGTTATCGCTTAACAGCAAAAAATAAAAGCTTCTCTCGCCCAGCTGCATGTGAATGACTGCATTTCTCATTAACATACGTTTACACGTGTCATTTACATACATTTACACGTCTCATTTACATATTGATACCAACCATAGTATCAAGGGGATGGGCCCAAGGTTCCCATGGATACATTGTGTCAAGCTTTGCTGGACCGTGCAGCCAGTCACACACACAAGGGCAGGAGAGGTCTGTCTGTGCCAGATGGCCATGAAGTGAAAGTCCTCCCAGGTTTCCACTCACTGGATCCATGTGGTTTTGGCACCGTAGAAGCTCTTAATAACATCAGTGTGGAATTTGTCAATCTCATTGCTGAGTAACTGTTTGTAGTGAAACCGTATCAGCAGCTACAGTACCTACACGCATGCGTAAACTGTTTTTTGTTTTTGCCATTTTATTCACGTTCAGGTATAATTTCCGCAACTATATTAACTCCAAACTCAATCTCCCAAAAACGCCAGTAAACTATATGCAGCTTAAGTGTTTTAAGTTGAAATGTTGGGGCAGCAGTGTAGTATCATGATTAGGGAACAAAGGTTGTGGGTTCGATTCCCAGTGGGGGGGCACTGCTCTTGTAGGCTGAAGGCAGTTAGGCAGGATGATGAGCCAAAATGGCCGGTTCACTGCTGTTTCTCACGCTAGCTCCCCTACATTGGTCCCTCAGATCTGGAACACATTCTTCGAAGGCCGTTACATCATTCTGATGATGGGCCTGTTCTCGGTCTACACGGGGCTCATCTACAACGACTGCTTCTCCAAGTCTCTCAACATCTTTGGCTCGAACTGGAGCGTCAGGGCCATGTTCGAGCAGAAACAGTGGACGTGAGTGAGCGCGCGCAGACAGAGAGCGGGAGAGGGGTTTGGGTCAGGGAGGAGCCTGCACTGTAGCTGGGGGTGGGGCCTATACGTAGCTCGAAGAGCTGGGAAAGATTGTGGTAGATTTAGCTGTTGCCAGGCAACCAAATTGAGGTGTTTTTTGTGTGTATGTGTGTTTATTTTAAACAGGAATACTACTCTACGCTCAAATGGCGTCCTTTCCCTTGATCCCAATGTGACTGGAGTGTTCACTGGGCCATACCCCTTGGGCATAGACCCGGTGAGGCCTTCGTTTCCATGGTTTCCTGTGTATACTTGCATGCTGCACAATGAGTGTCAATGTGAAGCCCTGAGACGGGCATAATTGTTGATTTGTTGCATCTCCTACATTTACTTGGTGCCCATGTAGTATTGATAATATAGCTGTGTGCACATATTTTTACCATTGACTGCTGTGTCCCTAGATGCAACTCTGATGCAAGGTTCATTCGCGCCTCTTGTCAATGTAATATGAGTAATCTATATAATCAATGCATTGTCTACCCATTTTCTTCTGGCACTACATTTGTACATAATGTGTGGCCGCTACCTTTGTTGTGACCACAGGGCCTTGTTTTCAGTCCATTGTGGCCGTCGGTATGAATGAATTGAATTGCCACTGTCACTATGTGATGACACATTTCCTCCACTCTAGATATGGAACATGGCATCAAATCGTCTGACATTCCTGAACTCCTATAAGATGAAGATGTCTGTTATCCTGGGCATATTTCATATGAGTTTTGGAGTCATCCTGGGAGTTTTCAACCACCTGTGAGTGTGACCAGTCTCTCTCAAGGAAACATTGGAATAACACTACATTTCCCAGAAACCCCTGACCTGCCTGTGCTTTGTATTTCCCAGGCACTTCAGGAAGAAGATCAACATCCTCCTGGTGTTCCTGCCAGAGCTGCTGTTCCTGCTGTGTCTCTTCGGCTACCTGGTCTTCATGATCGTGTACAAGTGGCTGGCGTTCTCTGTGCAGGACTCCCAGCTGGCTCCCAGCATTCTCATTCACTTCATTAACATGTTCCTCATGCAGGGGGACTCTGTGCGGCCCCTGTTCCCCGGCCAGGTGGGTCGCAGGTCTGAGACGCACTCTGTGCTGTTACAGGCACTGAGCAATAGTGCTTTGATTCTAACTAAGGGGCTTCAATGTGTTAATGCCACTCGCAGTAAAATGCTCAATCCCGATATGGGTATACAGTATCTGTAAGAAAATGGTTTTGTTCACTCACAGAATTGCTTGGACTAAATGCTAAACCAGCAAGTATATGAGCTGTAGTAGTCTGCGATTGATCTGAGCTGCATTGTGTCACGAAAAGTTAACATCGAGGGATTTACATTGTATTCTCAGCCATTTAATCCAGAAAGGCAGTTTTTTTTTTAAGCTCCCAGTCTAATGGTGGTGGGGATTTGCCTCATTAAAAGTCTTGCCCTTTCGAGTCTGTGGCCGGCCAATGGGGACGGGCCTCAGTTAGGGTGTGGTTGGCCAATGGGAATCAGCCTCAGTAAGGGTGTGGCTGGCCAATGGGGATGGGCCTCAGTAAGGGTGTGGCTGGCCATTGGGGATGCGCCTCGGTAAGGGTGTGGCTGGCCAATGGGGATGGGCCTCAGTAAGGGTGTGGCTGGCCAATGGGGATGGGCCTCAGTAAGGGTGTGGCTGGCCAATGGGGATGCGCCTCAGTAAGGGTGCTGAGCTGTTTTTCTGTTTGTGTGTGTGTCCCACACAGACAGGGTTTCAGGTGTGTGTATGTGTCCCACACCGACAGGGTTTCAGGTGTATGTGTGTGTGCCACACAGACAGGGTTTCAGGTGTGTGTGTGTGTGCCACACAGACAGGGTTTCAGGTGTGTGTGTGTGTGTGTGCCACACAGACAGGGTTTCAGGTGTGTGTGTGTGCCACACAGACAGGGTTTCAGGTGTGTGTGAGTGTGTGTGCCACACAGACAGGTTTTCAGGTGTGTGTGTGTGTGTGCCACACAGACAGGGTTTCAGGTGTGTGTGTGTGTGTGTGTGTGTGTGTGTGTGTGTGTGTGTGTGTGTGCCACACAGACAGGGTTTCAGGTGTGTGTGTTTGTGTGCGATACAGGCAGGGTTTCAGGTGTTCCTGTTGGTGATCTCCTTGCTCTCTGTACCTGTCCTGCTGTTGGGCAAACCCGTCTACCTGTACTGGCTGCACCACGGCGGAAGCAGCATGGGCTCCTACCGGGTAAGGCGTGTGCGTGTGTGTTTGCCTGTGTGTTTGTGTGTTGTCAGTCCGTGTGCATGTTTTTTCCATCAGTAGCATATGTGTGTGTTTCTCCCTCAGTAGCGTGTGTGTGCATGTGTGTGTTTCTCTCTCAGTAGCGTGCGTGTGTGCGTGCGTGTGTGTTTCTCCCTCAGTAGCGTGTGTGTGCATGTGTGTGTTTCTCTCTCAGTAGCGTGTGTGTGTGTGCGTGCGTGTGTGTTTCTCCCTCAGTAGCGTGTGTGTGCGTGTGTGTGTTTCTCTCTCAGTAGCGTGTGTGTGTGCGTGCGTGTGTGTTTCTCCCTCAGTAGCGTGTGTGCGTGCGTGTGTGTGCATGTGTGTTTCTCTCAGTAGCATGTGTGTTTGTGCATGTGTGTGTGTTTCTCCCTCAGTAGCGTGTGTGCGTGCGTGCGTGCGTGCGTGCGTGTGTGTGTGTGTGTGTGTGTGTGTGTGTTTCTCCCTCAGTAGCATGTGTGTGTTTCTCTCTCCGTAGCGTGTGTGTTTGTGTGTGTTTGTGTGTGTTTGTGTGTGTTTGTGTGTGTGTGTTACTCTCTCAGTAGTGCGTGTTTTTGTTGCGTGTGCAGGGTTACGAGCGAGTTCGCCGCAGCAGTGAGGAGGAGCTGTCTTTGATGCGGGCTCACGACATGGAGGAAGGTGGGAGTCATGGCGACCACTCAAACAGCCGGGAGAGTCAGGGCGAGGAGGTCAGTGACATCATCTCCCTTACCCACAAGCCACCTCTCATTCTCTAATAAAGATCATGTACAGCTTTGCACCACCCACAGTGGTGTTTACGTCCTAAACCACAATCCGGGCTGCAGATCTTATATGTGGTATTGTCCTATTGTGCTTGTATGTTCGCTTGTCCGCTTGCTGATTGCTGTTTGTCTTCACATTGCTGTCGTCTGTTGTTCTTTTTTCTATTTTCTTTTATAGAATTAGGTTTTCTAGTCCTTGTTACTGTTACACACAACTTAAGTATTGTGGCTACCCAAAATGAACAAGATTAAAGCTGTCATATCATTTTGCATGTGCAAAATGTTGAGTAGTAACTGTTATGAACATCAGTTGCAGAAACCCTTGAAAATCCAGTAACTCTATTATATAATTCTATTAAAGGAGCTATATGTAACACATTTACTGTACTAAATCATAAAATGACCATGATATGTCATCAGAGATTAAGGAAACATGCTAAGTCGAAATACTGGCTTCTCCGACAACAATGCTACAGCCAGTATGTTCTCCTTTGAAATTTCCATTCCGGGTCGGAACGTCTGTATTTGTTTTGGCCTGTGTGATTCACTATTCTCCGAGTTGACTCAGAGTCCACTGCCCATTACGAACAACCAGATGTACTCTGGCACTCCGACAGCCGATTTATGAATGCCTAAGCTAAGTTCAACATCGTTTCCATTTTGCTAGCTAGCTAAAGATTTAAATATATATATGTATATAGTTACTCGCTAAACATAACACTAACGTTAGCTTATGTCTGTGTGACCGTAAACATAGCCAGCCATGCATCTAGCTAACATTGACAGAGTTATAAAAAATCCACATGAGCTGGTTTATAATTTGCAAACAATAAATAATAAACAAATTGCAAACATATACATTAGCTGATCAACTTACAGTGTAGGACTCGTTGTCACTTGTCATTGTCAAAATAGAATAAGCTCGTCTCAAAATATAATGTTGCGCTCGGCTCGTCTTGCGCTCGTTCAGTGTCTCGACTCTCTCCAATATTGTGAATTTGGATTGCAGTACCCATTTTAAACGCTCGGTGTCAATGTTACATATAGCTCCTTTAAACAAAGGAAATGTCGTTTTGATTCGATTTTTGTATCTTGTTCTCCACTGTTCCACACTGGTCTTTCAAGCATTGACCTGAATCTAAAAGGGTTTCTACGCTTTGAAGTAATGTCTGGGAGATTGAACTTCATTGAGCTTGGTAAAACGCTGGTCAAACTGAAGGCTTGTGGTTGACCAATGGGGTGTCTCTGTTTGTTGTGTGGCAGTTTGACTTTGCGGATGTGTTCCTGCACCAGTCCATCCACACCATAGAGTACTGCCTGGGCTGCATCTCCAACACCGCCTCCTACCTGCGGCTGTGGGCTCTCAGCCTGGCACACGCCCGTGAGTGACACGCGCACACACACACTACACACTGCTGTTAGGCTCTCTAAGTGATTTATGAAACCTAACCTGTGAGCAGTAGCAGTGTTTCGCTCATTCTTCACTCTTTGGTCGTGTTCTGATGCTGAAACTGCTCCCCGGCTAAATTTAATGCTTCACTTGGGAGCTTAATAGCTGTGTGGCCCGTAATTATGTAAGTGGGCTGGTTAAGTCATTGAGCGAAAACAGTGTATCCATACCACGGCCCTCTGGGAGTTGTAGTTTGACAGCCCTTTCTTAAAAGGCACCCAGGACTACTTTAATAAAAATGTATAATTGTCAACCGTTTTCCATGCAACCATCGTCAAACATGAACAATTAATTAATTATAGCTTGAAAAATGTAGCATGCAATTAATTATAGCTTGAAATTAATTTGCTTGCTCTTAAAAAAATGGTACGCATTTGAAATTCAACTCCAGGGATAAGTGTTTACCCAGCAAGTTGATAGCGCATAGAGATGTGATAAATTCTTCGTAACATTCAGACAGGCTCTTGAGTTTGATTGTCCGCAGGATAACTCTAAGTGCATTTTTTCGAGGGTTTTTCACACTTGGCTGAAGCTGAAGTCAGAGTGCAGAGAGATCTCTGGCTGGATTACGGCATTGTGTCACCCAAGAAACACGTATTTAAGAGCCCTGATGGTTGTCTGAGATAAATATTGTTCCAGTACAGCTGTGTTCTGATTACTCTGTCTGTCTCTGTGTCTGTCTCTGTCCGTGTGACAGAGCTGTCCGAGGTGCTGTGGGCTATGGTGATGAGGGTGGGTCTTCGGGTGGACACAAAATTTGGGGTGGTGTTCCTGGTGCCCGTGTTTGGCCTGTTCGCCGTCCTCACTGTGTCCATCCTGCTGGTGATGGAGGGACTGTCTGCCTTCCTCCATGCCCTCAGGCTGCACTGGTGAGTCCTCAACCAATCACGGTACTCAAAATCAGCCCTTCCTCAGCAAACGGCCAATAGCCACAGCATAGCCTGGCCAACCAGCCAATCACGGTACTCAGAATCAGCCCTCCCTTTGTAAACGGCCTATAGCCAACAGCATGTGCAGGATCGTCCCTCTCCCGACCAACCGGTCAATCACGGAGCGTTCCGAATCAAGTCAAGTCAGATTTTATTTATATAGCACATTTCATACACAATGAAACTCGATGTGCTTCACATTAAAATCAGTAGCACAAAAATGTGCACTACATTTTATACATACGTGCACACCTACATCCATGCATAATACAAGACATAAGCAAACCCTGGCATACCAAGGCCCTCCCAGCCCCATCAGCAGACCGCACTAACAAATGTCCAAGTAGACAGACATACAAACATGAGCACGAGCCAAAAGCCTTAGTGAAAAGTCTGCTTTTAAATGAAGTTGAAGTTGGCGCACATCTCAGGTCCTCTGGCAAACCATTCCACCATCTGGGAGCATAATGACTAAAAGAAATTTCACCAGATTTAGATTTTATTTTTGGGGACAACTAAATGACGGGAGCCAGAAGGCCTGAGAAGCTGAGTTGGCGCATCAGTCCCTCCCAGATTTTTAACGGTTCCAACTCTGCAGCGATTCCTTCCCCTCTCAGGAGCTTCACGTGTTTCTCTCTCCGCAGGGTCGAGTTCCAGAACAAGTTCTACAACGGCACCGGCATCAAGTTCATCCCCTTCTCCTTCTCCCTCCTGCCCTCCAGCTTCGAGCACGACGGCCTGCTGTGATTGGACGCTCCTCGTTCGCCGTTACGGACACTGTGCAGGAGGGGTTGAGCTCGGCTCTACAACCCAGCTCCTGATTCTTTTTATATTTTATTAAAACTATTTGTTGCACTGAACCGCCTTACATAATTGCAACCAAATATTAGCATATCAAGGATTATTCCGAATTCCGTGGCTGTCCCAAGATTACCGACCTTTACGTGCAGACTGACTTTGTGAGATCACTTTCTTTGACTTTTTTTTGTTTTTTGTTTTTTGTTTCCTTTTATGAATGTTAAAAATGCAGCTTCCTTTTGTGCTTTGCTTGTCGGTTCAGGATTGAGTTGGGAATGAGACGCATTTAATTGCTTTACCGTCAGGCCCACAAATGGCATTTAAATGACAGGAATGCGGTGCTTGCTGCAGCTCTCATGTGATCGCATCGCAGTGAAAGACGGCGTGCTGGGGCGGGCGATGGCGTTTGTGGCGTGGCCCTCCAGAGCTCAATGTGCGTGTGTAGCGCACTGACGCGCTTAGACGCTGAATGTAATTCTGACCGTGGTGGCCTGCTGTTCTCACTCTCTCTGGGACATTTCCACATTCCCCTGGGGGGTCAAAGGTGGCCTTGCTCAGACACCGCCTTTTTTCGTCACGGAAACGCCGGAACACAGAACACTGAGACGATTGGACCGCTGGACGATTACGAGCGGGACAATGCCGCCCGCTCTCGCAGCGTCTCAGCGCTGAGCAAACGCTCTGGCCTTGTGTTGGTGGCCATTGCGATGTGCTGCTTGAGCGTGGATTTTGGGGTCAGGGTTACCCCTCGGGTAGAGGGGAGGGATTGGGGACGTTAAAAAGGGGAGCATTTATTGTAATTCGGGTGGTTGTCCTTCAGTGTGGGCTTCTTTACTCCAGTGGAGGTAAGGAGCTTTTGATGCTGCAATGCTCAACGCGATGGCAGTTCAGTGGTTCTGTCTGGCATCCAACGGAAGACACCAGGTAATCAAACGCATACATGGGCTTGGGCTTGGGCTTCTATTTGGATCCAGGGCGGGATAAAATTAAACCTTTGATCCGTGCAGACTACAGATCAAGCTACTGCTGGTTATTCTTGGTATCATTTCTACTGATGGTGTTAAATTACCTTTACACTTGCTAGGTAAGAGATAAAGTTCAGTCAGTGTTCGGTCTTCATTGTCTCTGTGATCGTTTAGTAGTTATAAGAAGGGATATTGAGGGGGGTGGAAAACATTTAATTGACTTGAGCCAAATGAAACTAACAGTGTTGAGGGAATGTGGAGAATTGCCTACTCTAGAGAACATTTGTTGCATAGATTGCAACCAATTTGGCACATCTGAACCATGTATACTGGAGTGTTGCAAAGTGAGCTACAGAACATGATCCACTAGGGGGAGACATTTGGCTGTTTGTAAACTCAAATGGTTGTGCTTCCCAAGAAGGAGGGGGGAGGAGGGTGGCCAAACAAGCTTTTAATCTTATTTATTATAATTAATAGACGTGTTGTTTATGACGTATGTCATGTAGTGTAAAAGATTTAAAATATTGTTTGATTTTTATCAATGTGATTGACTCCACCACCCCCATGTAGTTTTCTTACATTCCACTGTTTGTGGGTCTAAGTACTTATTTTATAATTTTCACATTTTCAAAATCCTCATTAATGCGAGTTAATAAAAATGACAAATTGGTTGTAACTGCACATGTCCACAGTTTCTTTAATGGTAATTATTTCTCAAGTACAGTATTTTCTTTCTCGAACTAAGAAGAGAAGGGGATTGGCAGGTAAGGAGTTCGATTCATTTGCAAACATTTTATGAAAATGTGGAAACTGTAAAAACAGGGACAGCTTGTTATAGAAGGCCACCCTAAGGTAATGCATATTTTCATGCTGGAAAGTTTTGAAGCTCATTGAAGTGTTGATGGGGGGGAAAAATGATCTTTGACAAAAAAAAGTTTTTTGTTTTGTTATTTTAACTAGATTGAGTCTCAATCTATGTTTCTAACTCAATGGTTTGAAGCCTGTCAGTGGTTTCTACTGGTATAGTAAACGCACTACCAGATGTTGCTGCTGAATGGTATTGGTGGCTAATTTCCTTCCCTTCCTATGTGCATGATTTATTGATTATGTGTACAGATATTTGAATCTGAAATCTGCTAGATATGTACTTGAGATATGATTTTAGTATAAAGGACATGTTGAGTTGAGGGGGCAGCAGAAGGTCTGGTTTTGTGAGCCCTGCATGTCCCCAGGTGATGTACGGGGTCAATGCCATCGCTCGTCTGGGCTGTGGGGGACTGACACATGGGTGAGAGTCTAGAGACTTCCTCTAAAAGCGTCAGAGCATTCATAAAGAGGACGTGGCCCTTCCTCTTCTACAAGGTAAAAGTGGATTACACGGCTGAAGGAGAAATCGGCACTGAGACGTGTCATGATTTAGTTTTCCTCTTATTGTTTTATCTTTTTATATACTGTGCGCTTACACCTAAGAATTAATGTGATGACTTCAAGTGAGTTTAACTTCACTTGTGAGACTGAGAGTAACTAATTTTATGAGTATTAGATCAGCATTTGTTCAATGCTGTTGCACAGCTGTTGAACATAGCATTCAGTGTCCAGTATGTGGTGCAGTTTGTGTCTGTGAGAAAGAAAGCATCCATAAGCCACCATTCCAGGTTCACCTCAAATGTATTTTTTTCAGTTTCTGTATCATTTAAAGCATTTTTAAGGAACAAATGTTATCAGGTCACTTGATTTATCAGAAGTTATATTGTATTGTGCAATATATCATTGAAAGTACTACATACACTGCCTGGCCGAAAAAAAAGTCGCACACTAATATTTCGTTGGACTGATTTTAGCTTTGATTACGGCGCGCATTCGTCGTGGCATTGTTTCGACAACCTTATGCAACGTCACAACATTTATTTCCCTCCAAAGTTGCATTAATTTTTGGCCGAGATCTTGTATTGACGATGGGAGAGTCGAACCACTCCGTGAAGTCTTCTCCAGCACATCCCAAAGACTTTCAATGGGGTTAAGGTCAGGACTCTGGTGGCCAATTCATGTGTGAAAGTGATTCCTCATGAAAATGAACCACTCTCACAATTTGAGCCCGATGAATCTTGGCATTGTCATCCTGGAATATGCCCATTGATGGGATGACCTGGTCATTCAGTACATTCAGGTACTCGGCTGACTTAATTTTATTGCTGCATAACGTTGCTGAGCCTAGACCTGACCAACTGAAGCAACCCCAGATCATAACACTGCCTCCAGAGGCTTGTACAGTGGGCAATATGCATGACGGGTGCAATGCCAACTTTTTTTTTTGTGGCAAGGCAGTGTATATATTGTTTCTAAGTTCGGTGTTTTTTTTTGTTTTTTAAAAAATCTGTAAAGTGAATTGAACTTAAATTAAAACTGCCTAGCCCTGTGGTCTTTGTGGTTTTGTTCCTTTTGTGACATCATAAAGGTCAGGTTACACCCACAGTAAGTTGTTATAGCGCTTAACACAATTCCATATCATGTGGCCTTTTCAAAGACAGTGTAATCTGATAACTCGTCTGTTTTGGTACTTTCCACCAAAAATGAATACAATATACAGTTGTGTTTAGATCTTTTATTTAGTGGTCTACATTTAAATGAGAAAAGTCACGTTTTGCTATTATTTTGCACTTTTAACATCCAGTGACTTCAGACTATTAAACCCCTTCCCCAGGCCCAGAGAATGAGGCAGCTAGTAAGGAATACGTTAGTCCTATTTCCATTCTGTCAAGAACTACCATCTCATTTAAAGTAAAATCACAATACTGATGAAAACACATTTGGATGGTGTTTTATAATGACCAAAGGCAGATGTGGTCGAGTTTCTGTTGCTAAGGAAAAATAATATTTTTTACGCTCTCAACACAAACTTTTTATTGGGTTATGTTTTCTTCCAAGTGGATCTTTGTCAGGTCAGTGAAAATACAAAGCAAACAACCACATCTATATACACATGTATAGGACATGCCATCATTCTACCCAATAGAGATAGAAAGGGGTTCAATGGTCACATATTCAAAATGCATCTAATTTGACAGTTTCAATTCTAATCATCCATCCATCAGTTTTCTAAACTGCTTAGTTACTCCTGGTCAGGGCCATGGGGGAGGGGGAGCTGCAGCCTATCCCACCAAACAGTGGGGACAAAGCATGAATACACCATGGACCGGTCACCAATCCATCGCAGGGCCCACACACCATACACACGCACATTCAGTGGTACAGCATGTAAGCTCCTTACACAAAGTCCCTTGGTCGGGATTCAAGCAGTTCTAATCATATTAAATTCTGTTTTCACGTGCATTAAAATAGATGCATTAGAATATATCTATATACCTTTGGAACCAAAGCAGTATTCCACCCGAGACGATATGTTAGAGATGCTACATGGTACATGTAACGTCAGGGACTCCATCTATGATATTGATAGGGGTCTTTCCTGGGCCCTGTGAGTCTATGACGCACAATTTTAACAGAAATTATTCATCAGTTTAATTGCCTGTTCATGTCACCTAGATTCTTGTTCTTGGAATTTAATATTCTAGACAGTGAGCGCCCTAATTCATTGGACAGTGACACATTTTTTGTTCTTTTGGTTCTGTTCTCTAGCACTTTGAGCTTGAAAGGGTACAATGACAATGAGGTTGAAGGGGAGACTGTCAGCTTTAATTTGAGGGTATTTCCATCCGTAGCGGATGAACCGTTTTGAAATGATAGAACTTTTTGTACATAAAAACGTTTTTGTTCATTGTATCCTTTCAAACTGAAAGTGCTAGAGTACAGAACCAAAAGAACAAAAAATGTGTCACTGTCCAATAAATGATGGTGCTCACTGTATATTAGCTTAACATTAATACAACAGTGAAAAGGACATGACTTTTGTTAAGGCTGAATCCATTCCCCTTCTTGTTTGACCTGTCAGAAAATGTTTCGGCAGTGTAGTATAATGGTTAAGGAACTGGACTTGTAACCGAAAGGTTGCAGGTTTGATTCCCAAGTAGGACACTGCCATTGTACCCTTGAGCAAGGTACTTAACCTGAATTGCTTCTGTATATATCCAGCTGTATGAATGGATAAATGTAATAAGTTGTGTAAGTCTCTCTGGATAAGAGCGTCTGCTAAATGCCTATAATGTAATGTAATGTTTTCTGAAAAGCCAAGCTCACTTCAGCCCCTGATCATATTTATTTTTTGTTCATTTAATTTTTTCCTTGTTTTTTTAAAGGTACAGAACATGATCATTTGAGTGCATTCTTGAGTTTTTGACATCATCTTTTCAGAGGCATGAAGTGCTGACATCGGTTGTCATATCAGCCTGCTGGCGATTGGTGGCAGCATAACCGTATCTATTCCAGCTACGCAGATCCCAGAGGCAAGTAAAGTATGCCTTGCAGATAATTTTCGGTTCCAGCTTGTCCCTCTGGATAAATTCCAGGAGATCTCCGGACTGTTCCAGCTTCCCTCTAACCTCCAACCCCTGCTATTTTTAATCCCAGAAGACAGATCTCTTTATTAGGCCTCTGTCTTCTTTATTCCGTATGACATTTCTAATGCCCAGCATCTGTGCTGTCACCCAAGGAGAGCCAGAAATGGAGACGGAGAGAGAGAATGTACACAGTCCACAGAGGAAAGGTCTGCTTTGTATTAATTTAATGAAAATCTCTACCTTTTTTTCTCCAGGTAACATTGGTTATTTATCCTCTTTCTTCAGTATCTAGACCAAGTCTATGCGCTGCAGTACTATGATACTCTGATACTCAATAATAGGAAATTCTGCGCAGGCATTTGATAATATATTCAAAACACAAAATACGGATATGTGCTTATATTATATAGGTTGGATATTTCGATTAAATCTCCATATGTTTTTTTTCTTCACAAATCGACCATACCTCCTAATCTATTATACAAAGGCGGTTTTATATTTTATTTCTTTCCTGTAGCCTATATTCCACATGTTACAAATAGAATCCAGTTGGGGGTTTTGTATGTAGGCCTATGTGAGAGAGATTTCCTGAATATGGTCGCTCTGTATGGATTATATCCATTGCACATGGAAAATGTAAGTCCTTTTGGAAACTGCAACTGTGTCAAACAGTGATCGCGGCACCGGGAACAAGTACTTTTCCACTCAAGACTTTTTTTTTTTACTGGGGAAAAGTTATACACTTAAGCTCTGCCTTTGTTCCCTGCCTTTGTGCCAGTCAGAGTGAGTAAATATGTTTTCACACGTCTGGTCACCCAGGTGTTTGAAGCCAGTCTTGCTTGAGTGGAGCTGGGGCCTGTATCACAAAGCAGGATTACTGAGTTATAGCTGGATAACTGCACTGAGTAAAACCCGGAACAGCTCTTTTTACTTAAGTCCATCTTCCCGATTTGGAAGGGTTCCGGGTTTTACTCAGCGCAGTTATCCAGATAACTCCGTAATCCTTCTTCGTGACACATGCCAGCCGTGCATCGTAAATTACCATAGCGATATAGAGTCTACCCCGATTAAAAGTGAGTCCGCTTCGTGATACGCAAAACACAGTGTTAAAAGTTAAATTAGCTCGCTAACCCCTTAATCTCGCTTTGTCGTATACCCCCTGGAGTTAAACGTCCATGGCGGCTGTGTCAGACCGATAGTCGGAACCCCGAAAACACGTCAGTGTTTGGGCAGCCACCAGAGTCCAACACACCGCTTCTGTTTTCGATCCCTGCTCTTCTTAACTGTCTGTCATCACCGGTATTCTTCGCTGATCTAAATTTATATCTCTTACTATTAACATGCTGTATCATTTAAAGGTTTTATTTCCACTGCTTTATTACATCTATACTTTATCGTTTTTTTGTTGTTATTCGCCTTCCTTTTTTTTTCTTATCATTGCTTTTTTCTTTTATTTTGTGAGCGCTTTGAACATAATGTATGAAAACTCTTTTGTGCATAAAGCTTATTATTATATTATCATAATAACAGAGGAGCTCTGTCTTGCCAGCTGGGTGACCAGAGGAGGTACTGAAGCCCCAATACAGGACGCCTCAACTTTACTGGCCTTAAACACATAGCTGAACATTTATGGCAATCGGGCAATATTGGGCCATGCCGCACCCTGGCCCACTCTAGTAACCGTGTCACAAAAGAAGCAATACTTTAAGGGGGTATTTTATGAGTGTTCGGCTAGGGGGGAGAGGGGTTATAAAAACTCAGTTTCCATTCAATGGAAAAGAGGGGGAAAGAATAGCGTTGGGGTTTTTGATGATTGTGCCACAAATTGTTGAAAGGAACTGCCGACAACATAACTGCTACAAGACAATGCGGTGAGAAGAGGAAGGGAATGTTCTTTCTGTTTCATTGCACAGTGGATGGAAGGAAGGAGAGAGAGAGAAGAAGAAGAAAAAAAGGCCTGCGAGAGTCCAAACCCCCTTCAATGCGAATGCCCCCCCCATCCCTTTAAGGATGAAGATTATTTTCAGCTGCGCTAGACTGCGGGGATTTAGGTTAACCCTCACCTCCCAGGACCCGCTTATCACAGGCAGTGCAGCAGCTGGTCTAGCACTAGGGGGGTGCCCCGAAAAACAAAACAAAACAAAAAAACAAAATACAAGCACATCACTCATTCCTCCAGCTTCCCTAAGTTGTTTCCGTTTGCCGTGATTGGGAACAGGTGTGTGTCAGTGGGAGAGAGGTGGAGCCACGGCTTCTGCAGCAGCGCAGGCCGCAAGTTTATAATGGGCAGGACGCCACACGCCCTGCGCCAATCAAGGGGACACAGTCTCATTGGGCACAGGTTAAAATATTGGGGGGGTAGGTCAGGTGGGTGTGGTGTGGCTCAGTGATGTGAAAAACATAGTCTGGCCCCCCTGGACATGATGAATAGCCCATCACTCAATTTTTATTTTATTTTTATTAAGTGAACTCTAAATAACATGAAGTACTTACAGGTGGCTCTTCTTCTTGCACGTTATAGCTGCGAAGGCTTATTGTGCCTCAGCCCCTGCTCTCTCTCCGTCTCTGTCTCTCGGTCTGATTTATTACTGAAAGAGGTGAATCTGGGATCGGTTGGGTGCTGTTCAAGCCGATTGCCTCATTCCCATGTTATTTCCCATTCATTCTAATCGCCCAATATGGGATGCTTGTGATAATTATTGCAGATTGTTTGCTTTCTTACTCAATCAGCCTGAACTAATGTCTACACCCTGTGTACACATATATAGGTCATTCATGCCTCACTGTTTGAATACTGCTTTGAATGAAATAGTTATCCAGTATTTTTTTTTATATTGTAGAGTGATTTGGTTCTGAATTAAAGTTAGACAGATATGTTGTTCATGTGCTGTGAGCGCTGGTCACAGATAGTGGAGTTTTTGTCTGGGCGCTTTTGTGCAAGACTTTCAGCGTACAGCCCTGCGGTTACATGTCATAGAATCGCATTCTCCGACACCTTCTGGCTTCACGAACCAGAGGAGAGGTTAAAGGGGACTGGATTTCTCTGTCACCTACCTAGCCTTTGTCCAGATTTTTGTGATGTAGAGGCAGGGGTGCCGCTAGGGATTTTGAGCCCCATGAAAAGATCTCACATTGGGACCCACCAGGGCCCCACCTTCCCAAGCCACCCCACTTCCCTGCACAATTACTGCACAATTTTTTGAGGACCCATGTCAGTTCCTTGGAATCATCCTATCCCCAGCATACTGTGCCCCTGGGGTGAGGTCTAGTCTAGGCCTGCGTTGGAGGCATGGCACATGGCAACAGAGCGGGAATTGATGGGAACTACATTACATTACAGGTATTCAGCAGACGCTCTTATCCAGAGCGACTTACACAACTTTTTTATGAAAATGAATGAATTTCGACTGCAAGCTTGCGCTGCAAGACTGGGGGAGCACTAGTGAGAGGAGTGTCCCATTAGAGGCACCTGATCTTTTAATAACAGAGCCCAGCATAGCAGCAATGCACAGGAGAAATTTTAAGTCAGGATGTGGGTGTCTTAGTTTCACTGAACTGTATCTGACACCCTGTTTACGGGCGGCCAGCAGTTAAGAAATAAACTTCCATAAAATTACTGAAAATTAGGTTACAGTCCCGGGAAGACCGTGCACACTTTGCACGGGGTGCTGAGAGTATATTTGTGGCATTCCTGCACTGCGTCTGCCCATCTTCGTCACTTTTACTTTTCCAATGCTAACGTAAGAAATCTGCTGGAATTCTCCCCTGCCGCAACAGAATATCCTAATAACATTTGGTTAAAGAGTAACCGGCCGTCTAAGGTCAGTTCAGTGTTAATGGCGACGGTCGTTTATAGTGCTGACTGAGTGACCAGCACCTTTAGAGCGCCTTGTCTTTGATTAAAGGATGAAAAGCACAATGAGGTGGGGCAACAAAAGCAATACACGACGGGCTATGCTTTTAAAAGACTCGGCAAGACTATATAACATGTTTTTTTCAATCATTGTGTGCTTCTCAACTTGAAAAGGCAGTCACAGGCGGGAGAGAGAGAGAGAGAGAGAGAGAGAGAGAGAGAGAGAGAGGGAGAGAGAGAGGGAGAGAGAGAGATTGGGGGACCGGCTAGTCACTTATACGAATATAGCCCGCTGCAGGCAGAACACTGCCCACTGTTTGGGCACGCGAGGTGACTCGGAGAAAGTCAGGAAAGGAATGGTCGGAGTTTACTGCGCTGCATCACTATTCTGTCTGAAGTTAGCATTTGTTTTAGATTTTTGTTTTAATTTACACCGTGTGTTATTTTAATTGACTGTTATTTTAATGTATCAGTGTATTTGTTTAGTTAATAGTTGTTGATTAATGGGATGCTCGTCCCTTCAGTGAGCTCCAGGTCGGGACTTTGATGAGTGCTTTGCTTGCTCCTGCACTAAATCAAATAGAACCCATCTGTTTTTCCACTGGAGCACGCTTTTTTGTGAAATCTTTTTGGGCAGCTGGTCTGCCATTGACGCCGCGGAAATGGAAGCGTGTCAGGGGGACGGCGTGACCGCGCTCTGCCGAAAAAGTTTCCGTTGGATTGTGCTGGTTCTGTGGCTTACCTCCGGGGCAAAAGGGACCTGGGGAACCGGACTCTATAAGTACCCAACCGGGACGCAACTAAACAAAGAGCCACCCGGAGTCTCAGGCGCTCTCTATCAAAGAAGGTACAAATGTTTGAATTTAAACAAGATAAAATATGTTGTGCTTAATTTGCATTGGTTTAGGTGATATTTGCAACACTACATCGCCTATAGTTGCAGTTGTAGGCTACAGTCAGGACGTGTTTTAAGTTTTAAAATTCTGTTTCGGTTGTATGAGTAGCCTGTCTTGCCCAGATATATTTCTACACATTGAATATTAAACAGCTTTCTCCCGTATTGTTATACATGAAAACGATGAGGGCGACAAATGGCACCACTATTTACGTTTATTAACATTACTGAATGGAAAATGGCGATATAGAGTTGCTGTTTTGGATTAGAAGCGAGTCTGACACGGAAGATTTACTCTCTCTGAGTCTGCTAGGTCGCAAGGTGGCCGTGAGCCCGTTGTCTCGAAGTATTGTCAACGAGACTAACTACGCGACCAGATGACAGCCCACACACGCACACGCACACACAAACACACACGTTGTGAGAGCGAACTCGTCACATGAGTAACATGAGAAGGGCAATTAGGAAACATTTAAATCTTGACGACAGTTTACATAATATTGTTATATTTTCATTATTTACTTTAGATTTGGATGTGAATTTGAACTTTCTTGGCTTATGCGGTTTTCCTTTATAGCTATTATTCTTAGTGTTTTATTTTACTTTATGTCTTTAAACATTGATACGTACTTTTTTGCAAGTATTTATTTTATTTATTTGGTAGAATTCCATCGCTTTGTTCAAGTTGGTAGAGTTCTATTTGTCTTCCTCTCTACCCTGCGGGTCAATTCTACTCCATCTACCTGATTTAATTGTCCTATTGACACTTAGATTTCCTTTTCCTGTTCGTGCCGTGCACTGACTTCTCTTGACCGCGTTGTGCGCCCAGTTGCCCCATTGTGTTCCTATGAGGCCATCGATCTTTCAAGACAGCGGAGCAGCGCGCGGCGGTCTGCAGTATCCTCGCCATCTGTGGCTCCTCAGCTGTCAGGGAGCAGTGTTAGGATCCGAGGAGCCCTTCTTCTTTAAGAGGGAGAATCACCCCCATCTTCTGACTGAAATAAATCTAGCACTCAGATCTATGCCACTATTCTGCACTCAGACGTACCTGCACACCCAAATGCATTATATCCACTTGAGCTTCTTAAGAGCAAGGCATACAGGTCTGGAGTACTGGGTACTTTGCCCATGGATATTTGTGAGATATTATGCATGTTATGCCATGGTTTATTTTAACAGAATGGGCACACACGTTTTTGAGAACGCTGCTTTGTCATGGTGTCCTATTTCTAGCCGCTGGTCCCTTCCCTTCCCTGCGTCGTTGCAGTGCACCAGGGTGAGTGTTGATAGGGGCTGTTTTGAGAACTTGAACCCAGACTAAACAGAGGCGGAAAACACTGGCATCCCCTCCCCTGCCCTCTGGAAGGAGAATCCGGCGCGAGCGAGGCCTAGACGACGGCATGACTGGGTATCACTAACGCAAATATTTAGGCTCGAATTCAAACGGGGTTTCCGATGTGTGGGGGCACGCTCGTCAGTTTGGGCTATCTGAGGTCTGCAGGTGGCCTTGGCTGGCCGCTCTCCTCCTCCATCTCCACGGTCGTTCTTTCTGCCTTGGTCTCGCCAGACATGTTTACTAAATATTGGCAGCTGGGACAGCGGCATTTGGACCTGTTTGCAGGAAGCAGGAAGTGAATTCTGCCTGTATTTGCACTTGGGAGGCGGTGTGCGTGTGTGTGTGTGGGGGTGGAATGGGTGAGCCGGCCCAGTTGCTGTGTGGTCAGTTCCATCTGAGGGCAGGTGCACTCCATGGCCATTCCGCTGTTCCTCTAGAGCCAGGAAGAAAAAGAGCAGTTGCACTTCACAGACCTTTTGATGCACAAATATCAGCTTCAGTCCGTGGGCTTTGCTGGACACCCGGTAATGTTTTCACAGTGCTTACTGTCAAACAGGTGAGCTTGGTGTGAAACAGATGTATAAACATGCACTCGCAGAGTAGGGAGCAGCTGTGGAAGAGCAATAACTTTTATTGAAGCACGGAGGCAGGTATTCACTGAGTTTCAGTTACTAATGCTAGTGAAAATAATGAAACAGAGCAGAAGTATTGGATCCAGGAGTACCGTGTGACTAAGTCACACAGATACAATACAAAGCAAAATGATCAGTGTTAAATCTACTTTGACAGAGCATTTTCAACTCGCACAGAGTGTATGTGGTCCCTAATGTACTCAGGTAACCTCTGTTAATGTTTATTTAACACTGAAAATTTATCTGTTTATATAAAACAGATGTTAATAGCAAATATAACTTGTAGTGATTCTACTTGATGTCTGTATATATCTGTTTGCATCTAATCAATGTCATGTTGAACATTATTTGACCGTTTGTTATGACAAAGCAGAGCAGATTCATTTCGTCGACCTACATTCTGCAGTCAGTTAGAAAGAAGGTAAGACCCGGGAATTCGGCCAGTTAAACCGCACCAGCATCAAACCGCTTGCTAATTTGTGTAGCGCTAACATGGAGCGCTTAAGGTAGCCTACATTTGCCCTTGTTAGTGAGACGCGAGGCAGTTTAGCTCAGGCTTAATGAGGGCTATTTGAGCAGAGTGACGCTGGGGGTTAAGACAGCAGCCATTTCCTGCACTGCCCCACTCTATTTCAGTCAGTATGAGGAGGCCAGAGCTGTGCCCTAAGACTCAGACCTGGGGGTAATTAACCTCTGACCCTCACCCCTTGTTAACAGAACCCCATCGCCACCTCCTGAACCTCTCCCCTCTCTCCTCACCTGCTGAACCAGGGGAGGCTCATTCGTTTCAGACCTCATACTCATTAAAAATAGAATTCAAAATACCTTTTAGCCTTCATTTTTTATTGTTATTCCGTAATGAGACATTAGCTTTTATACTATTTATTTTATTGTCAGTGCGAATTCTGATTCAGTATTTACTTTTTTCTTATTAATAATAATAATAATAATAATAATAATAATAATAATAATAATAATAATAATAATAACAATAATCATAAATAAAGACAAATCTGTGTGAGTGGTTTCAAACAGATACAAATAAATAAAGCAGTAATGGAGCTAATTCAGTGACCACCGGGGTGTGATTGCTCAACAGGTGGTTTCTTGAGATGATTTTGTGAATGACAGACTAATTCTAGTATAGAATATTATAGGTAAATGACAAGGCAAGATAATTGTTTTCTTATGTTCTACACGCACACACACAGACACACACACACACACACACACACACACACACACACACACACACACACACGCACACACACTTGTTCATTCCTTTGCACGCTACTGAGAGATGGTCAACTCAGCACCGGTGTTTAAAATGTGTTAAAAGCACTTGCCAGGCTCTTCAGAGCTTCCAGTGGGGTTTTGATGATGCGTAGGTATTTCCCTTGCATCTTCAATGAACCTGAGCGGGACGTCTTTTGTCATCCTAGAAGGAGCTCTTTGGCTGGGTCTACGTAAAAGCCCCGGTCCCCTTTAACATAGGCCCTGACACTTCCTTTGAACATGACTGAAAGGCCCGGGCACAATAGACCGTCCCTAATAGCCCTCATTATTCTTCCATTGACCCAAACCTTTCCCTGTCAGTCTTCTCCCAAGTGCTGCTTCACCACTGAGTGAGGACGTTCTCCACTCTCTTTATTCATCTCTCTCTTTCTCTCCTCCCCTTTCTCTCTCTGCCTCTCTCTTACTCTCTTCCTCTCTCTGAATCTACCTCTCTGTCTTATTAACCCCCCCCCCTTAGACTGGCATCTCTCTCCTCTCTGTTTCCTGTTCATTGGCCCCTCCCTCCCCGGCTTCCACCAACCTTTGTTTGCTCCACACTGCATTGTTCTTTTATAATGTCGCCCACAACTCTTCAAAAACATTTCTTTCACTTCTCAGGGAACCCACAGAGTGTCCACATGTGGCTGCTCCTTTCGTCCCTTGGTTGAAATTTGGGCTAGCTGCCTCGTGTGACCCCGCCCCCCCCACCCCCTTCTCCCCTCGATAGTATGGTCTCCCTGTTCTCCTCTGGCCTTCTGCCACATCTGTCTTTTGTCATTTTTTCCCTGAGACATTTTTCCCACAGTCAGAAATCTGCAGGAATTCTTTGATTTTTTATCTTCTCTGAATCTTTTTTTTTTTCCCGAGAGCCCCCCCCCCCCGTTGGGTATGACGGGAGATTGCTTGTTAAATAGTGTCCTGGAGGCAGAGAGTTATTGAAAGACAAACTGGTTGAAACAGGGAGCTCAGGAGAGGTACGCACCTGTGTGTCTGCCTGGATGTTACTCAGCAGCTCAGCTGTACTCTGTGCCATTATGTAGGGCGGGTTTGCAGCAAAACCCATTTTTTTAAAAGGGATTCTGAAGGAACGGAGCCAAACAAAATCTGTTGTCTCAATCATGACTTGATAGATATTTTACAGGCTAGTTGAACTGTTGTATGAGAGAGCAATATCACACTCAAGGTCGTGCTGTTAGACTGTATATCAGCACGGCTGTGATTATCTTTGGCCTTTCCATCTGCCATTGCCTGCCATTTGGCCTACTCAGCACAATGCTCATGCTATATTAGCGCTTTCCATTGAGGAAGCATCTGCATGGTGAACATGGCCGTGTGAATCCAGTCTGGTCACGGGTGAGGGGGGGACAGCGCCGCTCTTTGAAGTCCCCTCGTTGACGACTTCATGATGTCTGGGCATTAATCATTAATCTTGCTTTCGCACGCTTTTGTTTCCCCTCTGTTTTTACTGTCACGGAGGCCCGACTTGTGATCTCTCCACGCCCTGCATTTTAAAGCGCTGCCTGTCCCCTATGGAAAAAGAATATGCTGCAGTATATTGTAAATATATCAAAATTATCTTCACAATATTTTTAAAATATACTGCAGTATATTACATTTCCATATGGGGTGACCAGCTAGTTCTATGATGGTTTAGATACGGGGATGACTTATTTTTGCTCTGGCCTGGTACTTTCTCACCAACGGGTGTGTTTGTGCGGAGATGTGATACTTGCAGTGAGGCAGCAGTGATGTCAGCTTGGTGGAACTGCAGGTTTTCACACCTCGTTCTCCGGGGACACCAGTGAGGGTGCGGACACCATGTCAGTGATTGAGGGTGATAGCTGTGCACCTGTTTCCCGCTACAGGCACGCACACACACACACACACACACACACACACATCACAGACACGCACATGCACACACACGCACACACACACACACACACACGTACATCACAGACACACACATGACGCACATCACAGACACGTACATGCACACACATATGTTCACACACACACACACACACACACACACACACACGCACACACACACACACACACACACACATCACAGACACGCACATGCACACGCACACACACACACACACACACAAACACACACGCACACACACACACACACACACACACATCACAGACACGCACATGCACACACACACACACACACACACACACACACACACACGTACATCACAGACACACACATGCACACACACACGCACATCACAGACACATACATGCACACACATATGTTCACACACACACACACACACACACACACACACACACACACACACACACGCGCACACACACACACACACACACACACACACACACACAGATCTCTGTTCCCACAGCATTACTCTGTACAGTGTGGTACGGTCTCAGTGTGCCAATGGTCAGGTTTGCTGGCTGTGGCCCTGTCTTCAGCACATGCAGTAGGCAGGAGAGGAATGTGGTATTTTTACACTGCTCTGTACAAACTAGACATCTTTGTGTAGCTGCCTGGAGATGCCAAAACCTGTGGCAGAGCCTGTTTGGAGTAATTGTGTGGGTTTCTTCACTTTGCTTTCGAGCAAAGAGAGGGAAAAAAGAGGAGTTAGATTCCTGAAAACAGCAGAAAAGAAAATGGGCCTTCCGACCCCTTTTGACCTGTGAAAGCCTTGACTGACCGTCAGTCCCTGGGTACTCTAACCGAGGGCTGAGGGTCTCCAGATCTTTATCTCCGGGATTGGAGGGCAGGGCAGGGAGGCCGGTCGGCTGCTCTCCCCGTTAGAGCAGAGACTCTCCCCTGGCTAACTGCCCACCCACAGCAGCGCTTACCACAGACCTGTATGAATTACCCCACTCGCAACACTCCAGCCAGGGGGCAACATCCTGGCACCAGCAGAGGCGCGTGTTGGTGGTCTGTTTTAAGAGCAGCCATTGTGGGTTCTCCCTCTCCCTGCCCCATGCCAGGACAGGCATTCAGGGGTTCAGTGAAAAGTCTGCTCACAGAGAGAGATAGCCAAGGGAGGCATCTCCTCCTCTGCTGCCAGCGCCTCCATTGGCCTTTGTGTTTTTGTAATTACCCGGGATGTGCGCACACTGATGCTGCAGGGCAGGGGGGTGCTGAAGACTACAAACACAAGAGCGCACCAGGAACAGGATGGATCTTGGCCTTTGAGCAGCCTGGAGAGGAAATGAGGGAATGTGTAGGTATTGTCTAGGAGAGGGCTAAGAATATTGTTTTACTGTGTGAGGGTCAAAGTGGAAGGATATTAACCAAGATAAGTGGGCCAGTGGAACAGCAGTAAGAGAGGGGTACACAGACCCAGAGCTGCTGGTCACTACTGCCCCCTCGGCTCCACAGTCAGCCGTTGCCCCCTTCCCGCCTCTCTCCGCGTTCACATCCAAAGCCCTCTGCTCTTCGGAAATTGCTTGCATTTTTCCAGCCAGTTTTGTCGACCGCACATCCCTGCTCCGGTTCCTCACACCGCATCCCAGACATGCTGGAGTCGTTAACCGGGTCGGAGCTTCAGAGAGCAGTGTGCCGTGTGTTCACCTACAGCCACTGTCTGACCTGTCTCTCACACACGTACACACACACGCACACGTACATGTACACACACACAGGAGCCTCAGAGAGCAGTGTGCCATGTGTTCACCTACAGCCACTGTCTGACCTGTCTCTCACACACGTACACACACACGCACACGTACATGTACACACACACAGGAGCTTCAGAGAGCAGTGTGCCGTGTGTTCACCTACAGCCAGTCTGACCTGTCTCTCACACACACACAAGCATGCATGCACACACACACACATACAGTTGAAGTCGAAAGTTTACATACACCTTAGCCAAATCCATTTGAACTCAGTTTTTCACAATTCCTGACATTTAATCCTAGTAAACATTCCCTTTCTTAGGTCAGTTAGGATCACAACTTTATTTTAAGAATGTGAAATGTCAGAATAATAGTAGAGAGAATGATTTATTTCAGCTTTTATTTCTTTCATCACATTCCCAGTGGGTCAGAAGTTTACATACACTCTGTTAGTATTTGGTAGCATTGCCTTTAAATTGTTTAACTTGGGTCAAACGTTTCGGGTAGCCTTCCACAAGCTTCTCACAATAAGTTGCACAATAAGTTGGCCCATTCCTCCTGACAGAACTGGTGTAACTGAGTCAGGTTTGTAGGCCTCCTTGCTCGCACACGCTTTTTCAGTTCTGCCCACAAATTTTCAATTGGATTGAGGTCAGGACTTTGTGATGGCCACGCCAATACCTTGACTTTGTTGTCCTTAAGCCATTTTACCACAACTTTGGAAGTGTGCTTTGGGTCATTGTCCATTTGGAAGAGCCATTTGCGACCAAGCTTTAACTTCCTGGCTGATGTCTTGAGATGTTGCTTCAATATATCCACATAATTTCTCTTCCACATGATGCTATCTATTTTATGAAGTACACCAGTCCCTCCTGCAGCAAAGCACCCCCACAACATAATGCTGCCACCCCCGTGCTTCACGGTTGGGATGGTGTTTTTTGGCTTGCAAGCCTCACCCTTTTTCCTCCAAACGAACGATGGTCATTATGGCCAAACAGTTCAATTTTTGTTTCATCAGACCAGAGGACATTTCTCCAAAAAGTAAGATCTTTGTCCCCATGTGCAATTGCAAACTGTAGTCTGGCTTTTTTATGGTGGTTTTGGAGTAGTGGCTTCTTCCTTGCTGAACAGCCTTTCAGGTTATGTTGATATAGGACTCGTTTTACTGTGGATATAGATACTTTTGTATTTGTTCCCTCCAGCATCTTCACAAGGTCCTTTGCTGTTGTTCTGGGATTGATTTGCACTTTTCGCACCAAAGCACTTTCATCTCTAGGAGACAGTCTCCTTCCTGAGCGGTATGATGGCTGCGTGGTCCCATTGTCTCAAATAATGTCAATTAGCCTATCAGAAGTTTCTAAAGCCATGACATCATTTTCTGGAATTTTCCAAGCTGTTTAAAGGCACAGTCAACTTAGTGTATGTAAACGTCTGACCCACTGGAATTGTGATATAGTGAAATAAAAGTGAAATAATCTGTCTGTAAACAGTTGTTGGAAAAGTGACACAAAATAGATGTCCTAACTGTCTTGCCAACACTATAGTTTGCTAACATGAAATCTGTGGAGTGGTTAAAAATGAGTTTGAATGACTTCCGACTTCAACTGTATGTGTACACACGCTAACACACAAATACACGCAGCTCTCTCTGGTTCCAACCCAGCAAAGAGGTTGGACTGCAGTAATTGTTTTCCATGTTGTGCCCTGTCGACACAGCGGTCCCGGCTCTGCTGCAGCCATACGAAGCTAATCACCGTGTGGCTTCACTTTGTTATTAATAAAATACTGCTAACATGTGTTTGACCTAATTGTTTCCCTGTGTCTCCCATACATTACAGATCCTTAACCACCACTCCATGTTTCCTTGATTTATTTTGGTTGACTTGAAGCATAGTGTACAGCTGAAAAATCTATCTCAAAGTGACTAGTATGGATTGTGTCTCTTCCGCGGGAATACGTGGGGACGTGATAATAAATCTGGTGTGTGTACTTCTCCTCAGCGTGCTCTCACTTGGTCCTCTTAAGTATCTCAAGATGCTACCTCAGCGATCAGCTCTGTCATGAGGCTGCTTTTGTTACACAAACAAAGCCCTGCTTCTCCTGTTAGATCTCAACTGCCTTCGCCTTTTATGTCCTTATTAAAGTGTATATTGGGACAAGTTACGTGATGGAATCAGTCGATGAGGTTGTTTCTTTGAGGTTTTTTTTTTGTTGTTTTTCTCGTTAGACCTTTTTTTTTTTGTTGTTGCACGAAATACATCCCACATTTAAAACCATGCTGTGGCCTTCTCTTAATGAGACCCAGATATGTGTTCGCTGCAGCAGGAGCCTTGTGTGGCCTGGCGCAGGCTCAAGGAGTGCGGGGCGGAGATTGGCTAAGCCGGGGCGCCTGGAAGTGGCAGATTCAGCGATATCGGAGGCGTTCCACGCACCGCTGGCTTTTCTCTGTGGACTGGTGCCATGTGCCTGGCGGTTCAGTTCCCCTCACCTCTCCTGTAGCCTGAAGGAGGCCATGATAAGGCCCGGGAAAAAGGCAGATTTTTGTGGGAGCTAGCAGCCTATAGTGCGGGGCCTTTTATTTTATTTAACAAAAAAAAAAAGTAGTTCAGGCCTCCCTCCTTGTGGGAGAAAAACACCCCGGGGACTTGCAGCTTTGTCCCGTACACAGCTGGAGGGCGCCCCCCAAAAAAAGAGGCAGCGGATGTGTATTGATAGGGGTGAAACCGCAATGTAAACACGGAGCACAACGATCCCTGGCCAGTCTCACGGCCGATTTAACTTGAGTAAACACCAAAGAAGAAGAAGGGGAAAAAAAGCATTTCAAAAGAGAGCCGAGCCCAGAGTGAATCAAACCCCTGTCTAGACGTGTAAAGCATAAGAAAAGATTATTTCTCTTTTGTGTGTGTGTGTGTGTGCACATGTGTGCATGTGTGTTTGTGTGTGTGTGTGTGTCTGCCGGTGTGTGTGTGTGTGTGTGTGTGTGTGTGTGTGTGTGTGTGTGTTTTTGCTCAGATAATATGTTGTAAACCCATAGCATGCTCTCTGTAGGGCAGGTGTATATTAAGCTGCTTGGCTCAGCTCTTCCCTCCTGGCTCTTTGACTGCATCCCCGCTCAGTGTATGGAGCAGGTGCACTAAGCCCATATCTCTGCCCCTGTTACAATCCAAACTTCTATTTTCCCTTAAACAACACTTCCTGGACCATATTACTGCGATGGCCAACCCCAACTTAAACCCTGATATCCAGAAGTGGAGAAGGGCAGTAGGCGGATGTGTACAATGACTTTGCGTGTCTCTTACTGCTCATTTCTTGCACACTCAGTTTTCTTGGGTCTTGTCTCTTTTTTTGTTTGGGCTGATGTCCGATTAGGTTTTTCCTTTGTACAGTATGTGTGCACTTTTACAGTTCAGTAGGGAGTGGACCTCTGTTTCAGCCTCTCCCAGATTGCAGTGGTCCACAAAGCACTTTTTCTTTGCAAACCTCTATTTTATTTTTTGTATTGTCTGGTTTTGATAGCCTGACTATGGTCTCCCAAGTCTGTATTTATTCAGATTCTTGGATCCTTATCAAATAATGTGAATTCCTTTTTAAGGCCACAAAGCAATTTATTCTCTCGTTCTTCTCTTTCTCTTGTTCATTTTTTCTTTCTTTTGTTCTTTATCTCTCTCTTTCTCAGGAACTGGTGTCCCCACTCGGTGACTAAAATGGTGACGTGCCAGGTGCAGAATGGGACCGTGTTGCAGAGGGTGTACCAGAACTGCCGCTGGCCTCAGGGCTGCGCTGGAGGCAGGTGAGTCTGACTGCTGCACGCACACGCACACACACACACACACACACACACACACACACACACACACACACACACACACACACACAGCCCTCTTAGCCCAGATGTTTCAGGCTTATTTCGGCCACTCTGTGTGTTCCAGCTACCGCACTGTGGTCAGGCCGTCGTACAAAGTGGCTTACCGAACCGTCACCGCCCTGGAGTGGAAGTGTTGTCCGGGTTACCGTGGGGCCCACTGTGAAGAAGGTAAGGGGTGTGGTCACATCCTGTCAGCTCGATGGAAGCCCTCCGCCTGCCCCGCAAAGCTGGAGGGGATGCAAAGGCTCGGAACAATACGAATTTAAAAAAGTAATGACGTCTTTAGAAAAAGCGTGAGCAACCAGAAAGTGCAGGCTGTAAACACATCCAGAGGGCAGGCCCCATGCACAGTGTGTGTGTGTGTGTGTGTGTGTGTGTGTGTGTGTGTGTGTGTGTGTGTGTGTGTGCCAGGCTCACAGCTGGGTGGCACCCCCCCCGGAGCGCTCTACCTTTCACCCTGTTTTCTCTCCTCCCTCCTCCCTCTCTTTCTTTTCACATCTCTCAATATTTATAGACTGTATTTCTATAATTATATGTATGTATAATGTCCCTTTATCTCTCTCTTCCTGTCTTTCTCTTTCCAGTCTATCTCTGTTAATCTCTCCGTTTTCTCTCATATATGTATCATGTATCACTTTCCCCCTCTTTCCCATAATCCTCTTTACACATCCCTGTAGGCCTTCCGTTTGCCTCTCTCCTATATTTCTGCCTCCATGTTTCTGTCTCTGTCCTTTATTGTCTCTCCTGATCTCCTCCCATGGCTGGATGTGTCTCTCGTACAGTTTCAGTCTTCAGCTTCGAGTCCAGATCACGCCACCGGCCCCCACTGCTGAAGTCAGTGTAACTGCAGATCTCCCTTTTTAGCTCTTTCATCACACCCAGCTGCTAACACACACACGCGCGCACGCGCACACACCTCTCCCTCTCCCTCTACACAATGCCTGGAATGGAGTGTCAGTTTATATTGGGGGCGAGAGTTTGGGCGTAGCCATAAATCTGCACACTTTGTGACACTCGAGGATCACAGTGACTGCTGCTGGGCAGTGTTCGGCATGCATATGGAGCTGCACCCAGAACCCCACCCCACCTATTCGCTACCCCCCCCCCCCCCCCACACACACATTAAGCTCTTGATGCTAATTCAAAATCCAAAATCACCTCTTTACACACACACACATACGCACACATACCCACGCACACATGCACGTACACACGCACGCACACACACACAGAAATGAAAACCTAGAATTATCCAACTAAGCTGTGCTGAGGAGAGCCCTTGCCCGGCTGTTACAGAGCGTCAGGGGGATGAGATGAGCCGTTTATCTGCGCGACGGTCTCGCTTTTTAAGATCCCGGCACGGAGTGGAAGCGACAGCCGCCGCCTTCGGATGTCACATCCTGTCCTCGTAGTGCCTTTGTCCGCAGTGAGCTGTGCGAAGCCAGCGGGGAGAGAGAGAGAGAGAGATAAAGAGAGAGAGGTAGAGATCCGTGTCCATGTCCCCTGGATGTCTCGTTTCATTAGAGAGTGAATAATATTAAAGAAATGCTCAGGGCTGGCTTGGGAACAGCGATGCACTTTTTTCTCTTTCTCTTATAAGGACGCCCTTGTTTAGGCTCGGGTCTGTCTCATATATCAGTTTCCACTCTTCGACCCAGTAGAGCTGGGATTCAAATTTTGGTTGTGCCCCCCCCCCCCCCCCACCTTTCTCTCACCATCCCGTACCTCTCGTTGGCTCCTGCCCCAGTGCTATGTGTGGTGATGGGGTTGAGGAGGTGGATGTGAGATGGAGGTCAGGTGGATTGTGGGTTAACTATCACCTGCACTGAGAGCGAGGGAGGGATGTGGTTTGTAGGTGGATGGGGTACATTTTGTCGGGGGGGGGGGGGGTTGTCTTAGCATGTTAACTCCACCACCCAGCAGCAGGAAACTCCATGGTGGGTTTTTTTTAAGTGCCAGCTGCAAAGCTTGGGTGGGTTTCAGACTTTTTCCCCATTTTTGATGCGGCCTTATCCCACCCCTCCTCCAGCGCTGTCTGTCTGTCTGTCTGTCTGCCCCCCTCCCAAACGCTGTGGAAAAAGTGCACCTCTCTGATTTACTGCGCTGCCCTGCGCCCCTGCTGCCGTGTCTGACTTCCGCAGGCCGCCGCCGAGCATCGTGCGGGCCTCGCAAACGCCATCGGGTCGGGCCGCAACGTCGAACATCCGTGCCCAACGACGGAAAGAGCGCAGGACGAGGACCGGTTTATTCCTGCGTTTTCAGCAGTTTTTTAAATTGCGTTTCTAAGGGAACCGACGGCCTTTCCTGAGAAGAGACGCCGGGAGAGTTGGCTCCTCCCTCGCTCGCCGAGTGATTGATGACCCGAGAGGGCGGCTCTCCGCAGTACATATTTCACGGATTTATTGTATTGCTTCCCGTTACCTTGTTTGTTTGAAATGGAGAACAGATGCGAGACTAAACGCAGAGTGCATCTCCAGTGCAGAGCTCCCAGGTCATCCGGGCCTCTCTATCAGCGAGTGATGCACAGTTACACGTGATTATATCTCTCCCTCTCACACAAACACACACACACACACACACACACACACACCATATACACAGATGCACACAGACACACACAGACACACACACATACACACACCGTCTTCCGTGACAGATTTGGAAGGCTGGTGTCCATGCTCCTGTCCAATCAGATCTAGAGCTGGTCTAGAGACACACGAGGTTGAGCCGCTTAGCCTGAGCGGGGCCCGCTAGGCCTTTCACATTCCCTCACCTCCAATACAGGGGAGAGAGGTCATCTCCGTCATCATCATTCCCCAGCCACGTCCTGCTGAGCTTCCCTGCAACACGTCCTTATCAGATAGCCCTCCCCCGTCCACAGGGCTCTCCTTCTCCAGATGTCCCCTCCTTAAACCCCCGCCCCCCCTGCCAAGCACTCATCCTCCCCACAAACCCAGGCTCCCTCAGCGCTGTGCGACTGCAGGGGGGCCGCCGACGTCTCCTGCAGGATTTAGTCAGTCAGTTCTGTTTAGTGTGAGAGACTCAGGGAGGAGGGGGTGAGTAGTTGTGCAGATCGACGCACGCTCGGCTCTGCTGGCACCTCCGCGCCTCCCTCAGGCTGGGCTCAGTCTCGGGCCCTTTGGTTTCTGCTGGCTCCGGTGCGAGCGCTCCCTCCAGCGAAACATTACATCACAATTAAGCTGATAAGAGGGAAACGCACTAGCTGGGAATTTGGAGTCGGATAACACTCCACTACACTACCACTACCCTGCCCACCTCTCCAACTACCCATTACCCCCCACCCCCCCTCCCTTATCCTCAGCTGAAATTCCATAGCTGTGCTGTAATTATCGTGTTCTAATTGTTTAGGGTCCGTAAGATTGTCTTACCGGAGAACCTGGAACACAAAGGGCTTTATCGCTGACTGAGGCCTAAAGTAGTTGCAGACGGAGGGACTTTTTATAGACTGTCAGAACACGGGGATTTAAAGTTTTCCAAATAAAAGCGCTTGTGCTTTTCCGTGGGAGCGTCTCGCCTTGCGAGCGTCCAGAGACGCACATGGCGGAGGGAACTCTGGGAAAGCTCCGGGCCCCGAGACACCGAGGTCCTGAAATCTCTCATCACTGCATATTTCCTTCCTCTCGCTGTTTTTTTTTTTATACTTGCATTGGAAAGACTTCTTAGCATGGCTGATCCCAAGGTTTTTTTTGGATGAGGGGGGGCTACAGTCTCCAGTCAACTGCACCAAACTTTTCTCTGTAAACCTTAGTAAGAACTGTCAAAGTAAGGGGGGGGGGTGGCGGCTGGGGGGTTGGAGGGGGATAAAAACACCCTCGGCTTTTCGGAAGCGAGCGCCTAGGCTCTGTAATTAATGGGACGTTGGGTGAATTAGCACGGCTGTCAGATAGCAGCGCCGGAGGGGGGTCTCCGACGCTAAGCGGCGGCTGCTTTTTTTTTTGGCGCAGCGACGGCGGTACGGCCGGGAGGCAGAGGAGCGCGGAGCGCGGTGTCGTCTGAAAGCCGCGGAAATGTAATCTGTGTTTTCACAGCTCAGCGCGGCTTATCACAGGCCTACACGCTAAGCCCCGCGCCTTAAACATAGCCGTGTCCCTTAGCCTGCCGTTAGCGACGGCGAGCCGTAGCGTGTGGGCAGGGGGGTGGGATTACACTGTAAAGGATGCAGCTGTTTAGTTTTGATTAGGCGTTTTAATGAGGGAACACGTGAAGGGCGAGACCCTTGGGAAGAGGTGGTGGGGGGGGTCGGGGGGGGGGGGGGGTCTGCACGGGATGCCCTCCTCTTTTTTAAAATGGGAAACCTCTTCAGATGCCATTCAGATAAAAACCAAAAGAATGCACCAGCGCAGGGAGCAGAAATACCCCCCCCACCCTCGCCGAATCGCTGTGGATGGTTATTTGCGAGCCCATCACACACAACCCCCCTCCCTCGGAGGCTACTCCTGCATCGACAGGCTGTAAAACTGGCCGCGTGTGAACGGGTCAGCGGGCGGGGCTGTACTGGCTCACCCCGGTCCGGCCCGGCTGACACTGGCAGTGCAGGCAGCAGTTGAGATTCATCGTCCACCTTTAGTCTAAACCGGGCCGGCCAGCGAAGGATGGGCACCCCCTCTCTAGCCAGGTTCCTTCCGAGATTTCTTCCCACTGGGGAGTTTTTTCTCGCCACTGTTCAGTGTTTTTTCTCCCCTACCGGGGAGTTTTTTTTACCTCATTTTGCTGGTTGGGGGCTAAGGCCTGGTTTTTTGCTCAATTTTCCTTCTGTTTCCCTGTGCAGCGTCTTTGTGACAGTTCTCTGTTAAAAACGCTATACAAATAAAATTTAATTGAATTGAATCGTCGCTCTGTAAACGGCGAGCGCCCACCGAACAGGCCCTACAGCGGCTGAGGGTCCCACATGAGGGAGGAGTCTGCTCTCTTCCCCCCCTTTCTTCCTCTCTCCTTCTGTATCCATCTCTCTTTCCTCCACATTCCCTCTCTTCCACATTATCACTCTCTCTTCCACATTCTCTCTCTTTCTCTCTTCCACATTCCCTCTTCCATTTTATCACTTTCTCTTCCACATTCTCTCTCCCTTTCTCTATCGCTCTCTCTCTTCCACATTCTCTCTCTCTAACTCTCTCTCTTCCACATTCTCTCTTCCTCTCTCTCTTTCTCACTCTCTTTCCTCCACATTCCCTCTTCTGCATTCCTCTTTCTCTCTTCCACATTCCCTCTCTCCCATGTTTTCTCTCTCCCACATTCCCTCTCTCTCTCTCCCATGTTCTCTCACTCTTTCTCCATCACTTGCTCACTCTTTCTTTCTCTCCCATGGTCTCTCTCTCCATCTCTCTCTCTCTCTTTTCCACTGGAGTTGCCTGAGAGCTTGCTGATTACAGTGTGACACGATTCAATTTATTACGCACAGGCCCAGCCAATTAACTGAATCAACGGAGAGAGAGATGAATCTCCCCGCCCGCCGTCTCTAATGCGCCTGGATCGCCCTGTTCAAACAGAGGGCCCGCTGAAGCCGATAAAGGAATTTCATAGCATAGTTTCTCTTAGACCCCCAGGTTCTTTTTATGCGAGGAGTGAAATTCTCATCTTGGCATGTCGGTTTGTTTTGGGGGAGGGGAGCTAGGGTGTTGGGGGAGGAGGAGGGAGGAGGAGGAGGAGGAGGAGGAGGTGTTATTGGACTTTTCCTGTTCCGTGGCCACCTGCCTGGTTGGTCTGTGGGGTTAATTAATAGCTCGTTTCTCTCCCCGGGCTGATAAGTCAGTCAGTGCGGAAAGTGGACAGAGCGGGGCAGGAGGGGACTGCACTCTGCAGGGCTCTGGGTGTGAATAGCTGGGCTGTACGCTGGTCTTCTCCCCTCTGCTGTCTCCCTCAGCCTGGATCCCCTATAAACCTTTGGCATTTCCTTCACCCTGCCGTTTAACAGGGACTGCACCCTGTATCCCTGCCTTATAAACCCACAACAGCGTTAAGGATGGACTCAGGGTCACATGACCAGGCAAAGCAGGCCTAATCAATGGAGTTAAAGCAGATATCCCCAAGAGAAACTGGAAACGGGGTCATGTGACCCTGGAAGGAATGTAGGGATTGTTATCCATCTTTAGTTTTACAGCAATGTTGCCCACCTTCACCCCAACACACACACATACACTCACTCACTCACCTATACAAACACAAGTGCACACACACACACACACACACACACACACATTCCCCTATTCATTATCTGCACTGATTCTTTAGTTCATGATTTTTTAGTTTGGCATATTGGGGTGTTGGCCTAATATGTTATATGTTATAATAGATACAGTCAAGGATGCACAACCGTCATGCACTACGGCCTCTGCTCCACAGGCTTGTTAAATATTCAAGTGATGAACATCTCCAGTCAAGTGACAGGCCCAGCTAGGCAGGGCAGCATTTCCCGATAATGATCAATCTTTGGGTTAAGTGCGATTTCAACAAGCGATTCTACGATGGCTCTTTAATTTGTAACACGCGCTTCCCGAAACAGTTCTTAAAGCGTGAACGCACAGTCACCTCTTAAGAGCTACTTAACCAGAGGTGTAAAATCCGGGTTCAGAAAGTAAAAAGTCCTCCCCAGTATTTAGCTCCAATCACCTGGATTTGCTAACTTGCACAATTCTTCAGCCAGAGGTAGAACTAATTAGTGAAATCAGCTGGCTGATCAGTTCATGGGTGGAAGAAACACATAGCAGGACTTTTCCTTTCTGATCCCTGGATTTTACATCTCTGTAGCTACTTCAGTTTGTGGTGCTGCTGATACGGGAGGAGGAGGGGCAATAGATTGGGAGACGCGAACCCCACTGTGATGCCCAATACATGGCCGGTGAGGCACGTCAAAGTTTCTTTTGAAATAAAATCTTTTTCCCACAGATTTTACTTGTCTCAAACTTATTTATTTATAGGGCTATTGAAAAAATGGCTTTTATGGGTAATTTCCAAACATATAAAAATAAGTTAATTAAAAATAAATAAATAAACGTAAATATTGTTGCATCTAACATCACTATAAAAAAAAACAATCAGTGGTTATGGTAACCATAAAATGAAATGAACACTAACACGAAAAATCTATTAAAGTATGTGATTTATGGGCTTCTAAAACGCACTTAACCGTCTGCGACTGGTCTGGAGTAATCGTTAATCTACGAGCGTTTCTAAGAGCGTCTTAAGTTAAGATGCTTTTGGGAAACGCACCCAAAGTTCAAGAAGCTTCGTACGAAGGGTTTTACGACCGTCTTAGCCTGACGATGCTTTTGGGAAACGCACCCCAGGTCCAGTCAGCTGTTAATGATCTGTGGTGGAAACGAACACCAAAAGATTTACAGCTCCTGCAGACTCATGGTCACACTTACCAAGAAACAACCTGCAATGTCAGCCATATGAAAAAACTTGGCTTGTTTTTACTCCTAAATTTTGAAAGGACATCCCGTCACCATTGTGCCAGTTCCTTGTGGTCCTTTTCAAGCTGAATCACTACAGACCAATCATACTCGCTTCTGGCATTAATGCTTCATTTCTATTGGTCAGTTACTCTCGAGGTGTTCGTCAGTCTGTCTGTAGAACCAGCAGACGTACAGACAGAGCATACAGCTGCATGGCTGTGTCACAAGCTAGTGGGAGCAACTGAATGTGACCATAGTTCTCATTCCAGCAAAGGGAGTCTCGGTTGTCCAGAGGCTGCTCGGATTACTGGCCCATTAGTTCCAGCAAATGATGTGCCAGGCGCCCACACGCCACCACAGGAAGATATGCCTCCCCACAGATCAGAACCTTGATCTCTGCATAGCCTTCTCCAAATGTTCTCACGATGTGGTCGCACCGGCTCTCTGCAGCAGCGAGTTATGTGCTGCTCGCCAGAACTGAACGCTGAACTTCTCAGCTGCATGGCAGTTACCTTTTATAATGGCGTCCACAACGTTTAAGGTTTTGTAGTATTTGATAAGTGCCAGGAATTACACATCAGAAGGGATCTTTGCCATTCTGTCAGTTCGAAATTCTGAACAGGCCCCCCAAAATATCTTGTGTGCTTCATTACTGTAGTATCACAGAAACACTATATGCAACACATATGGCAACTCTATTCACTTTCCATGTCGGCCATTTCTAACTGAAACAAAGAATTTCCCATGTTGCACGCATCAATTGCATCGATACTTTTTCTGTGTTTAGCCGACGAACATAAAACCCATTTTTGATTGGCCACGTAATTCGATTTGGCCCCTGATTCGATTACTTCACTCTTTTGTAAAAGCACTTCAGTGTTGCGCGCCAGAATATAAAAGTGTGCATTGTTTACAGTATAGCTTCATCGCAGTTGCAATTTTCTGAATGGAAAAAAGGGGGAATTATGTTTTAAAATTTATCCCATGAATGTTTTGAGTAAAGTACATGGTTGTTTGCTGGTGCCGAGTTGCATGTGCCTTCAAACTGATGCTGCACATCCCAGACCTGTTATTTCCATATCTTAATTCTCTAAGCATATCCTCGTTCAAGGACACTAATCTAATATTTATTATTTTATAACGTAATCTAATATAATATAGTGTAGAGACTAGAGAGAGAGAGAGAGAGAAAATCTGTGAGGGATGCCAAAAATCATTGTTCTCTCCAGTGTAATTGTGCTTACATTTGCTGGCTAATGTAGTCAGCCTCAGACACTGAGAGAGTTTGCTCATCTATGTTCTTATATCCAGCAGTTGGTGCACAGCAGCACATATTGACTTTGAGCTTGATTTGCTGATATGTTTTTGGTGGGTGGGTTAAAGGGCAGAGTGGGGCATTTGGGGGGGGGGGGGCGTACAGGTGACCCTTGTGAGGCAGAAGCATTGACACAAAGGGCAGGTTGAGCGTTGGGTGAGCTGGTGGGCCCCCTAGGGAGCTGGTTTTAAGCCGCTCTGATGAGTTCACCTGGCCTGCTGCTGGAGTCCCATCGGGCCCCGGCACGTGCACTGACCCCTCCTCCCCTTCCTCCTCCTCCTCGGACCCGGCTGTGGCAGCAGCCTGGCGGCCTCTCAAACCGCTACGACGCAATCTCTTCCAGCTTTATCCCTTTATTATTTTATTGGAGCCCCGGGGCAGCTGCGGCTATTAATCTGGGTGAAATCTGATTAAAAACCTCCCCTCCCCTCCCCTCCCCTCCCTCCCTCCTGCAGACACAGGGCAGAGCGCTAATGAAAGCCGTGTGCGAGAAGTCCACCGCTGCGCGGTCTGCCGGTCTTAGACGTCGCGCTCACCGCCCGTCTCCCCCGCGCTGTTTTCGTGCACTCGCGTGCACCCGAGTCCTGGCCGGACCTGAGCTTGGCTCGCACCGCGCGGAACGCAGACGGGACGGACGGGCGGAGGAGTGTTTGCGCGGCTCCGCGCTAGAGGGCCTGGACCGCTGAAGCCAGGCGAACTTTCTTCCTCCCGAAAAAAGCACAGCATGTGGTAATGACCTCATTTATTGTTACTTATGTCACCAGCGTTTCCTAAATCTCGTTACCTCTCCCTCTGTGAGGCAGCCAGAACCCTGGATCAATAGGTGGTCATGTGATCATGTGGATTAAATGTTCCAGAGGCCCCATCTATGGGACAGAGGACCTTTATGGTCATGGAGGCTGATGGCATCCAGGTTTAAAATGGGGAGGGGTTTGGCATTGGAGGAGGTCTAATGCTGGAAGGGGACTATGACATGGAATGGTTCTGATTAGTTCTGGGTTTTGGACCAGAAAAGATTGGATGGACTACACACACACACACACACACACAGACACACACAAACATGCACAAGCATACACACACACGCACACACACACATGCACTCGCATACACACCTTTTAATACGAGCTATATCTTGTAACCTGAGGAGAATCTAAACTGGAAAACGAAAAGATTCTGGGAGGACGATGGTTCCCTGTTGCGTTACTGAAATCAGGACTGCGAGCTGAGCGCAGACCCAGGTGACCGTAACTTGCACGTTCAGCTCCGTTCAGGGGAACGCTGGCTCCCTGACAGGCAGCTGGGGGGGGGGGGGGGGTGGACTCCCAAAAACATGACTCCCTGGCTTGTTTTGGTACATTACTAATTAATTATTGAAACAGTGTTTCCCACTGGAGGTAATCTGCTCTGTGTCTGGTTGCTGTAGGAGCCGGAGCAGTGAAAGTTTTAAGAACGGGCTGTGTGTGTGTGCGTGAATAGCCAATGAGTGTGTGTGTGTTTGCGTGTGTGTGTGTGTGTGTGTGTGTGTGTGTGTGTGTGTGTGTGTGTGTGTGTGTGTGTGTGAGTGATGGAGCTTATCTGTGCGTGTGTTTGTCAGGTGTGGACAGGGGGAGTACTGATCTCTTGTTCCTCGTAAGCCAAACTGAACTCTTGCATTAATGTAAGCCAAACTCTAATTGCCCTTTCGCAGGCCTGGTCTTTCTCAGGGCTCCAGTGCAGGTTTCTTATCGGGCACTTGGAGACGCGTTGTTTACGAGAGGGCAACCGCACCTCTGTTGTCTTAACTCACATAATGTGGGAGGACTGGGCTGTACTTAATACAAACAACCGTTTGGAAAAAAAGAAAAATAGGGAAAAAATTATACTTTGTTATGCAAACCTGAGCTCTGTTGGGATTCTCCATGGTAATCTCAAGCAGAAAGTGGAACGTTTACAAAGTAAATGACATTACTCATAAACGCATGATAAATTAATCTGAGCCAGAGAGCTGAAATCACATATTTCTGAAGACGTGGACGTTGTTGGGTAATAACGAGTTTCACAAAGTTTGATAATTGATGGAAGGTGATGTCACATGCTTGTAGGCAAACACGCAAGCACACATGCACACGTACACAGATACCTACTTGTGTGCACACACATACTTGTGTACACACACACTCACACAACACATACTGGCATACACATACACACAACACACATACTTGCGTGCACACAGACACACACATACTTGCATACACATAGACACAGCACACATACTTGCATACACATATACACACACACATACTTGTGTACAGTCACACTTGCATACACATACACACAACACACACACACACGGCCCAAGCAGTGCTCCCCCTGGCAGGTGGCCCTCTCTGGCTGGAGCAGGTTTTTATGAAGTAGTTTGATGGAGTAGGGGCAGTTGGCAGAGCTTGCTGCAGTCAGCTGAAACATGCCAGTGGTTTGGGGCTTTGGCCCTTTCTGTCATGCTCCTGTTAGGCCTTGTTCCCTGTGGAGGCGGGGCAGGGTGCTGAGTGAGCTCACAGGGTGCAGAACGTACCCCCGCGCCTCTGTCGGGGCCTGGGTCATGTCTGTCCCACATTTAAGGGGGGAATTACGCCGATGTTATGTTTGGAGCCCAATCTTCCTCTGAGCAGAAAGCGCCCCATGTCCACCTGCGAAGAACATAAGCAAACAGCCGTAACAGTCGCTGAGTATTCCCAAACTCCACCCTGCCCCCCTCCTCTTCCCCCAAGTGTTTATGGCCCAAATTTTCATTTACAGTCAGAGGTAAAATGATGTAGCCAATGCTGGCCAGGAGATGTCTGGTCGGGGTGCGTGTGGGGGGCCCCGAGTTTTGTGCCGTTGCCACCCAGCACGCTTAATTTCGGCGCACAGAGCTCTCCCCCTGAGATGAGCCGCACAGTATATCACTTTTACGGGGGATGAGCAGTGACTGAGGGCGGCGGGGCGGGGGATGGGGGGGGGGTCAGGCTTTCAAACCAGGCCTCGTCCTCGGAATGCCAGCATGCGAGACGAGGAAACTGTTTGGTGAGGGCCTGTAATTTTGTGTAGGCCCCTACCTGTGTTTTTATTGGCTGCGGGGGAAGATTTTTGCCAGGAGCGGGTGATGTCACAGCTGCTAATGTCGCTAATGTTATTACTGCAGTTTTGTCTGGACGGTGATTCTGGAAACAGCTCAGACAGAAGGGACGTTGGGTCGCTGCGGGTGTTTTGAAAAGGTAGTGGGACTGTTTTCTAGAATACCACATGGTGGCTTTTTGACCTTCACACTTCTGCCGGGGGTTGTGGATGGAGGCGCATAAAATATGTGGGCGATATTTCAAGACTATTGAGTGCTGCTTCAACCTGGCATTCATTGGATTTTGATTCACGGTATTAACGGACGGCTGTTCGGCACGCTTGGAAAGTGAACCTCCTCCCCTTTTTCTCCATGTGAAAGACTGAATTACCTGCCTCAAGTAATCTTAGAATAATCGTATTACGCAGTGAAACGGAGATATACATCTTTATGGAATTGCTTTTAAAATGTCTTGAACTGGTTGTTTAGATTTTTTCCCAAGAACAGACCATTAGTAAGATTGTAAGATTAGAAACCAATTTTCCCAGCACCCCGCCCCTTCGCCATTTATCTGCTTTTAATGCCGTTATATGAACATTTGAATGAGAAGAAATGTACCAGTTTGAAAGGAACGCCGGTGTTGAATGTTCAAATTGAGGTTCTGCCAGGTGGACAACGACCCAAGATGCTGACAGAACCAATGGGAGAAACCCCAGGAGGGCTCTCAAAGTTCTCTCTCTCTCTCTGTCTCCCTCTCTCTCTCTCCCACTCTCTCGGGCTGTATCTGTTATCCCGTTGTCAGAGCTGACGGTAAAAGAGAGGACGAGAGCAGAGAAACTTGTGAAAAGCTGGCGGGTCTCCAAGGCGACACGTTTCCCTAAGTGCTGCCAAGGAGCCGAGCTGTAGAGAGAGATGCATTTCTGAAGGCCTTTAACCCTCATTGTCAAGGCCGACATTGTGCTGCATTAGGGGGGGGGGGGTTGCAAGGTGTTCTTTTGCAGTGCCGCATTCACCCCCCCAGTGAAACAAAGGGGCCATTGTGGGAAAGGGCAGAAAGACAAGCTTTGTTTGGTGTCCCAGAGATGGAGGTGTGTCGTAATGAAAGCAAGGCCTCCTGTCGATAGGCACGTAGATACTGTCTGAAGCTGCCCTGTTAAGACCTCAATTTTTTTGGAATGGCTATGTTCTCACCTGAAGAAGATGAGGGAGATAATAGTGATTATGATTATGATTATGATGCCACAGACAGTTATGGTCTTGCTGCTGAAACCTGAAACCTGTAGTGAGCCCAGGAGAGCGGCAGTTTTGCTTTCCTGAGGATGACAGCACAAGGCTTTCACCAACATGAGCCCAAAGCACATAAACCCCCCAGCCAGGCAAAACCTGATCAAAGTGATTAATCACTCTGTCCTCTCTGCTGGATAACACTGCCTTCTCTCATCAGCACTGATTGATATTTTGTAAGGACATTTATTATGAAAATTATTAACCAAATGAACAAATGCTTAATTTTGATAATCACAGATATTTCAGGGTAACAGTGGTAATAAGTAAGCAAGACACTCTTTATAGGTGCATGGAGTGGTAATATCATAAATCACACATCAAATCGTTTTTCTGTCTTTCAAAATATTAACGGGTGTGTGCAGTACCAAATTGCCAAATGCCATTAATAACTGTCGAAAAACTCTGAAGAGTCTCACTGACGTCAATGATTTGAAACGATTAGCTAGCAATGGTGCGCGTGATCCAAGCTGGCCGTTAAGCTTTTTTCAATGCAAAAGAGTCTCCCATCTCCCCCTATATAAGAAAATCTCTGGTAATGCTGTCACAGCAGTTGTTGTCTTGACCGGTCTTGAAATAATATTCTGAGTCCTCTTCGTCCGAGACCGTGTCAAGACCAAGTAAAAATGCAGTCGATTCCGAGACAAGACCGAGACCTTCAAAATATGGTCTACAACTCTAACTGGTTCTGTCTGTCAGCCACTATGAAACCAAAATATCAATCAATGTTCTTATAAACCAGCATTCCCTGTGTGAGTGTGTGTGTGTATGTCTGTGCACATGTGTGTGTATGTGGAGGCTTTGTGGGAATCTTTGGTAAGATCCCCCCCCCCCCCCCCCCCCCCCTTCCATGCAGAACCATGCGCAGAGAGAAAACAGGTCCTGTTGTGTTTGGCTTTTCTCTGCTGCTCTCCTTTGGCTGACACTGAAACACTCACTGACGTGGGCCAGTGAACACACCACTGTGAGGTTAGTCTGAGCCACAGGTCAACCACATAGAGCAGTCATCCTCAATGAGAGTGGTCATCCTCAGGGAGAGCGGTCATCCTCAATGAGAGTGGTCACCCACATAGAGTGATCACCACACAGGCTAGAAGGCGGTCAACCACAGTGTAGTCATCCTCAGTAGATTGGTCACCTACAGGGAGAATGGTCACCCATCAAGAGAGAAGTGACCCACATAGAGCAGCCGTCCTCCGGGAGAGCGATCACCCATGTAGAGCGATCACCCATATAGACTGATCCCACACAGAGCGATCACCCACATAGAGTCACTCACAAGAACCGCAGTCGCCATTGTCACAGGGAGGTCGTCCCACTTCTTGTGGCTGTTTAATTGAAGCTCCCTTGGGGAAAAAAATACTTCCAGACTCCCATGAAAGGAGAATCACTCTCTCTGTTTTTATTTTAAATAAACATAATTTACTAGAGGCTTGTTGTTGGTTTTGTGCCTGCGGTTCCATAGTTATTCAGACACTCTCACTCTTTGAGTGCCCAGATACCTGGAAGTTGTATCTGATTTGCAGCGGAAAGTTCAGGGTGTAGACATATAGTACACCACAGCAGGAAGGACAAGGGTGATTAGGCCGTGACAATTGGGGGAAGTCTTTAAACAAGGAGTGGGGGTGCGGGGGGCTGTCTGGCAGATTGATGAGCCATTTTCCTTTCCTGTACAATATTAATAACCCCCCCCAAGAATGCACAGTTCATGGGGACAGACATTCACAAGTGGGATTTCCCATCCTAGCCTTACCGCTTGTTACTGTTCCACGTCATGCTCTGAGGCTACTATTGCTCTAGAGCATGGTTCTTCAACCCTGGTTCTGGAGAGCGACAGGATCTGCTGGTTTTCATTGTTACTCTCACTTAATTAATCAGTCAAAGCAGTTGGTTACACAGTTAAGGTGAAAACAAAAACAAAAACCAGCAGAGCTGGACCAGGGTTGCAGACCCCTGCTCTAAAGAGACCTGGGCCTGTGTTTATCAAGCATAATCCCTGTAGGAGCACTGATCTTGGATCAGGTTTCTCTGGTCCATGTCCGTCCTACCCATTATGAGCTGAAAAGTTAAACTGATCCCAGATCAGTACTTCTACTCTGAGATGGTTGATATATATGGGCCCTGGCTAACTCTCTAAGTCTCGTCAGAGAGGGGAGAGAGATGCTTGATAAATATGGATTGCATTAAGACAATGATTGTGATATCAAAACTTTTAACAAGTTTCTAAACCATCTGTTGTGGAGCGTCATTAAACGAACAGACCTCAAGTCGCAGTGAGTATACTGACATTTGCTCCCAGTGCCGTATTCGACAGCAGTTCAACAGCCTTTTTGCGAATCCGCCAAATTCGAATTCGTTTGAAGTATACTGAGGCCTTAGGTCTGGATAACACAGTCAGACACAGTAGAAGGCAGAATAATGACATCATCAGAAAGAGGAGAGCTGAGGCCCCTCCACTTGATCCATCTTGATCCACCTTTATGGAGGACACCCACAGATCAGGCCTTGATGTAGCCGGCCTGCTGGGGCCCGTTTCTGTCCCCGACGCGCCGTCCGCTCGCCCGTCTTGATGAAGAGGCGTTGAGATGGGTGGCACGAGGCGACTCCGTGGCGCCCCTGTCCTCCGCCGCCTTTTTGGAAGATTACGCTTCTGACAATGGGGTGCATTGATTGGGCCACGTGGGTAGGGTCAGAGGTTAACGGACAGGGGGAAGGAGGGGTTTTTTCCTGCAGGAGAATGGTGGCCCTTGTTCCTGGAGAGCGTCCCTAACTCATTGCAGGCCTATTGTCTGGGGTACTTTGCACTTAACCACTGCGCACTCATAGACACTTTTCTGTACATTTAACACACTCCCAGAAGCCCTCGTCTACTGCTTGTTCCATACATCCTAGTCCTCCACCGTCTTCTTCTTTGTTTCTGTCTGTATACAACATGTCTTTGTGCGCTGAACAAGTGGCTGAGAAATAGCGGTACTGAGAAATAGAGGTACTCCAGATAGTGGGAGAAGGAACGGGAAAGTGTCACCTCTTTTTATTTTAAATGGTTTTTCTATCTTTACTTTGTTTGGGTTGTTTGATTAGACACCATGTTCAAGTCCAAGGCACAGGATAGCAGAGTGCTGTACTATAATGACTTTTTGCATCTGTGGACCCTGGGAAGAACAGAAGAAGACTTTCCAAAAGTCTCCCAAACCCTCCACACCTTCCTCATTGAGTTCTTGAAGGCTGGCCCTGCCCCCAAGACAGTGACATCAATAGTGTGTCACAGCGCTCCTGTACAATTTGATGCGTTTAACACAACATGGGGAATCTGTATAGAAAGCTCTGGCGTGGCTGTTCCTCCAAACTCCCCCCGCCCCCCCCCACCTCATTAAACGCCTGCTCTTCTGTATGCTCTATTGTATACCCTGAGAATGCCAGCTCTCTCCTCTTGTCATATCTCGCGCCCACCCCCATCATTTCTCCTCCGTTTTCTTCTTATCTCTTCTTCCCCTTTGCCCCCGTCCCGCCTCCCCGTCCTTCTCTGAGTATTCTCTCACCTCCTCTTCATTTTTACCCCTTTGTTCTCATCTGTGTCTCCCTCCCCTCCTCTCTTGTCGGTTTCTCTCTTCTTTTTTTCTCACTACTGTTCTCTTTCCTTCTCTCCCACGTTTCTCACTCCTGTCTTCCACTTATTTTTTCAATGACATGTAGTTACTTTAGTTCCTCCCCTCCTCTATCTGTCTGCTACACCCACAGAGTTCTCCTGGTGGGGGGGGGGGGGGGGGTGTGGAAGGAGAGCCCCAGTCCTGCATGGTTTGTATCCCTCTCTTTCACTACTTTCTTTGTAAAATATGTTTTTTAAAAAGTAGAAACGCTTGAGCACTTTCACACGCCCATACAAAATACAGCTCATTCTACCTCAGGGATACCGTTGTGTGTGTGTGTGTGTGTGTGTGGTGTGTGTCTCTGTGCTTATGCAAATTTTCAATCCAAAAATTATATTTTTCTACACAGTCTACCTATGGCTGCAGCATATCTCCATGTCTTGTGCAAACTTGAGTTTTCCGCAGAACAGCCCTATTGAAGGAATTATTTTATGGCAAGGCCTGATAGCATAACGATGTATTCACGAGTGGCATGTTTGAAATGGTCCTGCCACTGGGTGTGGACTTTAATTTGACATTAGATACAAAACACTGTGATGGTTTGAAAAAAATGATTAGATCAAGTCCAAACTATGTCTTTTGGCTCATCTTGAATCATATCTGAAGCTGGATATAAATTGCGATTGCAATCAGGCTTTTAAATAGCCTGCACTTATATTGCTCCGAACTATTATTATAATCTGACTGTGTGCTCAGCTGAAATCAAAGAAAGGCTTAAACGCACCACACCAATTTTCTCCAAAGTACATTACTCAACAATCGTAGATACAGCTGACATGGGACATTTAAGCATATTCATCTGTTTCTTTTTTTGTATTCCAGATGCAAAAAATGCATTTAAAATATACGAGTGACAAGCCAAATGAAAGATTGTTTTCTCATTTCAAACCACAAAGCAGTAGCAAGAGCCGTAGGTGGAATAGTAGTTCAACCAACACGAGTTTTTAGCCTCCCAAGTTTCAAGCAGTCACCACAAGCCTCATATTAAGCCATCTTGTCTGAACTCATGGTCCGTTTTATTTACGAGTTAGCCTCTAACCGTTTGGCACGGATCTGGATTACAAGACGGCATTTACTCTCAGTTACCACAGATCATATGCAGTTGGCTATAGCCTACTTAAAAAAAATAAGAATATGTGTGCCATGACCTAGGCTACTGCCACGAGGGACATTGAAGATATGTTTGGTCATTTTTGGGTTTTCACATTCCTGTGAATAGAGAGCTTTGTCATGGAGTGTCAGGTATGGAGGCAGAGCGATGGCATACGTGTAACCACTCATCCTGTGTGCCGTGAGCATTTTCTTAATCCTGATTTCAGCTGTCACGCGTCCCGTTTAGAAACCGTCTGAAGCTCAGTCGCTGGTGTGCTCTCTTCGCGGTGCGAGACCCTGTCCATCATGTGCTTTTTATTCTGAAGTCAGTCACCACTCTACCGACGTTTGAAAAGCGCTGCAGTTCTAACCGTTCTGCTTCCTCGTTTTCAGTGTCACGCATAGGCTATATTAGCTGTGGTGGGGGGGAGATATCGTACCCTTCTGGTGGATAATGTGTTCATTAGCTTATAGCTTCCAGTCAGAGTGCTTGCCCACACACAGTCACTCACAGCAAATCACTCCTTTCTCTTTTAGATCCCGGGTTGAAGTGTTAAAAGTGGTTGCTTACTAGGCCTACCTATAAAGCACTTCATGACCTTTGACCTTCATACCTGCCAGAGTCTGGTTGAAACTCATGTTCCCAGTCACTACACAGTCAAAAAAACATGAACTAATATATAATATTCATATGTAATATGGGTATTCCTACTCCCTCAGTTACATTTTCACTGGGATTGTAGGGTTGGGAACTCGTACGGTAACCTCGATCACCAGTCCACCATATTTAGGCCTATTCCTTTGTGTGGGGGAAGGAGCTGACATGCCAGACAAATTGCACAGCAGATCGAGGCCACGTCCTGTGTGACCATTAAATCACTTATTTGCTCATTGTATTGTTGGGAAGAAGCAGTGAACCTGTTTTATGTTTTCTCCTGTACCACAGTGAGACCCCTGGTTTTTATTCCATGCCTGAACTTAAGTGAACTGCAGCAGGAAGTTGCTGTATAGATTCGTTTTTTTCAGTTCTAAAGCTGTGGATCATTTAAAAATCTGCCGAGGTATTTGGTAATTAGTTTTATGGACCAAGTTAATCTGCAATGGACTTAATTTCTTGGAAAATTATCTGCTCAGCGCTGGCACCAACATTTGTGTGCCAGTTCATTAACACCACTATAAAACTTCAAACTATGCTAATATGTTACAAAGTGAAACTCTAACTGGCGAGGATTACAATTGCAGTTGTAGAGCCTGTAAAACATACGAGTACAGCACGCTGTTAAAATATTAATACAGAATTAATGCCCAGCTTAAAATGACTGCCCACCTGCATACTCTCACAACCTTCTTCACACACACCTACTTCAGACCTCCACACTCTCAGTAATAAAGGTACGGTTGGAGGTACATTTTTGTCCTCTAAGGAACAAATTTCTCAAATGTACCCTGAATGTACACTAATGTTCTATAAATACCTTTTCAAGCAAAAAGGGTACAGATTTAATTATGGAATTGCTGCCTAGGGGTAGGGTATTTTATTGTACCTGTAGGGTACCACCCCAGTGACAAGCGTTTGTACCTTTTAGGTACTTTTTAACGTACCTTTATTTCTGAGAGTGCATTTCCCAGACACCCATCCCACACCCTCATGACAGGGGATCATCCTCCTTATAACTCTCCTGGACCTTCCCCTGGGGGGTGGGGCTTGTGTGTGTATGTAGGGGGGGGGGGGTGGGGG
>CM056376.1:2187165-2363550 GCA_029718625.1 Synaphobranchus kaupii
CCATGGAGACGTATTCGCATTATGCTCGGAAATATCCGTTGCAGCCACGGAGTTTACCATCGCTCTTCACCGGAGTTGAAGATGTCAGGACTGCGGGCAATCTTCAAAAGGCAACCAGGGAAGGAGAAGATAATGCGGGGGAGGAGTGAGGCAGCAACTGGACAGGCTGAGCTCCGTTTCGACAGTGGACAGAGACCGCAACACTACATGTAGCCTATGAAGGAAAGTCGTGGAGGCGCCGAGGCGGAGTTTCTGTGCTGGACTGGTTGATGACATTGGACATCTCAGGACAGCGGGGGCTATTTTAATCAAGATGTTTGGCTGTATATATATTGGCATTTTATATGTTTGTTTGTGTGTTGTGGTCTGCCCCACTGTCTATGTCTTTTTGTTGTTGCTGGTGGCTACAACTGAAGTTCCCTTTTGAGAAAATAAAAGTTATTCTATTCTATTCTATAGTACCAGAAACGCCAAATGGAGCCTCCTGTTGTCAGGAAGCAGAGGGGACAGAAGAAATGTAGGAGCTGACCAGCTGGCCATCGTATCTGCAGTCTGTGATAGAATTGTGGTGCTGTAGGGCCAATTCTACAAAATGTGTGGTGAAAATGTAGGAGGCAAAATTTATTCCTAACTGCTTAAAAATTATTATCATTATCTAAAGCCAAGGTTTTCAACAGGGGGTCTGCGGACCCCTGGGGGTCCCTGAAGGTACTGTATGGGGTCCCTGGCCAGAATTGATATGCAATGACTATATACAAATTTGGGAAAATATGTACGTATTTCAAAATATAAAGGTTTTTTAAAATATAACCATTTTTATCTTGATGATGGGGGTCCTCTGTATGCCTTTGAGCCTGGGTGGGGGTCCTTGGATTAGAACAGTTTTTAAACCCCTGATCTAAAGCATTACTGTGCCCTCTTTCCTTAGCAGTGCTGTTGGGCAGCAGGTCGTGGTCATGCTCTAAATGTTGCCTATGACAGAAGCAGCCCAGAGGCAGAACTCCATGGGAAGCTGAGGAGCTTGTTTAATTTGTAGAGAAGGCTTCCGAGGCCCCTGCCATTCTTAGGCTCCTCCCACATTTCCATGCTGCCTCAGTACATCTCTGCCGCAGTCAGCTGAGCTCTGACCTCTCTGGCTATGACCTGTGACCTCTCACATCCCTGAGGGGGGGTCGCTGATGGATGGCCTGTGAGGAGGCTTCTGGGGGAGATGCCACGTCACCGCGTGCATTTCCTTCCGCGCCGCAGCGAGCTCACCTTCTGAGCTCAGGTGCACGCAAGGAGTCTCGTCGTCAATGTGACCCCGAGCGACGTTACGCAACATCGCTCTCAGGCTTACATAACTGGGCTCAACTGGGGCTTCGCTTCACATTTCTTGAGATGCACAGCATACCGTGACACTGCAGAGCCTCTTCTGTAAGAAGTCTCGCTGGACTGTTCTATGATTAAATTGAACCCAGGGAAAATGCCTGGTTGGACATAACAAATATTCACCAATGTCCATGCCATTAAATTGTCATGAGATCGGGGCATCCACCTAAAATCTAGCCTATTTCCGGGGTAATTGTAGACCCCCCCCCACCCCCCAAAAAATATAATAAACCGTTAATTTAAAGCCCCACACAGACATGCATTAATGACAAATGTAAGATAGAAATGTAAGCTACAGATCAGTTTCCAGTGAAAAATCCCTTAATGCCCCAATAGGCTTCACAATACAACCAGACACCATTGCTTTAAACAGACACTATTGCTTTAAACAGAATGCCATCAATAATAGATGCACACGGCTTTGTACCACATGAAAAGAGCCCACTTCCACTGCTCAAGTGAAACTCGGGTGAAACTAGCTGCTGTGTTTGTGCCGAAAAAGGCCAGAGCATCAGCACGGCAATGGTTATGTGAACCGAATCTCAACGGAGGCAGTGACACCACATCCCACAATGGGTTTGCTTATATAATGGTTTTCTGGGGCGCTTTCACTCTCATCTCTCATCTGCAATTCACCTTCCTCGCAACACCCCCTCCCCCCCCTCCCCCAAGGCAAAAGACCTAAACCTGCAGACCTTGACTGATGGATCCACCTGTACTACCCACACACAGTGCAAACACTTAAATCTACTATAGCCATATCAGAATACAACCTACAATCACAGCATGAGGGAGACAATGCCTTTTCAGTATACTCTTCAGTATATTTTATATAATAAGTATCTGCAAGCAATTAAAATGTTGTACATGTACATGCTCCAAACTGTGTCTGGAAAATTATATGGATAATCCTGAATGTGCAGAACTGTATAGTACAGTGTTTAATAGGCATATTCCACATTTAAAAATATACACCATTTTTCAAACTGGTAGCTGAAGCTTGCTATGTGTGAAATTGAGCAGCTGATATAAGAGTAATACATTAGTCAGCTAATTAACTGACTAATGTATTAGTCTTCTATTAGCTAGCGCTAGATCAATATTACACTGATGCTTCACCATACACAATACTACATTGACCCGACACCGATCAATACTTGGCAGTACTTTTCCAGTCTTAGCTCTGTGGTCAGTAATCCCACCAACTGTTCCCAATAACATCTGGAAAGACTGTGATTTATACTTGAGAAGAAATTAGTATTAGTAGCCAAGTTGGTGCTTGGTGCTTAGAAAGCCAGCTAGCTGATTTGCATGGTTTCAAGTTAAATATTTGCCCATCTAGATATGTAGTTAAGTAGTCATGAAGTTTGTGGAATCGTGAGTTTGTACAGTTTTAATATAGAAACCAAAATGGCAGTTGATTTTAAGAAGTTCCCCTTAGCATTCCTGTGCTGATAATTTGGCCAGTTATGCATCTGTAACATCATAAAAAGGTTTGTAGCATTGCTATCACTAGCAAGCTGAACCTTTGGAATGTGGTGCAATGGCTATAGTTCGGTACAGTTAAAATGTTTTCTGAAAATTCACAACAGCTTGCGAGTGAAAGCTCAAGCTACACCAAAAAGATTAGTCTTAAATCACCTTAATCTCTCTCTGGTTGCTTATAGGTAACATTAGCTTTCTCAACATACTTGTGAGGCTCAAATGAAAGCTAACAGTCCTATGAGCCTGATCAGGTTGACATATAATGCGAGATAAGTCCACCTAAAATTACAATGGATATGTTTTACTTATTAACTGTAACTAATAGCTTCTTCATGATCTCATGTAGGCTACTGTATGTAGGGCTCCAATCAAAGGTGGTGAGCCCCATGGTCTGGAATCGAACCCGGGTTGCACTTGTGCCAACCATAGACTGTATAAAAATAGGTGCCAACTGGCGCACAGCCCTGCATAATTGGCACTAACATCGCCGAGGGAGGGAGACTTTCAGCAGACCGGGATGACGATGTCTCACCATGCACCAGTGCCCCACGCTGGTCAGTCAGGCGTGCGTGTCTTACTCCGAACGTGCACAGTGGTTTGCGATCAGTGTTGCAGCGTGAGTGTGATTGGGCATTCCAAATTATGGCGAAAAAGCATTATTAAAAAAATAAAAACGTTATGGTTGTTAATGATTCCATATAAAAAGTTTAAAAATACTGCGCCAAATAAAGTAATACATTGAGGTAAAAAAAAATCCGCTCCGCACATCAAAAGATGCCTTATCGATAATTGAATTTGAGGACAGGATCACAAACTCTTTCAGCATTAAAGCTTTCTTCAGTGTAAAAAAAAAGGCTGTTGATGATTCCATGAAATTTTCACAACGGTATTGGCTGACTAGCTCGCCATCAGCTCAAAGATATGGTGCCCGCACTTTGAAATCCTGTACAGAAACACAGACAGCGTAGCGCACTACACAGTTTAATGATTTCACACTTTAGTTGCAGGGGGAGGCCTAACACCAGGAGTTAGCCTCACTCATCACCTCACTGCTCCTCTCTAGATCCTGTGAGTTCAGGTTCAGTGGATAAGGGGCTCATGAATCAAATTAATGTCATGTACCAGGCCTGCTCTCATTCCCCTTATGAACCTGCTAGACCTTTTTCAATACACCATTGTTTTCAATGCAAGTTGTAAATATACATAAAACATTTCATAAACACCTGCTATTGGAGGCAGAACACTATTTTCCAACACATACATTTCTTTAGATTAAGTTCTGACTTAAATGGATGAGGTCTAGCAGCTATTTGCAGATGGTTCCTGTATATATGTTTACAGTAGATACATTTCACACTTCTTAACCCTTTAAGTTGTAAGATCACAAATATGTGATTAAAACATTTTTAACTGAATATTGTAATGCTGATGTAACACTCACTACTGGTAATACTCCTAGACCTCTCTGCCGCCTTTGACACCGTAGATCACTCCATCCTCCTGTTGTCCCTGTCTGCAGCGGGGATCAGTGGCTCGGCCCTGGCCTGGATTGAGTCCTACCTCTCGGAGCGCTCCTCCCAGGTTGCCTGGGCTGGTAAAGTATCGGCACCCCGGCCCCTTACCACAGGAGTCCCCCAGGGCTCAGTCCTTGGTCCCCTCCTTTTCTCCACCTACACCAAATCCCTTGGCCCTGTTATCACTGCTCATGGTCTTTCTTACCACTGCTATGCTGACGATACTCAACTCTTTCTCTCCTTCTCACCCTCTGACACTCAGGTGTCAGCCCGCATCTCCACTTACCTGAGAGACACCCAGAGCTGGATGGAAAACTACCATCTCAAACTCAATCCAGGCAAGACCGAGCTCATCTACATTCCTGCTCTAACCTCTCCCCCTCTCAATCTCTCCATTTCCCTAGGGGACACTCCACTGACCCCAACGCCCTGTGCCAGGAACCTCGGAGTGGTGATGGACAACAGGTTGTCCCTCTCCGAGAACATCGCAGTGGTAACCCGGGCATGCAGGTTCTTCCTGTACAACATCAGGAGAATCCGTCCCTTCCTCACCACCCACTCAACCCAGCTCCTGGTCCAAGCGATGGTGCTGTCCCGCCTGGACTACTGCAACTCTCTCCTGGCTGGCCTGCCAGCATCTGCCATTAGAGCCCTTCAGCTTATCCAGAACGCAGCAGCGCGCCTGGTCTTCAACCTCCCCCGACACTCCCATGTCACCCCCCTGCTGATTGACCTCCACTGGCTACCTGTGATAGCTCGCATCAAATTCAAAACATTGGTGCTCGCCTTCCAGGCAGTCCGAGGATCAGCCCCTCCATACCTCCAAAAGCTCATCAGACCCTACACACCTACCAGATCCCTACGTTCAGCTTCCTCAGGACGACTGGTACCCCCCCCACTTCATACTAGCACCCGGTCTCGACGTCTGTCTGTCCTGGCCCCACGGTGGTGGAATGAGCTCCCCGTGGAGGTCAGAACAACAGAAAGTCTGACCACCTTCAAGCGCAGATTGAAGACTCACCTCTTCAAGCTGCACCTCTCTCCACCCCTCCCTACCTCCTTGTGACCTCCCTTGATTGTGTTTTTCTGAATCCTTGTTTAAGTGGTTCAAGCTGCTAGTTTAATACTTAAGGTTACTTATTGGCTTACTGTTGTACATGCCAATGATTGATATTGTGTGCCCCCCCCCCCCCCCCCAACCAAAAAAAAAAAAATCATACTGACCGCGCCTGGTGTTTGATCGTATTTACCTTTTAGGGTTGTTTTAACGCACTTGTTTCAAGTTGGAAAATGCACTAATGTACGTCGCTCTGGATAAGAGCGTCTGCCAAACTGAAAGCAATGGGGTTCTAGAACACTCACTTAGAATTTGAAGAAAAAAACATTCCAAAAAGCCTACTTTTAAAAGAGGTTAGGAATCCATTTTAAGACTTTTCTCCCAGTTAAAAACATAAGCAGATTGGATAATAGCACAAATGACCAGGAACTGAAGTGGTGCAGAGAACTGCAGAGGCAAATCCACAAAGTGTTTTTTTGTTTGACTAAGTATGACTGTCTGGCAGAATTGCTCCTGGGAAGAATACAGTGATGCATTCCGTAGGGCCGTTTGTGTTATTAGATATTAATATTATTGCACTGAGGTCATGATTAATGTTTAATGTACACATTTTTTGTTGGAGGCCTATTGCAACAGCAAGATGAGTCAGTTTTGAGGTGGGGGAGGAAAAAAACTAAGCTATTCATGGGCTTCCTGGTGGTGTCTAATTATCCTTGAACTGAATTCAGTTTCTTAACCACTCTTGACATTTATTCAGCATTGCTGGAAATCTGATAAAATGAGACATTCACACACACATTTATTCTTTTTTCATCACAAACGACTTTTCCCCCTAATGTTTAGCGTCACATAAGGGTTCACAAATCAATAGCAAGGTTACAAATGGATGTTTAAACAATAAAATAAGAATAATACAGATTAATTTAAACCTTTTTTAAATGGCGTGGATGAGTCAGTGACTACTGTCCACAGAAGACTTCACAAACAGAACTACAGAGTCTACACTGCAAGATGGTAACCGTAAGTTAGCCACAGAAGACTTCACAAACAGAACTACAGAGTCTACACTGCAAGATGGTAACCGTAAGTTAGCCACAGAAGACTTCACAAACACAACTACAGAGTCTACACTGCAAGATGGTAACCGTAAGTTAGCCACAGAAGGATAGTCAGGTTACAGTTTGCTAAGAAGTACCTAAAAGAGCCTACAGAGTTCTGGGAAAATGACTTGTGTACAGATGAGACCAAGATTCACTTTTATCAGAGTGATGGAAAGAGCAAAATGTGGAGGCCAAAAGGAACTGCCCAAGATCCAAAGCATACCACCTCATCAGTGAAACATGGTGGTGGGGGTGTTATGGTTTGGGCATAGATGGCTGCCACAGGTACTGGCTCACTTATCTTCATTGATGATGTAACTGCTGATAGCAGCAGCAGAATGACTTCTGAGATGGACAGCGCTTCCACCTACAGCAAGACAATGATCCCAAACATACCGCTAAAGCAACAAAGGAGTTTTTCAAAGCCAAAGACTGGAAAATTCTTGACTGGCCAAGTCAGTCACCCGATCTGAATCCAATTGAACATGCGTCTCATATGCTGAAAATAAAACGTAAGACGACAACCCCCTGAAACAAGCAGGAGCTTAAGATGGCTGCAGTACAGGCCTGGCAGAGCATCACCAGAGAAGATACACAGCACCTGGTGATGTCTATGGGTCACAGACTTCAAGCAGTCATTGAATGCATACGATATACGATAAGTACAAAAAATTACTACTTTCATTTCCGTAACAATAATATTTCCCAAAGATTACGGTGCCCTGAAATGGGGGGCTATGTATAAAAAGTGCTGTAATTTCTACATGGTGAAACCAAAGTGTATAAAAATACCCTTTTAAAAAAACTGTGATTCAGCACTCAACACATTCAACAATGTGTGAATTGTTTGATTACAAATTGTGAAGTACAGAGCCAAATTAATAAAGAAATACATCTTTGTCCCACAATTTATGGAGGGCACTGTATATAAGGCACTGTATAAGTATACCTGGGGCAGGGGTTGAACATTAGCCTTTGCCTGTGAACCTTAAACCCAAGCTTATAAACCTTAGATGCAGTATATCTATTTTTTGTTGTTGTTGTTGTTGTTCGCAATATTAAACTGTACTGCTCTCAACAAATAACCAAATAAATAAATAAATAAATACATGCAGAATTTCATGTTCATGTTCCCCAGTTGTCACACATCTACACATTTCCTTTGAAATGTTAGAAAGAATTTGGACTACACTATTTACTCAACTTCAAAAGCAACAGAAAACCACTTTGATCATATTTCTATCTTGCCCATACTTTATTTATGAGGAATTGAGATCAGAAATCATGCAGCCACTTTAGGGCAGTGACAGTCAAAAAAAGCTTTTAAGGTCAAAATGATTAATTAGAAACTAGTTGTTGCCTGAAACCTTATCCTATACAAGCAGACTGACTATAAAAAATACACTGATTGATAGAGCAAAGTAAATGAAAGGCAAGCTCTGGCCCGGCATGCTCCTATCAGTGTCCTATGCCTTTATGAGTGTGTCCTTCTCCCTGTGTAAATACAGGTGTGCCCAAGCAAGGAGGAGCCAGAGCAAACCAAAGAAAAAAAAACACGGGGGGGCGGGGGGGCGGGGGGGGCGGTGTGTGCCTTATGTTAACATTTCCCATTCACCTGACTCCTCGATATATATATGCGTTTATTTAGGAATACTCATTAGCTGTTGCAAGCGCAGTCACATACACAACTCTGGACACTAAAGAGAGCCTCACAGTCTTTTAAATTACATGCCATAGTTGTGGCATAGTGAACAAATTCACCACTTGTGTAGGGTGGACTCGGGTGTACAACCGTTGGACCAGCATGCTGAATAACAGCCAATAACAGTGTGACCATATTGGGCATCACAGCCAAGCTAGACTGAGACATATACGTTTTGTGACCACTGAAAATATATCAGCTAGGTGCAGTAGACAAGATTTTTTCAATATAATTTTGGCGAAATTATTAAATTTACTCATTATATTCCAGCAGCTATCAATAAATCAAGTGTTCTGGGAAGAAATCTGGGTTCTGTGAGTGTCCTGGGCTCTGTATTAGGCTGTCAAAAAATCCCAACCCGGTCTTCTAAAAAGCTAGCTGCATAGGGCTAGCTATGTAGCTACCAATCAGGGCAACTATCTACAAGCAAAATATCCTCCCAGTAGAATAAACCCCTCCCTGTCTGCCTGTCTCCGCATGTGCACTGGAGCATCATTTGGTGGGAGGGGCTTAGGAGAGAGATAGGAGGGAGGAGAGCAAAAGGGGGAAGTCTTTTTGCCTTGTATATTTTCAAATTTGCCTACTGCAGCTTTAATTGTGAGGGCCACTTGAAGGCAGGACGGCTATTTAATGCTGTGAATTATAACAATAATTATTATCCAGAGAAAGTGTGGAGACATTCATTATATTGGAATGAATGTGATTGCACAGTTTGCTCCACTGTCAGAAGGAGAATGAAGATGAGAAATGACACAAGGGTGAACCATGCAGTTTAGCCAAGCCAATTAAAAATCTTTCAATTAGATGTACCTTGTGCACTACAGATGGTACATTATGTCAACAGAAGACATCTTACTCTACACACATTTACAAATGTGTTTGCTGAAAATAAATTCAGTACCCTTACTCGCTGGAGAAGAATTTGAATAAACCACCATAGTGTTTGAGGCTGAAGCAAGTACAATGTGAGAATGACATAACAAATGTGACACACACACACACACACAGTTAACTAATGTATATATCCGAGATTACCACTGATACATTAGCCATTTCTAGATGGTAAAAGTGTATTTTGAATATCAGCTAAACAAGCTCATCAACCTTAAGAAGAGGCTAGAGATCTTAAATAGCCTGCGGTCTTAATCACTGGTTGGTGCATTATATACCATGCACTATTAAGAGGATTAATGGTTGAAGGACACAATGGTGTCCTGCGGACAAACGCTCTTCTACAAAGGTCCTTCCTGTTGATAATTGCTACATTAACTTAACAAGGGCTGTGTCCGAATCAGAGCCATATCCACTGTGTCCTATGTTCTGTGTACTAGCATACTGTATACTGCTTGCTGCATACTATCTAGTGAGATGCAATATGCAAAATTGTCCTCCGTACTATTATCAGCAAAAACCAGGAAATAAGTATATCATCCAGGGATTTTAAGTATGCTACATTTAGAGAACGTTTTGCTAATTAACAACTTTGTCATCCAGTGTACTCAAGTAGCAGCATACTCAATAGTATAGAAAAGTGTTGATTTGGACACAGCCAAGGATTTGCAAACCGGATTGAGAGCAGGGAATCCTGCCCAGGCCTCGGCACAGCATGGACGCAAAACACAAAAAAGTGGATCTGATCTGCTAAGGAGGTTGCCTTGAGAAAGGGCTCAAAGTAGGAGCAGCAACAAGGGCCCAAAAATGAGTGCAGGGCTGCGTCCCAATATTCTTCACTCCCCACCTCCTTTCCCCCACTCCCCACCTCCTTTCCCCCACTCCCCACCTCCTTTCCCCCACTCCCCACCTCCTTTCCCCCACTCCCCACCTCCTTTCCCGCACTCCCCACCTCCTTTCCTCCACTCCCCACCTCCTTTCCTCCACTCCCCCACTACCACTCCTCTCCTCCTTTCCTCCTTTCCTCCACTCCCCCACTACCACTTCTCTCCTACCCAGAAGTATGCAAAACTGCCTGAACGTTTTGAGTACAAATAGTTGCAAGCATTTTGCGGTTTGGAATGTCCTTAAAGATGGCGAACCTCGATCGATTTCCAGGTCAGGCAAGGACCGAGGAGAAGAGGACGGGTAAAATAAGCGATTGGAATCCACCCCTAGTTGTGGTTTTAGGTCAGGAGCCCTCAATCTTATCCAGTAAGGGTCAGTGTGGGTGTAGGCTTTTGTTCCAATCAAAGCAGTAACACACCTGATTCTACTAATCAAGGATTACCTTACCAAAGACTCTAGTGGTTGATTACTAGAATCAGGTGTGTAAGGGCTTGATTGGAACAAAAGCCTGTACCCACACCGGGGCTGCATTCAAATACAATTTAACACACTCCCTTCCCTTGCTCACTTCCCTCGAGGGAGCCATCTTGTGACGCAATTAGCTACGTGCAGCAAGCAAACTTTAAAGTAGTGATGTTACGCTTGATACCGAAGCTTCGGAGCATGCGTCCAAAATGTGAAGCAATTTAATCCAAAGCACTGTGCCGATGCTTGTTTCGTATGACCAGAAGCATGTGATCAATGACGTCCAAAGCTTCGTTTCGTCAGTCAAACACGTCACTGGTTTGGTTTTGGTGTCGGATTTTTGCATTGGGTTTGAAGCAAGCTGTATATTTGAAGACGTGGTGTGCTACAAGCACATTCGCTGTTCAGTATCAAAAACACTTCACGGCCAAATTGAAACTCACTCACTGTCATCCATGTGTATTTCACTCTTATTGAGCCTTCATACATTTTCTGGCAACATGCTTAAACAGAAAAACGTTTATATAGGCCTACTTAAAAAAAAATGTAGACTAAACTTTTGCTACAGAAATAAACAAAGAGTCTAATCCTGATCTCTCCATGCTTATTGCTGCATGCTAACCTCTCACCAATATTATTCAATGGTGGTAGTTGTAGGCCTGCTTTAATTAAATGTGTATATAGCCTACACGTAGTAGATATAATTTTTTGTTAGGGTGTGTGTTCGCTGGCTGTATAAATAGGCTTATTTGATAATTATTCATACCCCAAAAATAATAAAAAATATAATATATACTATATAGGCTAGGCATCTCATTACATTACAGAACACTCGTAAAAATATGTATTGAGTTGTTACAGTACAGTCATTGGTTAGGCTAATATAGCCTATAATGTTAGTAGGCTATATTATATGAATATTAAATTATATATTATTAGTATATTATAATACTGTATGTATTTGCTGGGAAACATTTAACGTTAATGTGCACGCTGCTTCCATAGACTGCTTCACGTCCAACTTTGACATATGCGCTAAATTCTTTTGACCAGCAGATTGCACACTGTGTTAATCAAAGCTTTGAGTAATTAACCCATTTTCAACACAATGGGCCAAAAGCTTTGTTGCTTCAGAAAGCTTTGTTTCCCCATCACTACTTAAAAGGTGCTCTGCAAGGGAGGATTGACAAGAAACAAACAAAAACAGAACCGAACCGCCCTCGCAATATTTCGGAAGTGCAACACCATAGAGTTGAAATGCGACCACCATATAGTTCTGTGGTGACCGCCCACTTTTTCCATGTGGAGCATTGCATTGTGGGATTCCCTTCTTGCTGGAAGCTTGCATTTTATACCCTTGGTGGAAGAGAGGATAAACGAGGGAGCGAAGGAATAGGGAATTACTCTCTCCCCTTTCTTAAATTGGATCCAAATCACCAAATCACACTTGGCTGCCATATTTCATCCTGGCATTTTGGGGATTCCCCCCTTGAAGCAAGGGAAGGGAACGACAGGAAGAAAGGATACATTTCGGATCCGAACGCAGCCCGGCCCTTTCTGGATAAGATGGAGGTTCTAGGTCAGAGGTGAGCAACGAGGGCCGTATCCGTTTCTGGCCTTAATTACCTAATTAGCCCTAATATTTACGCCATCTGACATTTTAGCTACAATTCTTAATATGAATGAATGACAGCCGAAGACTTCTTGTGTCCCTATATGAAACATTTTAATGTGATCTAATCTACCAGTGTTGGTGTAAACAGCCAATTAGCTCATTTAGCTGGGGTAATTGGTGGGAACAAAAACCTGCATACACACCGGCCCTCCAGGACTGGAATTGCCCACCCATGTTCTAGGTCTATGAGAGCAGCTTTTACTACAACACAAATTGTTGTTTGGTTAAAATTACACTTATTGATTATAAATGGGCCTTCTTGGTTATATCATACTTGCATTTGTATTCCTGAGACTAACACTGATGTTTTCCACTTGTGTATATCACTCTCGATAAGAACATCTGCTAAGTCACTGGTTCCCAAACCTCTCCTCATATACCCTCAGCTGGATCTAGATATATTTGATGCGTTCCACATCAAGTGCACCTGTTACAACTAATCAAGGCCCTAGTTTGTTGCACCAGGTGTGCTTGAGATGGAAAACATCACATATGTGGATCTGGCTGGGGGTACCCGAGGAGCGGTTTGGGAAGCACTGTGCTTGTGATTGTAATGCAAGCTTGCTTACTCAATACCAGGGAAAATGGCTGCCCTCTTAGGCCAGAATGGTCAATCCTGCCCAAGGGGCTTGACAGAAATAAATCTAGAAGCCCAGATGCATTTCTTTTCAATTACTTTGTTCAACCATTTTACTGATTACTGCATGAAAAATGGATGATTGCGTAGGGTGGTTTTTTTGATTTACGAAAAGAAAAATCATGGGAGTTTTGATGAAATGCCATCCTTTCTGGTTCTTCATCCACACAGTGCCATACACAGATTATAATGGTCAAATCATATTGCCACACACCCTAAAGAGAAAAGAGGGACTCAGGTTCTTATTTTTATTTAAATTAATTGGCTAGTCTTTTCGTACCTGTTGCCAGGATGCAATGTCGTTTTTCAACTTCAGTTCCAGCCAGTGGTCTAAATTATCAGTTACCATACTGCAGATGCTTGAGAGCAATTCGTGCACGTAACATTGCCCAATGCAATCCCGCAGCGGCCAGAGGGTCACTGTGGCAGAGCCTTTTACAACAGTCATGAAATACCTCATTAAGAGATTGAGAAATCTGAACTATGTGGTAGTAATCTTGAATGGGGTGGTAGTAATCTTGAATGGGGTGGTAGCAACCCTTACCCAACCATCCCATCCCATCCCATCCCATCCCATCCCATCCCATCCCATCCCATCCCATCCCATCCCATCCCATCCCATATCTTAGAGATGCAATAGTACAGGGATAGGAAACCCTGGTCCTGGAGAGCCGCAGGGTCTGCTGGTTTTTGTTTTCACCTTAAATACAGCAACTACTTAAACCAAAGAAACCAGGTGAGGTGAGTTAACTGTGTAACAAACTGCTTTAATTGATCAATTAAGTGGAGAGTAACAACTAAAACCAGCAGACCCTGCGGCTCTCCAGGACCAGGGTTCCCTACCCCTGCAATAGAACAATGATTGGTTTAAAAAAAACACCAATAGATTCAAGGCTGTGGTTAGCATCATTAGCAACAATAAAATTCGTGCCAGAAACAACTCGGCTGCAGCATCTTCTACAGAGCCTGTGAGCAGGTGCATTGACTTTTAAGCAGTTGGGGGCAGAAAAGCCTATCTCACATTCTCCATGCCCTCTAGGGAATTCATCAAACCCAACAGCTGTGGCTCAATTGACAATAAAAGAGCTCTGAGACAATAGCTGATATAGCAACTACTAACAAGCTGGATAATATTTCTGAATTTTCACCACAATTGTCATGGGTAGCCTAAAAGGACAAATTATTGTTTATCCATCTAGCAGTCAAACAGACTACCATATAGGAAAGTCTTCTACAAAACAACCAGTTTGTGAGACACCATGTTTGGCTAGATTTGCTGAACATATTCGTCAGTGCCCAACCCCTTTCCCCACTAATCTCTGCTATGCCATGTTTTAAATCAGACATTTTTAATTAAGTCGCCTTCACGATAACAACTACAACTGGGAGGTGCACCATCAAATAAGGAACGCGTGCGCCACTATGGTCGCTCAAATGGAAAATAAACCATCAATTCTGTATGGTCTTTGGATCCACGTAAAATTAGACAAGTGAACAATCCCTTTCTGAAAATTTCAGACACTGGGATAAATCGTATTTTCTGAAACGTGATTTAGGCTGCAATTTACGATTTTTTCATCCTATGTCAGACGTGGGTTATTTACCAATTATTCGATCTGTAGCCTATGCATTCGCAAAGGACGTATTCATCAAGAATATTGTTTTGATGAGCGTCTTGGTGTTAAAACGGCTGCGTTAAATACAGATATAGCTACCGCATCTTACTAATAATAAATGCGAGCTATTGGACAGGCGACAAATCATCACGTATGCATCTAGTATAGATAGCTAATAACCAGATACTGACTGCATAAAAAATAAATATGAAGGCCAAAACAATTAAACGAAATGTGACACGCCTTCTCCCGCATGTCGGATGTATCGTGTAGATTAGCTAGGTTTGTACGCTAACCAGCTAATGTTAGTTCCATATTTGTTTTCTGACATTATTGTTCAGGCGGAAAAGCACCCACCTCCTTCTTGACGGTGCGCAGCAGTTTCTGACGTATCTCTGCTTCTGAAACGTAACAAAAACAATAACACATCGTTGTTTCCACAGATAACGTTTATGTGGATTTTCACGTTGACACCTATTTATTACCTAAAGACATATTTTGAAAAAAGGGATGATATTATTTTTCTCTCACCTGCCATTGCGGTTGCCATGGATTCAGGATCCGAGTACAGCTCCTCACGGCTACCACAGACTGAAGATACTGTAGCTACTGTTCTGCTGATACCGTGGCGCACGGTGTTCAGCGCTCATTCCCCATTCAATACGCCCTTTAAAGCGCCACCGTGTTCTCCCTGGGCTGAAAATGAAACATAAGAAAAACTAATTTGACGTGCATACCTTGCATTTTTGCTACGGGTTTTGAGAAACTACACATTCATGGACGCATGCACATTTTTGCATTCAATATGACCGTCTGAAATCATGGTGCGCATTTAAGTAAAATCAATGGATACTGCACATACATATATGGTATGGCACGTGGCATTTGGATATCCTCAAAATCGGCCGTAGGCTACACGTTATTTTACCTCCTGCTGTAATCTTGAAAAAAATACTTTACGCAAAACAAGAGAAAGAAAAACAAGACCACAGATAGGGTAGCCTACATTAATATTTAATTAATGATACATGTTTTAACGATGACTCAGTTCAAGGGTTTTTGGTCTTTCATTCAAAATGGGACATCCAGCATTAATAAATACAATGATAGCTAATGTTCCTAATATATAATATAATATTCCTTATATATTTATATTTCGCAATAGGCCTATATTGTATAGCGTATTTTGAAATGCATTTAGCGCATAGTGCGCGCGGAGCATAGGCTATTCAGCTGAACCGTAGTCCGTATAAAATAACTACGTGGCGCAACAGGTAGCTAGATAAAGATGAAAAACAAAATTAACATGATTTTCTTTTTTCACACTCACAATCTGATAACAAATATCAGTTAAAAAGTACACAGATGATACCTGAAATGATCATGTATTATTATATTAGATGCCACCGGTATTAGGGGCTTTAATTGTGGAAAAGGATGTATCTTACTCCTTTTCTTATTCCTATCCTGTCACAAACCACAGCCTGAGCTTGGCCTAGAGGAAATTTGGTTGCAAACACACAAAACCATTTCCTCACCACGAAGATGTGTTGCTAAGCAACCATCTGAGGCCTATTAGTTTAGCTAATTGGGCAGAACCAGTAGATGCGGATTTTGGAGTCCTCTCACCATCACTGGGTGTTAAAATGGTCAGAGCAAACAAGTATATTAAGCGAAACAGCTTTGGAGGGAAATGTCATTTAGTACTCTATAGCTTGCGAACAGAACTTCTTTTGCCAGACCACCTATTTTGAAGAACAACACAACCTTATGACAAACAGGAACATAGAAACACGTAGATATGTATTTTGAAAGCCATTTATAGTCTGTTTACACGCACTCGTAAAACCCCTAGTGATGGAGTTCTGGAGAAAGAAACAGGGCATATTTTTTGTCACATAATTAGAGACTAATTTTACACAGTTTACAAGTGATTTCTAAGAGTGACTTTGAGATAACACCAGAAATTTGTACCAACATAAGGAAATATGAGTGACAATGAAGGATTTTACTTAATTATTGAAAATGTAGACTATGCAAAAGGTGTACAAATTAAACAGAATAGCAGCATTCTGCTATTGACAGCAATAAATAGCATTTGCTTAAAATCAATTCCAAAGTGTAAACCAAAACAAGACACTTCTTAGTAGTGGCCTAGTGACATTTCTATAATATAATATTTGTTTCAAGTTGAAGCAGCAGGTACATTTTTATTCATGTCAATGACAGTATTGTTGTGAATTCAATATTATCATTTAACTTACCATGGAAAACATCAACACCCACATTTAGTTCTTAGTTTACAGAATAATTATAGCCTTTCTGTCATAGATATCAATGAGAAAATACAAAAGCCAATCATTTCATACTTTTAGCCATGCCGAGTGTGATCACATTTAGCACAGGTATATTCTGCCATCTTGTGGCCAAAATGTAAAACCCACAAAACAACAGAACCCGAGACAGAGTTTAGTACGTCAGTTTGTTTTAGCATGTACTGTCAAACTCATGCTATTCAGTTAGACATTCTCTCTTATTCTAGCCTTGATCAATTTATACCTAAACATATACCTGTACACATACCATTTAATTTGAATTTGCAGTGCCAATCCCAATGATCTATTGAAATGACACAATTCCCTTTCCAAAATAAAGTTTTACAAATTTCATATTACTTGATAGTGTATTTATTCCAAAGAGTGATTTGTAATATGATTCTGCTCCAGGACAGTGCATTTGAATAAAAAATCCTTGCAAAACCTTTTTCATCAATAGGTGGTGCTGTTGACTTGCCCTAGATTAGGTGTTCTGACTGTTATTGCCACTGACTATATATATATATATAATATATATTAATAAATAATTAATTTCACTGCAGTTAATTTAATTCACTTCAAACTATAAACTCTGTAACCTGCTTATGTTATACGATACAGTTCAATTATTTGCAACCCAAACTACACTCATTAAGGTTTAAATAAAGGCTAAACAATGGGAGGAAAGTTTTCTTTAAACTAGGGAATTGTGGGTACGGAACCAGAGTTTATGGAGAGGAACGGTGGCATTAAAATACCTGCACTCCTTAGATGACAGGCATCGAAGATACAGTTGCACTGAACAGCAGTTGGGAGTGAGGAAGGAGGAGACGGAGGGAAACTGTACCATATCGAATGCTGTGATGTGCCTTAGTGACTGTTAGTAGCACAGGCTACATCTTGTCACTAAATGTAGGTTATGATATAGTTATTCGGAGAGACTTGGCTATATATAGTGGATGTGGACAACTGTAATATTTAGTTGATCAGAAAAGACAGATAGAAGAAGGGGTAAACATCTCTTAGATGGGTTGAGCATGGGTTGTATGGCATCCTGGGTTGTACGGCATCCTGACTTGTGTTCTTAGGCCAGGGATGGGCAACTCCAGGCCTCACGGGCCGGTGTGTATGCAGGTTTTTTCTGTCACCAGTTACACTGGTTCAATCAGCTAATTACTCCATCCACTCGTACAATTAGACCACAATTAAACGCTACAATACATGCATACAGGCCCAAGGGCTGCTGTTCATGTCGCGGAATGTAGCTAAAATATCGGATCATGTAAATGATTGGGCTAAATGAATAATAGGCAACTGGTGGCAGCAAGAACCTGCAAACACAGCGCCCCATGAGGCCTGGAGTTGCCCATCCCTGTCTTAGGTCAATGGGATACGGAAAACAGGTGAACACAAGAGTGTCTAACATGATTCCACCACTAGGGGGCAGCGAAGGAAAGCGGTGAGTTTCGATAGTGCAGGAAAAAGAAAAGATCTCCCAGGCAACCACAAATTGAGCAGATAGCTTGTGCAAGGGACTGAGGTATGTTGTTGTAATACTCCCATTCATCTGGATCAATGCCAAGCATGTTGCTATAAAGTCCAGCTTGTAGTAGTAATGCTGACTAAGATACTACAATGACAGGAGCATTTGAAGAATAATTTTCAACTGAACTTTTAACGACAGCATGGGAATTGATTGTTTTGCATTTAGTGGTATGTACTTTTGGTAACCTGACATCAGGCAGAGAAAAGTGTGGGCTGGTGTATATGACTAATTAGCTGATTGAGCCAGTGTAACTGGTAGCAGAAAAAACCTGCATACACACCAGCCCGCATGGCCTGGAGGGGGGAGGGGGTGAGTCTCAATATTCACCAATGCGTCAACACCTCCTTTCCTCCACTCCTCTCCTCCTATGCAAAACTGTCTGTAAGTTTTAAGTGCAAGTATTTGTATGTACAGTATACAATGTACCTGACATTGAGGGATACCTGCGTTGAGACATTAATATGTAACCATGAATATGTAATTAAGATGTGATCAGCAACATTAGATTAAAACACAAAGATCTGTTTCCGGGCCACGGAGGAGAGCAGGTGGTAGTGGAGGAAAGTAGGGTGCATTTTTCGAGTGTTGGGACGCACCCAGAGATTTTATTTCTGTACAGAGTATCACTGGTGCAGTTGATTGGAGACTTTGGCCTCCCTAGGATGTTGGGGGTAGTGGGCGTGGAGTAAAGACCCCTCAGGCATGAAGCTGTCTGGTGGATCAGCTGGCGAAAAGAAGTACAGATAATGGCGGATGACAGTGCTGGGGGCGGTCCTCCACAGCGCCTATTCATTGCGCTGCACCACCAATCTGCCCCACGGGTCATAGGCAGCCCCTCATTGCAGTCCCAGGTATTGGGGGTAGGCAGAGGTGGAAAGTCCAGGGGTCAGAAAGTAAAAGTCCTGTCATGTTTGTCTTCCAGCCAGCTGATTTCAGTAATTAGTTCTACCTCCTGGCTGAAGAATTGTACTAATTAGCAAATCCAAGCGATTAGAACTAAATACTGGGGGAGGACTTTTACTTTCTGAACCTGGACGTTCCACCACTGAGGGTAGGTGAGGTAGAGCAGGTGGTTTGAAACCAATTTAGCGCAAATCTCGGAGCAGTTTCTTTCAGAGCCACACTTTACACAGATCCGCTGCGCGCTGCAGCTCGTCTTGTAAAACGCCCGTTATTGAGTGAGCGATCGCGTGCTCCTTTTGACACTGTACAGTTTACAGGTGCCGGGTATTTAAAGTGCTCTGAATCGATTTGACGTCAAATAAAAAAACTGTGATGTTTTGCCGATGGGAGTCTTCTCTTATATGCTCCAGTCATACTTGTGCATCTACGGCTGGGGAAGACGACCATTATTGGATCAAGTATAAACTTGAGAGCTTAAAAAGACCCTGGCCGCAATTACAGCGTCTGCTTTTACAAGATGCGATGCGGTTTCCTTTTCCAAGCTGCTGTGGAGAGCTGTTCTGGAGCAGTGTATTAAACCCATAGTGCCTTTTCTTTATTCCCTCTGCGCCTTCCCCACTTGCAGTAGATCAGGGTAACACACAGGATGCATTTTCAAGTGCTGTCTGTATAGGGTAGGTGATTACAAAAATGAATGTAAAAAAACTGAGAGGTGAAAATAATCCCTGTTTTTGCAGAGGCTGGTGCGGGGTTAATATAAAGGATAACCAGCGGGGTTTCCCTTGGGAAGTATCAGAAGTCTACCTTTCAATTGTTTGAATTGTAGAGTATTCTGGGGGCAATTGTAACAGTGGTCAATTGTAACACAATTTTTTGTTACAATTGCCCCCAACCCTGAACACATGAAACTAGCTAGCTTGCTGGATAGAATCTCAGCTGTAGCTTGTTTCAGATTGGTGCAATTTTATGGTGTTGCAATTGCCCCCTGTTACAATTGCCCCCAGAATACTCTACCTATGATTGCATCCTGAACTTAATATTCCAGAAAATGTTTTTCCAGAAAAAGTTATGTATTTGGAGAATGAGCCTCAAGGCAAATGTTCATGATATACACAACATGCCCTTATCCCGGGATTATTTTACTCTTACAGAGCCATGCTATGCTCAAGTTTGTTTTATTAACGCTGATTTGCGGTCCTCAAGAGGAACGTTCTAGATAATCTGTGGATGGTGCCCATGAAGGGTTCAGCTTGTAATTTATGGTTCATTGAAATTCAGGGGAAGGTTCTGGTTTATGAGAAAATTAGTAAAAACTGAAATCCTGTTGCATATGGTTTTTATCAACCTCCTCTTCCGGGCAGCTAAAATGTGGTAATCAGCTATGCCTTCTTATCGGCTTATATGTCAAATGAGTCACATGTGCAAGCAGGAAACGTTAATGTATAGAGCATATCAGGGTGTGCAATCTGTGATAATGTAGGTCTGTCCAGTCCTATCTCTGATTTTAAGAAATTACATTTGGATTCAGTGCCATTGGGTCTGGCTTTGCTCCTGCAGAGGCCGTGTCTGCTAGTTTAACCAAAACCCTACATTATTACAATTTTGTGTGGACTTCGGAAATGTGTAAATTTGAGATTTTATGAAAATCAGGGAACTAACCCTGCTATTATGTTGGAATTTTATAACGCCTTTTTTGCTTGGGGTCAAATTTAAACCCCAAGTTTAAACCGACACAAAATATTTCTTTGAAATTATAGCCTTTGATCCCTAAATATTAAGAATCTGTGATAATCATCTCATTGTAGCTATAGTGAAAGTTTGTGAAGTTTAAAACCTGTATGGGAAAGCACCCAGAATCACACACAAATAAAAAGTTATGTTTTATACAGTTACCGAACCTGGGGTCAAAAATGACCCAACACAACACCCTTGTATCCATAGTTGTTACAGGACTTTTGAAAAGAGAATTATGTTTATTGCATGTTTATTGTGCCTCAGTGTACACAGTCACTAGGGGTGATTCCCTGAACTGAAATCACTGTTGATATTCAGAGTTCAAAGCAATGGAAACCAAATCATCAGTGGATGTGGGTTGCACCTAAGATTTCAAAGTCTTGTTGAATGGAAAAGCTCATCAAGTGACAGACTGAAAAAATGGACACCACTCTCCCAGAAACAGCTTTCAGAATCTTTTCTTTGCTTTTTAGCCGGTCCATATGTTGGCCTTGAATAATTCAGTCGTCCCACTGGATGACCTTCCAGAAATAGTCTCACCTTCACTTGTTGCCAGTTTAGGCTTTCTGCCAGTGAGCTCATCTGGGAGTCATCTGCTTGTTCATTGACTGGAGACCAGATACCCTGCCGCCTGGCTTGCTCCTCTCTCGCTATGCCCACAGTGAACTCATCACCTCTCCAATTCATGGGTGTTAATGGCCTTGCCATCGCAGACCCAACCAGAGACCATTCATTACAATGGAGACTGCACTCTTTATATTTATATGAACACTGAGCTGGGCAAAAACTGGTTTTCAATACTACGCCCCTCACAGATGGAATGACTTGCAAAAAAAATTCCAATTAGAATCTCTTGTTCCCTTAGAAAATTTCTGTTTTAAAAGCAAAAAGTCTTATACATGGATTGTGTTAATGTTGTATGTACTTGGTACTTGTGTCCTTTGATATATCCCTGTATGCTGTTTCACTGCTGAATGTTAACATGTGACTGAATTGTACTGGGGGGGGTTACACAAAACAGGATTACTGAGTTAGCTGGATAACTGCATAGAGTAAAAAACCTGGCACCCTCCCAAATCTGGAACATGGACTCAAGTAAAAAGTGCTGTTCCAGATTTGACTCAGTGCAGTTATCCAGCGAACTCTGTAATCCTGCTTTGTGAAATACCCCCTGGTCTCTCTTACGTTTTACACATGTTTTTATTTGTTTGCAGGTCTCTCTTGTAAAAGAGATCTTGATCTCAATGATACTACCTGTAAAAAATAAAGAATAAATAAAAAAGGAAAGGAAAAAATCCTTCCTAGTATGGCTTTGACGGGTTCTGATGCTGTAACTTCTGGTTATATTAATGGAAAGATAGAATTTGTAATATAAATCACATAGACACATGTATATTGTCAACCACAGAGAGTTTTTGAGAGAACCCACACCATGTTAAACAACCTCAACTCCCTGCTGGACCTTCAGGAACCCCTACCCCAACACTGCAAAAAATGTCTGTCTTAACAAGTGTTTTAGTCTTGTAATGAGACTTAAAATCTTATTTTTCTCTCAAAAGTGGAAAATATTAACTTGTTTTAAAGGGATAGTTCAGAATTTTGGACATAATGTCTCAATTACGACTTACCCATGATGTAGTTGATTGATGGAAACCATTTTCAGATAATTCCATGCTGTCCCTTATTTTGGACATACACACATTGCTAATGCTAGCGCAATTCTAAGGTAACTGCTAGCATCCACTACCAAATGCACTTAAACACTCCACAGTGCACCCAAAGCAAATAAAATACGACGACAGTCTATCGGGGTTATTTTGAGTGTTCATACCAGGGGTGTCCAATCTTATCCGGAAAGGGCCGGTGTGGGTGCAGGTTTTTGTTTTAGTCCAGCACTACAACACCTGATTCAACTAATTAACTAATCGTGCTCTTCAATCAAGACCTTGATAAGTAGAATTAGGTGTCATAGTGCTGGGCTACAACAAAAGCCTGCACCCACACCGGCCCTTTTCGGGTAAGATTGGACACCCCTGGTTTATACCATCATTTTTTAAGTCAAGCTATCGTTGAATCCTTTACTTTGTGCTGACCTATATTCTCTGTGGAAGTACAGCGGCAGAGTGAACGTGGCCATTGCAACTTGTTGGTCTTCTTTGTTGTTGTAGTCGACCAGTGGCGGCACTACATTCGTAGGTAATGTAAAGTATCGCTCCACCGCCGTACTTCCACAGAGAATATAGGTCAGCACAAAGTAAAGGATTCAATGATAGTTTGACTTCAAAAATGATGGTATAATCACTGAAAATAACCCTGATAGACTGTCGTCGTATTTTATTTGCTTTGGGTGCACTGTGGAGTGTTTAAGTGCGTTTGGTAGTGGATGCTAGCAGTTACCTTAGAGTTGCACTAGCATTAGCAATGTGAGTATGTCAAAAAGAAGGGACAGCATGGAATTATATGAAAATGGTTTCCATCAATCAACTACATCATGGGTAAGTCGTAATTGAGACATTATGTCCAAATTTCCGAACTATCCCTTTAAGTTACTTTTTGCTTGACAAGTGAAATTATCTTACCCCACTGGCAAATCTTGAAATAAGTAAAACTATCTCACCCCACTGGCAGATAGTTTGTCTTATTTAGCAAAAAAGTAACAGAAATAAGATTCTAAAGTCCGCAGTCGACCTGCATGAAAATCAACTCACCAAATCATAATTTCACTCAATTCAGAGCCCTCCATCAAAGATCAGATGCAAATAAAAAAACTCCAAAAAAACCCCAAAACAAAACAAAAAACAAAGCTGAGATATTTTACCATAAATCCGGGACCCTACCGTCAAATAAATGGACAGCACAGAAAACTGTAAGGGGGCGTGACGTGTGAGGTTCGAAGGGACCACACGCAGCGAAGGGAATCGCAAAATCTCTAAGATCCACTGAGACGGAGAGACCCCGTATTTGAGGGAATTTAAACGACAACTCAAATAACCTAGTTCCCACTCTCGACTGGAGGGAAATAATAAGGGAACTAGGAAAAAGGGGACGTAACAGAAATCGACCCTTATAACCGGGGGAATGTCGCACGAGAGCAAAGAATCTCGAGCTCAGTAAACACAATGAGCTAACAACGAGATGCTAACATGAAATGAGAGAAGGAGCTGCCTCGGAGGTAACACAAACAAAGGAACATAAATTAGAGCTAAGCAAAGGGAGAAAGCGACAAGCGAAAGATAACTCCCTTTATATGAAACACAAAACAATACAGAAGCCCCGAACGAAGGAAACAGGAGCTTAAGTAGCTCAGAGGTAACCACGCAAAGATGTGGATGCTGAGAGAAGCTCTGCAAAAAAGACAGGGCGGAGCAAACATCCACTAAAAGGGCAGCGCCCTAGCGTGGCTACCGAAGGAAACGACTGCAAGGAAAGAAATCAAAAACCATGACAGAAAACAATACAAAATATTTTTTTTGTAAAAATGTACAGCGCCATTTTTATTAGATAAAGAAGGCCTAGTGATTGCTGGTGGTAAGTGTGAGAGGTGAAGCAGTGTTGCTCACAGCAGTGTGTGTGATAGGAGTAGACAGGGTCTAATGGGGCTTTGTGCACATGATAGGGGCCTGTCATTCTGATGTTCTTTTGCCCATGCTCACTACTGCAAGATTGACAAGACTGCAAATCTCCGCAACGTGAACTGTATTGGGAGAATCGTATCGCCATCCGACTGGCCCCAGGGGCCCCACCCATGCTTCGACAGCCAGGTCTGGACTTTCAGTGCTTCTACTTTCAACTTTATTATCCCCAAAAGGGAATTATTTGTGCCACCAGTAAATACATACATATGAAATATACCAACATGCATATTGCAAACATAAAACACAGGGATCACAGCATAAAATGTCTCACGGCTGAGACCACTATTGTCAGAGTAACACTCTCCACTGCGCAAATATAGCATTAGCAGTAGCACTATACAGCCTCATTGTTGTCATCATCATCAACATTTTCAGTAATCGTAAAGTCATCATCATATCCACTGTCTGTCATAAGCATAATCATATCCGTAAGTGTCCCCACCATCATCAATACATTGTCATCTCGTTAGTCTACATCACCAGTGTCATCATACATCCTCTGTGTTTGGCCAAGCAGGAACAGGTTGAAATGGCAGGTTCACTCCATCCCCATAAATCCACCTGAGAAGCTGTGTTTCTTAGTTAAGAAGTGATATGCAAGGGAAGAGTTTCATCGCGAACCTCGGGCAAACATAATATCAGTTTAATCCTGTCAGTCATCCAACAGCCTGGGATTTCCTTCATCCTGGGATGACTCAAAAGAGATCTTGTCAGAAAGTGCAGCAAAACATAACCTCTCCAGATCTGCTACTTGGGTGACATTTTTTGTCAGTGTTCTGTGATGGCCAGTGACTGTGGGATTTCAGGCAACGTCCCATCTGAACACCAAGAAGAAGCACTTCAGGGATGTCACACTGCAAGGAATGTCACTCTGCTTTTAACTGACAAGTTCATGTCTGCCATAGATGGCTTTCTTCGTTCAGATGTCATATCCACTTTCATTCATAATCTTGTTGGCTCCACTCTGTCCATTGACCTGTTAGATTACCGCAGTTGCCGTGTATCCAGTTAGAGTCTTTTTGTCGGTCTGTGCTAAAAGGGGTGGATTCAATTACCGACTCATTTTATTACATTTCCTAATGAGCACAATTAGACCTAAGTATTGCTATTCTCTGCTCTCTTCTCACAAACAGCATTACACGGGGGGTTCTGGAAGCCAAGGCCTCTCAGAAAGTCTTTAGCAAACTTGAACGGGAAACCAAAATGGGACTGGCACAGCTTCACACAGCTTATTTACAATCGGGGCATCTAGCGCACACATAGAATTTCCTGAAAACAAGAATCAATTCCTGTTGCATATTTTCAGCTTTTCTTGGTTTTTTTAAAATACGCGTTAATTGGAGGTGTCTCGGTGGCGGAGCCTGTAGAGCATTGCCCATATGCTGTGAACTCTCCGGTTTGAATCCGGCGGCGTGACCCTTGCCGAATGTCTCTCTCTCTCTCGCTCCCACTCTGTCCAATAAATATGAAAAGCGCTAAAATATGTATGCTTTAATATCTACACCACATTTAAAAATCTCAATCTATTACAAGTATGACGATCGGGTTCCGTTGCACAATGGCTAGTCCCAAACCTTCATTATGAGTCCTTGCCCATGGAAAGTTTGTATAGACTGAAAAAGTGTCCAAGGTTGGCTAGGAAAACGGATGTAGACAAAACATGAGAGCAGTAGTCTTGTCACAGTTACCAAGGCAGGGCCCTGCTCTTTTCTGTCACAACACTACACCCATGGCCAACGGACAATAGGCTTTTGAAAGAATACGCTCTCCCCATCCCCTCCATCTGAGTGTGTTTCATTTTTATATTTCTCTGCGGTTTGTGAGATTAAAAACAGGGTTTCATCAACCTTCACCACTCTCTGTGGTGTTTGCCAGGGTAATGTACATAATAACCTAATTACAAAATAAAAACAGAACACTGGAGAAACAGCTATGTACACTGCCTGGCCAAAAAAAAAGTCGCCGTTGCACCCGTCATGCATAGTGCCCACTGTACAAGCCTCTGGAGGCAGTGTTATGATCTGGGGTTGCTTCAATTGGTCAGGTCTAGGCTCAGCAACATTATGCAGCAATAAAATGAAGTCACCTGAGTGCCTGAATGTACTGAATGACCAGGTTATCCCATAAATGGGCATATTCCAGGACGACAATGCCAAGATTCATCGGGCTCAAATTGTGAAAGAGTGGTTCTGGGAGCATGAGGAATCATTTTCACACATGAATTGGCCACCAGAGTCCTGACCTTAACCCCACTGAAAGTCTTTGGGATGTGCTGGAGAAGACTTTACGGAGTGGTTAGACTCTCCTGTCATCAATACAAGATCTCGGCCAAAAATGAATGCAACTCTGGACGGAAATAAATGTTATGACGTTGCATTAGGATGTCGAAACAATGCCACAACGAATGCGCGCCGTAATCAAAGCTAAAGGCGGTCCAACGAAATATTAGAGTGTGCGACTTTTTTTTTGGCCAGGCAGTGTATATTACATTGGATCTGTATCAGATTTCTTCCAGCAATGTTTTCACTCGTTTAAAACGTATACACAGGTCAACAGTGGGTCCCTGATCAATAAACAAAAATTGCTCTCTTATTGGCTTCACCCTATACAATATACTATATCTGTTGAACAAGCCAGGAGATTAGTGAATTGGGGGTCATGTGGTATTTCTTTAGACACGGATCCATTTACGAATAAGCCCTTTAGTTTGCATTTGCAGGGGAGGCACAGTGTGACTGCTCAGAGCCACCTGAAGCGAGGTAAAATTTTGTTCAAACAAGGAAGCCTTGGACTGAGTTCTGCAAAGGAGTCTACTGATCTTCAGCCTTACTCTTCAATGCATCTCTATATGGCAGTAATAGTAATAGTATAATAGTATTTAGAATAGAATTATAGTACAGCTGATTTACCCACAGCTTACTGTGAACTACATTCAATGTTCATTACTAGGGATAGCTGCTACGTTATGTGAAGGATGTGCTTTGTCTTATCTGTTCTGTAGTTACTTTGATGACCTTTCTGTATGCACTTATTGTATGACGCTTTGGATAAAATCGTCTGCTAAATGACTGTAATGTAATGGTAAGAAGAACTAGTGAGACGTTGCATGAATAGCAATGAAGCAGGTTGTAACGTAAGCTCTTTTTTATGTTAAGGGTGGTTGATTTGGAGGCATAACGATGATGCGCTATAACCGACTTTGTTGGTACAATGAATTGTGACAATCATCTCATGAAGGATTGTTAAAGAAACCAATACTTCTTATTCCAATCCAGATTTACCAAAGTATAAACCCTCCTGTCCTTTTAAGACAGTTTAACATCAGTTGGTACAACAGTTGTGTCCTGTATATAGGCCTATACACTTGTATCAATTTGCGTTGAATAGCATTGCACATTAACGTAATGGCGGGCATCTTTTGGAAAACCAATGGCCAAATAGTTAGATGTCAAAGTTCATCACTGGTTTATTTAAAAAATAAGAATAATAGATTATGTAGCCTCCAAATACAAAGTATAGGAAACAATGGGTAGGCTATAGGAGAAATAAAAATAGTACCACATCCCTGGACCAGAAGGTACAGGTATTTATAGAAGCCATTTAGCCTGTTTTCCTCCGTATTTAATAGTGAGTGACCATTGCCCCTTACTGATCAACAGTAGAAATGGGTTGAAATTAAGCATATGGTGTTCGGGAACATCAATACGTTTTTCCTCAGAATTATGGAAGTGATTGCGTAAACGTCGTAGAGTGTACACATACAGCTCGCATCGTTACGAGAACTGTTGTATAGTAACGTTGACCTCATTCAAGCAGTTTCGTCGCAACCACCGTGTAAACATTTGGTGCGTTCAGGCTTTTCATGAAAACCGTTTGCATACTGTTTTCCTACCTGTGTTGTAGCTACCTGTACGGCCGCCTACAGAAAAACATTTCGCCGTCCTCTTTTTATGAATGTTTTGCACATTTTCAGCCTGTTTCGCCTGAACACTAATGGAGACCAAACAGCAGCGTGCGTCTCCTGTGGCGTTTTAGGATTATTTCAAACCATCAGTTCAGACGCAGTAGGCTATTATTTTATTGGAAGTGTGATTTATGTAGCCTGTTTGTTTGTGTAGCCTATTTAATACATTATGCTACTAATTATGTTTGACTTAACAAGTAGAGGCCTGGATTCAAATAACATTTGCCGTTAAATCTGATTCACAATTAAATGCAGGCGTTTGTTTTTCATAACAAACACAGTTTGGTGAGGACATTACATTGAAAAAGAAACACTCGAATTGCAAGTCCAGGTTAAGGTTTGTTTGAATTTCCAGATGCTGTCCAGGGTTGGTTTCCTGATGTTGTTTGAATCCAGGCCAGACTCTTGTTCCTGCGTCTGTGGTATAGTAATATGTTTGTATGCAGGTATCTACCTATGAAATGCGCAATGGCGTTTCACATTTTGTATGCCTCAGAACTTCAGTTAACTCCAATAACGCACAAACGCCGTAGTCAGGAAAGCCAGTTTAAGAGGTCTCTGTCTCCAGACAATGTTAAACTGAAAATGTTTTTCGTTATAGCCTAATTCGCGAACAATCACAGCTACGGTCAATGTTCGCTTGTAGAATTGCTCTGGTCGAAGCGCAGGCTACTGTAGCTGATGCTTACAGAGTGAGAGTGTTGATCTACTTTGTTCTGACAGGCTCGTTAAGAAGTAGCCGATACTGTTTCTCCTCCTACTCGACCTGTCATCGCCCGTAATAAGAAAATACTTTCCACCTCCAAACCACCACCCCCGTCAATTTCTTCAAACTCACTTCCACCGACGGGGGACTCACTTTTTAATAGTGAGCCAACCATGTCCCACCAAGACCAATCGGCTCCCACGGGAAGCCTCACCGCCCAAGGCCCCTCTAACTCCGGTTACAACACCAATCCCGCACCTGTCATCACTCAGACAGATTCCAGGGACAAATGGAGCAAGAAAATGGATTTTCTGTTATCTGTCATTGGCTTTGCCGTGGATCTTGGAAACGTCTGGAGATTTCCATATATTTGCTATCAAAACGGAGGAGGTAGGTTTTCATCCCGAAAGACAGATAGTTTGTTTTTGTAGTTTTAACTTATAGAGATGTTAATTTGCGTTTGTCAATGTGTTACCTATTTTTTAACATCCTAATGTGTTGTTGGGTAATTGTTAAACTGACATCGCTTCTGTATCTACAAAATATTTTTTTGGTTTTGCATCCCAGACGTTTCTTTCATTCGGATCCTTAAACCCTCTTTCAGCTTAGTGCACACAGAGCTGTCCATGGTAATGAATAGAACCTGGCACGCGCAACAACCTCAAAGCGTAACGACTGAAAATTGGTTAATAGCCTAATGTTGATTATTGTTACCTCCATATTCAAAATATTTCCATTCGACGTCTCTTATTCTTATTTCCAAGAGTTTATATGAATACATTAGCGATGTGTATAATATCGTATTAGAAGTCCAACTACACTTAAAGCACTTCTATGAAACCAAGGATTAGGCTGTTTGCCGGGGTAATGCACATAATAGCCTAATTACAAAAGAAAAACAGAACACTGGAAAAACGGCTATGTATATTACATTTATGTAGATATGCTACCTAATAAAGCTATTGATTCGACTGAATATTTTGCCACAACTTGCTTGGCAGTGCCGTAGTGTGTTTAATGTGTGGAAAAACAGATTGAAATTACACCAAATATTCATTAGACTTTCACGAATAAAGATTAAAGGCTGCATGTTGCGTATAATATTACCACGGTTTAAGTCGTTCTAAAAATAGTTCTTAATGCAGTCCTTATGCTGTGTCTAAAGAGCGTTATAAACCGGTCACGTCAGTACAATTTTAATACGCAAAATCATGACAAACAGTCAAAGAATAATAATAATAATATATTTGTTTATGCCTGTTCAATGATTGTGTCGTTTCATCCCATATTATTTATTAATAAAATCACATTCGTTGTTCAGTTGGAGATTCCGGCCAGGACCCGTTTTGTACAAATTGGTTGTAATTGGTTCAACATAGTTTCCATTCCTGTGCGCGTAATAACTTTGGGATAACTGAAAGAAAAAACAAAATGGGTGAAAATGACTTAAATTTCAACACCTTCGACATGATAAAGTGTGCAAATCCACCTCTTTATAAAGTGGGTATCGAGGACATTTTATTTGTATAATATTACATTCAGCTACTATGAAGAGTTACAATATATATTTAGAATATATCTCAAAAGGGCTAGAAATAAACAAAACAATAAAATAAATGTATAAACAAAATGCAATAAATACATGAAATAATATGTGGGCAATTGAGCTCAACCAGAAAAGGAAAGATACATAGAAAATGATTAGAAAGGAGGTAGGCTATATCTTTTAATCTCCATGACATGATTTATATAAAAAAGTCTGTCTCTTCCTCTTCTTTACCATTAGCATTTGGAAGGAATACATCTGGGAAGGTATGCCTCCTATCCAAAACTTCCCTGATAGGGAAATGGCTCCATGTGTGGAATCTGGAGTGAGATACCTGGTGATCACAGTGATATTGTTACTTTAGATAACAATGCAAATATAGGCAAAGTGGAAGTAAAAATGTTTACATTTACTAAACTGTTCCCACACTTGGCATATTAGGCCAATAAGTGATATAATCTCACCACCAAGAGATCTTATTTCATGCTGAAGCAAATAAAACAAATGTGTTAACAGGCATTAAAAATCGATTCATCAACAAAATGCAATAAATACATTTAATCAAATGTTGAGCTCAACCAGAAAAGGAGAAAAAAACTATTAGAAAGGAGGTTTATTGTATCTTTTACCCCCCTTGACATAATTTAAATGAGCTAATTATTTCTTCACCCCATGTCAAAAACAACTGAAGTCATCCACATGAGCAGATGTTTTTTGTCTTGTTTTGTTTTACGCAGGTTGCAAGAGCAGCCAAACCTTGTCAGAATTAATATGGTTCCCGCAATGGTTCAGAAACGGAAATTAACTTCAAGTACTTGGCTTGAATTGAAATATGAAACAACTGGAACCATCATAATGAATAAGCTATTCCATTTAAATGGAAACAGCGTAAAATGCACATTTACAATATAAACAGTGTCATGTCTGTAATGAGTTATTGGTACCAACCATCGGTACTAAAGAGCATCTTTATGAATTTCAGACAAACCCATTGTCCCTTTCCATCACTCCATTTGTTAACTAGACAAGTAATATATTTATCTTTGTGTAGAACACTTTTCTTAAAGAACAGCTTTCATATGTCACTTGGTAAGATGTCATTTGGAAGAATGACTATAACAAAAACATACATTTTTATACGTTAGATAATTATAGAATATGAGAGATTTACTGTGGGAAATTGGCAAAGTGACCCATAACGCCGCCTGAAAGTGACTCAATGCAACATGATATTCACATTTCAAAAGACCTTGAGTGCCATGCAAGCAACATTTTCTTCTGATTAGGAAAATGATGCATGTATACTGCGCGGTGTTTATGAAAATATGGCCAATATTCCACATCCTCCGCATGTGTATATGCATGTCTCTTTGCGTTTCTTCTGACATCATTGAGAAGTATAAACACTCTTCAGGAACATGTGATGTCCACGCCCTCTCGTATGAACCCTTACTGTCAAGAAGTGAATGATTTAGCCAAATGCCAAAAGCCTTTTCTCACGGGTTTACAAAAACAGGGGAAGTAATAGTTTCCAGCTCTGCGCTATTCATTTATAATGACTCAAAAAAGAGCACACATTCACGCTTTGAAAGTGCCTTGAACTCCTCCTTACAGAGCTTGAAAAAATAAAGGGTGAACCAGCAATGCTGCGTAAGTGGGTGCAATTTGCGATCACACCTGTTACCGGCCACTGCTTCCCTTTGGAATTTTCAACGGAAGGTTAGAGTGTTAATTCAAACCTGGCGCACCTGTTGTCCCCCCACACAAAGTGTTGGTTTTTCTGCTTGTCCCTCTCTGCAGGGGCGTTTCTCATTCCATACATTCTGATGGCCATCTTTGGTGGGGTTCCACTCTTTTACATGGAGCTGGCACTGGGACAGTTCCACAGAACCGGAGCCATCTCCATCTGGAAGCACATCTGCCCCATCTTCAAAGGTACGCCCAATAACCACAGTCTCTCCTCAGTGCCTGCCCTCTCATACATAGGAGTTTCTCAGCTGTGGCTGGCATGTTCTGATGCCCCCCCCCCCATCCCCACTCCAACTCCCCCACCCCCCACCCCTCCGCACCCCAAAGTAAGGGCTGAGGAGCTCCACACAGCCAGCCTCAAAGGCTGTCTGCTTTTTTTTTTGTCATTTGCTTCAGGGATAGGGTTTGCCATCTGTGTCATCGCGCTTTACGTGTCCTTCTACTACAACACCATCATCGCCTGGGCCCTCTACTACTTCTACTCATCCTTCTCCAGCACGCTGCCCTGGACCAACTGCGACAACCCCTGGAACACACCCAACTGCACCAACTACTTCGGCAAGAACAACGTCACCTGGACCAACTTCTCCAAGTCTCCGGCCGAGGAGTTTTACACGTAAGTGCATGTAAGTGGCTGGTAATGGGGGGGAGGGAGGGGGATACGAAGACCTAAGACGATGCTTCTTGTTGCTGCGAATGAGCTTGGCGGGAGCGTTAGCCTCCGTGGCTAAACAGCCACAAAAACAAAAGATTTCACCCCTTTTGTTTTTGTTTCCCCCCCCGTCACTGCGCACGCTCGTGGAAGAGCTCTGTTCTGATTTGCCAGCAGCTTGCCATTTACCACTTTTAAGTTAATTCGCATTCTTTTCTAAAAATGCTTCCACCTTAATGCCAATCTACCTTTCAGTGGTTTTTCTGTGCTCGTTGTAGCAGAGATAGCAATCGAAGACCTACCTAATGACACTGTGCGGTAAGTATGATAGTCATGCATCTGCTGTCTCTTCACCCCAGGAGGAACGTTTTGGAGATTCACAAGTCCTCGGGGCTCCATAATGTTGGCGGGGTCCGCTGGCAACTCATGCTCTGCCTCTTCCTCATCTTCACCATTGTGTACTTTAGCCTTTGGAAAGGAGTGAAGACATCTGGGAAGGTATGGCTCCAATCCAAAACTGATAAGAAAATTACTCCGTGCCTGTTACCTGGTGAGAGACCTGTTGGGCAAATGTGGGTTACTTCATGAGGCAATAAATATAGGCGACGTGGAAGTGAAAATGTTTTAATTCATCAAACAGCTCTAATCCTTAGCATATTAGGCCAATAAGCAATTTAATCTAACCACCAAGAGATTGTATTTTGTGCTGAGGCAAATGGAAAGAAATGCGTTCACAGGAAAAAGAAAAAAAGGCTCTTTTTTATTGGAGTTGGGCCACCTTGCAGTTCTATTGATTTACCCCCTCAAAGTGCCTACATTTTCACCTCTTGTAAATACCCTGAAAGCTTTCTGCAAATGCCTGTGCCTGAAACAATTCAATACAACAGCATGTTACATCAACCCCTTTGGCATTCATACAGTCTAATTAACCAGCCTATTTAGATCATCATTCCTTCCTTTTATTTGACTGTGAATGGACCATTTCAGTGTTGTCCATTTGATACAGACAGCAGACACCGTATTACTTTCACTCTACAAAACACTTATCTTAATCTCCATGTTTTACAGAGGCATTACTCTGTAGGATAATCATTGGAACATACAGTGCCCTCCACTATTATTGGCACCCCTGGTAAAGATGAGTAAAAAGGGTTATAAAAAATTCACCGTTTGGTGAATTAGCTTAATCTCACACTGAATAAATGAGAAAAATCCAACCTTTAATTGAAGTAAATCTATTATGAGAAAAAAAAAACCCTCATCAATAAATAATTATTTTTAACAAAACCATGTGTGCCACAATTATTGGCACCCCTGCATTTATATATAGAATAAAGTAATAATTTTTTATATTTGGTCGCACATACTTTGCATGCCATGACTTCCTGATGTCTGTGACCCAACAACATCAAAAGACTCTTGATATATTATTTTCTGGTACTCTTACAAGACATACTATGACGTCTCTGCATTTGAATGGATCTCTATGGGAATTGGGGGGTGGGACTAGATTTAGCAGTAAATTACGCTGGAACAGTATGAAATACATGGTTGGTAAAATGGCTGTAAGTCATCAAGGGTCTGAGGTATCAAACGAGCCTCAAACCATCACTCTGCTGCCAGATATGCAGTAGATATGGATGGATCACTTTAAGGGTTGTTTCTCCTGACAAATTTTCCTATTGAACTCTATGGAAAAATAAGTCAGGAGAAGAAACCCTTCAAGTTATCCATATATTCTATGTATAATATTCTATATTCTATATATAAATGCAGGGGTGCCAATAATTGTGGCACACGTGGTTTTGTTAAAAATAATAATTTCTTGATGAGGGATTTTTTTCTCTCATAATAAATTTACTTCAATTAAAGGTTGGATTTTTCTCATTTTTTCAGTGTGAGATTAAGCTAATTCACCAAACGATTAATCTTTTATAACCATTTTTACTCATCTTTACCAGGGGTGCCAATAATAGTGGAGGGCACTGTATATATTTTTTAAAGTTAAAATAATCACAATATGTGTACTTACCTATTTTTGGGCATCAGTCACCTTCTCTTGTTCTTGCAGGATATGGATATATATTGAAAGTGTGTAACCTGGGTGTTACACACTATTGGTCTTTTGGAGTCCTCAGAGCATCCTGGCACTGATCCAAGCACATCTAGCGAACTGGTAGTAATTGTTCTCCTGAAACCACAAAGAGAACTACAGTATCCCTCAGAATAGAGCAATGTCTGGCTACACGAAGACCTCTTCTGCTGCTGTTATAGCGTAAATAATCAGTGCGGTGTGGCTCGGTCTTTCAAGAACAAATAATAACTGCCTACTGACCCTTCGCTTTTATTGTGGTGAGTCACAGGCTGATGTCAGTACCCAAGGGATACTTTGTTTTGTTAGCCGGCGCAACGTTAACGCACAATGCCTAATAATGATGCTGATGGTGTGAAATAATTATGCAATAAATCCTCAAACAGCAATGTTTTATAGAAATAGATGACACACTTTGGCAAAAGTAGGTTAATGGTCCTTTTAAATCTTCACGAGATGGTAACCTTTGGGGTTAAGGTCACATATCTTCCCTTTTTCTTGCAAGTGACTAGAGACTGGTGGTATAGTTAAATAACATCAGAAATAAAAAAAGGCTGAACTGATGTATGTGATGAATGCAGTCAGACTTGGATATGTAATTTAGTTGGTTGCAGTCATTTTCTTGAGTGGAATTTGGATCCAGTCACAGGTAGCTGTATGGGTACTTCAAAAGATGGAATATGAGAGGTAGAAAGACCAGAGAGAGACACACAACACAAAGATTAGTGTGACCTAAACATTTTGTGGAGCAATGGTAAGATGGCTTGAATGGGGATTGTCCTTTTTTGGGTGGATCACCTGAACAGTTCTAAATGTCCTTAATGTCCAGGAGTACAGTAGTGTCCAGTTATGGAACTGGGCTGGTAACCTAATGGTTGTAGGTTTGATTCCCAGGTAGGACACTGCCATTGTAACCTTGAGTATTCCTAACCTGAATTTCTACAGTATATATATATCCAGCTGAAAAAACTAATACTATGTAGAAATGCTAAAAAGGTTGTGTAAGTTGCTCTGGATAAGTCTGCTAAATGCCTGTAAATAAAACACTTCCTCTTTCATCCCTGTCAGGTTGTTTGGGTTACCGCCACTCTGCCGTATGTGGTCCTCTTCATCCTGCTCATTCGTGGGGCCACCCTCCCAGGTGCATGGAGGGGCGTGGCCTTCTACCTGAAGCCAAAATGGGAGAAGCTTCTGGAGACCAGTGTGAGTCACGCCTGGGGGATATCCAATCCATAATCACCCTTTACATCCCCCCCCTACACACACACACACACACACACACACACACACACACACACACACACACACACACACACACACACACACACACACACACACACACACACACACACACACACACACACACACACACACACACACACACACACACACACACACACACACACACACACACACACACACACACACACACACACACACACACACACATACATTTAGGACCTGCAGGAGTCGTGTCTCTAGTTACTCGCAAGGATCGGCAAAAATATGCTAAAATGTATCTTCTTACAAGATACCAGTAAGTAACTGTATCGAAAAACTGCAATCAAAATGGTGGAGGAGTAGGTAACTTTGCAGATGACAGAAAGATATAAACCATACAAAATTAGAGGTGAGGTGCCCGAAATAGAAAATACAAAAAATGTAAATCCATAGTCGCTCATAAATCAAAACGCATTGAAAAGTGTGAAATCTATTTCTACCAGGCGGTATGCGTCCAAACACGTTGTTTACTTGGCACGTGAGAAAAACACACACGTGCAGTCAGAGAGATTTTGGGCTTTTGTTTGGTCAAGACCAGCTGATATAATTTGGTCCTTGTCGCACTGTTTAAAAGGGGGAGTTTAAAATGGATTTGGTTGTTTAATTGTTAACTGATGTGGTTTCCACCATGTCCACCTTAGAAAGATGGGCAGAGTGACAGCCCGCTGCCATTACAGAGGACCAAATGCGTAACTAAAGCTCTGGCCGATAATGAGATGCTTAATTTGGTTAGAATTTTCCGTTAACAAAAGCTCCCCTCCCCTCTCTTTTTCCCCTTCTGCTCCACTGTGGAATAATGAGCGTGTACCTCTTCAGATCCCAGCCCGAGTGTGTTACCGTGAGAGCCCTTGGATCTCATTTTCAGAAAGAAAGAGCCCCCTTCATTGCTTCATTCATCATAACAGCTGCTGATACCACAATATTGTATTTTATTTATCCTTTTCAAAAGAAGTTTGTTCAGTGGAAAGACAAGAAAAGCATTTTTTTTCTTTTAGGGTTTTGCTGTAAGAAAAAAAACAAAAAACAAAAACAAAACGATCTTGAAATGCCCTCAAAATCACAAGATGACCGTACACTTCTGAGGGAAAACAATCAGGAAACCTGTTAGCAGCTCACCGACACACGTACAGGTACAGCTGAGAATCAAATTCTGTGCAATTACAGGCTGTCAGACCGTGACTTCAACATCTTTGTGACAGAAAATGTCAGTTGCAGGCACTTGAGTATCCGCCAGAGGTCCTTAGTGAGAATAGCGACAGTTAGCTGTTAGCTGTACGGGTCACTTTAGAGCGACAGTTAGCCGTTAGCGGTACGGGTCATTTTAGATTCAGATTCAGATTCAAGAACTTTATTGTCATAGTTCAAGCACAACAAAATTGCAATTGCATCATCCTCAAATGGTACATTGTATTAAGACTTCACACATAGTTTACAAAAAATAAATAAAACGGGTATGAGATAAAAATATAAAATGTCAACGATAAAAAGTCTAAGCAATATAAGTACAAAATATAAGCAATATAAAGTATAAATACAGTTTAGTTTACTTTAATTTCCTTGAAGTGACATGTAAGTATAATATTGCACGTGCTCCAATGATGGCAGCATGTCTGAATTCAATAATGCCACAGCTTTTGGGAAGAAGCTGTTTTTCAGTCTATTTGTGCGTGTGCAGATGGATCTGTAGCGCCTGCCTGATGGGAGGAGCTTAAACAGATGGTGTCCAGGGTGTGTAATGTCTTTTATGATGTTCTTAGCCCTCCTCACACAGCGAGTGCTGTGAAGATGTTCTAGTGATGGCAGCTCAATGCCAACAATGTCCAGTGCTGTTTTGACAACATGCTGGAGGGCTTTTGCGCAACAGTTAGCCATTAGCGGTACGGGTCATTTAGAGGGGATGGGGGTGACCCTGCTGCCCTTTGACCTCTTTGCAGGTGTGGGTGGACGCTGCCGCTCAGATCTTCTTCTCCCTCGGCCCCGGGTTCGGCGTACTCCTCGCCCTCGCCAGCTACAACCCCTTCACCAACAACTGTTACCGGTGAGAGCGCTGCTCTGGAATCCAACCCTCTCCACCTATCCCTGCTCCACCTATGGGTGCAGGCGCCACGCTCTGACGTCCAATCATGTTGTTTCACGAAAAGCTGAGTCCCAGTTTCTCAGAACAATCTCCCGCATCTGCAATGAGCCTTGTGTCTGTGGTGTGGAGGACAGTATTCAGAGAAGGCTGAAATGCCATCCAAAGCGGCAGGAGTTTGGCATATACAGTGGATGAGTTAAATAAACCAAAACACCATACAATTAAACTTGAAAGAGACGCCAGTCTAGTGGGAAATGCATGGCAGGGTCTTCAGTGGGATAAATTGAATTGTAAGCCTATGTAAGATTATGTGTGTGTGTGTGTGTGTGTGTGAGTACACACGTCTGTAGTTAATGTAATTGGTGCAGGGTCAGGACGCACAGAGAAGCTTATTGAATGGTAAATGCTAAGAAGCAAATGAATTAGCCCCCTCCAGGACGAGTGTTTCAATAATGTTTTTGTTCAGTCATACCTATCGAGCTGAGTCTTCACCTTCATATCCTGACAGTGGGAGTGACAGATCACAAGGAGCATAGGGAATTTCGATCAACTGTTCCAATAAAAAAGAAAATTAAAAAAACAAAACATCTCCATACCCACAGAAATGCTAAAGGCTACAATAAGAATGCTAATAAACATAGACATGTGCAGTGTATAATTGACAGATCATGTGATCATTCATGATAAATGACCATATCCTGTCTGTGTACCCCCCCCCCCCCCCCCCCCCCCATGTCCATGTGACAGCGATGCCATTGTGACCAGTCTGGTGAACTGCCTGACCAGTTTTGTTTCCGGATTTGTCATCTTCACCGTGCTGGGATACATGGCAGAGAAGAGGAATGTGGAAGTGGAGGATGTGGCGAAAGATAAAGGTACTTGTCTTTTATCTGGGTATAGTTCTCTTCAAATGTACCCCTGTCCTTCTCCAAAATGTTCAGGTTGGCAAACTCTAGTTGATGTTAAAGACAAATATGTGCTGACCAATTCCTTGATTGCAAAAGGGCACTTATTCTAGGCATGGACAGATATGTGCAGTGAAAAGAATCACGTTTTTGTCTCAATTCTCATTGAATAGAAACTTAATTTCACAAGCCATTATACATGCATATAGATTTTTTATCGTATAGTAACAGCAGATTGTACCTGCTGAGGTGGAAGGTCCAGGGGTCAGAAAGTAAAAGTCCTGCCATGTTTTTCTTGCACCCATGAACTCAACCAGCTGATTTCTCTAATTAGTTCTACCTCCTGGCTGAAGAATCCATTTCTCCTCAAACGTGAACACAGTGTGTGAATTGCCCATTTGGCAGCTCATTCAATATCTATTGCTGTTCCTAGGACCCAGCCTGCTCTTCATCACCTACCCAGAAGCCATTGCAAACATGGTGGGGTCCACCTTTTTCGCCATCATCTTCTTCGTGATGATGATCACTCTCGGCCTGGACAGTACGGTATGGAAGTGGGGTCCACCTGGGGTCCACCTGGGGTCCACCTGGAGACCTTTCACTGAGCCAATTTGTCTCCACTCTGTTGGCTGTGAATGTTGTGTCGCCATGTTATGACTGTGGCATTCTGGGAAGACCAGTAACTCATGAGCGCCTCCTTATCTGCAGTTTGGCGGTCTGGAGGCCATCATCACCGCTGTGATGGACGAGTACCCAGAATACCTCTCCCATCGGCGGGAGCTCTTTGTACTGGGCCTGGTCTCCGTTTGCTTCCTGGGTTCCCTCAGCACGCTAACATATGTGAGTTATTCGACTATGTCACTGACGTTCTGCGATGCGATGGTTTGATAACACTGTTGATTGGCTCAAAGCCTAGCAGTATGAACTGAGTGGAAAAGTCCCTCAAACTAATTTCAAAGCATCAGCCATTTATCAGTCCTGGCGTGAATGAAGGATTTATCCCGAGAGGCGATAACGTCCCAATCTCAGCCTGACTTCATGTCATCCCATCACATCAGCCACGGACAAAAGGAAATATGAGACTGCGGAAAGATTTATTGACGACTCGCTGTCTTTGCAGGGTGGAGCCTACGTAGTCAAACTCTTGGAAGAATTTGGCGTGAGCTGTTCCATCATTGCAGTCGGCTTCCTGGAGGCCATTGCTGTGTCGTGGTTCTATGGTATGTCATTCAGAATGCTCGCGAAATGCATACTAACTGTATTAACTGCAGAATCATATTCTGGAGGGAAACTGAAGTGAGAATCTGAATTGTTGCATCTGGACTGGTATATCTACTCATTCATCCTTCACTTGTTTCTCACTTAGGCATCCAGAGATTCACCAATGATATTAAATCCATGCTGGGCTACACACCTGGAATTTTCTGGAAAGTGTGCTGGGTGGCCATCAGTCCCGCATTTCTAGCTGTAAGTGAAGAGAGCGTTCAGTGCTTTTTCCCCCCCATTATTTAATGTACCACAACAGTGTCTTCATGTTGTCTGATGTTGCCAATCCATCCCATATAAGGGGTGGGGTGGGTGACTATTTTATTCTGAAGTATTAACCCTTACATATTACACTGCCTGGCCAAAAAAAAAGTTTCTGTTGCACCCGTCATGCATAGTGCCTACTGTACAATCTTCTGGAGGCAATGTTATGATCTGGGGTTGCTTCAATTGGTCAGGTCTAGGCTCAGAAACGTTATGCATCAATAAAATGAAGTCAGCTGAGAACCTGAATGTACTGAATGACCAGGTTATCCCATCAATGGGCATATTCCAGGACGACAATGCCAAGATTAATCGGGCTCAAATTGTGAAAGAGTGGTTCAGGGAGCATGAGGAATCATTTTTGCACATGAATTGGCCACCAGAGTCCTGACCTTAACCCCATTGAAAGTCTTTGGGATGTGCTGGAGAAGACTTTACGGAGTGGTTCGACTCTCCCGTCGTCAATATAAGATCTCGGGCAAAAATGAATGCAACTCTGGACGAAAATAAATGTTGTGACGTTGCATAAGGTTGTCGAAACAATGCCATGACAAATGCTCGCCATAATCAAAGCTAAAGGTGGTCCAACGACATATTAGACTGTGCAACCTGTTTTTTGGCCAGGCAGTGTACATTACATTCATTTGGCAGACCCTTCTATCCAAAGCAACGTACAATAAATGCATAGCGAAGGTCATTGAAGCAACTACAGCAGGTCAGACAAAGCACATTTCTATCATAACGAAGCAGCTACCCATAGTCATGAACATTGAGCATAGTACACACAGTCAGCTATGGCTAAGTCAGTTGGAACTTAGGAATCAGTATCACCCCAATTTCAGCACAGCAGCACGTCAGAGGGTCTTACTGAAAAGTGTGTCTCCCGTCTGACACTCAGTGTATAGTTAAGTAAATCCCCCCAACCCCCCCCTCCTTCACCACCCTTTACTACAGCCATCTGTTTATCTGGGGATCAATGGATCCTGTGCAGACCAGATTAATTGATGTGAGGTGATCAGCGGGGATCAGGTTAACCTGCACTTTGGATTAATTGCCAGGGCGGCAGTGTGTGCGGTTCCACCACCAAAGTCTTTGCAGTCACTAAGTACCACGACCCCTCTTACCACGACGTGATGCGCAGACCGTATATATTACATATTATACATTATGTGAAATTACGGTTAAGAAAAATAAAAGGTAATGAGAGATCCACCATCTGTCTGTATCTCTTGCCTCGTGGAAACTTAAGGAAACCAGTTAGGAACGGCAATAGTGATGACTACAGCCCTCCCTACCCACGCTTTCAACCCTGGTGATAGATACACGACCCCCCCTCTCCCCAATTGCCCTTAATTCACATCTCCACCCCATAAATCCCCTCCGCAAATGTCAATTCCATTCACCTGCATAACTTAATATAGCTGCCTCCACTCTGCATACGTCTGTGCTAATCTCCCTGTTCTCTCCCCCCTCAAAGAGGTGACATTTACCAATCTTCCACTCGCCCTCTCGCTTATTTCTTTCGCTTATTTCTTTTTTACCGAGATAAAGTGTTGCCATTCTCATTCCCCCCCTCCGAGATGCTTCAGGTCATGTAAAAAGTGGATATGGGATGGGGAAATAGTCATCATTGTACTACAAAGGTTGCCTTCAGAAGCAAAAAGAGAAGCTTTCTCACATATTTATGTGTCTCGGGGACGGGGTAGAGAATTTAAAATTTGAGAAATTTATCTCTGCATTACTGATAAACATGTGCCTGTACTTTCCCAAGAGGAAGCTCTGTGTATCAAAACAGCCCAACTTGGAGATCATTGGAAAGGATGGTTATTTACATGATAGTGAGTCACTCAGGGTTCCCCATGAGGTCATGGATAATTTGATCAATCTGTTGTTCGTAACACAAGAGTGCAGATAATCTGTCCCCACCTGCTTGTATCAAAGGGCCTTTCTGGCCAGCTAAGGACGACCACGGTTGGTCTGGCTGGGGGAAGGGGGGGGGGGGGGGGGGGTGGGAGTGGGGGGGGGGGTGGGAGTGGGGGGGGGGGGGGGTGGAAGGGGGACTCACTTGCCTATACGTCATTGGCATTTTTGTCATTTGCTTCAGGGATAGGGACCATGGTTGGACAGCAGGATCTGGATGTTGTTTGCCTGCATGCCGTTTGCAAAAGCATGAGCCTCGCTTTCTCTCCTTGTTCCCCTAACCGGTCTGTATCTCTCCCCAGTATATCATAGTGAGCTCCCTGCTGAACCAGGCCCCCCTCACACTGTTTGACTATAAGTACCCAGAGTGGACCATCACTGTGGGTTACTGCATTGGTGCCTCCTCCTTCATGTGGATTCCCATATACATGGTCTACAAGCTAGTGTGGACCCCCGGATCTCTCAAGCAGGTCAGTTACTCCGATACGAAATTACCAAGCGGGAATTGAGCTTAAGGACTGCACCCTTACAGAAATGACAGAGTATGGAAATTTGAATTGGCAGTTAAATGTATTTGTAACACTGTTAAACCTATCCGAGAGCATCTAGCAGTGATTATGGTTGACCTTATTCCTTTACACCTGGGGGGTATACTACGAAGCAGGATTACTGAGTTAGCTGGATAACTGCACGATTGTGTTCTGTTGTAACTTGGGTTTTCAACAGAGGCCCGCAGACCCCAGGGGGTCCTTGAAAGTACTGACCAGACTTGATATGCAATGGCTATATACAGACGGGTGACAAATTAAAGGAAAAATCCACACAGTGAGGTGGTCCGGTGGCCGTTATGCTGTGGGGGGCATTTTCCTGGCATGGTTTGGGTCCACTTGTCCCCTTAGAGGGAAGGGTCACTGCAAATCAATACAAAGTTATTCTGACTGATCACCTTTATCCTATGATGAAACATTTCTATCCTGATGGGAGTGGTCTCTTCCAGGATGACAATACCCCCATCCACAGGGCACGAGGGGCCACTGAATGGTTTGATGAGTATGAAAATTAGTGAATCAAATGCTATGGCCTTCGCAGATCTCAACCCTATTGAACACCTATGGGAGATATTGGACATACGTGTTAGACAGCGCGCTCCACCACTATCATCAAAACACCAAATGAGGGAATATCTTTTGGAAGAATGATGTTCCATCCCTCCAGTAGAGTTCCAGAGACTAGAATCTATGCTAGACTAGAGGTAGAATCTATGCCAAGGTGCACTTAAGCTGTTCTGGTGGCTTGTGGTGGCCCAACACCTTACTAAGACACTTTATGTTGGTTTTTCCTTTAATTTGTCACCCGTCTGTATATATTTGGGAAAATATTTAAAAATATGACCCTTTTTAACTTGGGGGTCCCCCGGATGCCTTTGAGCCTGGGTGGGGGTCCTTGGATCAGAAAAGGTTGAGGACCCCTGGGGTATAATGATGCCCCCCCCCCCCCATCCCCTCCTCCCTGTACCATTCACAGCGCCTGGCCGTCTGTCTGCGGCCTGAGAGGACCGTGCCAGACCTCCAGACGGACTCCCTCAGCATGACCCCCATCCCCTAGAGCTGCCGGGGAAACGGGATCCAAACCGGGGTATGCACGTGTGCTGCTCACCGACGGGGAAACCTCCAACCAACGGACCACCTGAAAGCAAAACAAAACAAAACAACAACAAAAAAGAGCATCCAACAAAACAACAACAAAAAAGAGCATCCATTACATTTTTCACAGACTTGATACAAATCAAACTAATACAAATACAAAGGAAACTACAAGTCTACTGTTTTTTTTTTTTTTTTTTTTTTTAACCATCAAGAGAGAAGTGCTGTGTTGAAGCTCTCTCCCCTTGGTTCTGTGCCTTGGGTAATGGTTAAGGTAGGAGGGAGGGGGAGACGAATATTGAGACGAATAACCGCCTTTTCGGTAACAGGGAAGCTCAGAGGGGAAACATTCAAACAGGTTTCTGCTGTGGTAAGAAAGTTAAAATATATGGGTGTGTGGAAAAATTACAATAAAACTGTTGCCAAGTGTTTTAACTGGGGATGCTGTGTGTACGTAACCACCATCCAACACCCACGTCCTGCTGTTTCTTGTAAGGCTGTTGCCATGAGTCAGGATGAGTTTTCCTGTAAAGATAGCAAGTCACTGCCATGACTGTCCTTGCTGTCCTATATTCTCTGGCCAAACTACCCTTAACCCTTTAAGGAGTAGGTTTTTTTGGAATGTTTTTTTATTTTTTATTCAAAGTCAGTATTCTAGAACGCCATTGCTTTCAATCACCAGTAGTGATTGTTACATCATCATTAGAATGTTCAGTCAAGAGCATTCTAATCATATGTTTGTGAATTCACACCTTTAAGGGTTAAAATGTGCAAGGAAAGCCCTGCTTCATTTGCTTACACCTCTCAGAGGTGTAACTGTGTTGCTTGATTGATCATCTACACGCGGTCATTGTTTTTGATTACCTGGCTCACGTGTCACTGCCACTCCTTTGCTTTGCTGCCATTTGGAACACACTTGCGTTAGGATTACTTACTGAAGTTTGTGACATTGCTTTGAGGAGACGAAATGCAATGTTTATTTATTTTTTATTTTTTACAGCCGTTTACGTTGCTTGTGGTTGCTACCTGTTCCGCTATCCTGCAAGGGGCGGACTTTAGGGAGTGTTCAAGACCAATGTGAACCCGTGTAGCCTACATAATTTCAGTGGGACGTTTGTAAAACTGTAGCCTACACCTGTATCAAAATGTCTATATGATATATATATATATATATATATATAAATTAATTGATAGGACGGTATATGTCATTAATCCAGCCCACACCAGAATCAAGATCCCCTTAATTCCCTCAATATTCCCCTTGGCAGCCTTTTATTCTGCAATGACTGACATTATCAGTGGCCAATTAGCCCCCCCCCCCCTTCTATAACTCCTATATCTCATTATTTCTGCCTTGTCACATGACTACCCCTGTCTGGGACCAAAGAATGTGTGTAACTTCCATCAAGGCGTATGATAACAGGCAACACACTGCTATAATTTCCATAATAAACAAGCTCATAAATCACAGTGACAGAAGCAAAGATAAAACTGCTGCTCTATCATGAGGGTGATAAGCGTTTGATTTTAAACCCAGCTTTAATTATTTTTTTTTTTTTTACAGAGTAAAATGAATACAGGTGACATTTAATTTAAAACTTGTATGTACGCAAACTCTCCAGATGAAATGAGTGCAGAAAAGGCATTTAAGAAAGATTGAGCATGCCTAGTGAAACACATAAATAATTCATCATGTGTTGAAAAAGTATGTCCGGTGTGAAATTAATGTTCAGAGTAATAATAGTAGGCTATTAATGCACATTTTAAAAAGACTAAAAGTCCATATATACTGTAAGATCGTGGTTGATGTAATATTAGAGGTAAGCTCATTTGACGTGTGGTTGCTGAATGGTGGATGTGTTCAAAACATATTGTGTGACTATGAAAAAAGACGATACTTTTTGACCAACATGCAAGTCATTAAGATTACCTCACAGGTGAAGTTAGCAGACGAGAGACCAAATATGCTGCTAAAGATAATTTATTTTTTCCTTCAAACTGTATGCTATTTAGATCAAATATTTCCATTGCTTTCTGCCTTAACTTCAGACTTAGCCACGTCAAAGCTTTGTGTTCCCTGTAACAATTGTGTCTGTGCAACTGCAAAATCAAAGCAGTTTTTTTGAAAAATTATATTAATAATGACAATAATAATAATTCACTCAAAATACTCCAAAGAATTGACATGTGAAAGACCGTAAATAATTAATTTGGTTATTGTGTAAAAAAACAAAAAACAAAACAAAACTACAGCTCTTCCAAAAACAGCTAATTCAACCTTGTTTGTGAATTTATTTCTTATTATGCTGAAGATCAATTGGTTTAAAGGTCATAAAAACGATGGGTTGAACTGGGTTATTTGAAACGATATATGAAAAAAAAACTGCCCTAGAAAATTTTGCTCAGTGTGGGAAAATCAGGGCTTGGTTTAGCACGACGTGACAGCAAATCTCTCTCCATTATATATTATAGATAATAATATAAAAATGAATAAACATGTATTGAATCAATGTGTGAATGCTTGGTTTGTCTGCAAAAAGAACAGGACAAATGCCTGATGAATGTACAATAGCTGGTCCTCTGAGTCGCTACAATGACCCAGCTGATTCAGTTGGGCTGAATTAATTGTCTCTGGTGTAGGCCTGCACGTTTCTGAGGCACAATAACACAGAATCTAAGGAATGCACATGCTTTCTAATCTTGAGGTTCCTCTCGTTGAAATTATATTAAGAATCTTATTCAAGAGTAAGAAAATATCCGCCTCAAAATAATTGTATCAGAATCTCTATCTAATCGTCCCCTAACTTACTCGCTATTGATGGCGCTTGTTGCTGCTCACCACCAGGTTGTCGTTGGACACTTTCATGAAAGCTTTTAATTAACATGTTGATTTGCATCGAGCTGCAGCATTCAGAAACCGCGGACATTAAAAAAAGGGCCGCCGAGCTTCAAATGTTTTTAATTAAATGTTTTATTAAAGAGCGGCCTGAAATTACAGACGCAGCCCTGGTAGTGCGAGCTAACGCAAAGAACGGTGTGAGGGTCAGAACAAATACAGAAGAATATCATTATTCCTCATTCAGGCACCTCTGCAGAGAGAAAAAAAACAGATCAAAGGCTTTTGTGCATGCTGTTATGGCAGAGGTTTATGGAAAGTGAACCAACACAAGGGCGGAATGAAAGGCTCAATAGACACTCCGTAATTGTATACGGCAGATGAATGGCGGTGATGCCAAACAGCATAGAGCAGGAACAGCGACCGACACATGAGTCCTCATCGGAAGCATGCAGTAATATAGTGCACGGAGTTGCTTAACAAATTACGGCTATTCTCACCAAAGATACAGTATTGCGATCTTGATCCAAAGTAAATGAGACGGAACATCTGCTGCACTGAGTATGGCAGATATGCTCCAACCAGCTGATCTACTGCCCCCTTAACTATATGCGCAAGTTCCCATTATAGAAAAACAATTGCATTAACGACAGAACCACCACTGGAAATTGATTGTATCCATCGCACGGATCTGATTACATTGATTGTTTTTTGGACCATGTTGTTTGCGGAGACCTGCCGCCCGGGTCCTCTTCATGGGTCACCGTCTTACAACCTGATGGCTGAACACTGCAAAAAACCCAGCCAAAATGAGCAGGTTCCAAACAGCAGAGCAGAGACAGTGATAGAAGTGTTAATAAAAAAATAATAATTTGCAAGTTTTTCCATATACAGCTGACATTAGTGTGCGCAATAAACACATGCACAGGTGCACAGGGACAGAGAGAGAGAGAGAGATCGATGGATAGATGATGGGTAGATATATAGAGAGGGAGAGAGAATGAGAGAAAAGGAGAGAAAGATGCATGAAGGGACACTGTGTCTTAAGAAGTGAGAGCCTTGATGCTCCAATCGCATTATGTACGAGCTCCTTGCTGGAGTGATTTACGGGTACAGGAAGACGCCTCATCCCATTGAGAGAATCTCATTTCCAATCGCACAAGGCTGAGAGACACACTCCAGACTCACAGGACCTCCTGCACTCACAGACTATCATTAGAAAGACCAGAAAAACAACACAATGGGTGCAATTAAAGTGCATTTGTAACTTCTGAGATAATGAACATTGTACGTTCTATCATCGGCCCTAAGGGATTAATGTCTCCCAAAGACTGTTTAGTGTTGTGATGATGTTCATACATGGCTGGACATGCTACGTTAATTTGACAATGGATCACAATTCTATGTAGGAAACCACAAATTTTGAGATCTCACAAAAACAGTCTGGGCCAATCAAAACACGTACACAAAAGCTGAAATAATATATATTAACTCCAGAAGGCAAACTATGCCTTTAATGGACAGAAATGGTCAGACCCTGAAATGCTATTTGTAATAATTTAACATGAGTTTCTTAGTATTGATTACATTAAATAGAATTTAATTGAAATAAATGTGAGGTCTTCAGACAAAAACAATCTGAGGGTTTCAAAAGAAAACTCAGGTAAAGTATTTAGCTGGATATACTAACTAAGCATACAGCAAGTAAATGACCCCTACAGGGCTTAGGCTATTTATAAATGCCATGGGGCTTCAAACCGATATTTCTCAGTGTTGTTCTCTCCAATGACAACTATAGGTGCCTTTCAGAACATATGATGTTTGGCCTATAATACTTGTGCATCTTTTTATTATTAGATGCACCTGGGAATACATGAGCAGTTATATGAAGCAAGCAGCTTCCTTATATGAGAAGTAATGAATGTGTTCCTTCTTGCCTTCTATCACAGTGATGGGAACACAATGAAAGGACCGTTTCTCAGGGACTGCAGTTCGACAGATAATATCGCAGAGTATCTGAGAATATGACACTGCCATAGATATCCTGGCAGCAATTTCTCTTTGTGTTTCCGGAAAACTGATTAACAGGAAATCAAAGAAGCTACCCCACATCTATGCCTATCACAAAGCATAAGCCAAGACTCTGGTGTTCAACAACATGGGTTTTTTGGTTGGGTTTTGGCTTCTGAATAAAGGCTTCAATGTTTTTTTGTACGTGACTGTTTGGGATCAAAATGTCTGAGTGATACAAATAAACAACAAGTAATAACAAACATTTTGTACATTCACAGGGTCACGTTGGGCGTTTTCCATGTTATATCGATTTTGCTGTATATGTAATACATTGCTAGGATAATATGGCTACATAACCTTGCACTAAATTATATTCTTGTGTTACAGATCACATAAAAACACAGCTATAATACATACATAATAAGCTGGAGAAAACATGTATCTATGAGCCCCCCCCCCCCCCCCCCCCCTCATTTGTTGGGGACAATAGCCTACTCTAGCCTAAGTAGGCCTAATCATTCACAATTTAAAAAATTTGATTGTAAAAACTCTAGCCTATTCTAAAAGTTGCTGGTAGCAATGAGGCAGGGACTGAGGTAATATGTGACCTCTTGTTAATTTTAGTAAGAATCCTTGCAGCAGAACTTTGTACCAACTAGATCTGATTAACAAACTAACTATTTACACTTGAATACTCGGAATTACACTCATCAAATCTTGAGGAAGTGCAAGCATTAATGACTGTATCCTTGAAATATAAAAATGAGCTGATTCTTGATAAATCCCATTGTCACAAGTTGCATGCCTGACGAGTCTTCATAATATGTTTATCAAATCCCAAAACAGGGTCAAGGGTAAGATCAAATATTTTGTATTCTGTTTCACATTTGGAATAGCCTAAGTGTCCCGAGACCACAACAGAGCAGACAGGATCAAGACTTTTGAAAATGCTCTTTCGAAACACATTTCTGTACGTTGCTCGAACCTGGAGGCTTTAGGACCCAGCAGGGCAGCAATACAGAGCTTATCTCTGCTTCTTCCTCCTATGCCCAGCCCCATCACCACCACCAGGAATCCGACCAATGTTTACAATCATGCATTACAGTCACTCTTGTTTTATTCTGCAATTAATTCTATTTTGTTCGTTTGCTAACGGACAACACGAATCAAAGTGGAATGACAGGCCGTTTGTGGTCCTGAAAAACCAAAACATAGGTAAGGATATTTATTTTTACATCGAAAAGAGCCTACAAACACCGAAGCCCGGCCGTCTACCCAGGGCTTTGGAGTTGGAAGGCTATCATATCGGCGTCATTGAATGCTGGAATTGGCACAGCGTTTACAAAGGAGTGGCCTACTAAAATAAATGCATATTTTAATTTCGCAGAGGTTCAATATGAAATATTGACGTTTCTCGATATCATTGTGTCAAAAGGAAACAGTAGGGCTATACACTTTAACGCTAAATACATTCATTCTTGTAAGATAGCCGATATTTGTATTAGATTCAGTGACGATTCGCGGTAATTCGCAAGGCCTTGGGAGGGAGACACATTAAACATAGCCCAGTTGTATCGCCTACTTGTGTAATGCCTTTGAAAATGTCCTCTTTCCCTCTTGCAGCCCTACTAGTCAGCGTTCTCTCTGTGCTTTTGTTCGTGATGATCGCCATGGCAGTCTGTGTCTACAAACCGTTGCGCCACCGGTAAGCTGCAGCGACAACAGAGTGCGCAATCATGGAATCCGTCGGTAAGGCCGTGACCACAGTGCAGAGGACTTCACTGGGTGAGCCGCCTTCAGCGAAGATCGGGGTTGATTTCTGACCGTCCAGATGCCATCGCCGTGCATTCGAGGAAAACATAAACAATACACATTCCACATGCGTTACACACGACTAAATTGTGCGTAAAGTGTCCGCCAGGTTATTTAACCTACTATTAGGCCTACATGAATACATCGACTATAGGCTATGTCATTTTCCCTTTAATTGCGTTTTGATTAATATATGTGACCCTTTGTTGCAGGCCACGGGCAGATCCTTTTCTATAGGCTAAAGGACAATAAGAGGAATGACAAAGCATATGTTATTTAATACTTCGAGCACATTGTTGCAGTTGTCAAAAGGTCAGAGATATATTTCCTCACCTTAAGAGATATGACAAGAATCTCGGTCTTACCTCGTTTGTTATTTGCAAAAGTTTGGTTTGATATGGTGGGGAAATGTATAGGCTATTATGTGTAAGAGAAAGGAAAATGTTTAAAGTGATAAGAGTGTCTGATGAAAGCCTAAAATATAATGGACTGCCATGCTTGTGATTGTGTGGTAGGCTACATAAAGCGGTTGTGCGAGGACAACATCTGAATTGATGATTTTAAATTGAGTTTGGACTTTGTATTTTTTTTTTAATTTTTTACTTGATCTAAAGCTGCTGTTTGACTGACACTGATCCATAATGCACTTTTTTGCTAAATGATTAGAATTATTTTTTAAATATTTTTGTGCGCTATTTATTTTTCTAACATTTAGACAGTTGAAGTATTTATTTGAACACGATCATGTATATTATTTATTGATTATATTTATTTGGATGCGTTACTGTATCAGATGTTGAAGAAAACTACATGAAATAAAATCTTTGTAAATGTGGACTTCTGTGGTGTGATTTGTGTTTATTTACACTGTACTTGGTTTTAAGAAGTGATTTTTATAATCTCTAGTGGTCCAGTAAACTTCCCCGTGACTCGGGCAGGAACCCCCCCTCAACCGATTACAACGGTGGCTCGTGCAGAACACTTATTGCAGGGCAGAGCATTCGCAAATATAACATCTGATTATGATGTTTCAAATATTACATTCTATATAATCTACCCTTAAGTTTTCTTCAAAGCTGTAAATAGTAGCTACTGATCATTAATCATGGAAATAAAATGCAAATATTAGGCTACTAGTACAGGGGAAAAAACACCACATAGTTTTATAGAGTGCTGTTGAATGTGTCTGCACCACTACACAATCAGCAAGAAAGTTTGTAGCTACACTGCCTGGCCAAAAATAAGTCGCACACTCTAATATTGCGTTGGACCGCATTTAGCTTTGATTACGGCGCGCATTCGTCGTGGCATTGTTTCGACAACCTCATGCAACGTCACAACATTTATTTCCGTCCAGAGTTGCATTAATTTTTGGCCGAGATCTTGTATTGACGGGAGAGTCGAACCACTCCGTAAAGTCTTCTCCAGCACATCACAAAGACTTTTAATGGGGTTAAGGTCAGGGCTCTGGTGGCCAGGGAGCTCATGCTCCCTGAACCACCTTTTCATAATTTGAGCCAGATGAATCTTGGCATTTTAGTCCTGGAATATGCCCATTGATGGGATAACCTGGTCATTCAGTACATTCAAGGTACTCAGGTGACTTCTATTTATTGCTGCATAACGTTGCTGAGCCTAGACCTGACCAATTGAAGCAACCCCAGATCATAACACTGAATCCAGAGGCTTGTATTGTGGGCACTATGCATGACGGGTGCAACGGCGATTTTTTTTTGGCCAGGCAGTGTGTCTCATTTATGACTGCGGTAACTGGGATGGAAGAAGAGGAGACTCAGAAGTGTGCCGTTGATGGCTGCGAGCTTTCAACGAGCACCCTCGGCGCGTGTTATGCAGGCATTAACAGCATCTTTTAACAGCATCACGTGCAGCCTTTGCTCCATTCATTAGGGAAAAACAAAAAAGATGAAGGAGGAGAGAGGGCACAATTCAAGCCATGAAAACAGAGTGCTTTTCTGGGTTTCTTATCGTCCTTCATGTTCCCGTGAAAAAAAAAACCTGGAGCACCTTTCCACATGCCTAATTTATTTTCTCATCTGTCTGAAAAAAAATCTACTGACAATCTCCTCCCTTTCCTTCTATAGTGTTATGGGGCCTGAATGACTTGCATCTGAGGTCTGCATGATGGAAGAAACAGGGCACGAACACCTAATTTATGTCAAGAAGATATTTTAATTTAAAATGGTATGCAGATCTTGAAATGAGTGATTTCGACCATATATTATCCATCATATATCATTTTCTACAATTACTTTTAGAGATTCCTTGCGATTGTTTTGTTCCTGAAATTATTCCACAACCTTTCACTATACATTTCTAATTCTGAACCCCCCCCTCCTCTGCACTTTTTGCACATTTTAATGCACACTGAATAATGTGAAGCATTTGAATGAACCAGGTTTGTGCTTTTTTCAGTGTGCAATTCCAGTGCTTTTATGAACTACTGAATTCTGAATAGCTGAAATGTTACCAGGATAACTACATTAGACAATGAATGAAGGAATGCATGATTAAATAAGCATGTTTTTGTTTGAATTACACTTCCCTTGAGACATTCTAGAAAAAGATACTTTTATTGTGTGTGCACCATCAACCTTTCAAAATATTCAAATTAACTCAATTGTAAAAATGGTACAAGATAAAACAACAGAATTGCTCAAAGTCCAGTCCTTTTCGGGACTGCACAAATTTTAAATTAGCAAGGTGTCGTGCTGAGCCCAATCATGAAGAACCAGGTCTAATTTTAATTGTGTCACGTAAAAAGCTGTGATATGGAGACTGGATCCTGATCTTTCCACTTAAAAGGCAGTTTTAAGTACTAAAGGTGGGATTGGGGCTGCAACAGTCCTCAAACACTTCCTAAATCACAAAATGAGGCTTCAGACTTCAAAGAGCCCTACAAATGGCACTCAAATGTCTGTCAAGATTAGAAACTGTCAATAAACTCCAAGGTTACCCAAGGTTCTACCATTACCATTTAAATTTAAATTGCAATTTGCATAAATCCAAGACTTAGGACTAAAATGTCAAATGGTATTAAACACATTACATAACCTCTAATATATTGTACATAAAGCCAAATAACATTTTTCTAATAATGTTTGCAGTGGGCAAATTAGTGTTTAAAGTGGCAAATAGTGCATTCATGAGAGTATTTGTTGAATTCAATGCAACACATTATGCATTTCTACAATGACATCAGAAGACATATGTTGTTCAATTTTGAGGATGAATAATCACTCTCAGTTGTGTTAGTCAGTCTGTTGCATGGAAGGGGTAATCTTTTTGCAATTGAATTTACCAATGCCAGTTACAGACGATTCCTCCTACACGACGTGGAGAAGCCTGTGTACATCCACAGTAATATTCTTATGGAAGCAAAGTGAATTAACGTAAACAGTTCAGATTCTCTAATAGCTGAGTATAGTAGAAAGCAGCACAGATGTGGAGATGTCATTCATGAATGTAGGCGGTAGCTATTTTTAACAAATGAAACCAAACGGAAACAGATCCGTTCAAACTATCCCGGGTCTAACGGACAAAGTAAAAATAAAAGTATTTTCTACAGTGAACAAATGAGGACCAAGTTTATTACAGACAAATAAGAAAAAGACAATCCTTTTTGGTCTGTCATGAAGGGCACTGAGACTACAATAAAATATCAAAGAACACTGCCATCACCTGTTTGACTTAGGAAGTGCAATAAAATGTCACTATCCAAAAGGTAACTCAAACAAAGTATTCCTTAAGAAGATTAAACAGCAAATTGTATCATGATTATTATTGAATTTTTTAAAAATTACTTCTCTAAATACAATTAAGTCTCTTAAATCTCACTGGAAATAAAGTGCTTTTATTTTAAAAAAAGACAAAAACAAACATTTTTGAAACTGACACCACAGTCTTTAAGAAGCAAATTCTTCCAACATGTTAAGACAAGAGCTCTCCAGCAAAATGAATACAGCATACAACGTCTCCCCCCGCCCCCCCCCTGCAAAACCAATATTATTTCTGCTAAATTATTTTGGATGATAGAGATCTCTTGTCTGCGTATATAATCCTCTCAGGCTTAGAGTACCAGCCATAAAAAATTTAAACGTATTAAGTAACTGCTTGGAAATACTTTATATGCACTATATATATCATTTCCCAGTGTTGTTTATATGAATCAATTAATTTATTAAACAAAACACATTCCCTTTCTTCTGAGCCTAAAATGAAATGCTATACATCTCCAGCCATTGGCATTTAAAATTTGTAATTTTTAAAAATCATTTTGGTCTCGAAAACGCATCGCAAGCCAAAGTGCCACGGGCCTCTCTCTGCACTCTGCAGACAAGGAGAAGCCCACGCAGTGTGTAATGCTACATTCCGCTGCTGTCCGCGTTCACGTATGGCGTGGATACGTTCCCGGGAGTTCCCACGTGCTGACCAACTACGGTGGTGGTGTGGTGGGGGGGGGGGGGGGGGGGGGGTTGTGGAAGGCGAGGGGAGGGGAGAGAGGGATCGAGCCCTTTTAATACTTCATTCGCAGCTCTGGCACATTAATGGTTTGTGAGTCAACTCTTTAATATTTAGAAACAGAAACGTATCACTAAAAGCCAAGATTGAGCACCTGGCCATAGACCGGAACACTAGACTCAAGTCTGGAGACTGACATGACGTGTGGCCAGCTCTGGACCGTGCACCTTTTCAGCAGGCACAATGGCATTGCTATTGCTTTGACTGTTTTCATTACCTGTTTGCCCCGAGGTGCCTGCTGTTGCGTAACGTGGTCTACAGTTACTGACCTTTGCATGACCTGGATGTGAAAACGTGAAAGCCTGACAACTGGTCTGGATTTAATCGATTTCTGAATGTGCTACAGTGCGGCCTGTACGGCTGTTCGATCAACTGCCATACCATAATGAACCTGTCCACTCTGCCTTACTGTTACACCATCTTTTAAAAAAGGACAGAGGGACTATGGAACCCTGAGATATCTTAATTGAAACACTAAAGCCCTTCTAAAACACTACAATTCCCTGCTATACCCACGACTCCGGCACTCGTCACCGATCGTATTCTGCGCGCCATCGTATTAAACCTGCCAGCAGCAATACCTCCTTTTCCTTCACAGTCGAATACTCAGAACCGCCGAAGACAATGCAGCCCATAAGCCTGATGCCACCTCGGCTTCCTCCTCTCTAATGTAGTGTTCAAAACCTCAGACGCACGCGGAACTTGCCACAGAGGCGTTGCTCAAGAAACACGCGCGTGTGTACAAAATTATGAAGGGATACAAATATATATATATATATAAATGTTTATGCATATAAAATAGTAAGAAATAATGTGTCTGACACATTAACAAAAGTTGCTTGTGGTGGATGGGCTCACCTGCTACATGTTAAGACTTCCTGCCGCCTGCAGGTTTATGGGCTTTCCTATGTAGCAGGTGACAAATGGCTGCCTCTGGAGTTAGAAAGTTAGCGCAGTTATGGCAAAGGTCGACTCACTCCCTTTACAGGAAAAAAAAAAAAAAATTATAATTTTTTACATTTTTTTTTTTTTTTGCTCCCCTCTCTTCGTTATTTCTCAGTGAGCGAGAGCTGCAAAATCCGCTCCAGCTCCTCCTCTTCCTCCTTCCGTCTCTGCTCCTCCTCCTCTTGGGCCCGGGCAGAGAGGGAGATGGCAAGTTGGAGGTCTGAGTCTGGGTTGATGATCGATCCCGCACTGACTGGGCTGACTGAGTTTCCCAGGTCCACCAGCACCCCCTCTGGGACGGACCTGGAATTGCATCCCCAGAAACGTCTGAACACAGCAGCATCGGAAAGAGATGTATAAGCTAGATAGGCAGAATCAATTTCGTTCTCATCACCACCCCCCCTCTCTCCCCAGCCTCAATTTCAATATACCTTTCACCAGGGCTGCTGACTGTTGATTCGTTGAGACCCCCATTGCTGTCAACCCAAGGCGTTTCCTTGGAAAAAAATAATAATAATAAATCAATATGCAGATTCCTGAAATGATAAAAAAGTAATTCATTCAAGCAAATAAAAATATAAATTATCTGGCTCATGTTTGGTCACTAAATTAACCTTATGAATACAATAGAGGTTTCTCACACAGCACATCTGACAGTGTTGACTGTAGCGCATACTGCAGCACCTTACAGAACCCGAGGAAATTGATCTATGGGATGTTTAAAACATAAATAACAGGCAAAGGAAAATGAATGGAGGCAGAGAACACACATCTACAGACAGGGAGCACAGACACAGGGGTGTGGTACTGAAAGAGAGAACACACATCTACAGACAGGGAGAACAGACACAGGGGTGTAGTACTGGGAGAGAGAACACACATCTACAGACAGGGAGAACAGACACAGGCGTGTGGTACTGAAAGAGAGAACACACATCTACAGACAGGGAGAACAGACACAGGGGTGTGGTACTGAAAGAGAGAACACACATCTACAGACAGGGAGCACAGACACAGGGGTGTGGTACTGGAAGAGAGAACACACATCTACAGACAGGGAGAACAGACACAGGGGTGTGGTACTGAAAGAGAGAACACACATCTACAGACAGGGAGCACAGACACAGGGGTGTGGTACTGAAAGAGAGAACACACATCTACAGACAGGGAGCACAGACACAGGGGTGTGGTACTGGAAGAGAGAACACACATCTACAGACAGGGAGCACAGACACAGGGGTGTGGTACTGGGAGAGAGAACACACATCTACAGACAGGGAGAACAGACACAGGGGTGTGGTACTGAAAGAGAGAACACACATCTACAGACAGGGAGCACAGACACAGGGGTGTGGTACTGGGAGAGAGAACACACATCTACAGACAGGGAGAACAGACACAGGGGTGTGGTACTGAAAGAGAGAACACACATCTACAGACAGGGAGCACAGACACAGGGGTGTGGTACTGGGAGAGAGAACACACATCTACAGACAGGGAGCACAGACACAGGGGTGTGGTACTGAAAGAGAGAACACACATCTACAGACAGGGAGAACAGACACAGGGGTGTGGTACTGAAAGAGAGAACACACATCTACAGACAGGGAGCACAGACACAGGGGTGTGGTACTGGGAGAGAGAACACACATCTACAGACAGGGAGAACAGACACAGGCGTGTGGTACTGAAAGAGAGAACACACATCTACAGACAGGGAGAACAGACACAGGGGTGTGGTACTGAAAGAGAGAACACACATCTACAGACAGGGAGCACAGACACAGGGGTGTGGTACTGGGAGAGAGAACACACATCTACAGACAGGGAGCACAGACACAGGGGTGTGGTACTGAAAGAGAGAACACACATCTACAGACAGGGAGAACAGACACAGGGGTGTGGTACTGAAAGAGAGAACACACATCTACAGACAGGGAGCACAGACACAGGGGTGTGGTACTGGGAGAGAGAACACACATCTACAGACAGGGAGAACAGACACAGGCGTGTGGTACTGAAAGAGAGAACACACATCTACAGACAGGGAGAACAGACACAGGCGTGTGGTACTGAAAGAGAGAACACACATCTACAGACAGGGAGCACAGACACAGGGGTGTGGTACTGGAAGAGAGAACACACATCTACAGACAGGGAGAACAGACACAGGCGTGTGGTACTGAAAGAGAGAACACACATCTACAGACAGGGAGAACAGACACAGGGGTGTGGTACTGGAAGAGAGAACACACATCTACAGACAGGGAGCACAGACACAGGGGTGTGGTACTGGGAGAGAGAACACACATCTACAGACAGGGAGAACAGACACAGGGGTGTGGTACTGAAAGAGAGAACACACATCTACAGACAGGGAGCACAGACACAGGGGTGTGGTACTGGGAGAGAGAACACACATCTACAGACAGGGAGCACAGACACAGGGGTGTGGTACTGAAAGAGAGAACACATCTACAGACAGGGAGCACAGACACAGGGGTGTGGTACTGGGAGAGAGAACACACATCTACAGACAGGGAGAACAGACACAGGCGTGTGGTACTGAAAGAGAGAACACACATCTACAGACAGGGAGAACAGACACAGGGGTGTGGTACTGAAAGAGAGAACACACATCTACAGACAGGGAGCACAGACACAGGGGTGTGGTACTGGGAGAGAGAACACACATCTACAGACAGGGAGCACAGACACAGGGGTGTGGTACTGAAAGAGAGAACACACATCTACAGACAGGGAGCACAGACACAGGGGTGTGGTACTGAAAGAGAGAACACACATCTACAGACAGGGAGCACAGACACAGGGGTGTGGTACTGAAAGAGAGAACACACATCTACAGACAGGGAGAACAGACACAGGAAGCGGTCGTTGAACCCTTGAGCAAGGTGCTTAACCTGATTTACTTCAATAGCAGTGCCCAGCGCTACGAACAGATTGCATGTAAAGTACATAACCTGTGCAAGTGGCTCTGGCTAAGAGGGCCTGCTAACGGCCGCAGTGTAAACGTCAGCAGGCTCTCACCTGCACGCCCCCATTGGCCTCCAGTAAACTCTGGTGGATGGCGTACTGCAGCAGCTCCTCGTCGTGGTTGGACACGGGCGTGGTCCTGCTGCCCCCGCGGTGGCGATAGTGTGCGGGCACCTCAAACACTGTGGGGCACACCTGGAATGGAGTCAGACCTGGGGGTGGGGGGGGAAGTCAGCATGCTGGCATCAAAGTCTCACGAGCACACCACTTGCAATGAAAGACATGTTTTTGTTGATAATGTGTATCTGAAATGTAAAAAAAAAAACTATGGTTTTGAGTGATGTTTTCAAAGGAACAGTTGCCAAATGGACAGTAATCGTAATCGACATTTAAAGAATGGAACGATACCATATGGATACGATAGTATAACACCAAACTTTTATTAAAACAATAAAATTTTGTTGAAAGAAATATTTTTTTCTTTTGCACATAACAAATTGCTTTATATTATGTATTCCAGTAGCTATTGTTGGCCTGATCAGTGTGTATTGTACACTCTAATAAGCACTTTTAAAAAGGCCAGCAGAGCCCTGGGGAACTGGAAACAAAATGGCCGCCCTACCCACAGCCTCTTCATCCGTGGGCGTCGCGGCCGGAGTCGACGGGTTTGTGTCCAGAGGCTCTCCTGTGCTGCTCTTGTTGACGTTCCCGAAGGTTATCCGAGCGTTCAGCACGTGGAAGAGCGGGATCTCTGCAAGTAAGGCACAAGGACACAGGTCTGCTATTGGAGCATTCAGCAAGTCCATTTTGAGCTATGGCAGACTCATTTTGCCGTAAGGAGGCAGCACAGTACTTTGGAATTTGACTCGGCTGGTAATTTTAACCCATACCATCCCAACCCACAATGATAAAAATCTTGACAATCATAAGTACTTTTTCCCAAAACACTATTGAATGGATGGCACTGTAATGAAAAAAAGCACTAAATTTTATTATGTTTCACTGACTTATCCTTGGAAACAAAGACATAAAGCGACCGACTCAAATATGTAATTAAGTCATATTTTTCATATTTTCATGCAGAGTATGTGCCAATCTAATGTGAAGTTTTGATATATTTCAGCTTACCGAATCGCATAAACACTACTTTATCTATTCTTATTTTTAGCATCAACAGGATCTTGATTGCGGTTTTATTAAATTTCCGGTTTTATTATGTCCACTGTATACAAATTAAACAGAAATATATTAATACACTCAACTTAAACACTAGATCTAAATTTAATTATACGAATATAGCATGAATATTGCACCAATAATAACTCAATAAAACTGTCATTTATTTCAGCATTAAAAAAGGACAGCAGCTATGTGGTCTGGGTTTAGTATGCGGTTCTTCTCTATGTCTCATGCATTTTGCACTGTACAAATCCATGAGGACCTTTAATTAAATACTGATCTTTAAATGTTTTAAGTAGTTAATTTCCTAATCAGTGTTTTTCCATACCTTAGATTATCGAGTTCAACCATTTGCTACTGCAAATCCGTAGCTGCTTCCAGGAGCAATCTAAGCCTTGCAGCCATTTGCCATAAGCACACGTGAGCACTGAAATATTTCGTTAAAGATATTCTACATTATGATGGTCACAGGATGGGCCAATAATAATACCAGCCCAAACCTAACCAGTGACTGAGTTCAGGTGAATTTAAACACTGCGAGACTTTACCTATCTTGACTGGGAATCCTGGAGGAAACTGAAGGGTAACAAAGTCCCTGAGCCGGGCGAAGTGAGTGCTTGTCCGGGCCATGAGGTCAATGATAGGGGTCACCTGCTCCACCAGGGAGAGGGGGTGCTCTTCGCTCATCCACAGGGTGGCCTTGAACCTGCAGGTATCACAGAGCACACAGTGTAACCCCCAAAAAATACAACGCAACTTGTCACCTTACACCAATGGAGAACAACATGAACATCAGTGGAGAGCATGATCTGGACATGAATATAGCCTAAAGCAGGAATTGTGCTAATCTTTAGCCTGGTAACGTTAAGTTTAGGCATTCTCTCAGGTATTAAGTTAATCAGATAACAACGTCATGAATGGTACAGAATGTCTTAAGAAGCCCTACTGTCTTCTCCATAAAGCATTTTATGGGTTCACTGTTGTTTTGTGAAGGAAAGTGTCACAGCAGCCATTTTTTCCCAGCATTCAATGTGGCCTCATTTTCTGACGCTCAAAGGCCTTGGAATGGGACCCACTTTTGGGTTCGGATGGTGAGCTCGATGGGCCGGCCGATGTCTCGGTCCTTCAGGTCGAAGTCTGGGTCGAAGTACTCCTCCGGTGTGATGGCAGTGGGGTTAGTGGCTGTGGCATACTCCATCGTCAGGTCCTTTTTTCAAAAGCAAACCAACAGTTACCTCCTCCCCTTTCGGAAATGCCCTACTGTGAAACTTTATGTTAAGTTCCACAGCATCTTAACTTTATGTAGGTTCACCAAGAGTTTCCTCCACCCCATACGGAAATGTCTTTCTGAGAAACGTTATGTTAAGTTCCACAGTATCTCAACTTTATGTAGGTTATGCATTAACTAATACTATCGGTTGTGACAGTGGTGACTTCACATCAACAGTGATTGTTGACTGAACCTACGTATGCATTTATGCACGACAACCTGGATAAGAGCATCTGCTTAGTTCCCAAAATATTTACTAAATATACATTTCAGTGAAATATAAACCATTATATTTACAAAAGCTCCTCTTATTTACAAAAATCCCGTATTCCATTTTGGTTCAGGACAGCGCTCGTTCAGTGTCATTAAACCTGTTCGATGTCTCCATACATTCCAAACATGGACCAAGAATGCTTTTATCTGGCCATTCTACTGACGAGCTTTAGCTTTAAGATTCAAGCTTCAGTGCCTTCAATTTACAAAACACCGTTTTCTTTTTACACTTGAATGCATAAAACACTGTTTTTTTAACCTTAAGTATCTTCTTATTAGGTGTGGTTACCCAAGGTATGAGTTTCAAAGCTACAGCATTAAGGCTTTATAAATATCATACGTGAATAAAATGAACGGATTGATGGCTTACCCCCTGGGCACTGAAATGCTGCTCCACTGTCCCCAGGAGGGATTCCAGAACATTCCGCTCGTCTACACGACACAATGAGAGATTGCACGCGTTTGTGTGTTAGTTTCAGTAAAGAAAATAAACTCATCTTGTGGGTATAATTTTCAGTATTCGTATTACACTTATATATATGAAATGTTCCTGGACTACATGCCGGTTGCCTGACCATAAATGACACCAAAAACAAAATGGCAGATAAGAGCATATAAAGAAATAATTCTGATTTGCCACTCTTTACTCACTTGCCTGTGGGGGGAGGGGAAGGGGAAGGGGGGGGGCTCCACTGTAGCCACCACTGTAAAGCATCCACCTGAGTATGCATGGCAGCCATTTTGCACCAGTACACTCACCATCAATCAAATGAGGTGGAGAAGGATAGAATGAGTAAGAAAATGAAACTAAGGGCAGATGATTAGGAGGGGGGCAGATTGAAAAAGCCAGGCTCAGAATTTAGCAGGACAGGAGGAAACCCCCTCCTTTTTGAGCTCAGCACCCAGGATACTCACTGACAACAGTGAGTGAGGAGTTCAGCTGTCTTCTCAGAGACGTGTGATTATACTGCATACCCACCTCACATGACCGCAAAAGAAAGGCATAAAATGTACTCCTGATCAAAATGGTGGATACGAAGGTTGCTTTCAACCATGAAAAATAGGTGAGTAACCTGTTTAGGGTGAAACAGTGAAACACTCTGTTTATTGTGGAGAAGAGTGGTAAGCGCTCAGTACCGACAGGCAAGACAAATACACAGTGGCTTTTTGGCTACTCGCACTCAGCATGTAGGGCAGCGTGAGGCAGCAACGCGTTTCGACCAGTTCGGCCTTCTGCAGCACTACTGAAATGGGCTCTTAAATGAACACGGGAATGCTGGATCCTCACCTTTTATTCTGGCTTTCTCCTCGTCTGTGAGGTGCTCCGTCCTCGTCCGGATCACCACGTTGACGTTGTTTACAGTAAAAACCTGCCAATGAAAACAGCTCACAACAGTTCATGGGTAACCAGAGGTAGTGCAATCACCAACCGAAACACTCACTAAAGTGTTCTAAGAGCAGTCCTAAAATACATCAGAGCATTATGAACATTATACAGGCTTTGAAGATTATATTCACCAAACATTGTGATAAAAAGGAAACCAGTATGGATAAGAGAGCCTGAAACCTGTACAAGTGGTTCTCTCAAAGTAAAGAAGCATTATACAAGCAGTGCTACTACATCAGTGCATTAATTCGCTTCATAAATATTGGTATCTACGTCCAATAAAACAGTAATACGGCGCTTAATTTGCAAATACTTCAAACATTTGTAGCTTATGTGGATATACACTGCCTGGCCAAAAAAAAAGTCGCGTTGCACCCATCGTGCATAGTGCCCACTGTACAAGCCTCTGGAGGCAGTGTTATGATCTGGGGTTGCTTCAATTGGTCAGATCTAGGCTCAGCAACGTTATGCAGCAATAAAATTAAGTCATCTGAGTACCTGAATGTACTGAATGACCAGGTTATCCCATCAATTGGCATATTCCAGGATGACAATGCCAAGATTCAGTGGTTCAGGGAGCATGAGGAATCATTTTCACACATGAATTGGCCACCAGAGTCCTGACCTTAACCCCATTGAAAGTCTTTGGGATGTGCTGGAGAAGACTTTACGGAGTGGTTCGACTCTCCCGTCGTCAATACAAGAACTCGGCCAAAAATTAATGCAACTCTGGACGGAAATAAATGTTGTGATGTTGCATAAGGTTGTCCATACAATACCACGACAAATGCGTGCCGTAATCAAAGCTAAAGGCGGTCCAACAAAATATTACAGTGCAACTTTTTTTTTGGCCAGGCAGTGTATACACCGGCTCCTGATTGTAAGGGGTGACTCAGCTAGGCCTTTCAAATGAGGAAGAAGTATTGGCAGATGTGTGGGTAAACAATGTGTCCATCTCCTCTATATTAGTATACCACTGTTGTGCCATCACCTCTCGAGAGTCCAGGCATGCACACTGCTACACTGCATCATTGCAGTAGCAGCCAAGTAGCCCTGTCACCTGCGCACGGATCGCTCACCTTTGCTTCAAATCCATTGACAACCTCTGTTTTTTCCGTTCTCCAGCCCCAAATCCCAGATTTATTTCTGTGGAGATGGAAGCGACACTCGTTTCTCACAAACGTAGGGCAAGGTTGTGTATTCCATGCAGTCTACACAGGCCTCTGGCCAACATCATGCAAACAAATGAAACCCAGGACATTATTTGGCACGATGAATGCAACATGGATGTTGGCGTTTGCTTTTGCCGGTGAATTGGATCCTGTAAATAAGGTTGTCAGGCCACAAAAACGTAACAAAACTTTGTATTTGACCCTCTTTCAGCAAACCTTTACATGTTTACATTATAAGCATTAAACAGATGCTCTTATCCAGAGCAACTTACACAACTAGATTTTTAGGTTCTATACATTTTTACAGCCAGAAATTTATGAATGCAAAGCACGTTGCTCAAGAGTACAACAGCAGTGCCCCGCCAGGGGGGTATTTCACAAAGCAGGATTACTGAGTTAGCTGGATAACTGCACTGAGTAAAACCCAGAACCCTCCCAAATCTGGAACATGGAAAATAGCTGTTCTGGATTTTACTCAGTGCAGTTATCCAGCTAATTCAGTAATCCTGCTTTGTGAAATACCCCCCCTGGACATTTATCCTACAACTTCTCAGTTTCAACTGCACTTCCTCAACCATTAACCTACACTGCTGCCATTATCTCCATTCCTCTTTCTTTCTCTGCCACCTTCTGAGCCTAATATTTAATCTCAGTGAAAGGACATAACTCCTCCATGCCAGCTATATTTTTTATAAACGCACCACCAATATGGCTACCTTCCTGGTACTTTTAAGTTGTGGAAGGAGCCATACCTCTCAAAGGCAATGTGGCGGGTGTCCAGGTAGGTGTTGACGATGGAAGTGGTCAACCGCTTTGCGACTTCCTGTTCGGCTGGCTGCATGGAGTCTAACGTGACGTCTTCGATCTCCCGGGAGATGTCGAACCGCTCGGTGTCGACGACCTCTTCGTCGTGGTTCACCTCCATCAGTTCAGTGCAGCTGTCTGGGTGTCACACGTGGGCCAAGCACGCAATTTACAACTTAGCGTTTAGTCACTTAGCATATGCTCTTATCCGCTGTGACTAAGGTAGATGAGACGACAACAAATCACAATCACTGCCAACAAAATTCAAACAGAGGTAAGTTCGGCTGCACATTCAAATCAGGGTTATGGGACTTCTGGAAATATATGCGGTCAAGACTGGGAAGCCCAGCAGGTCCTGAATATGCTCTACGGAACCCCCAACTTCTCCCCAAGTCTCACCATCTCCTCTGAAGATGTAACTCCTTCGACCTCTGATCCAGGTCATGTTCTCGAAGCCCAGCAGTGTGGCATCCACGCGAATGTTGGCACCACTCTTCCAAATTCGACACACGTCACTGGGGCACACCCGTGACACCAGGGGGACTGGAAAGGGTACAGACATGGGACAGTTCATATAAGTACAGTTAAGGCAGACTGGCTAACAATCTCATGATTAATATGTACAATAAATCAATGCCATAATCTGAAACACATAAAATGAGTCTTGCACTTAAACGGCACCGCATGTTTCAGCTTTTCTGAATTACTTTCAACTGGACACACTTTTACACTAGCCAGTGGCTCATTTGTTTACACCAGCTTAATTATACAACTGAAATAACTGAGACCGCTCCAAAATTAACCACAAGAGACCAGTTAGGTCTGAAGCTACCATTTCCATCAGGCGAGACTTACTCCAACTTGTGAACTCCCACTTCATTTCCATATAAAAATCTGGAGACTAGCAGTGGGGGAAGGAAAAAAAAAAGAGAAATTAATTAGTCACCCAATGCTCTCTATTCAGTCTCAACACCTGGCTGACTATGTGCAGTACAGCTTATTTTCTCCATTACAGCATCCTGGACCGGAGCACAACTGAATGCTTGTGTCTGCTCAGAGCCGGACAACTGTGAGGACTTCATCTGCAGTCAAAGGCTGAGGTTTTTCCAGAAGACGACAGAGAGCGTACTGTTTCCATCTACCTCAGGCTGCTTGCTGCGATGGTGGCATTCTCCTTTCTCCATTTCACATTAATCTCCTCAATTTTTGGCACAAGTTGCCACAATGAGCAACGTAATTAGGAAATTTACGGGTTCCATCCACAACTTGCTTGTAAGTAGGCTAGCAAGCAGGCTGAGCAGACATGGGTAAGTGTGACAGGGCATAGAATGCTAAATCACCTGGGGATTGAACTAAGGCGGGTCAGCCTGGGTTCTAGTGGCACAATAATAAAAGGGTTTAACGGTATGTAAAGGCAGAGCAGCACCTCACGGATTCTGGACAGCAGCTCAGGCACCCCTCCCAGGGCTGTGGAGGCTTTGAGGTAGTCCCGTCTCTGTAGAACCAGCTGTACCATCTCTGGGTCTCCAGTGCTGACTGCCTCCTGCAACACTGCATGAACACACGCATACACATACAAACACAAACGTGCACACACACATACACACATGCATACACCCACATACCATTAGAAAAAAAACTGATCAGGTGCTAGATACCGCAGAAACTTCCAGCTCAAATACCATTCATATAAACAGAAAAGATTGAACCAAAACGCTTATTTGTATAACTTATACAAAGCTGCATGTCACATATCCGGTTATCCCACATAATTTCAGGCAAAACTCTGGATCTCTTTACGATGCATCTGTCAGCACTGGGAGGTATGGGGTGGGAGTGATTCTAATAATACTGTTCAACCACCAGCAAGGCCAGCTCACATGCCACACACTAGCGTAAGAGCTGTGACTCATATGACAGCCTACATCAGTCTCTGAGCTATCTCTGAATTGCATATTATACATCTCTTCATTGGACTTCCTACTTACCAGCTAGTTTAATATCTCAAGACTTTAACCTGCTCAACCCAGTTGATGAATTGCTGTGATATATCCCTCAATACATTTTGTTACCATCCATTCCACCTATAGTCAAACCGGGCCAGTCAGTGGAGGATGGGCTCCCCCTCTCTAGCCAGGATCCTCCTGAGATTTCTTCCCATCGGGGAGTTATTTCTCACCACTGGGGAGTTTTTACTGGTTTTGGCACAATTTTCCTTCTGTTTCTCTGTTACAGCGTCTTTGAGACAGTTATCTGTAAAAAGCGCTATACAAATAAAATTGAATTGAATTGAGAAGAGATAGTAGTCAGATGGTGAATACTCTTTCTTTCTCCAACTTCCTCTACATACTGCCGGCGGGGCTCATGCCCCGCATCTCGAGAGTTGCTGTCACCCGGACTCCCCCACCGCTGCTGTCCGGCTTCCTCTCCGTCGGCACTCGCCATCCCTGCCTCCCGCTGGATTGTCATATAGCCGCTGCAAATTCTATTCACATGAACATTGGCTGATTGACCATGTTGGTCATTAAAACCTAGACCCTGCGTCGACCAGAGGAGAAAGGGTTCCCCCCTTCAGTCTGGTTCCTCCCAAGGTTCCTTCCTATCTACCAGCAGGGAGTTTTTCCTTGCCACTGTTGCCTTTGGCTTGCTCTTGTGGGGGTTCAGGCCAGGGTTTTCTGTGAAGCGTATTGTGACAATTGGTTGTGAAATGCGCCATATAAATAAATATTGATTTGATGGTGGCCTTACCTGTCCATCCCTTTGCATTCTCCTTGGTTACTTCAGCACTGTGTCTCAGTAAGACTCTCACTGACTCCAGATGTCCCAGGGACACTGCTAGGTGGAGCGGCGTCCTTCCTCTGGGATCAACCAGCTCTATGTTGTTCTTTGAAATGGAAATAGCCCACAATTCTTCAGCACAATTAATGCTAGCATTTGAAGAAAGACAAAACTTTTATATTCTTAAATGGATAAACAAACAAACCACAGAAGGTAGTACTGGCAGTGTTTGCAGTCATGGACGTTATAGTGTCATTTTCAAAGATACAGGGCGTTTTCTAAACGTGACAAACTTTAAATGGGATAGTGGTCCTCCTATTAGACGCATAACAGTGACACATGGCGCAGAAAGCACATGGTTCACAAGAGAAAATATACATTTTAAATGTCAAATTTGACTGAAATGAGGTCTAAGTGACCATGGTCAGATGCTTTTAAAAAACATATTTTGCTTTTTCCCCCCGGAAAAACGGGTCTGGGCACTTCGTTTTCCATGGATGCGGGATGCTGCACCAATCAACAACACAGCTGGCAGCACAGCTATGACCAAACAAGATAGCACAACTACAGCTTGACATATTTTTTTGAAAAACATGAATTAGTGAGTAATATCAATGAAGGTTGACCCAAAACTGAATTACTCCTAAATATATTAAAGAAACCTGGCAAGCAGGTCTTAGCAATAGTAAGATCCAGACATTGGCTGCTAACACCACTACCAAGCTCGCAAACAAGCAAGCCAGCCAACAACTAAGAGGTAGCATGCTAGCTAGCATAAAGAAAATGCACAAAGAGCAATAAACTACATATTAATTAGCCCAACATGCAACGTAGTAAGACTTACCATGACACATTTTACATACCTTTTTCAACTCCTTTTCCAGATTTCTGTAATCATTCTCCCAGACAAAGTAATGTAGAGGAAACTTAACCCTGAAATCTTCGTTGGCGGCGGAACACATTCTCCCTCGTTGAACTAACGTTAAGCTACCAGCTAGTACAGCACCACACTGGCATGAAACAACGTTGTAACACAAGTGTGTAAGTGATAGTGCAGACAGCAAATCTAAAATAACACTGAAGGAAACGTCTGTTGGCCCAACATTAAGATGAAAATTAAACTAGATGCATGTAAAATATGGTGCTAACTTCTCAAAATAAAACTTTTGAAAAACAAGGAAGTGACAGGTTGAGTCTATCGTTGTGGTAGGGGTGTACGAAATATATGATCAATGTATAGTAAGTTATTATGGCTCCTTTTTAACGTTCGTATAGTTTTATATACTTAAACATATTAATTGATGACATAATAAGTTTCAATTTAACTTACACACTTATGATATTAAGTGTGTAAAACCGACATATCCTGCCGTGAAAAATGATTAGTTCCAAAACACAGACGTGACCATTATTTCACTTAGGGGGGAAGTGCAATGACCGTTAACAATTAGTTAGTCCACTCTACACGTTTAACATAATTGTATCAATGTAATGTCTTTTAACATCTAAAAGAAATAAACAATAAATTGCGTAACTCGTCCGCTGTTATGTAGTGCCCTGCTATTTCAAAGTCGTTGTACAGCTAGCAAACACTGCAATTCAGTTATCGAGTTGATGTCATCCTGTAAACTGGAGAGCAAGATAGCTACGCAATTTATCTAAGTTACGCATCCAGCATTAACAAGCGCAAAAACAACAGTCGTATCTTATTGGAGAATAAGACTTTTGACGTGCGTGACCCAGACCTCTGACAGGCGGACGTTTTTGTGTCTCCAGTCTATTGAAAGGATAAGACTTAATTCTACGTAAGATATTTTTTTACGCTGTGTTTCAACTGCAGTCTTCTTTCCGCGCTAGATATATCCCGTATATGTATTTATTGAATAAACACGACCTCCGCAACAATGCGCATTCATGTTGGTTAGAGTTTCCGTCCTGAGAATTGCAGCCGCTGGCTTCCCGTCTGTGTTGTAGAATAAAAACGAAGAGGAAAAAAAAATACTGTTGATGCTAGCCAATTATTTTGCTGTCCTTTTCCCCTCAGTTGGACTTGTATCGGGATAGTTTCACACGTCCATTTTCTAGCCGTCATATGAATATATAAATTAAGCAAACATTTTTTTGACCTTTTAAAGGCCCTTTATCGGGAAAAAGGATGTCGAAGAGGTTGCGGAACAGCGAGGTTTGCGCTGATTGTAGCGTTCCAGGTAAGTGAAAATATTGCTAGCGCTAGCTAGCTGTTTTGCTTGCTATCACGGCTAGCTAGCCACATGAACATGTTAAAGTATGGTAAAAGACTTGCCAATAATCGACAATTCTGTAACTTACATTTACACCGAAATACTGACCAATTCGCTAGCTTGCTATGTATTTTACTTGCCACCGCAACTAAAAGTGTTTCCAACTGAAATGCCCGGCTGCGTGGCTATTTCGCTAGCTTGATAGCTAGCCCTATCAACACATGGTAACATACCGAGCAAGCTAACTGGGTAAATATTTCCTAGTTTGCAGCATTTTGTGAGGTAACAAGCGCAGTATATTATTTTCCTTTAAGGCTTGGAAATAGTTTTTTTGTGGAGAGCCTTTTGTTTGTAAAATGTTTTATATTAAATGTGCGGCTAAAAAGCTAACGTTAGTGGTAGATAACTGTTCAGTCATTTGGCGAAGTGACTGTCCAAGCTATGGTCATTCTAGCTTGCTAATTAGCTAAGGGTTTCTTAGCCAGCTATTGTACGGGAGTAATGGGCTACAGTAACCTACTTAAATGGCTAGCTAGTTACATACTTTGCCTCACTATCTGGCTAATTATGTTTTGTGTTCACTTATGATTTATGGTAGCTAGCTATTTAACTGGCTACTAAGGACGCAAGTTTATGCATGATGTCATGATGCAGAACGCCCAATGCAGTGGTTTTTTAATTTTACAGCATGTAGCTTAGCTACCTAAAGTAGGCTTTGCTAAAATGTGATTGTAGCTAAAAAGTACCAACAAGCTTGAACAGTAATTGGTGGGTGGGGGGCACTCGTGTTACGAGTACAGTATTCTTGGTATGCCTGGATCTAAAGGAATTAATAACAGATGGGTTGTAGCTAGCTAAATGGCAGAGGGTAGGGTTGGGTCTCGGAGTCTTATAGTGCTTAGTGCCTGGAAATCTTGTGCAGTCGGAATGTGCTTAAAAAACCATCGAAAATCCTCGCCCCGAGGCTAGGCAAATGTCACATATGTAGGGAGGGATAGGCTTACGTTGGTGTGTCTGGATTGTTGACTCCCTGCTGTCCACTATATTGACGGGACATCAGCAGTGACTGCTTGGTGAAGTGTACTCTCTCTGTTGGCACACCTGGACAGTGGGATTGTCTGTGTGCTGTGCAAAGTGGGTGCCCCTGGGGGAAAGGGGGTTGGTGTGACCTGAGCTGTGTACATGGTTTGCGATTGATGGCCAGCCCAGTACAGTCCAGAATCTGATCTGACTGCTGCAGTTTCTGTACCTTGGCTGACCCCTTGTAATTACCTTAGAACAGACCTCTGACCACTCCAAACAAAATTCAAGAGTGTAGGGAATTCCTGCATGCACAAGGTTCTCTTGTACAACAAAACAATATCCTAGCCGACACCAGTGGTCACCACTGTACTGCTTTGCTTGTGTTTATAAGGTTTTCTTTCATTTATTACATTTATTCATTTATTATTATGCATTTATAGGTGCATTATTTTGTGGACAAGAAGTAATTTATCTTTTATTATACTGCAGTGTAGGACTCCCATTTATTTATGTTCTTAAATGCCATATTCAACTTTCTGATGTGTTTGTGTTACAGTAGCTGCACACATTTACTTGGGTGTAAGTTAGGGCATTTTAAAAATATTTAATGTTTTCTTTTTAATGGTAGAATATTTGAAATATGCAACATTACTGATGTTACTTTTCACTGCTATTGCATGTGTGGGACAACTGGCTGCTTGCTGTTGGGCCATCTGGATACAGGAATGAAGCTGATTGTTGTCTTGAAAGCCAGGAAAAATAACAGGATGCAGAGAGAATGAGCTGGATTGTGCTGTTGCGTTACACTTTATATAATGTGTAAGTGATCAAAATCCCCTGCTCCAGGCTTGCTTTACACTTTACACATCGTAATGTTGAGATTCAGGTTTTCTCGTTGACTTTGCCAGTGTTTGTGTCATGCACACAACCCCCTAGGCTGCATTTTTGCTTTGCCGAGCCCACACCGTTAGCCCTCTGCTTAGTATTGTATGAACACGCTCACAGAAACACCTCAATAAAGGACTGTTCAGGAATGTAAGACAGAAGATGAAGTCTTTCATTCAGCTGCCACTGTTGATTTCTCTGTTGGAGTAACGGTTTGGCTCTACCTCCGCCGTCACCGGCGTGCCGCCGGGTGAAACATCTTAATTGGAGTGTGAGATGAATTGAGTGAGGACGGTACGTGATGAATGGCCCATTCTGTAATGTGGCTTAGATGGTGGGCGTGGGCTTATTGGCAGATATCTTTCGCCCTCCCAAGAGTGGACTGACTGATCGATAGTGGTGGTGTTGGAGGGGGGGTGGGAGAGGAAGAGCGGGTTCTTTTTCATTCCGGTTTTCCCACCACGAGGAAATGGAGCCCCATCTTCCTCCGCAGTCTGGCGTGGTGCAGACACCAGTCACCCTGGCCTGGTCAGTGCCACTCGACAGTTGCTGAGAGGCAGGGCCTGAGTGGAGGGAACAGTTGCTGCGAAACAGGATGGGTTTATTTTAGCAGCTCGCATTGCAGCGGGGCCTAGTGTCTCGGGCAGGAAGGAAGAGACGCAGATCTGCGTGCCAGGTGCCTGGCCCCCGCCGCAGCTGTTCGGAAACGCTCGACGCGGGGCGGTCGCCGAGCGGGCCCCCGCGCTGCGCGACTCAAGCTGTCAGTCAAACACCTGCACGTTGCTTAGATTGCAGATTATGGTTTTCAGTCTGGGTGTGGTATTGAATATCATTCAAAAAATGAGCGTGAGGTGTGATTTCATAGGCCCTGATTACCACAAAGCTCACGGTCTCTTGATGTTTAGTCTGTAGTCTATATGGGGGTGTACTAAATTGGTGCAAGCCTTTGTGGAAACTGCGGGGTGTTGACTGAGAGCAGTGGTGCTTTCGATAAGCAAAACCTCTCGAGGGTCTACATCAGGTTTCAGTGGTGGTAAATTTTGTAGTCGGTTGGTGTAAGGCTGGTTGGCCATCACTTCTCATTGTAAATGAGGAAGTGACAGCCCCAAGTCACCCGAAATCAGACAGATGTGTGCACACTGTAATATATAAATAAAGGAGGTTTGGGGAAGTTGGCCAGTTGTTTTTCATTTTAATTTTTAGCGAAGGCTGCAGAGGGGCCGTCTTCAAACTCCGATACAGATCAGCGAAACGTTAAGCAGTCCCTCTTCGTGCCGCTTGCGTCATGCTGGCCAGAGGCAACGTCTGCTTGTGGAAGTTTACAGGAAGAGCTGAGTAACGAGGCCATTTCAAGGATTTTAGATGGTACGTTTATCGGTCTTATATGTTCTGGGCCTGTTGGACACACACACTGACGGATGATAGGGAACATGTCTGCGTGCTCCGCTCGCCCTGCCCTGTTTCCCCTTGTGCTCACAAACTGCAGAGTGCGTGTTGGAACTGGTAGCGTTTCACCGCGGTGCCTTCTGGCTCTCAGACCCCTGGCCGTCTGCGGCGTAATTCCTGTGACTGAACATGTCCCATCCAAGGTAAACGTTTGCCCATTATCCACACCCTCGCCCCAATAGGAAACACAGATTTCTGAATCTGCTCCGCTGCAGGTATGCGCCAGAATCTGCCAGAATCTGAAACCCCTGTTTTTCCCGCCATTTATTTCCTCGTCATGGTATCTTCTCTCTTGCGAAAGCGCTTTACCCCGTGTTTGATCCGTGCGTAGACGCGAAAGAGGAAGCCGCTCGGGTTGGATGACGTGAGGTTCAAAAGCAACCCTTTCGCGCTGTCCATATATGGAAATGTGTGGTTTCACTTCCTCTTTGCACCCTGTGCGGCTAGAGTTTGCAGTTTAGAAATCGAAGGCATTAGGGCAATTGTCACTCTTTTTAGTTTCTTTTAGTCTGCCGTTAAATGCATGCACATTTTATTAAAATTGTATGTTCTGAGTAATTTTAAAAAGGGTTGAAAAGCACTAGTCATTTAGTGGCATTCACTTTCACTTAAAAATCTTGCTGCTGTGCACTGCACAGATTACATTAGTCTGTGACAAATGGACCTGAAGCAAAAAGAAAAGTTTGACTGGAGACTGTAGATTGAGTGTCTGAGGCATTTTGGGAAAAGGCACCCCTTCCGGAGCACGTTTAAAAGACCCGAGCGGTTGGCTTAAATTCACAGTCAAGTGGCCTGCCAAAGTCAGCCAGCCAGGTTTTGAATAATGGATGGGAGAAGCAGAAAGGCCTCGGTCGTGAGGAAGGGTCCGGAAGCCGCTATGGTGGCAGTGTGAATTGACACCCGGAGTCTCCCGGAGTCTCAGCGCTGGTCAGGAGAGTTGTGTTTAGAGACACAAAATTTAGAGTTGTCTTTAAAGACGGTGATATTTGGACATGGGAAGACGTAAGGTGACAATGTTTGTTGCAATTCTGTGAAAGGTGTGACGCCTAAAACGGCTCTCAAAACCACAGTTTTCCTGCGACAGGTAACCGAGTTAGGCAGGCAGTTAGTGGGCAGGTTAAAAGGTCAATCCATAAACACCGGATAGAAATCGCTGGGGATGTATCAGAAATAGTAAACTGAGTTGAGCAGTCACTTAGCAGAGGCAAAGACTTATGGAGACAGCAGGTGTGGTGTGGAAAAAAATTACTGTGACACAATGTGCCTTTTAAATCAAGTGAAAGTCAACCTTTTAGTTATTTGTAAAGTAAAAGTAGAGGGCATTGTGCTAACAGTGTTTTTCTTTCTGTGAGGCAGTGGGTTGTAATATCAGCGCTGCCTAATTTCATACAGATGCTCTCAGAGCTGAATCGCATCCCAGGATCCCCCTCACAGGAAGGAAGTCCTCTCTCTTTCTCTCGTACCACATCCATTTCACCGACGTTTTTAATACAAAAACCCCCGTCTGCCTTCTGTAGCTCAGTTGGTATTTGCTTCTTTTGTGTCCCTGTTACTCGGTTTCTGCTGAAAAGAAATAAAAAAGAGAAAGGCTTCTTGCACTATCGATTGTTTGTGCAGGATTGCAGAACGTGTGTACAGTAGATCATTGATCCCCTGCCCTTGAGAAGCCCCGGAGCTGCCGAGCCAATAGCCTAAGTGCCCCGGAGCTGAGTGCTCATTGATTGCTAACGGTATTGGCGCGGGACGCTAACGGTGTTGACGCGGGACGCTAACGGTATTGGCGCGGGATGCTAACACCTTTGGCTCCTGCCGCTCTGTGTCTTGCTCCCCGTTCCTGCAGAGCCTCGCTGGGCCTCGGTGAACAGGGGGGTGCTGATCTGCGACGAGTGCTGCAGCGTCCACCGCAGCCTCGGCCGGCACAGCTCCCAGGTGCGCCACCTGACGCACACGCCCTGGCCTCCCACCCAACTACAGGTAAGGTCCTCGCCTACCTTTCTGCTAGGGTGCTTGGCTAATCCTTTCATATCATTATTGTATTTCAGTACATTGCACATGCAGTGCCCCCCCCCCCCCCTCATACACACACACACACACACCCCCAGCAATGCAAACCACCGCCCCCTTGGTCATATTCATTCTCGTTCTCCGGACTGGCGCACAAGATGGCTAACCAGGGTGACGTTCAGCCGTCACCGCGCCGTAGCCCTGTGTTATTCAGTGATGAGGCTCTGGCTGGGGCTGTGTTTCCTGGGCGATCAGAGTGCCCGCGGGCTGATATTAGCGGTCGCTATTGAAGCGGGGCTCCAGGGCGCGCGGAGTCATCCGATCCGCTTAGACGGCGACGCGCCAGCGCTCTGCTCAAACAGCGCTATGGATCGCGTCCCAGAATAGCAGCACTTCATACTGAATGGCAGCTTTTTATTGAGCGCTGGGCATTTCTGCTGCGAGGCTACAAATGAATGTCCTTTATACAAAAAACTTTTTATTTTTTTTATAAAGGATGTGGGCTACATGCGATGCAATGCAGACCTGCTGGTAGAGGGCGGAGGGGATTTCACAAAGCAGAATAACTGCGTAAAACCGAGTAAAACCTGGAACCCTCTAAAGTCTGGAACATGGACTGATGTGAAGAGAGCTGTTCCAGGTTTTACTCAGTGCAGTTATCCATCTAACTCAGTAATCCTGCTTTGTGAAATGCCCCCCCTGGTCTACATCAGACCTCAAGTTCATGTTTATGACATTTGCTTTGTTTGTTTCCCTCAGATGGTCCAGACGTTGTATAACAATGGTGCAAACTCAATATGGGAGCACTCCCTGCTGGACCCTGCCTCCGTCATGAGTGGCAAGCGCAAGGCCAACCCACAGGACAAAGTGCAGTGAGTGTCGAGTTGTGTCCGAACGGCATCCCAATCCCATCGGTGGGCATTTGGTGTGGACCTGATGCGTACACTGGAAGGTACACCTTCCTTTCTTTGGGTACTTTCTCACCTGCACCCCATTCTCCTCTCTGTGTCATTCCCTAGCCCAAACAAAACAGAGTTCATAAAAGCCAAATATCAGATGTTGGCGTTTGTCCACCGGATGCCGTGCCGGGACGACGACAGCTTGACGGCTAAGGACCTGAGCAAGGTGAGAGAGCTCCCAGGCTTCCCTCAGATCTGCTTTTAATTATGATTATTTAACATTAAGATTTCACTTAAGTCAAGCTCGGGGTTAAAGTGTCTAAACTTAAAATATTTTTATGGGCTTAATTTGCACCAAACCACAACAGCTGACTTTTCCAGTCTGTAGGACTGCTTTGTTTAAATGTCAATGTTGGTTTGGCCGAGCCTCTCAAAATGTGCTCTCGGCGATCACGCGTTGTCTGAAATGTGGCACTCATCTCAGCCGCTTTATTTAATTAATAAAATAAATAAAACATAATTTTTTTCCTAATGTTTTTCTGCACCAGAATGTACACTTCAAATTCATGAGTTACCTATTTTGTTTTCATTCATTATTTCTTGCAGTAAGATTGTTGTTTTATTTAGTTTTCTTAGGTTTTTGTTATAATTTCTTTTAACACTGTTTTTTAAAAATATTCTTAAAAAGGTTTTGAGGAGTTCGACCTATTTTCGAGCCATTTTGGGTTTTTACCACCTTAGCGTGTAGTTTTCTCATTTCTAGTTTTTTCCCTCATTTGTTTATTTTGTTTGGACTTGCATGTACTTGATATCACAAAACTAAAGTTTAAAAAAATAAAATAAAATAAAAACTACAACCATTTTTCATTTTCACCTCCAGCAACTTCACTCGAGCGTCCGGACCGGTAATCTGGAGACGTGTCTGAGGTTACTGTCCTTGGGAGCGCAGGCGAACTTCTTCCACCCGGTAAAACCCTGAAATATGACTGGCCCACCAATTTAGTACCATTTTCAAGTGACACATCCTTGTTTTTTGCTTGTATCCTGTACCTTAATTCTTGTTTTTGTGATGTAGTAGTTTATCATGTCTTAGCTTACTGTGTGTACTAGGGCTGGGCGATATATCGCAACGATAATTATCGATTGCAATAACGGCCGTTGCCAGCATTGCCTTTCTTTTCATCTTTTTTTCTTTAATTATACCTGATGCGGTAGTAATCTAAACTTCAAAACCCGTGTGAAATTCTTCCGGGAAAAAAAACGTCATCACTGTCTACTGCGTGTTGATAAGATGGACAATCACATGCTCACGTGAAAGCTGTACGACCTTGCTGCTGGTTGGCTGTCTTATCAACACTCAATAGATATCAGCGGTGATGTTTTTTTCCGGAAGCATTTCACGCACCCTCAAGTTTGGATGTTTACTCCCGTATATTGGGTATACTTAAAGAAAAAAAGACGAAAAGAAAGGCGCCCCACACGGTGGCAACGGGCGTTATTGCATTCGATAAGTATCGATGTTGTATATTGCCCAGCCCTAGTGTGTACTAGACTCATCATGACTATGGGTAGCTGCTACGTTATGATAGAAATGTACTTTATCTGACCTGTTTGTAGCTGCTTCAATGACCTTCGGCATGCACTTATTGTATGTCGCTTTGGATAAAAGCGTTTGCCAAATGAGTGTAATGTAATGACTGCCTAAAAATGAGCCTCACACCAGTCCCGTCAGAGAGGGGGGCTCCAGACTCAGGCTGTGTGGTCTTTCTCACCCCCGTCCCAGGAGAAGGGGAACAGCCCCCTGCATGTGGCTGCCAAAGCTGGGCAGGTGTCCCAGGCAGAGCTACTCACGGTTTATGGTGCTGACCCCGGGGCTCCCGACACCAGTGGTAAAACCCCCATTGACTATGCAAGGTAAGGCCTGGCTGCCTCTTTCTGAACTGCCATTAAGAGTTTTCTCTACCACTGGCCAGAGTGGCTTGTGGATTCTTAACAACCACCCTCCATTTTCAACATGTTACCAGCCACTTTACCTTTTACAATATAACCTGGTTGTTTGCTGGCCAAAGTGGCTTCTAGTGGAAAATCTTAACAGCCACAAAAGTTTACCAGCTTTTGGCCGGTGGCGGGTATTCATTTCACACCTTGGTCGGCCTGCTTGGTAGGGAGGCTCTTGTACATGTAGACAGACAGTAGTAATGCTTGGGAGGCTCTTGTACGTGAGCAGGAAGTGCTCTAGCTAAATTTGTAAGTGTGCGCCCATTGGTCTGCCCCCCCGTCTCTTTCAGGCAAGCTGGGCACCACGACCTCGCTGACAGACTGGTGGAAATCCAGTACGAGCTCACCGATAGGCTAGCGTTCTATCTCTGCGGGAGGAAGCCAGGTGAGGGGCGAGGAGCTGGTGACCCCGTTCAGTCCAAATCCACCTCAGCTGCGGCTCTGATTGTAACGGGCCATGTCTGTCCTTGCTTCCTTTCAGATCATAAAAACGGACAACACTTTATAATCCCGCAGATGGCAGACAGGTAAGGTGCACTCTTTAGTTTGCGTCTTTGCGGCTTAGGGAGTTAGGCCTGTTCCGCAGAACATCAAACGCAAGGCAGGAAAGGTGGCCGCAGGAATATAATCCTTCTATTTAAAGAAAGAAACAGGCCAGGGTTCAAAGCAGCCGATGATTTGATGTTGAACACGCTCTGAAGAGGCTCGCACATTCTTTTAGGCTGGCCGTTTTTTTTCCTGGCTTGTGCGGGAGGCAACTTGCAGCCAAGTTTTTCTTACCTGTCTGGACACGTTTCCGGGTCAGCAGCCATACCTGTCTTTACCCAGCTGTGAACATTCCGTTTTAATCTCTCACATGCCCAAGTCAGAGGGCGAGCACTGTGACGGTCCTAATCTGCCTTGTCTATTTTTGGACTTGCTGTAAATCCCCTCTTATGCAAATGTCGGAACGTGCTTTCATCTCCTGTCCTTGTTAATCCTGGCTATCTCTTGGTTTTTTTTTGCACCCTTTTAATGGATAAGGAACATGTAAGTATACCCAAAAGTATAGGCTAAAGATGTGTGTTCCTGTTTTGTTTTAGAAGGGAAACATTTTTTCTTTTTCTTTTTTTTTGTAGCAGTCTGGATTTATCAGAACTGGCCAAAGCTGCTAAGAAAAAACTCCAATCTGTAAGTATTTTGTAGAAAGTGTAGAGGAATAGGACAACTTTTTCTCTTCTTCAGTTGTGACCTCAGGTGGGTTCTGTCGGGTGTAGAGAATTCTAGAAATCCTCAACTAAAAAAGATTCAAGACTGAAACCAAAGAATCTTCAACTTCTCAGGCCTTTATTAACAGAGTCTGTTGAGGTCAATTACAGCATGTGAGGAAAAGCCAGTTTACCCAGATCATGCAGCAGTGGACTCTGTGGTGGGGTGGGGCACAGCACCCTTTCATCTGGACAAAATAACATCTCTCACGTCACTCACATATGGCCCCATCCGCCCCATACCCAAAGCTCATCCCTGCCTGCTAGTGGCCCATCCGCCCCATACCCAAAGCTCGTCCCTGCCTGGTAGTGGCCCATCCGCCCCATACCCAAAGCTCATCCCTGCCTGCTAGTGGCCCATCCACCCCATATCCAAAGCTCATCCCTGCCTGGTAGTGGCTACTTTTGCATGACAACAGCATAGCAACGGGCTATATATCTATATAAGAAGTATCTCTTTTCACAGAAAGAGAGAAGTGAAGACACTTCCATTTGAGCATTGGAATGCTAACTCATAATACAACGAGAAAGGAGCAAACATAATGTATTAAGGCATATATTCAATAATCTTGTGTAAAACACACACATTAGTATTCCATGCTGTCAGTCATGCATATGTTAGTATGTAAACGTATCATTGGTCTATGTATTGGTTAAAATACAAAAGATACAGAATTTCTGGCATCTTCCCAGAAATGGGCCTTTGGCTCATAAATGAAACTGTGTTTCTTTAAACTAGCCCATCTGTTTGCAGTTACTTTAAAGCTCGTTGTTATTATAGAATACATTTCTAATCAAGTATAAATGTATGAATATTGCGTGTAAAACATTGGGTTAAACAGCATTTCCTTCAACAAAAGTATTTTCAAATGACATGCAGTAGGATAATCCGAACAAGCGATATAAGCCAGCGATCCTTTTGAGGGAAATGCTATTTGGATTGTAAGATTATGACCAATAAGTGGATTGTAATAGAGAAAACAAATTACCAGCTGCAAACTTGTAGTAGTTTGCAGAATAGAAAGTAAAGGTCCAGTTCTCTCAGAAGTGAAAATGAGTGGTGTGGAAAAGTCATTATACGAACACACTCGCACAATGAAATCACAGCAGTTTCCTGAAGGAAATACATTTTGAACTAATAAAGAAACTTCCGGATGGAAAATATGAGCAGCTTAAGTTCTTGTGAGATTTAATGTGGTAAGTCTGAGAAATGTGAAAGCTCTTCTTTGTGTGAAGTGCCTGCATCGCTCTTCAAGTAAAGCCACTGAAAATGCAAACACAACACAACACAAGGGATGCTATCAACTTTGAACGTTTAGAAATGTTTTAATTTGATTTCAGTTGAGTAATCACTTGTTTGAAGAACTGGCGATGGACGTGTACGATGAAGTGGACAGACGAGAAACCGATGCTGGTGGGTCTAACGGGAGAGAACTTGACTGGATGAATGTAAAACAGTGAAGTCTTTGGCATTAACCTAGACCTCTGAATGCCTAGGTCAGGGTCTATACTGTGAAAAGCATTTTCTATAAGTCAATAAGAAAATTTGGTATTCTGGAAAATTCCTTTATCCGAAGGGAGCAGCTGGATAATTAAAGCATTAAACAGCACAGTAGAGTCATTCATGCAGCGGCTAATTGGCATCAGCCAAATGCTGCGCGGAGCAACTTGAAAGGAAGGCAAAAAATCGATACTTATTATATTCTTACTCAAAGGAAGGCTTGTTTTGCAAGTCCCGTTCGGTGGGTCATGTTCAGTTAAAATATCTCTTCAGTTCAGTTAGATCTTTACACCCCCCCCCCCCCCCATCCCCCCATGCAGCATTAAAAAGGCCCGAGTTAGTCCCATGCAGCCTTAAAAATCCAAATTTGACAGGCTCACAGAACATGGACTTTTACAAACAGTTAACAAACTTTACAAGGACAGTGAAGAGCTTAAAAGTTAGATTATGTCTGAAGGAGTAAAATGAGTCTGTGTATAGAAAAATGTTTTCTCTACTCTGTTATTTGCAGTGTGGCTGGCGACTCAGAACCATAGCACCCTGGTAACAGAGACGACAGTTGTGCCTTTCCTCCCTGTCAACCCTGAATATTCGTCGACAAGAAACCAGGCAAGTCTTTTAAACCGACTAGCAAGGACAAGCACTTCATCACCCGTGTACTATAAAAACACGGGAAACGCGTTATGAGTTTTAAAATACTGCTTGATAAAGAATATTAAGTTAAAGTGTGATCAAATGTACATTGGAAATGTTCTGGTTGTTTTCTGATTGAAAGAGAATATACCATTATGAATATACCATATATTAATTTTATTGGTCTAATTGGTCTTATTTCTTAAAATTCTGTTCTGTTTTTCCAGGGACGACAGAAGCTTGCGAGGTTCAATGCACATGAGTTTGCAACGCTTGTCATTGATATTTTAAGTGATGCGAAACGTCGACAACAGGGAAATTCTATTGCAAGTCCAAAAGGTACCGGTACCATTCACTGTGTTGTGTTTGTTAATTTCAATGAAACGGAAACATTCGGGTGTTTTGACGAGGGCTTCCTGGCTGCCTATTTTCTAGAAAATGTGGAACTAATCCTGAAGGGCGTTAGCAGTCGGCATGGAAGCGAAGGACAGGATAACGACCAGCCCGACTATGACAGCGTAGCATCGGACGAAGACACCGATCAAGAGCCGCCTTCTGGCAAAGGAGACCGGACCAAGGTGATTCCCACTTAATTCCAGTCAGGTCGTTAATATATCTGAGAGACCGTGTTTGTGCCTTCAAAGAGGAGCCATGGTAAACTCTGGATAACGTCCAAGTTGGGGTTGAGAAGGGCCTAGGTTTAATGAAATTCTAGTTTTTAATTTGGACAGAATCAGAAGCTGTAAGTAAAAGCTATTTTTAGTGTAAGAATGGTCTTTAGGAGTGAAGGGTAAGTCCCGAGAGTAAGTCCCGAGTCATCACCATTCACACCAAGACCCAGGTCCGCAAGTTTACTTACGTATACGTAACTGCTTAACAAGGTTGTCGCCTTGCCACGCCATTAAAAGCGGACATTTATACTGTGCAAGTGCAACTGATTCAAGTGCAAGTTATTGAACTGTTTACATATTTCAAATTTCGACTTAAGAGAAAGGCTGTGAAACCATATGTTGCAAAACTATTTTCTTGAAATAAAGAATGACAAAACTGAATTAATTTCTACATTTTTATTTCTAAAGTATAGCGGTTTTGTTATATAAGGGGAAAATGTACCGAGGCATATTGCAGACGCATCGAGAAAAGCGCTAAATGTGAAAAACACAAAATGGAAAAAGTAGCTAAAGAAATAGAAAGTGCATGACTTTTTAATAAAGTCTTCAGTCATAATGAATTCAGTACGCGTCTCCCCTGCTCTATTTGGAGTAGGCTAAAGGCTACACTTTTACACACGCACTGTCTCTCACCGCTTACACATCAAATCCACAGTGAACGCACAGCTTTGGTGGTTTTTTGTGTGCATGTATTTAGTTTCCACATCTGCAGCTAACCAATACTTTATCCAATGCCAAATTTGTCTGGTTTGTTTGCCATATAATGAATGAAAGGACATCACAATTTTGTTGGAAACAACTGTTGATCCACTGAAAATATGTGGGAGGTGTTGTGGGAACTCTCTGCGGAGTTATAAACCCATCCTAACAGTGCCCACACTTATTCATCTCCACCCTAAATTCATTATCATCTTCATCACACTATTGTAATGAATGAATTTTGAGTTAATATGTGTAAAATCTATTTTGATTGAGCAATTTGTCACAATGGGGGTTGCTGAATAGCGTGCCGGAGGAGAGCGCAACACATTCGCACCTGGGTACACCTGCTGCTTATTATCTGTTTGTTTATGACTTGCTTTTGAAAGCGACTGTTGCCTCATTCAGCAAGTAGCCATGTAATATTTCCGTAGACAACAGCAACTTTTACCGTGCCTCTAATTAGTTTTCCCACCTCTCCCCCCCCCCCCCCCCCCCCCCCCCCGAATGCACACAAGCTCTCTCACTTCAGGATCTTGGCAATTCTCCATTGTTCCTACTCGTAAACAATGCGGTTTGTTGCTTGTTGCTTGAAAGAACGGTTTGTTTACTGCCAGGTAGCACTAGGGTCACTGGAATTCTTGCACTAAGCGCCGTTGGCGTCATCCGACCATAACCAATGGGTTTCCTTGATTGAAAACCCGGGTCCAATAACCGGTGTTCCTCCTTTCACAACTAAACCGGGCAGTGTCCGACCAGCGTAAATCCCGGGTCGTGAGCAGGGTCGCGGACCCGGGTCGAATAACGCGGGTTGACCCTTTCACACCGACGGCAAACACGGGAATTACCCGAGTCGTTGCTTCGGTGTGAAAGGGCTATTACAGAGCTCAGTTCCCTAACCGTTGTACTACTCTGTCGGCCCGAACCATACCCACCCCTCCCCCCCACCCCGCTGACCTCCGCAGAGTGTGGACTCAGACCTGTCGGACGGGCCCATCACAGTGCAGGAGTTCCTGGAGGTGAAGAACGCTTTGACTGCCTCGGAGGCCAAGATCCAGCAGCTCATGAAGGTCAACAGCAACCTGAGCGACGAGCTGCGGTTTATGCAGAAAAAGGTACCATCAGAGCACCGCCATCAGGGCACTAACACAGACACTTAACCCAGGGGCCCAAGTCCCGCCGCTGGGGCCACAGCCCTGCCCTCGCCACCCTTCTGGACGGCCACACACTGGGCTAACCGAGGGCTTACCAGCAGCTTCCACGTAAGACAAAACTGTGTCCCTGGTTAGCGCACCTCTGCACAGAGCTATTTTAGTATGTCAAATGAAATTGTGCAATGCAGTATGGGTAAGAACCAATAGGGAAAGAAATCCTGGATTGTTTTGATTCAGTGTTAAAAATATGCAATATTAACTCATTTTATTTAGAGATTTGTTTCTAGAACAAGTTGCTTCTTTCAAGTTTTGTTTTTGAATTGTTTTATTTTTTTATTTTTTTGTGTTTTTGTTTTATAGTAACATCACTACAAATACTGCTGTAGTATAATATAACTGTTTGGGATACATATGACCCAGTGAGCTTACATATCTGTTATTGCATTGATTACAGAAGCAGCAGTGTTTGCAGAAAAAGACTGTTACATTGTAGCTTTGCCTTCAGAACGCAAAGCGTCAGTCACAAAGTGAATGTTCAACGTGTTTTTTGTTTGTTTTGTTTTGTTGTTGTTTTTTTTTTAATTTTGGTGGTTTGAGTTTCCGGGAATGAGCATCAAAGGATGCAGAACCATGTATGTAGTAGTGTTGCAGGGGTCATACTGCACATTATCAGCTGGATATAATGCATTCCTCAGTAACTTGCATACATTTGTTGGTACAGAACTGCCTTGTCCATGAGGAGTGTTTGACAGTAAATTATTTGGGACTTTCCAAATGTGCACATATGCGTGCAATATTACTTGGAAAAGGGAAGTCTAAGCTTGGGCTTCTTTTTTTTTTCTCTCCCTTATGACAGCCTCTCATTTAATACGGTCAAAAGTAAAAGCAGGCCTGTAATGGGAGCCCTGAACATCTCAAGAGACGTTGAAAAAGTAATGAGTTCTAAACGCGTGCATGCATGCGCCGTTAATAGGGCGACTTGGACCAAACTAAATGTGTGCAATCAGATCTGCCATTTTGTTGGTCTTCGCTGAAACCGGAGCTGTTATTGAATCTCTGTTGTGGCTACTGGACATCTCTTGACAGAAGAGTCCTGAATTATGCCTGTGAGCATGTCAGTTAGCGTTACGTGTATTTCCTGTGAATATTAAATTGGAACTTTAGTATTCGTATGCAGTGGGAGGAAGTTAAACTCCTGCGTTCTGCAGATCACATGATGAGCAACAAAAGTCTTTAAGACTACGCCTGGAACAATAGCACTTTGTGACTTAAATGCCATATCTTCGATAAGAGTCGAGTAAGTCTAGTAAAAGGTTCCTCAATTTGGCGCAGAATTGAGCTAGTTATTACCAAAGGCCCTATAATATTCCCCACGGGATCCCATGGACATTCCTCACTTATTGAAACGTATGTGATTTAGCTGTGTGGGCTGGCATTGTGTGAACGTATGGCTGACCGAAAAAATGTCCATCTGAATTGGCCTGTGATAGTTTACCCCTCAGCAAACAAAATACGTTTCCCTTCCAGTTCTGTCGCAAAACCACGGTTCGTTCGACCGTTCCATCTCATCGGATCATTATTGCAGTAATACTTAACCATTGCTGATAATTTCCCGCTTGATTTCCTCTTGAACGTTCGGTCCTTTGAGGACCAGATCTCTTTGCCTTCTGAATGCCCTCCATTCTGTCACTGCCTGCGCGTCCCTGGTAATGGTGTCTGTCCCGTTGCCCCCTGGGTAATCTCTGACAGAAGTTGTGTCTGAAATGTTGGGGCTTGCCTGCTTGCACTCTTTGCTTGCTTGCCTGACATTTTTGCTGTGCTTGCATTTTTTTATTTACATTTTTTTTTATTTTTGACGCTCAGCATGTGTAACGCTAGAGGAGAGGATGTTGTTTTCACACAAAAGTATGAATTAACTTTATTACATTTTGGACACAGTGCTGCAATATAAATTGGGGTGGGTGGGTGGGGGGAGGGAGGTTGATTTGATTCCACCAATGTCACCAATGTAACCCGGCTTTTAGTTGGAGGTTGCACAAATCACACAAGAAAATTTACACAGAAGCCACCTACGGTTACTTTTTCTTTAAAGACCAGACCAGGATAGGATAGGACAGGGCAGGGCAGAGAGGAGACCCAGCTTCACTGCCATTTTTAAAGCACTTCTTAGCGTATTGCTGACCGTCTCTTCCAGCTGCATTCTCTGCAAAGCGAGAACTCCTCTCTGAGGCGACAGGTCACAACCAATATCTATCAGGTCCCCAGCGGTTCAGACTACCCAGACCCCTCCAGCCCCTCTGCCCTGAAGCGCCGACCGTCCGCGCGAGGCGGCCGCCCCCATGTCTATGTATGAGACTGGCTCGGGCCTGAAGCCTTATCTCCCCAAGGGAGAGGCCCCTTACCCAGAGGAGGGCACCCCCAGTCTGCAGCATTTCCCGCCTCATGTAAGTAATACCTGCAATGAGCCTTTGCCATTCTTTTCTACTTCTCAAGTTTTTTTTTTCTTTTCTTTTCTCCCACCCCCCTCCCCTCTCCTTCTTGCTGCAATTTTTTCCCTTGGTTGTTTCTGTTCCTTTTAAATGGAAATGAATGATCAGTGTTTTTAGCGCTCGGTGGGGGGTTTAGCCGCCGCGAGATGTCGCGGCCCGGCGTCGGCCCGTAGAACAATGCCAAGCTTGTCAGTCAAACACACAGCTAGTCCCATCCCACCTTCTCTGAGAGAAATGTACGAGGGGGGGGGACCCCCTTTTCTCCTGCGTGGGAGCGGGGGACCCCCAACGTCTCAACTTTCACAATATTCTCAGCATATTCCGCGATTTCCGCTGCTTTCCTGAGTGCTTTTCAGTCACAGTTGCCTGAATAGGAAAAACAAACAGAAAAAAAAAAAAAACTCACAAAAGGGGTGAACTATAATGTGAGTGATTCTGGTGTAAAAACTGAGAGTTTGAATTATCTGAAATATTGTGAAGGTTTGTACACCCATTTCAAATTAGTATTAAACATTGTTTTTCCAAGTGTCTCATTGCTTTTGTCCTTTATTTTTATCATAAGAAATAAGATCTCTGGTTGTGTTTATATAACGAGCCACCCATTTCTTTTACTACTGTTGGAGTGATAAGGAGTGAAATGAAGTTCCTGTTGTATTTTAGGATGCGTTATGAAACGTGCTAAGGTTTTAACATTTTTTAAGTGTTAGTCTTGCATCACAGACACCATATTTGTCACATAAAACTGACTTCAGTTCAGATACGTCTCGAAATATTGAGAGAATTTGAATCAAGGTTTCTTTTCTTTTTTTTTTCAAGGTTTTAAAAAAAATAAGATGCATAGAATACATTTAGCCTTTTATGGCATTTTCATACCCAAGTTTCCCTGGCATATCGCATTTCATTCATATACTGTCTGGTGTATGTTATATTTTTTGTTTTTATTTGTGTTTGTTTGTTTACTTCCTGTTATTTCAAACAGTTTTGATATAGATGTTGCCCCCAAGCACTGATCCAGAATCAGCCTCAGCGTTTGGTTGGAATGACCATTAGGACCATTAGGACCATTAGTCTAACACGGATCAGTACTTGGGAGCACCATCATCTACTTCCCCCATTGGTTGTATTTTTATTTTTTAAATTTTTTTTATTATAATTTTATTTTTTTGGGGGAGGGAGGTCAGTTGGGAATTTTTTCCTTTTTCTTTTTAATTTGATTTGAACCCTTTCTAGATCGGGAGAGGGGCTTTTGTGACCACCTCTTCATCCCTCCCTTCCTTCCCTTCCACCCTGTCCTGGTCACGGGACGAGAGCGCACAAAGGGTTAAGTACCTCCTCCCTCGATTTGATCCCTGCGGGACGCCCCCCTGCCAACTCCTTCGCCCCCCTCGCCCCCCCCATGCATGAGTCACCCCTCCATCACCTACTGGGCTGCAGCCTCCACTCCTCCATCTGTGTCCTTCTCTCCGGACCTTTTCCAGTAACTTCTGTACCTCACACCTCACTCCTCCCCACAATATGGCACCTCTGAACCGAGGCCCTAAACCGCGTCTGTCTTCAGGTCAATTGGGGTGGGTTAACGACCCAAATTAACCATCCGTGTCCATGACCTGTGATTTCACTCATTTGTGTAAGTACGTACGGTACGGTATATGCCTTTAGATTTGTGTAAGTACGTACGGTACGGTATATGCCTTTAGATTTCCGTTGGCTGGAAAAGTTGCCGTGCGCATATGAATTGGCAGTGCGCAGTCCCCCGTATGTCTTCACGCACCTTTGTGCCATTGTGAGCTTTCGATGTACAATGAAGAGCTAACCGCAGTACGTATTCAATGAAGAGCTAACCGCAGTATGTATTCAATGAAGAGCTAACCGCAGTACGTATTCAATGTAGAGCTAACCGCAGTACGTATTCAATGAAGAGCTAACCGCAGTACGTATTCAATGACACAGTTACGCGATTATCAGCTGGTTTAGACTTTCTAAAGCAGCACAGTTTTCATCAAGCATCAACATTCTGTGACGCTTTTTCTTGTCTAAAAGATGAATTGCATTAATATATATACGCCCTGCGGTTTTTTTTTTTTTGCAATTTCATTTAATTGTCCATGTTTTCTTATTTGACTGTTCTTCTGCCATCTATTTTACATCTCAAACTCCCTCCCTCACCCAGCTCCCTCCAGTGTTGGGTTATGCCTTGTGGCTCACCATTAACCTGTAAAGCACAGCCGTAACCCGACAGCTTCCTCCAGCATGTTCACACGCTACAGTAACACAAAACGCCTCTCTGGTTATCCAGGAGTGTCCCTCTCTGATCCCCGTGGTAACGAGCAGAATTGCTCTGTGCTCGGGACCTGAGCCCTGCGACCGGGTCGACCCGCTCGCCAAGCCTGGATGGACAACCAGAAACGTGACTCCCGTTTTCTTGGCTTGTGCTGTAGGGTGCAGTGTGGCACACCTTTTCCAGCCGAGCAGAAGAGGAGTTGTGTGTTTGCGCGTGTGTACATGTCTCTGTTTGTTTGTGTGTGCGTGTGTGTGTCTGTGTGTCTGTTTTTGTTTGTATGTGTGTGTGCATATGTGCACTTGGCACCCCTGGTAAAGATTAGTAAAAAGGGTTATAAAAAAATTCACCGTTGGGTGAATTAGCTTAATCTCACACTAAAAAAATTAGAAAATCCAACCTTTAATTGAAGTAAATTTATTATGAAAAAAAAAATCCCTCAAATAATTATTTTTAACAAATTAATTATTGGCACCCGTGCATTTATATATAGAATAAAGTAATCATTTTTTTATATTTGGTTGCATATCCTTTGCATGCCATTACTTCCTGATGTCTCTGACCCAACAACATCAAAAGACTCTTGATTATTATTTTCTGGTACTCTTGATTATTATTTTCTGGTACTCTTACAAGTGATACTATAACGTCTCTGCATTTGAATGGATCTCTATGGGTATTGGGGGTGGGACTAGATTTAGCTGTAAATTACACTGGAACAGTATGGAACACATGGTTGGCTAAATGTCTGTAAGTCATCAAGGGTCTGACGTATCAAACAAGCCTTAAACCATCATAAAATACAGTAGATATGGATGGATAACTTGAAGGGTTTCTTCTCCTGACTTATTTTTCCATAGAGTTCAATAGTTGTCAGGAGAAATGACCCTTAAAGTGATCCATCCATATCTACTGCATATCTGGTAGCAGAGTGATGGTTTGAGGCTCGTTTGATACCTCAGACCCTTGATGACTTACCGCCATTTTACCAACCATGTATTCCATACTGTTCCAGCATAATTTACAGCTAAATGTGTGTGCGCGTGGTTTGTGCATGCGTGCACATGGGTAAAAGGAGGGTACGTGTGTGTGTGTGTGTGTGTGTGTGTGTGTGTGTGTGTCCATGCGTGCACTTGGGTAAAGAAAGGGTGCGTGCGTATATGTGTACGTATGTACACATGCGGTTTCTGCAGCTGCTTCTCATGCTCCCTGTGAAATGCAACTCCCTGCCTGTTTCCTTGCAGGGAAGGGGATTTGCATGAATGCGACAGTGCAGGACGAATGCGACCATGCAGAAGGAATGCTGCGCTGCGCTGCACGCGCTCAGAGCGCACTGCAGAGAGGAATCTGTGTGGGTTTATTATTCCCAATGAGTCACGCTTGGCACAGCGGGCCGAACATGTGACCCCCAATCTATTAGGTAATGCCGTAGAAATATTGCTTTAACATGACTGTCCCAAGCATCTCCCGTTTCCCAGCGTATTATCGCAGAGTGAGTCATGTGAAAGCAAGAGTGCCCAAATACTACTGCACCGTGTCGCCTTGCACAGACCTGTGGCATCGCATATGATGCCAGATTACATCAGAACTTTGACTCCATCTGCAGCTAATTCGGTCTAATTAAAGGTTTTCAGTTTTTTTAAAAATAAATAAAAAATTTTAAGTAGCTTAAGAGCTGTTTGTCAAAAGTCAGCAGAGGCTCTTACTGGGGATCTGAAACCGAGTCAAAGTTGTGACTTAATGCAGACGGTCGCATTTCTTCATGTGAATGTTAGCTAGCGGCGCTGGGTTTAAACTGGACTGCACCCATCTGGGCTTTGCTCTAAAAGAGCAGGAAGTGAACGGGCAGTGTGAGGCTTTACAGGGACAGGTGCGTTTTCCTGTGCTGTTCGCTGCTCTGCGCTGCTGAGGTTCTGCCGTGTGCAACATGCAAGCCTCATTTTATCAGGAGTTCAAACCGTTTGAATGGAGGCATAGACCTCAGTCACCATGTTGTCAATTCTGAGTGTTGACCTTTGGTCATTGACCATCTCTGTGATTTCCTAAGTAACAGAACTCGGTCTAAACGCTGAGTTATTTTCTTTCAGAGAGGGGGAAAAAAAACCCAAAAAAAACATTTGAACCCCCGGATAACCTTTTCTGACTAACTCTGGCAATTAAAATCATAACTGCTTCCACCATGATGACATTGAGTCCATGTCTTGCTTTGAGGTTTTGTTTGCTTGTTTCATGCAAAGTACTTGTTTTTCGCTTTTCAGTCCTCATTTTTACTTTGGTCATTGCCATGTCATATAAGTCTCATTTAATCATGGGTGTAACTCAGCAGAAAGTTTAAATGGCCTAAATTTAATGGGTGGTAACGTATATAACGCAATGGAAAATTGGTCTTTTTAGAAAAATAAATAAATAAATAATAATAATAATAATAAATAAATTCTACCAATTTTACCAAAAGTACATTTTATTGGAGAAGGACGTTCCACTTGTATTCTGCAAATTCAGAACATTTTTGCTGTACCAGAGTTGGCGAGGGTCTGTTTGTGTTCAAGGACATGACTTTGCATAGAAACAGCTAAACTTGCCCAATATCTGCAGTGTTTCTTCAGTGTTAGTTGGTTTGCGTTTTGAGTTCTTTGTGTAAATTGTGGCAGTCCCTATTACTTTGTTTTTTCCCCCCATTTTTAGGCCTCCAAACTGGAAAAACAGAGCAGCATGCCGGATAGCGACTATGACAACACCACCAATGATGCTGAGCTGGACGATTCGGGGTAGGGCTTAAAAAAAAAACCTTACAGCACCTTAGGATACTTAGGATTCGAACCAAACACCTTCTTCCATCTGTGCCCTTCAGGGCAATATCACTATATCACAACCGGTCTACTTCTCTAATGTTTATTATAATTACATAAGGCCAGAATGCAAAAAAAAAAAAAAAAAAATCTATGAAAATGGTTATTCCACTTTACCATGCAGTCTACCCTGGTAACTTAAGCTTCCTTTAAAAAACATCTACAGTGCTTGTGGGAAACCAAAGATGTTCAGAGGTGTTTGATATTTGAACTAGTCTCAGATTAGATATACTTTAATTCCACGAGTGCATCAAAGCACTGCGCATTAAGATGTGATGCTCGGTGATCTGGTTAGCTGATCTGTTTTTATTTATCAGCATACCAGCGTTGTCCTGTTTCCCCTTTTATGATACAATTTTCATTGTTTCAGGCTCCCATCTGATACAGTTCACTTTATGATCAGAGAAACTCATGTTCGTCCAAGAGCACAGTACAAATTATGATTAGCTCTAAGATTCTGACAATAACCTCATTCTTGGTTATTGTGTGTGTGTGTGTGTGTGTGTGTGTGTGTGTGGGGGGGGGGGGGGGTTATTGACCAGTCTGCCCTGGCGCAGTGACTGGATTGAAAAGCAGAGGCTGCTTTGCCTGCGTTTCAGAGGCCGGCCATTATAGCCTGTAACCTTGGGAACGGATGGGGACCATGGCGACCATGGAACGGGGTTTAAGTTGTGATTGGGCCGGAGAGCAGTGGAGATTCTTATTTTTATTGTGTGTGGGAGTGAGTGGGTTCGGCAGTCCCTGGGTGTGGCGTTTGATTCTTCCCCGCCCCCCAGTCTGGGTAGGAAAGGCAAGCTGAGGACCAGCGGCTGGCAGGGGGAGGGCTCTATCCCAGAGCTGGACGACCTGGAGGCGGAGCCAGACCCCACGCTGCCCAGCACAGAGGACGTGATCCGAAAGACGGAGCAGATCACCAAGAACATTCAGGAGCTGCTGCGGGCCGCGCAGGAGAACAAGCACGAGAGGTGAGGGGGGGGAGGGGCTTCAGGAAATATGGGAGGAGCCAGGCCACACACACCCGCCCTGCCAAAGGCCCTGGCAGGAGTCCGGACGCGGTGTCCGAGCCCGCCCTCGAAAAGCAGCGAGTCCCTGGCCAGCGTGTCCGCCTCTCCCCTCCCCCCTCCCGACACACCATCTGTTGAATTTTCATTCTGCTCTGGCCTCCTGACTCACAATTTATACCATCGAGCATTGTGATTTTCATATTTCCATAAACGTGCCCCTAACGGCCTTTTATTTCTCCCTGCCTTCCCTTGCATAGCATTTTGTTTGCTTTCTCTTATTTTTTTTCCTTTTTCAAAGTACAGTCTCAGTTTTCTGTTTTTGTCACCTCCCCCTATGATTTCACCTTTTTCTCTGTCTCTCTCTCTCTTTCTCCTCCTCCTCCTCCTCCTCCTCCTCTCTCCCACCCCTGCCGCGGCCCTCCCCGCCCCCCCCCCCCCCCTCCTCCTCCACCCGGAGCAGACCCTCAGAACGGGAGGGGGTGCGCAAACTCAGGCACAGCCTGGGCTGCTTCAGCACCCTGGTGCCCTGGGCTGACAAGCCCCCCTCCCTGCAGCCTCCTCTCAGCCTCCACCAGCCCGACTCTGCCTCCTGGTACTCTGGCCTCTGTCCCTGTCTCCCAGGCACAGTCTCCTCTCTCACTACATGGTGCCGCTGGGCTGCGCGTGAAAGGCAGCGGCCCTCATAACAAAAGGGCTTCTGAGACTACGGATAGGGGGGGTTCGGGTTGGGGTGGGGGGAGGGAACTGCCTCACCGTGACTGCTCTTACATGGCATCGAGTGCGGCCGGGACTACAACAGACCCCTTCAGGCACTGCTGCCATGTAAAACTATGTGGTCTCCTTGTTTCGAGCTGTAATTACAGTACACTGGCCCGTTTAGCGCCAAAATGCTAACTTCGGGAAATGTAGTTTTCTGTATTAAGGGAACACTGGACAAATTGAAATTTCATTTTGGCCGCTGCCTTCACGTACAGACTCCAGATTCCTTGTCATTGTCTGCTTCCCCTCCTCCCTCTGACAATTCATATTTATAGTCATTTATCTTCTGTTTTTTTATGCAAACAAATCAGTCCAAACAGTCATTCGGCAAACCAACGAGAGACTGTTACAACTAATGGGTTGTAATACTACAGGTATTTTCCGTTAGCTTTTCGCTTTGTTTAGAATAGCAATAGTTCAGGAGAAATAGAAGTTTGGTTTTTAGCAAATTAGTAATTGCCATAGTATTATTCTTTTAAATTTGCCTTTATTATGTGTTTGGAATTGAAGTGGTGTAGTGTACATACGTGTATTTGGTGATCTGCAGATGAAACATTTGTTTTTATTGATTCTATTAACAATTTTCCGCAGCTGTAAATACGATTTGGGTGACCCAGCCCAGCCTTCACTTTCACACACATTTCAGTAGGGTGTACATTTGATTCTGGGATGAAAAGATTGTTTGCTAACAGATCACTCCCGTAGATGTGATGGTTTGTGTTGTACTAACCCCAGAGTGAGTTTGGTCTGTTGGCCTCATTTAACCTTTCTTCCCAATGCTCTCCAACAGCTTTATACCGTGCTCAGAAAGAATACATGTTGCTGTGACCGAAATGGCCGCCTTGTTTCCGAAGGCAAGTAGACGTGGGACGGTGCGCTTTCATTTCCTGAAACCTGAGGAGTGTTGCTTCATTTGGATTCCAGTTTTAAGTCTTTCTAATGAGATGTCAGTGTAGCAGAGGTGCTTGGGTGTATTTGCATATTCATTACAGAAAGGTATTTTTAGGCAGCGCTGTAATTTGTGTTTGATCAAGTTTAGCGCATAACTTTGCATACACAATGAGTACCGCTGATTTGTGTAGGTCACACAGAGGTAACTTGTTTGTGTACGATTGTACAAGTGAAGGAAGTAGTGGCGTTATTGGAGGTTTTCCTCACACCACCAAGCTAGGACACACTGTAGGCTTAACCTTTGGACATTCTGTTTAATGGAAGGTAAGAATGAAGACAAAAACAAAGTTTAATACTTCACAAAGAATACATTTATTTATTTGCTTGAATGCATATACAGTGTTCACTCACTCACTCATTCACGCACACACACACCTGAGAACCCAATGTAATGAGAATACACCAACTGTAAGAATTTAAATCCTAGAATTTAAATTGTTTAATGGAAATGTGTACTTCATTATGGTACGTATTGCTTTGTGTAGCAGGAGAGCCACTTTGTAGCTATTTCGTCATTTTATCATTTTGTAGCTATAAATCTTAGTCCAAGTTGAAAACCAGTAATCAAACCAGCAGTGATCAGGAGGCATTTCACAAAGCGGGATTAAAGAGTTAGCCGGCTAGCTTTTGTAAATATTTAGAATTTTATGACATCCAATTGGATGAGAGCCTGGGTTACTTAAAATTTTTTTTACGAAAGTTAGCCGGATAACTCCTTAATCCTGCTTTGTGAAATGCCGCCCAGGATCTCTGAACATCCATCGACATTTTCTGTGTGGGCTTTCTGAGCGACGCATGTGTCCGTTTCTAACACCCGGCTCGCTCTCTCCGCCCGGCTCCCCCCCCAGAAGCCGCGGTCAGAGACCGTACGAGGCTCCCTACGCCTGCTGACGTCCAGCGCCTACCGGCTGCAGTCCGAGTGCAAGAAAGCGGCTCCCGCGGATAGCGCTCCCGGCCCGGACATGCAGCTGGTCACCCAGCAGGTCATTCAGTGCGCCTACGACATCGCCAAGGCCGCCAAGCAACTGGTCACCATCACCACCAAAGAGAACAACAACTGACCGTGTCCAGCAGGGTGGCCACACACCGGCCCCAAAGGCCCCACATTTCTGCTAGGTTAACATTTTTTCCCTTTGTTGTTTTTTGGAGACATTAACATTTTTGTTTTCTATTTTATATCAGTATTACTATTTGCATGTTATTTTTTTATTTAAAGAAAATAAAGTAAAAAAAACAAAAAAAAAACAGCGGTTCCCAGCAAGTATAGCAGAATGCCATAGGACAAAGCCTGCGATGTAACAGTGTTAAAAGAATTACGTGCAGTTTTACGCCGACGGAAAGTAGGACGGTAAACGACATTTGCAAATTCCCCCGAACGCGTGAGAGAGCAACAGGCTTGGCTACTTCGGACAGATTGGCAGGCAGAACAGCAGCTACAGAGGATGACACTCAAAAGGGGTTTGAGAGGAATTTTCTTTTCTTTAGAAGAGCATTCTTCAAATCCAGACGGCAGGTGGCAGCTCTTCTTATAATGGGATTTTGTCATTACCAAACCCCGCCCAGTCCCCAGGTAACCCCGCCCAGTCCCCAGGAACCCCCCCCCCGTCTGTGGAGACATAATAGCCACTCAGTTTTTACCATTTTTGTTCCCATTAGTATAAATTGGCCTCTGGATGATCATGTGCTTTCATTCAAAATATATCATACAGCCCCTCCCCAACCAGAGCTTGTGTTGCGTGTTGCAGAAGAAAAAACTTCTCAACATGGGACTGAAGACTGACTTCTGCAAACATTACTCAGTGCTCCACCTTTAACGTCCAAACCTTTCCGATTCTACTTCAGTTCCGTCCACACAGTGAGCTCTAAAAAACAGGACTGGCCCACACCAGACGTCTGGAACATGAGCCATTGCATTGAAGACTCATCCTCGTCGCTTCATAGAACAAAATGCTTGTTTCCTCCTTTCCACACCAAGGCCCAGAAACCAGAACGAAGCTGCAGACCTTATCGCTGATAACAGTATTCAATTTAGTTTACTTTTGGCTACTCTGCAATGTGCCAAAACCCCAATGGTTTAGCGGTCATGTTGCAAAACCTAAAGCCATAACTAGTGTTGTCTTTTGAGTGCTTATATACCTCATACTTTTTACAGTATCGTTCACATGGCCCCTCAACAACATTCACACACCAAAAAAAGAAAACTGAAAAAGCTAGGCCAGAATCTTATTTTTGGCCATTATATGTGAAAATGTAGGACTATTTTCAAAAACTTATACTTCAAAACCTTATATATATTTTCTCTGCATTGTGAGTTCCATTTTAAGGGAGATACTAATGGGAGATTTATTCAAATGCAAACATTTTAAACATCAGTCTGTGTCCAAGCACTTTTCTTTTTTGCTTTTATTCCTTCCTTCCAGCTTCATTGGTCATGCTTCAACAAATACTGCATCTTCCATTTCAAATGCACTTTCTACTTATACTTCCTATTGTGGATATACGAAAACACAACAAGCCCCAACCAGGGGATTGTGTATCCCAATGTCCACCAGCAACCTGTTGTACTTGTATTCATACCTGTGTCTTGGTGGTGCTTTTAAGTAGAAAAGTTAACATAGTACTGGATATGGTGCCATATTTGTTGAATTTTCATTTTATGCCTAGAATCGTATTTGTGCGGTTAGTGGGTCACAGATCTGGTTAAAACTTTAACGTGTTTTTTTTCTTTTTTTTTCTAGTGCTGCTAGGTTTCTAATTTATGTGCAACTAATGGAATGGGATGTTAAGATATCATTTTTAAAATTCTGCCATCAGAGGGTCTTCATCCGCACAAGGTTTAGAGCTCAGTGTTATACTTGAAAAATCATGATCAAGGAAACTTCCGTCTGTCCGTCAAGTCTCTAAATGGGTGCGGTCTTCACACAGGGATATCAGTCAAGCAGTCGTCATGGCTGCAGTGGGAAAACTTGCCTTTTATTTTTAAATAAACTTAATTTATAAATGTAACCTGAAAATGTTTGTTTTTGACCTTTAATGTACAAACCTGTTGTAAGATTATTTTATTTGCCTTCATGTGTTATATTTTTTTGCCTGAATAATTATACAATAAACCAGGCTTCAAATTAAATATTTTTACCAATTTATGACATTTACACACATAATCCTCACCTGAATTAATTACTCATCCAGTTAAGCAAAAATTTATATTGAAGGCAAAGGTCACAATTGGTCTTGTTTTTAAAAAATATTTATTTAAATATCTATTTGAAAGAAAGGCATATTACAAAAATAAAAATTGATACTATAAAACTGCTTGTATAACCACTTCATATTGATAAACAGATTAAGGACACTTAAAGATGCAAATACTCTATTGCTTTGAATCAAGATCTATTTAGATGTAATTATGGTACAAAATGTAGGCTCATTATGTTGTCTATCATACAATTTTCTTTACCTAATTTGTGAACAACTATTTTAAAAATAACTAACAGCTGTACTGTCTCACTATCTTGTACTCCAGCTTGTCTTCTCAGGTCCATGCAGTTCTGGGTCTACTGTGGATCTGAAAGTGAGGAAGGGATATAGATTTGGAAGGAAACTGCTTTTAGTAGTGTTTCTCAACCCCATCTGCATAATTGTGCATCTCAAAAATAAATTTTTTGAAGGCTATTTTTAAAAATGACATTTTATGCTTTATACATACAAACACAGTTAACGTGATCAAACCTTAGAGCAGCATAGAATATGATTTTTAACACACATTTTGGTTGTGAGCCCATAATGTCCAAAGGGTTGAGAACCACTTGCTGTATTACCTTGTCCTGATAACCCCGCTGAGTCATCCTTTGGCTTTCCTGGTGAACCATGTCGTCATAGCGACTCTGGGCCTCCCGAGACTCCGCCTCCGCCTCTTCTCTCTTGCGTTCCTCCTCCCACTGTTCCCTGCGCTGCTGCTCTATCTGTGGAGAGCAGAGGAAAACCCATGCCTAAATCAGTGGGGTTCACCGCATGGGACACCACCCCCACGCTCAAATCAGTGGGGTTCACCGCATGGGACACCAGCCCCACGCTCAAATCAGTGGGGTTCACCGCATGGGACACCAGCCCCACGCTCAAATCAGTGTTTGGGGTACCTGTTGTTTGATTTCCTGCATGCGTGCCGTCCTCTGCCCCTCCTGCACCTCCCTCTCTTGGCGCCTGGTCTCCCTCTCCAGCTCCAGCTCCTGGATCAGCTCCTCACGCCTCCTCAGGGACTCCTCCTGGGCCCGCCGGTTCTCCTTCATCTTGACCTCCAGCTGCTGCTGCCGGGCCGTCAGCACCTGCACAGAACCGGAGATCGGGTCAGCCGCTGCCCGCTCTTACCAAGCACTCTCTCTGACCGCCACTCACCTCCTGCATCAGGCGCTCCCTGGCCTTCCTCTCCTTCTGCCACTCCGTCTCGCGTTTCTCCCACATGCGCTGAGCGTCTTCCCTAGAGCGACACACAACCACGGCACGTTTTTAACGGGCCGTGCCCGTACGGTACGCTGGAATTTTCCCGGGCTCGACGGGGCCTTCCCGCTGACCTGTAAAGGATGTCGAACTCGGCCTCCCTCTGCCGCTCCACCTGCAGCTGCTCCTCGATGACGCGCTTCATCCAGGCGGCGTCCGCCACCGCCCTCTCCTTCCGAGCGCTCTCCAGTCTACAGTCGTCCTGCTCCCCCTCCAGCAGAGCGGCCAGGATCCTACGGTCTGCCTCCTGTGGCACAGAACGCAGGGATCCCACCAATCACGGGGGCAGATGGGGCCCGCTCGGTTTGTCACAGGGATTCAGGCAATCACAAGGGTGTCCCCGCAATAGGGCAACCTCAGCTGATGTGTGGTGAGCATTCTGGCGCAAAATGGCTGCTGTTGCACCACCCAGGTGGGTGTTATACATTGGTGGTGGTTGAGGCGAGTTTCCCCCTCATCATTGTAAAGCGCTTTGCGTGTAAGAAAGGCGCTATATAAATTCAAGGCATCATCATCATTATTATCTTTCCTCTTTTCAACTCACCAGCTCCTCCTGCACCTGTTGGGCTCGTCTCTTTAGCTGGGCTCGGTACTGCCGGGTCAGGAACTGCCTGTGGGTCCAAACCATAGGAAAAGGCTTTCAATCCAGCGGCCAGGATCTGACATCCCCATAGCCCGTGCCTTACAGCATGAGTAAGTATCGGCCGAACCCCACTCTCCCTCATCCACGACCGCATCGTACCCCAGTTCGGTCCTCCTCCGAATCTCCTCCAGCCTCCTCCTCTCCTCCTCCAGTCTCTCCACCTCCCAGTGCTGCGTCAACAAGGTTTCCTGTTCCTTCTTCAGGCGGCTGGCCTGAAACAAGCAAAGCGTTGCCGTTTACAGAGTGCAAGATTAAGACCCACCTTGAGGCACCATTTTGAGATCCTTCAAAGCTTTATAAAACTAAAAAAAAAAAAAACCTTACTTCTTCTCCCCGCAGTTTCAGCTCCTGCATCTGCTGCTGGAGGTCATCTGCCCATTCTTTCCCCTCTGCTTTCTTCTTCTCCTCTGCCAGCTTTATTCTCTCCATCGCTTCCCGGCGACTCCTCTCGTACTCGTTCTCAAAGCGTTTCTTTTCTTCCCGATCCGCCTCTTCTTGCTGAAGGTTTCAAAAATGTTTTTTTCACAGAAAAACAACCAATAGGACAAAGGACCCCAAGACATCCAGTCACAGTTTTGAGCCTCATGTCGTGAGTAAGCACATGGGCAGCTGATGAATAAATCCTGACTATTGCCACCATATTTTTCCAGGTAAAAGAGCTGTATCACGGTAGGACAGTGGTTTAACTGGGGGGGGGGGGGGGACTCGATACTCTAGACAGAGTCTGAGACTGGATAGGGTACCAGACCAAAGAACACTGGCCCAGAACTTCTGACATCAGTAAATTAATTCTTAAACCCTTGGTGCTACAACTCAGTCTGGGTTTCAATGATAACATTACAACAAGAATCCTCTTGCATGGTTTATCGGCACAAACTGCATAAGCTCATTAACGGCCTTATTAATAAAGTCTATTATATTTCTCTTAATAAAGTCTGCTCATACAGTTCATGTATTTCGATTTCCACTGGGGGGTCAATTTCTCTGACAAAATGCTAATGAGTGAAAGAACATGCAACTGAAAGCGGTTCCTCCAGGACACGTGACTTGTGAGCCCCTCATGAAAAATATTTGTGTAATTTGACATTGAGGCTACACCAAAGAATGAACGCACCTCTCTTTTCTCAGACCGCTGGGTTTGCCACTGGCTCACCACGTGGTCTTTGTGTAGCACTGATTCAACCTGTGGACACAGCAAGGTAGGACTTGATCTTTGTCTTTAAGAAACCGATCAAGCAGAGAAAAACACAACGCGTTTGTCCGAAACTCAATCTGAAGGTTGGGTTTAAGGTATGTCATGGAACAATTACATCACAAGCCTATTGATTTCCGGATCAAGTCCACTTCTTGACGCACAACCTCTCAAGTTCTCCCTTCATGCGAGTCTCTTCTGTTGTACTTTTCTTTCAAGACTCCTTTGTACTAGCGCCTTAATCCCGCTGTGGCATCGGCTGTAATATTTAGTTGCCCCAAAGAAAGCAAAAACGACAGTTTACTCCGTTTTCTTTATTGGGAAAGTAAGGTTCTTCCACCAAAGCACCACAAAACATTCCTGTTAATTACACTTGTACATGTAGGCATTCACTCACCTTTCGCAGGTCTGGGTCATTTTTCTTCCAGTGTTCAATCAGCAGCTCCTCAGCCAGCTGCAGACGGAATACAAAGAAGGATGTTTACTCTCAATTGACAGTGTGACCCGAATGGGTGCCTGCTGGTGTGACGCGCGGTGTGATGCAGTGTGGTGCGGGCCCGAAAGATCATCCAGCTGACCTTCTTCCTACGATGCTCTCTGGCCGACTTGAGGTCGTCTACCCTCTCCAGCAGCTGCGCTTTACTGTCAGGGTTCAACCCCCGGAGCTCGGCCTCCATCTGATCCCGCTCCTCCTGCAGCAAAACCCGGAGCCGTTCCCTGCGCTGTTCAAGATTTAGCTTCTTCTCCTCCTTAAGCCTCTCTCGGTTATAGGCCATCATGCTGCCAAGAATGCGGGAAAGAACAAGCAGCTAGCTATTGTTTCGGAATCATCGATGTGTTAGGGTCACATAGGTTATATGTGGAGTCATACACGTTTTAATTTCATGTAGTTTTTGTCTTGGGTCGTCTGTACTGTCATGTCATATTTCTATGTTTGGTGTGGATCCCAGTGGCTTCTGTACGTGGAAACGCTTTGGGGATCCAAATAAACACATAAATAATGGTACATGGGTGTGCTTACCTAGCTCTAATTTTCCCCTCACCCTCATGCAAATTAGTTGTAACAAGACCAACGTCTTCCTACAATTTGGTAATCTTAGCTAACTGATACATCCCTGCGAACAATAGCAGAGATGGGTCTATTGTAACAGCTATACAAACAATGGGTTTGTGTTACCTTTGTTGGTAAGACTGACAGGAACTCCACTGAGCCTGTTTGCTGCTGCGGACGTTCTGTTGCCTGAAATACACCGAGTGCATGTCCCATTGCTGCCGCCAACGTGCCTCCTGTTCCCGCTGTCGCACGATCCGCTGCTCCAGCGTCCGAGTACGACTTGACCAACGCGTAGAAATCGTTGGAAGGGCCATTGATCTCAAGTAGCTATTCGTAGAAAAGCTAACAATATTCTAACAATTTATAGCGAACAACATTAGCTAAATAATAATAAAACCGAAAAGCTATAACGTCATTGCATACTAGCTTAGTACAAATAACAACGTTACTTGCAAGCTATAAAACTGTTAGCAGCATAAATTTGAACATGCTGGTAGCTAGCTCAATATGCCGTTTTTTTGTTACCCACGCACAACACCGTGTTCGGTGATTGCTGTGGGATAATCTGTAGTGTTGCTGTGTTGTATTTTCAAATTCCAGTTGGTAGTTATCTTGTAAGCAAACCGTTTGATTCCCTCCGTGCACATACAACTTCCTGTTTCTCTTGGTTACTCTCTTTGTTTTCCTGGTTACGCTATGGGTCATGGTAAGGCTCAAAAAGCTTTGCGAGCTATGCTCTGTCCACATCCACGCTGCTCGCAGTAGGCTACGTCGTAAATTTGACATTTGTAACTTCACCTAGGTAGATTAGCCAGTCTCGCGTTAGCTGGGTGTTTCAATTATTTATTCAAGAGATGAACTGATCAAAACATTTCCGTCCGTACAACAGCTAGTGCATATTAATACCGTTTACAGTTATGTTATTTTTAAGCCAGCGAGTGTTATTATAAAGCAATCGATGTTGCCCAATAATATGAATTGAACAAGCAGGCACTATCATTTTGCGATGTACAGCATGTAACTGTAAATCTATACACGTAAGACAAATATAGAAAAATCGGTAACTAAATATGTTAAAGCTCTATCAAAATATCCCATTCAGTTTTCCCTGTATTGGGCAAGGAGCTACTGATCCCCTTTCCCTGTTCCAATATCTGAATGTAGATGATTAACAGCGGGGTCCATGTCAAGGTTATAGGCAAGTCAAAGTGCCACTAAATAGACTAGACAATGCTGATATAATTTAACCGGGTCTCTCGTGATACCATCTGTTGAAGCAGTAGTGATAAGCTACACATATGCACATAAGGTTTTGAAGTGCACGAAAATGTAAAGAACTGCATAGGCATGGTATTTTCACGCCAGCTGAGAACCAGTCCCTGCTTGTATCCAATGCTATTCTACTTATGCACAGAACAGAAAGTTCTGACGGAAGGTGCAAAACACAGACACTTCATCTAAATAGGTACATTCGATTGTTTGCAAGTTAAATTATTCATCACTCATTGGTAAATGTTTAATGTGGGCAAGATAGATAGTCTTGTCTAATTGTACCCAAAAAGTCTCAACGGTCATGGGTAATGTCAATAACAGGGTAAAGTGAACAAGAAATAGCTATGAACCTAAAGAGCCACATGGCATGATCCAAATAAAGAACCTACTGTTCCTCGTGCGGTCCATTGATTCGATCCTCTTCTGTGCAAATCCGACTGTTAGCAACACTAAATTATTATTTGTAAGGTAGTTGGTTGAATAAAATTAAGTTTACTTTCCCATATGTATATGCATGTAAGATATTATTATTATATGTAAAGTAATCAAAAAAGTAGAGTAGCTACGCCAACAGCATATTACTGGAATTAAATATAAACTGCAAAGCAAACACTTGGACAAGCAATCTAAATGCCAATGCTAGCAAATTAAGTAGTTGGGTAACGTTAGGTAACTCGTTAACATTAGCTAAGGATGCCCGTCGGTCATGTACACTTGGACAAGCAACCTAAATGGCAATGCTAGTAAATTAAGTAGTTGGGTAACGTTAGTTAACTCGTTAGCATTAGCTAACGATGCCCGTGGGTCATGCGGCTAACATTTTCATCTGTACCACAAATGTTCTATGTAACTAACACAAGCAGAAAATCTCTAAAGCGGGTCGCGAGGTCCCTTTGCTTGGTTTTTGTCACGCCTGGGCGGGGTTTGTCCAGGTTTGTCCCTCCCACTTGTGCTGGATTGGTTGTTTTGCCCACCTGTTGAAAATGACCACTCCGTGTGTGGCCTTTAGGACTGTCAAGTGTTTGTCAAATATCAGTAGATTTGCATTGGGGAGTTGGAGAGTCTTGCTTCGAGAGCAGTTCCGGGTTTTCACCAAATCTTTAGCCAGCTATATTTTAATTAGTCAGCTCGCTAGATTTTTAACGGTAGTCGGGGCGCCCTTCTCCGGATCATTTGAACCATGGCGCTTCTCATGGAGCACCAATTCAAACAGCTCCCTGCCGATAGGCAAGTGGAGACCAGGCCCTTCCTGGAGTCGGTGTCGTACCTTCCGCCATTCTTCGGTAAGTTTTCTCAGACTCAGGTAGTTAGCTTGCTGGCTAACCAGCTACAGTAGTACTAGCTATCGAGTTTGTGCAGCTTCAAGTCAACTGAGAATTGTGTATTGAGGAATGACTAGCGCCTGTTGAATTATCGTTTAAAACACAGCTAACGTTAGTTATCAATCTAAGTTGTAGGTTTACGTGGAGTAAAGTGGCTATGGTATTAACTAAATCAGACATCTAACGTACAGTCAAATAGTTGACTAGCCGAGTTTATTCCATGTATTTTGTTAGGTCGAGTTCACAACTAATAGTACAGTACGTTAACGTTAGCTAGCTAGCTAGCTAGCTAGCTGTGACAGGATTGTATTTGAGGGTGGATTGTTAATTTACTTTGAATAGTCTTCTTTTTATCGTGCAACTATCCAGTCATAGTAAACACACATCTATTTTGTAACATCTGATTGGCAAGCACTCGATTCTTTTATCCTTTTTCTAGTTTTCTTGTATAACCCAATTAATATAGCCACTAGATAACGTCAATGAGTTAACTGTCGTTATGGTAGTTAGCTGACTGGTATGGAGGTCATTCTTTTAGTACTGAGATGTAAGGGGTTATTATTAATTAGCACTTACTCGTGATGAGGATTATAGCTACAATGTGTTTGTGATAGTCGTGTTGGCTATTGTATAAATACCTGTCCTTTGTTTACTATAACCAGTCAGGGTCGGAAACTTGTTTTGTAATCAAACCATCCTGATTCTTTCACAAACACAGACAGACAAAGCATGTCGTTTTTTACTCGCTAATATACATTATGTTACGAGGGATGAATGTTTGTGATTGAAATGTTTTAGAGATCATATAAAAATAATTGTGATGAAATGACTGACACACACAAAACTAAATTCATAGCCAGTTTCGTCATTCTAAAATATAGTCTATAGTGTTGTTTGTTTGTTTATTTGTACCTCTACTTTTTGTTTATTTAACCTCTATTTATGCGGGAGGTCCCTCCCACAATATAGTGCGTTTGGGTTCAAAAGCCTGCTCGGTTTTCTCACATTTACTTATACACACACACACACACACACACACACACACACACACACACACACACACACACACACACACACACACACACACACACACACACACAGTGTACTCTTTCTGGCCAAATCAGTAATCTCCTATTTATCGTGGCATTGAAGATTGAAGTGTATCAACTGTTACACTGTTGGCTAAGACATATGCTAATGCCTCACTCTGAATCAAATTCTGTTCGAAAAAGAAAGACAGTGGGGCTGTTATCAAATTCCCCACTGGGCTTACAGCTAGCAAAATAAAACCTTGTAAAAATTCAAGGCTGTATGTGTTGAGGCGGAGATATAGGCGGGGCATCCCCAAGGATGCCTTTACAAACACTTGCCAAATGTGTCGCCTACATAGAGACTGAATCACGGACATTTATAGTTAGAGTTTGACTTGAGAGTGCTGTTTAACGTTCTTGTTTCTACACCAAACCTGACCCAACCTATTTAACATCTGTGTATTTGGTATACATATGAGCCAACTGCTGAATATGTGTGGAGACCCTGAAGCTACTGTTTGTGATAATTCCGTTACCATGGTTCTGTAAGACAAAGGACGGTGATGGAAACACAAGTGAATGTGAGGTCTGTGGGAAACTGTCACTGAACAAGTCAAAGCCTGTTGCCTGAGGCCATTGCCCTCTTGGTGGTGTGGAGGCAGGGCTCTTGTGTATGGAATAGCAATTTCTTTCCTACTGACATTCTAGACCTTGTTATGTGGTCGTTAGTGTTAATGTGAAAATAAGATTTTATGAAAACTAATTTCCCACCATCTGCTATGTTTGGGCGCACTCATCTTTCTGTGTTGCTTGAAGCTAGACTTGGCTACATACGGAGGAACGCAACCATTCCCTGAATCTCCTTAAATGTCCTGAACTGGTTGCGCAAATCTTGAAACTGATTTCCACTGATGTCTGGCCTTTGGGATCGTTAAATTCCTTAAACGCAGCATTAAAACGTTGCGGAACGTGATATGCCATCTACTAAAACACTTCCTTCGAGCACAAGCAATTATATGTCATGAGGGATTATCTTTTTGGCTCGTATTTCTTTGCCATGCAAGTAACAAACCTTTTGCATACATAATTTAATCTCCTGTCCTCAATTTGGGATGAGAAATTGATTAGACTGGTGTTGAGTTGCCCTGCCCATTCAGTGGTACCATGGCATGCCCGGGCATCATGGCATGCTTCATTGTGTATTCATATATGAAACCTTTTCTATTGAATTTGCCATCTGAAACACCAAAAGAGTTTAAACCTGCTCCGGGTTTGAGTTATGGATGTTGGCTGGCTTCCTTTCCATTGCATTGTTTTGTGTTGAGTCTGCTAATCACCAAACCGCCTCTATTTTACCTTTCAACAATACAGGAAACTTTATCCGCCCATCACACAATGCAAATCAAATTCAGTTTTGTTTGTGCTGCCATTTATTTGAGCACATAAAAAAAGTGTAACACTGGGCTTAAAAGTTAATTTATATGGTGTGCACCTTTCAAAAGCATTGAGAATAGTTGGCCAATGACCTTGTAATTTAAAGGAACGGACAGTTGTGACTCATACCATTTTTAATGACTATATGGTCATTCGTGCAGTAAAATAATTTTAGTTTAGTTTTAGGCAGATGTTTTGTTTTGTTGTCTGAAATAGCTGGCACATGCTAGAGAGGCCGATGGTTTGAACACTACCCTCAGTGCAGGGCCTGGGGGTGCCAACATTGCTGTGTAGAGCACAAAACAGTGACAAAATACAAACTAAACAGGACAACAAAGAGGGCTGCATTGTGTGGCAGGGTAGCACAGAAAGACAAGGGCTTCAAATAATGAGCGCTTTCAGGAAAAGCCGCTATTTTGAAGGGGTGCGGGTGGAATTTTCTGTAACCAGAGATGCCCTGTGTGGGCGACACAAAGCCCAGCAGTCTGCCATGAAGGAGATACTGTAGTTGACTGGCGCCAAGGGCTGTCGGTACAAGCTCCCCCTAGTGGCTGTCTGGGTCTATTGCAGGTCGCCAAACTGGGTGCCCTCCACCACCCAAAGCCCTTCACACCTACATAAAAGGCACCCACCACTCAGGATAATTGCCTTACTGAAGTAACTCAAATAAAATAGGCCTATACTATAGGCTACTGGCACCAAGGGTAAGGTGTTGGTGTTGAATTGTGTTTAGGCCATCGGCGTTTATGACTCTGCTTTGCGTTCCATACGTATCCTTGTATTCCACAAAACAAATGACTCGGCAATACAGTTCTATCTGTGATTTTTAGAATCCAATTATATTTTGGGAAATAATAATTAAAATAAATAAATAAATAAAAAATATACTGAATTGAAGCAATTTAATTGATTTTATTCCCTCCACTGGGCTATGAATTGGACCCGTGGACTCTTGCGGGCCATGTGGCACAGTGCGGTTTATGGCTCCTGCTAAATGCTGTACCTGGAGAGACTGCTAAAAAATGGATGAGACTGCGAGGTGCTTTCAGAAATCTGTCGAGCTCTCTTGGAAGCCTGAATTATTGAAAAGCTGTTTTAAGTGAGACTGGGGTGGGGTGGGGTGGGGTGGGGTGGGGTGAGGGTGATGGTGATGGTGGTGATGGTGGGGGCACTATTTTAAATGGGGTTAAAGGCTTGGAGAAGCCTTAGTACAGAAGTACAGATGTAGTAAAATCTGTCAAGTGCAGTTTTCCCAAACCTTTCTTTATTAGCTCTATACACTGTGGGCCTGATTCACTAAAGCTGATGGTACACGGGCAATATTTTCAGGCAATATTGCCGGCAACATTGACAGGCAATGATTGCTGGCAGTTTTCCTATTGATAAATCAATATCTGAACAAGCTTGATCGAGGCGAGCAAAAGTTTGCTACCATCCAATCACAGACGAGAGTTTGGGTCACGTGACACCTGAGTCTTCCAAAAATAAATTTCAACAATGGCTGCCAAGTGGTGCGATGAAACCGAAGGGATGCTTATCTCTTATAACTTTATTTATTTATTTATTACTGAGGTAAGTTATATTGATGTATTAGTCTAATGTTGAAATAAAGACCAACTTTTTTTATAAGTTATGGTATTCTTGACTTTTGATTGTAAATAATTAGTTAATTACTCAGTCACCACCGTACTGACGAACCGAGTGACTTTTAACTAGCTAGCTAGCTAGCTAACTTCAGACCGCCTGCTTACTGGTGAATACATCCATGAATGCTTCCGCCAAATTTAGAGATACGGTCAATTGAATTACATTGGCAGAAAGCTGTGGTTCTTGCCGTTCCGGGCACATATATAGCCTACCTTTGGCGATAAAGGTTCGAAACGGAGCTTAGAAACATGATCCGCAAACATTTTTTTTTCAGTTATTGCCACATTGCCCATTGCTACAGTGGCCCATACCCATTGCCCATTGCTGTCAATATTGTACAATATTGCTAGCAATATTGCATGAAAATATTGCCCGTGTACCATCAGCTTAAGCCCTTTAGCGGGTGCGAAAACTTTTAGCACACACAAAACTAATAACACAACCAATGATTGGTGCAAGACAAATACCACGACCAATCATTTGTCATGTTATTGGTTTTGAGTGTGCTAAAAGGTTTCGCACACGCTAAAGGTCTTAGTAAATCAGGCCCTATGTTGTTTGTGTTGCTATATTAGCTAGACCCACGTGTATTCGGGAAAGGCGATTCCTGGCATGTTTTTATGTTGTGATTTTTTGGACTCTGTAGTACTTCAGTTTCTCTTGCCCACACAGACTGCCTGGGCTCTACGGTTTTCGCTCCAGTCAAAGCAGACATAGCCGGAAACATCACAGTAAGTCCTGTGGCTCCGTCCTTCCAAACCTAGTAAGACACCTAGGGCTGTTCTGTGAAGGAGGGAAAAACTCAGGGAAATGGTTTGATTGGACACCACAGTAAAATTTGGCTTTCATTGGAAACTGGCACTTAATCTCACGACCCATTTAGAAATGCTATGTGTCAAGGTAATAGAAACTATTGATAATTTATTTTTTGACAATTTCTGTCTGTCTTTTTTAAAGGGCATTTTATACAGCATTTTGAGTGGGTAACACTTAGTGGCTTGCTTTGTGGGGGTTTAGGCTGGGTTATTCTGTAAAGTATACTGTGACAAATTCTGCTTTATAAATAAATGTGATTTAGAGTTTTTTTTTTTTTTTTAATCGAAAAAAAATCCATCTTTCTCTCCAGAAAATCAAAGCGGTATACGAGAGCAACCCCGCCAGGTTCAAGACCTTGCAGCAGATCCTGGAAGCAGAGAAGGAGATGTACGGGTCGGAGTGGCCCAAAGTGGGAGCCACCCTGGCACTTATGTGGCTGAAAAGGTGGATGGGCTGGTGTGGGGCTGCGTTTCCCATGGGGCTTCCGGGTGGGTGTCTGTCTGTTTGGGCGCCTGTGGGGCCTGACCGCTGCTCTTTTTTGGCCACCAGGGGTCTCCGATTCATCCAGGTTCTGCTGCAGAGTCTGGTGGATGGCGACAGAGACGAAAGCAACCCCAACCTCATCCGCGTCAACATAACCAAAGCGTACGAGCTCGCGCTCAAGAAGTACCACGGATGGCTGGTCCAAAAGCTCTTCAAGGTAACGCGTGTATCAGGATGTTGTTGGTTAGCCATGTCATAGCCCGTGCGATTGATTTACTGTTTATTCCTTTTTTTTGCGAAGGAACATATTTTAAAGGGTGCCTGTGAAAGGAATGCATGCAAACGCTCCCTCTCTCCTGCAGGCGGCGCTGTTTGCAGCTCCTTACAAATCGGACTTTCTGAAGGCTTTGGCCAAAGGGCGAGAGGTCAAGGAGGAGGACTGCTTGGAGAAGGTCCGTCAGTTTCTGGTCAATTACACAGTCACAGTGGACGCCATCTACGAAATGTACACTAAAGTGAACGCCGAGCTGGACTACACCGTGTGACCCTTGCCACCCCTCACCCCCTCCTACCCTGGTCCTCACTGCCTGCACTTTTTTGGGGCAGTCCGTGACCCGGTTCTGTTCAACAGATGGCATGCCTTTTCTGTCTTCTACTGTTTTTACTGGAGTGCCTTGGCTTGAATCTTTTAAAGATGTTGGTAGGTGGCCTATTGTGTGAGGCCTATTGTAAGATGTCCCTACTGGCGTACACATCCACAATGCAGGGGCCCAACCCACTGCTGGGTATTATGCAGGGGCCCAACCCACTGCTGGGTATTATGCAGGGGCCCAACCCACTGTTGGGTATTATGCAGTTTAGCATGGGTTTAATTTTTAACCTTCAGGGCGGGAAGAAACGGCACCCGGAATATTATTGTGTGTTTTTTTTAATGCTTATTAAAACAGCCTCTTCTTTGAGGCTGTTTTTAGGAAAACCAATACCAAAAATACATGAAAACCAAAATGTAATTTGATGCCAGCACACACCGTTCATGAGCTTGTTAAACCCGTTTACCGCCAGCAATGTTTTATTTATTAATTCCTAAGTTTTGTCAAAGTTAAATAACCCCAGTGCGTTAATCGAAAACTACTTGAAACTACTTTCACATACTTAGCTACATTACATACATCCAAAATACTGTATTCAAATCACCTGAGCTTTGTGCAAAAAAGGTGGGTCTATTTCTGACTTATTAACTAGTATCAATATACCTTGTAGAACTGCTACATACAGTGCCCTCCACTATTATTGGCACCCTTGGTAAAGATGAGTAAAAAGGGTTATAAAAAATTCACCGTTTGGTGAATTAGCTTAATCTCACAATGGAAAAATTAGAAAAATCCAACCTTTAATTGAAGTAAATTTATTATGAGAAAAAATAAATCCTTTATAAATAATTATTTTTAACAAAACAATGTGTGCCACAATTATTGGCACCCCTACATTTATATATAGAATAAAGTCATCATTTTTAATATTTGTTCGCATATCCTTTGCATTCCATGACTTCTTGATGTCTGTGACCCAACAACATCAAAAGACTCTTGATATCTTATTTTCTGGTGCTCTTACAAGCGATACTATAACGTCTCTGCATTTGAATGGATCTCTATGGGAATTGGGGGATGGGACTAGATTTAGCTGTAAATTATGCTGGAACAGTATGGAACACATGGTTGGTAAAATGGGTCACCAAGGGTCTGAGGTATCAAAGGAGCCCCAAAGAGCCTCAAACCATCACTCTGCTGCCAGATATGCAGTTGATATGGATGGATCACTTTAAGGGTTGTTTCTCCTGACAAATTTTCCGATTGAACTCTATGGAAAAATAAATCAGGAGAAGAAACCATTCAAGTTATCCATCCATATCTACTGTATTTCTGGCAACAGAGTGATGGTTTAAGGCTCGTTTGATACCTCAGACCCTTGGTAACTTACAGCTATTTTACCAACCATGTGTTCCATACTGTTCCAGCATAATTTTCAGCTAAATCTAGTCCCACCCCCAAATTCCCATAGAGATCCATTCAAATGCAGAGACGTTATAGTATCGCTTGTAAGAGCACCAGAAAATAAGATATCAAGAGTCTTTTGATGTTGTTGGGTCACAGACATCAGGAAGTCATGGCATGCAAAGGATATGCAACCAAATATTAAAAATGATTACTTTATTCTTTTTATAAATGCAGGGGTGTCAATAATTGTGGAACACATGGTTTTGTTAAAAATAATTATTGATGAGGGATTTATTTTTTTCTCATTATAAATTTACTTCAATTAAAGGTTGGATTTTTCTAATTTTTTCAGTGTGAGATTAAGCTAATTCACCAAACGGTGAATTTTTTATAACCCTTTTAACTCATCTTTACCAGGGGTGCCAATAATAGTGGAGTCAACTGTATATGTGATATGAGGTGGATAGATATAATTTGACTGAAATGCTTCAGTTATCTTCTGATTTGTGAAATTATATTGACATACAAATTAATACAATTGAGTAAATGGTAGGATTCTTGCAATTTTTGGTGAGGTTGAATCATGCAAAGTACTGAATTGATACCGTGTTGTATTTACTGCATTTTACTAAATATTGTCATGTACTTCCAGTCAGTATAAGGGCCGTCATTTTTCTCCCTGAATTATGCAGAGTGCTGCATTTAGGCTTGTAACCTGGCTTCTTAAAAAGAAAAGATGCTTGGGCAAGTTCAACAATGGGTGGGATGGGAGGGCTTTCATTTGATGCTTTTACTGTCACCGACTCAAATCCATATTTCAAAGCAATATTAAAGCACAACTGACCTTTGGTAGAACTTTGGGTTGTGTAGTTACCTGGCCATGATATGAGTCCAAATGGTGGTGAAATATGTTCGGTAGTTGCTCTGCGCTCCCCTGGGGTGATAATACAGAATAGGGTATTTGTCGCTCTCCATTCACTTCTATAGGGCAGTTAAAACGATCTCAAAATGACACTTCTAGCACGTATACGAATTAGAACAAAGCGGATTCTGTTAATACAAACAATAACCAGTCCTTGTACGCATTTTATTTTGTGTAATTAAAATTATTTTTAAAAGTACTATTTTCTTCAATATTGTTAGCAAGCTACCAGAAAAGACTAGCAAAATATCTGCAGGTCGGTTTGTTTACCATAGATATATACTACAAGGAATGCTTGCTTCTGTGGAAATTTGGACCAATGAGTAGTTTCTGACACATTGGCGCATTCACGCTGTTTCTGGCGCAAGAATTACCTACCGGATCTACAGTACGTTCCAATTAAAATATGAAAAAGCCAGGAAAGAGCCATTTAATTAAAAAATATATATGCTTATTGGATAAAAGCGTCTGCCAAATGATTGTAATGTAATGTAATATGCAGTATGTACGAGGACTGGTTAGTGTTCGTATTGACAGAATCCACTTCGTTTGCATTCGTATACATACTAGAAGTGTCATTTTGTGACGTTATTTTAGCTGCCCTATAGAAGTGAATGGAGAGCGACAAATACCCTATTCTGGATTATCACCCCAGGGGAGCACAGAGCAACTAACAAACATATTTCGCCACCATTTGGACTCTTATCAAGGCCAGGTAACTACACAACCCAAAGTTCTACCAAAGTTCAGTTGTGCTTTAAGACTGGGTTTGTGTCATAAATGAATGGATTATTTGAATTTGTCTCTAATTCATGAAATATTTACACTGCCTGGCCAAAAAAAAAGTCGCACACTCTAATATTTCGTTGGACCGACTTTAGCTTTGATTACGGCGCACATTCGTTGTGGCATTGTTTCGACAACGTTATGCAATTTCACAACATTTATTTCCGTCCAGAGTTGCATTCATTATTGGCCGAGATCTTGTATTGACGACGGGAGAGTCGAACCACTCCGTAAAGTCTTCTCCAGCACATCCCAAAGACTTTCAATGGGGTTAAGGTCAGGACTCTGGTGGCCAATTCATGTGTGAAAATGATTCCTCATGCTCCCTGAACCACTCTCACAATTTGAGCCCGATGAATCTTGGCATTGTCGTCCTGGAATATGCCCATTGATGGGATAACCTGGTCATTCAGTACATTCAGGTACTCAGCTGACTTCATTTTAATGCTGCATAACATTGCTGAGCCTAGACCTGACCAATTGAAGCAACCTCAGATCATAACACTGCCTCCAGAGGCTTGTGCAGTGGGCACTATGCATGACAGGTGCAACGGCGACTTTTTTTTTTGGCCAGGCAGTGTACTTGGCTTAATTGTTTGCCTGTATACAAATACATTTCAAGTGGGACCACAAAATTCCAGCCTGTTTCAAAAACAAGAAAATGTGAAAAGCTTTCTTCTTTTTTTTTAACCATGGCAATTAATTTTATTTTGCTTTCTCAAGATTCCAAATTGCCTTCAAAATGATTCAAATAAATGGTCTTAGAAACCTGATCTCTATTTTCAGGTATTTTAATGTGAATGGGAATATTTCCTATATCTGTCTGCAGATGATGCTGACACGCCTTTAGTCTCTGACACTTAAGCGCACAGGCTAAAGAGACTGCCCTCAAGTGCAGTTTTCTGCTTTCTTTACACAACAGTGGAGAGTTTACAAAATGTTCACTTATTGAACAATTAAATAATAAATATATTTTTAGTGTTGAATGTAAGATTTTACCTCTGTCTGAATTACACAGGGCTACTGTATGTAAACTCTCTGGACAAAAATAATCTGCATTAAGTTTTATTTTTTTCTTCCAGTAGGTGTATTTTTAAGGTGGATAAAAATGTTTGGGAATCAAATTATACCAGTAATGTAAGGAATACAGAATGTTCTGAAATGTACATATATGGACGCGACATGAAAGATAAAATTTACCGCAGTGTGCCTTTCCCGTTATGCAGGAGTGATTAACATGTTCTTTACGTTGTCAGGGTGCCTCATGGGCGTTTCCTTGCCGCAATCTAGGTTGTGTGCATTTCCTTGTATGTTTGGTCGGTCAGACATGTTGCTATATTAAATAAATCAAATGGTTTAGCTTTTACTACTTCAATGCACTGAGGGTGACTGGGTTCTCGGTACATTTGTATACTGTATTATATACTGAAATGTGGTTCTGTTTCTTGCTTTGCCTGGTTATTTTTGAACTTGTGTTGTCTTTTCCTTTCAATCATGAGTAATTAAAGAACAGTTGTAATGTTTCTTAATTTATTAATTGTCTACATTTATGTATGTGACTATGAACTTATTGGGATTGATTTCAGTGAACATGAATTTTAAACATGCTTATTCTAATGTTTTGAGAATAAAACAAAAAGGGCAACTTAAATTTATTGTTCATGTTGATAAACTAATCAAAGTCACTTTGATGTAGTGGAGCATAGATGGCAATACAGTGTATTATGTACATGTTTGTAAGTGAATGCATTTTCAATGCCAGAAAATCACAGGGAAGGTAAAGGGAAGGCAGGGTGCACACTTGAAACTCCCAATAGTCATTTTATTCATCAAAAATGTTGACAGACGTTTAGTTTAATTTCAGATTGGGAATAACCATTTTAAAAAATACACTGGAATATGAATGTATCCATATATGTGTATCTGTGTCTTTAACGTCATTTATCTGGTCAATAAAAGGATTTACATATGTAAAGAATGTTTTTTTTGTTTCCTCTTGCATGGCTTTACACATGTCAGTATAAAAAGTATATTGATCTTTTATAACATCCCTACAATACAGTACTCAATTCATTTAGTTGCAGTATATCAACTAGTCACTAGAGGACGATGTTCGCTAAATGTTAGATTTTACTCTAAAGATTGGTGCGGTGTAATCATACGGTCTATGGGTGTAATACACGCACATTTGTTTCAAAAGGTCATACACGATGATCACTAGAGAAGAAAATATGAAATGAGTGAAAAATAACTTTATAGGCTACAGTTAATACAAACCCCGTTATTGTTGCACTAGAGCACGTCAAGGGATATTGTCTATACCAACTCGCCATGAATTCTGATATGTTCAAAAACGCTTTCCATGGCTAGTTTGACTACATCTCGGCACTAGCGGTATACAAATCCCCATTTTGAGGACAGTCTGGAAAACTTAATTTACGTGTATTCATTCAAATAGCGTGTGGAAGTAAGTGGTTTCAGTTATGGGAGACTAATTTGTAACAGAAATTATCCACATTACCTTATTGGCACAAAATCAGAGCAACGTGTAACAGGCATTGCATTGCATAGTTCCATAAGCGGTAGCCTACCTGGTGGTTCTTGGTTAACGTAAGCAGAATGTGACGGTGTGGCAGCCTGTCTCTCCACCCATTCCTTGCCTGAAAGTATCTGAATGTTATGGGGGCGGTGAACAGGAAAGCTAAACATGGAAAGTCTTGAAAAGTATACCTGCATTCATACAAAGAGTGCACTTTCTTTTCAAGGAAAGGGAACTAAAGAAGACACCTCCGTGCGCCAAGCATTGACAAAGTGTAATCGAAAACGAGAAAGGATAACTTACGTGAAACCCAGAAGACAACAATTTGAGTAAATACCAAGGAATACGTATACCGTATTTTAAAGTTGTATTTGCCGATGAGAAGTTCAATTCAGGCAGTGACAATCGAGTTGGCATCTGCACAAATAATTTATTGACGACCAAGGTAGGCAGACTTCAGTTTATTTTTGGCAGCGATTTGGTCAGTGCGTTGTGTAATTTGATCCTATTGAAAGTGCCTTTATTCAGAACGTTTCAAGTGGATTTACACAGAAGTTTATCGGCTTAGCTAACTCTTTTACGTAGTTATTTTCAGGCTTAGATTTTCACCACTTTGTCCAAGAGGGTTTTGTTACAGAAATACAATGTTCTGAAACTGGAGAAGCTGCTTAGTTAACTGTGTTATATAGGCTGTGTTTCTCAGTGAAGTAAAAAGGTTAACAATTAAATTGACTTCAGTGTGGGCCAGGAGTGAGAACATGCTCCTTATTATAGTGATATTTAATAGTTTTCTTGCGTTTTGTGTTCATAAACATGTGTATTTATAAGACTTAAATAAATAAATAATACTGTCAATCATTACCATTAGTACCAAATGTATGGGGTAGCCTACTTTATGTAAAACATAGTTTAAGGTTGTAAGCAGAGGTGGAAAGTCCAGGGGTCAGAAAGTAAAGGTCCTGCAATGTTTTCTTTCCACCCATGAACTGAACCAGCTGATTTCAGTAATTAGTTCTAGCTCCTGGTTTAAGAATGGCAATGATTAGCAAATCCAGGTGATTGGAACAAAATACTGGGGAGGACTTTTACTTTCTGAACCTGGACCTTCCACCTCTGTATTTCAGTTTTATTTCGGACTCTTATGGACTGACGCAAACAGGGGTGTCGCCAGGGATTTTGGGCCCCGTGAAAATAAAATATTCTATTAATGTCAATTTCAATAACAAATAAAAACTTATAGTCCAATATTTTGTTGAGGGACCCTGTCAGCCAGGGCCCTTGGAACCACTTCATAGTTATATAAAAGTATAAAAATAGTCTCAACCACTCAGTCATTCCATTGGTTGACTTGGTTCTTAGGTTTTCCAGAGTTCAATAGGAAAATGAGTCACGAGGAACAACCCTTAAATTGATCCATCCATATCTACTGCATATCTGGCAGCAGAGTGATGGTTTGAGGCTCGTTTGATACCTCAGACCCTTGATGATTTACAGCCATTTAGCCAAGCATGTGCTCCATACTATTCCCGTGTAATTAACAGCTTAATCTAGTCCCACCCCCCAATTCCCGTAGAGATCCATTCAAATGAAGAGAGGTTATAGTACTGATTGTAAGAGTATCTGAAAATAAGATATCAAGAGTCTTTTGATGTTGTTGGGTCACAGACATCAGGGCGTAATGGCATGCAGAGGATATGCAACCAGATATTAAATATGATGACTTTATTAAAGTTTATGTAAATTTGTCCATTTACTTTTGGTGCCCTAAAATGGGGGGACTATATGTGTAAAATGGCTACAATTGCTACACTACAGGGTTCACCCAATATGGATGTAAAAACCCTCAAATTAAAGCTTAAAGTCTGCACTTTAACCTCATAGTCACTGTTCCATTTCAAATTCAATGTACTGGAGTACAAAGCCAAAACAACGAAAAAGTGTCACTGTCCTAACACCTTTGGAGTGCACTGTATGTATAGACTTGTGTCCAAAAAGTAAAAAAATGCCAAATTATTCTGAATATGTCACTTCAGCATTCATATGGATAGGAAATAATTTTTCCAAGAATGATAGCAAAATAAAATTAATGAAAGTGTGTTTGAAGACATGTATGATGAAAAATGTTTCAGTGGAAACAACAAAATACATGAGACTATAGCCTTATGTTATGTACAAAAAGTACATGGTGGAGGGGGGTGGAGGGCATCCTCCTCTGGTCGGCTCAGGGTATGATTATGCAAATTCGGACAGGTTGCATGAAGCGTCCAGGGGTGGGGTGGCAGGCTGGAGTAGTGTACATATGGGGGGCAGACAGCAGGCTTCAGGGTAACTTGGGGCCAGTTGCCCCATTGGAAACAAAGAGAGTTAGGGGGGAGCTATGGGTAGAAAACTAAGAGTAGAGTGGCAACATATAACCCCTGGCAGGAGTTTATATTGGTACCATAACTACTAGGAAAGAGAGAGACAAGAAACCTACCGACCCCCCAAGAGCGTGCCTGTGAAAAAGGGGTTACCTATTGACAGGTGACAATAAGTAAAGTTTGTCATCCCATAAGGTTCAAAGAGAGGTTAGATAAATTCTCTCTCAGTTCTTTGTTTTGGACCTAAAACCAACCAATTATTTCTGAGTTTAAAAGTTAAGTGTCATCCAGAGGCCTTCATGTCAGCAATACATACCTCTAACTGCGAGAGCTGCAATGCTTCACCAGGCTTCAGTGAGATGTGTAACTGAGTGTCATCCGCATAGCAATGAAACTCCACACAATGTTTCTGGATATTATCAAGTGGCATCATATACAGTGAGAAATGGTCCTAGCACTGACCCCTGAGGGACACCATATTTCATCTTTGAGACTAGTTTTAACAAAATAATGGAATTCAGAAGTAAATATAAAACATTTTTTCAACAAAATAACATGCCCCTATGTCCATAGCCAGTTATTACTCTTCTTTGTCAGTTCTATAGGCAGTTGACCAATGCTAAGGTGTAACAGGCAGTTATTTTGGTAATTACTATAATATGGATTTATGATAAGGATGATTAAATAACCCTTAATTTTTTTTTTTACTGAGATATATAGTTATATTGATTATCGTCCCATCCCTAGTGCCTGTCACAAAGTCCAACATAGTTCTGGAGTCTCTTCAATAGAATCTCCTGATCAACAGTCTCAGAAACTGCACTTAGGTCAAGAAGCACTGTATAGATACAGAATTGCAGTCTAATTACAGTAATAGATCATTTACAACCTTGACAAGTAGTCACAGTACTACAGTTTGATCTAAACCCTGACTGGAAAGTTTCAAGGATATCATTCCAACTGAGATAGGCACTGAGTTGCTTAACAACAGCTTTCTCTAGTAAATTAGAGAGGAAAGAGGTTTGAGTTGAGGTTTTTTAGATAATCAGGGTCGAGATGAGGTTTTTTTTAGTGTTGGTGTAATGGCAGCCATCATCAGTCATCAGGGGCTCTGGAATGCATCCTGTTGAAAGGTATGTGTTAATGATTTTAGTGTTGGCCTAGCACAGGAAGAAGTTCTTTAACCATTTTTGTTGGGATTTGATCAAGCAATCATGTAGTTGTTTTTGAGGTTTTAACCAATTTGGTCAGCTCATCTGTTTCAATAGAAATAAAACAGTGTAGTGTTGCAATCTGAGCCTTATCCTGTAATATCTCAGTGATTTCTCAGTTATCACAGGCTTTTGGGGAAGTTAATCCAGGAGCAGATGACATCAGGGTGACCTGGTCTCTAGCAGTTTATAACTTCTCATTAAAAAAGTTTATAAAGTCATTACTGTTGTGATTAAGAGGGTGATTTGCTGATGACAAACCGCCAAAAGGAAAATGAACCAATCTCGAGCTAGAGAACGCCACAAGTACATATGCTCTCGGGAAATCCACACAGGTGTCGGTAATTTCCAATCAAGACTCAGGTGAGCCGAAGGAAACGAGTTAGCACATGAGTGAGGCAGCATAAGGACATAACACATTTTAGTTTGTTTACAGTATTATAGAGAAATCTTGGGTTATTTTTACTCTTCTCAATCAGTTTAGAGAAATATAATGATCTATCCGCCGTGAGGGCCAGCTTGTACTGAAGGATCTTTCTGCGCAAGGTGAAAGGCCTCTAATCTGGATGAGCGCCACTTTCATTTCAGTTTTCTTGTTTTCTGCTTCAGGGCATGAGCCACATCATTGTACCAAGGAGCAAGACCTTGCTGTCTGTATTTCTTTCATTTAAGAGGGCCATAATCTAAATTTGTGTTTTTGTCAATTCAGATGGATGAGAAATCATGTTTATTCAATCATCATGGTGAACTGGATGAATTAGATGTGTTTGCAGACATTTTGCTTAAGTATATTTTTCAATAAAAATACTGCAAAATGCCTCATGTCGAAATAATGAAGTAAATAAAAAAATTCTAAATTTGTGGTTTACATTCAGATGGGTGAGAAATCATGTTTATTTGACAACCGTGGTTAAAAAAGGACCGAAAGCAACAGTAATGTGTACAAATTTTGATGTCGATAGACAAAATCGTTGCCATGAATATAATTTTATTCTCAGTCACATGCCTATGTTTTATTTTCCCATATTGTGTGGTATGATCAATATCCACATGTTATACCTGCAGTGGAAAAAAAGTGAAATCAATTAAAGCTGGAGTACACAACTTTCTCAACAGTCGCATTTGTTGTCAAAACATTTCAAAGTAATAACATCACTTGGCCTAGCCCACAGAGAAAGAGACACACCCCCACCCCACCACTTTGTACCGAAGCTCCAGTCAAGTTCACTGGCAAGTCTGGCAATCAGGCGGTTTACCACAAGCTTTGACTGTGGAAGCTATATTGTCAGAGCTGTTTCTGAAACTGTAAGACTTATCTGGATGACTTCCATTTCCCACAACCACTTGCACCCGTGGCCCCTCAAGAGATTCTGTATTATGTCAGAGCAGCAGTATTCCAGAGAGGAAGTCTTGTACTGTATATCTGTGGGGGGTGTATAAACTCACACACATTCTTATTCTTTCCCACCCATATCTTATCCTAACCGCTTTTCATTTATCCTATGCTTCAGTGTCAGATAGTTTCAGATGGGGAATTAGTGACAGAGATGACTGTTAGCTCCCTCTATTCTCACGCCCGGGACTGTCTGTCTGCGTGCCTCTGTTCAACACACAATCTGCTTTCCTCAAACCTCTGGGATGACTCATTTGTCTGTTTTGATTGGCTAAGAAATGAAGCCCCCTGGTATCTTGTTTCTGCTGAGGTTGTAAAGAGCTCGCTCTTGGGAAGAGGGTCTGCTTCCCTGTCCAGTCCCCCCAACGCCTATGTTTGTATTCCACTTTGGCTGACTCCAGCTCATAATCTTCACATTGAACCCACCCACCCCTCCTGCTCCCCGTGATAAACAAATCAGACCAGCAATGTCAGAGCTTGGGGCGTATGCTGCTCTGTGCAAACACACGTCTGGAATGGGGAGGGGGGGCCTCCAGGAAACGGTTTTGGGAAGTGGGATTACGTCATCTCAGTACAGCCCTTGTACCGCGACCTCGGGGCACGTTAGTAAATTATCACTCAGTTCTACACACTCTGCGTACAGTATGGGCTGCAGATGAGTACCAGTATTACCACCAAACCTGTGCGGTCGACTGCAGTGGGAGTGTTCAAAGTCTACAACTTCATTGTACCAATGTGGGTGTGTGTGTATGTGTGTGTGCTTGGGTAACCACCCTTTCACTGAATGGGACGGGGATGGTCAAACGAGCCCAAAATCTCAGCATGGGCCCCTCCCTCAGTGACGCATCATTCTCTCTCACAACTCTTGCACCGCCAGAAATAAGCAGGATTCATCTGTTTGTTTTTCCTGTGACAGGATGGTGCTGCTGCTGTCCAGTCTTGTGTATAGCGACACTCAGATGCCGGAGATGAAATGTTCAGCAATGTTAAATTAATTTTGCTTCCATTCCTCGGGCATTGATGAGCAAGTAGATTAAGATGACATCTGGTATCCCATTTAGGTAGAATGACTGCAGTAAAAGTATATTAAAGGAACACAGACAAATACGTTTTCTTATATAACAGGTTTCCTGATTATAAACGAGGCCTCTAACCCAAGTTGTATGAGAGTTATGTGGTAATAAAACGAAGCCAGTAGCTGAAGTATTGTGCTGTGGAATAAGCATTTAAGAAATGCGAAACATCTACTGAGAGAGAGAGTATACATCTCTGGGGGTGGGATGCCGGGTATTGTGTTTTAAGCTTTTAGTGTTATTGTTAAAATCATGAGAGTTGTGTACAATATGGCGGTTGAAGGAGTGGGGGAGGTGAGGGGAAGGGGGGGGGGGGGGGTCGGGCGGCTCAAGAAAGCCGAACAGAATGTTCTGGAAGAACAGACTGTGGGACAAGACATTTATATGGAATTTGACAGGCCTATGGCATCTCATTGTAATCATAACGGGAGCTATCGATGTTGATGGAAACCTCAGTGTTATAGGACATGATAAAGCCCAGCGAGCAAGAACACCTATCGAACTTGGGTCGACAACGTGCCAGAAAAGCCAGCGTTTTGCAAATCGCCATTACAGTGGCAGCACCATTCATCAACTATTTTGCCTTCGCTAAACAGCTGATTCTCATCTGGACTGTGTTGCCTCTGCTGCTCATTAACAGAAATGTGGTGACGAGTTTCTTAAGGCCGGTGGACTGGCAGATGTAACGCTAGTGGGCTACCGCATGCTTGCTATCTGGGATTATTCTCTTTTTTAGGCCTTTTTCAGATTTATTGGACAGCACAGTTCGGAGAGACAGTAAGAATGGGAATCGAGAGAGAGGGAGAGACATGTGACAAAGGTCACGTGCCTGGTTTCAAACCGTCAACGTCGTGGCTCGCAATGAGCATGGGGACAGTGCTCTACAGGGTACGACGCCCCCTTGGATTCTTCTTTAATGGCATTTTTACTCAGGCCCTACAGTTGTAACAAGTGGAAAACCATGGAACATATATGTTACGTCCCTATGCTGCCTTGTGCGGCCCTTTAAATCTTGTGTGCTAACGAGTTCCCTTCGGCTCACCTGTCTCGATTGGAAATGGCAGACAGCTGTGCTGGATTTCCAAGTGCATATATATTGGTACTGTTCTCTTGCGTGAAGTTGGTTCATTTCTCATGTGCCTAACTTCATGCATGTTGCCAGCGGTGCTGCTGTGTTGAGGCCAGTTTTAAAGTTTTACATGTAGTAAACTGTTTGTTTGTTTGTTTATGACTACTTTGTGTTGTAGTCTTTCCTTGTGAATGCTACTTGTGTTTTTGTGGAGGCTATTTTGTTTAATGTGCTTGTGTGATACCTGGAAGTAGTTGTGTAAATATGGAGACTGGACAATGGAGAGGAGATCTACAGGCATAGGACATTGGAGGCAAATTTGACCTGGGTTTTGTTTCGTGGAGACTTTGGAATTGCTCAATTCAGGAAGGTTGGAACAGTGGTTCCAACACTTCCTATTGCAAAACCGCCAGCCATCATGTCAGTGTTGAAGTCTTTAGATTCTCGTTTTCGTGCTTGTCTTGTTTCATGTTTACTTGTACCTCCAACACCATATCCCCTTGTTTCATGTCTCTTTCTTGTTTAAATCCTTTGTGTTGTGGCCCTTTGAGCCGGGGTCATAACAATATATCTGGGTGCCATGCATGTACTGCTGCCTACTGGGATACTATTTAGTCTGTTTCAAATCGTAATCAAATCTTAATTTAAAAAATGTACAAACCTGGACCTGTTAAACCAGTGGTTTGATCAGCATGCCAGACAAAAGAGCTACAACCTTGTTTCTGCGGGAAAGACCCTGTTCCGTAAAAGTGGACACAATTATTATTTAATTTGAATGAATGTGCACAGACAGAGTAAACTTCCCTAAAGTAAAAAAATATGGGAAATGGAGTAACAATGGTGACAAGAGTGTCCAAAGATGTGTATGGTAGCCCTAAATATAAGTATCGGAAACGTCCCTGATAATAATCTCCTGTCTGAATCAAGCCATTCACAAATGAAAAGCTGGAGACAGAAGGCCCAGATAATACCTTTTGTACAAATGTCACTGAAATCCAAAAAATTGGAACAGGGGCACTTGTTCAAGTGACTGATAAGGCAGTGCTAAACCACTGAATGTGGATATATCTGCTTTTCCTGGACATGAAATGATGCCAATGTTCTTGTTCTATTTTTTTTGGTTAATCATCGTGATAAAAACAAAAGGCTGAACCCAGTTTCATAAGTTAAAACAATATATTTGTGTGAGAAACTGAATATAAGTTAGATACTTCTTTTGGCATTTAGCAGACTGCAGACACCATTATCCAGAGCAAACTAATGTTATCACAGGGGAATCAAACCTACTACCTCAGATTTAGGAGCCTTAGTTCCCTAACCTGCTACACTGCTGGGGTGCGTCCCAATAGTCAAAAAATGCACCCTCCCTTCCTCCACTACCACCTCCTCTACTCCGTGCCCCGGAAACGGATCTTTGTGTTTTAATCTAATGTTGCTGATTACATCTTAATTACGTATAAATGGTTACAAATTAATTAATGTCTCAACGTAAACCGCAGTGTCAGTTTGTATATTGTAGATGTAAATACTTGTACTCGAAACGTTCCAGGTAGGGGTAGGAGTGGTAGTGGGGGAGTGGAGGAAGGGAGGTGGGGAGGGAAGAATATTGGGACACAGCCCTGGTCTGGGGGGGTATTGCAAAAGCAGTATAAGCAAGTTAGCTGGATAATGCCAAAATAATACCACAAAATATCCTCAGGAACTTTCTTCAATATAAGCATCCAACAATATGTATGATTCAATCACACTCCTAAACCAGATTCTAGTGCATCTTCATCAACTGAAATCTCACTAATGTGACGATACAGCCTTATCGTTCTCACAGATAACTTGATAATCCTATTTTGTGGAATACCCCCCCCCCCCCCCCCCCCTCAGTAGTGCTATAAACCATTTTTTTATTTTAAATATTTATTTCTTTATCAACAACTGCTTCGGATGTGCACCGTAAATATTTGAGGAGTTAAAGGAAAAACACATTTTATTTTTCCCTGCCAGATTTACAGTATCTTGGAGTCAAACATTGAAATGATTACAGGGACTTTTCCTTTTCCTACAGGGACCTGTAGTTGGACAATAAAATGTTCAGTGAAAAAAATCATCAACTCTAATGGAGCGCCTTTAACTCAAAAAATTAATGTGGTCCCACTCCCTACTGGATGCAAATAAACTTGATTTAACACTGAGAATAATTTTATTGTGTAGTTTCTCTTTTGATACCAGAGTCAAAGATATGCAGCTGAATAGTTTTTTTGAAGAAGAGGAAAAGACTGGTCTGTTTCATGCTATTTGCATTTTGTTCTTGTGATCTAATGCTCGTATGTGGGGAGGAAGCAGGCTCACAAAGAGCTTCGGTCCACCGCTTGCCTGTCATTACAATGAAGCTGATTGCGTGAAGGCGATCACAAGCAATGCCGTTTCATAGTACTGCATTTTTTTAAATTTGTCAATTCAAATGGATCCTGGGGAAAAGAAAAAGCGTTTCATCCCGGAGTTAATGAAGTAAGATGGAAAAGCAGAGATCAGCTGGAGCTGTCAGTATCCTTACCGCTAAATTGGACTGTGGGGCTAATGAGAGGAATTTGTAACCGAGAGGATGCGACTGTGCTGCTGAGTGAAACCAGTCATCCGTAAGTGATGGCTTTTACAAGCAGTGTGGCCCAATGAGTATTGCGTTCATTAGTGCTTTGTCTCACAATATGCCGCTGTCTTTGGGAAACCAGCTGTTTCGCATGTCCTAAGTATGTCTGGATGAGGAGAGAACGACAGCATATAGATTGCAGCTCGGATAAATCTGACGTCTGTTTTAAAACCGTAATTGCCAAATTTATTTTGGTAATCATAATGCAATACGATATTAAAAAATGATTAGCCATGTTTATAATGCGATGAGTGCTTACAGCGCAAGATGTTCCGTTTTAAATCAACTCTGACACAGCTCATTTAAAAGTACATTTGCTCCCGCTTGGACTAATGTGAACTCTGTTAGTATTGAATTAACACTGAACCTTATACTGAGCAACTCCAGAGCTTAAAAAGGAGTTGCTGGAGGGCGATACAAACATGCATCATGAGGTAGACTTCAGTCATGCTTTTTGGGAAATTTCAAAGCCCTTACTGGACTAAATCACATTTGGGAAAATTCCACCAGTGCAAGGTCAGGGTTGGGCAATCTGACGGCCAGTAGTTACAGGCGGAAATCCACAGAATGCAGCAGCCAAATGTTCGGCTGGCTAACACACCGTGTTCTAACCACAGGGTGGATGGAACATGACTCTATCCAAAGGAGTGGTCGCATAGGGCCAGATCCCAAATAAGGAGTCCCTAGACCAGTTCCATATTATTACGACCAACATCCAAATTAGCCTACTCCGTTCAATAAATGACTCACAGTAAGATCACAAATATGTGATAGAATATTCTTAACTGAACATTCCATTGCCGATGTAACAATCACTACTGGAAAGCAATTTAGTTCTAGAACACTGACTTAGAATTTTGACAGAATATTCCAAAAAAACCTACTCGATTGAACCCCCCCGCAGGTTCTCTCCACCGCCACCATCCTGGGACGGTACCGCCTCGCCATGCCGGAGCCGGACGACCCCCCCGTCGGCACGGCAGCAGCCTCGGCAGGCGGCGGCGACGCCCTGGCCGAGAACGACACCTCCTTCCCTCTGTCCTCACTCGCCGACCTCTTTGAGAGCGAGGAGAGCCCCCCTTCCGCCCAGGAGCCCCCCAAACCTGGGGACAACCGGCAGAACCTCCGCATGAAGTTCCAAGGAGCCTTCAAGAAGGGCATCTCCAACCCCATGGACCTCCTGGAGTCCTCCATCTACGAGTCGCCTGTGGTGGTCGGCCCCAAAAAGGCGCCCATGGACTCTCTCTTCGACTATGGCACCTACCGTCAACCCAACAACCAGAAGCGCCGCAGGAAGATGCTGCCCCGGGGGTGAGTTTACACTGCAAAAAGTCAGTCTTAACAAGCATTTTAGTCTTATATTTAGACTTATAATCTTCTGTCTATTACTTTTTTGCTAAATAAGACTGCCAATGAGGTTAGACAGTGTTACTCATTTCAAGATTTGCCAATGGGGTGAGATAATTTCACTTGCCAAGAAAAAAGTAACTTAATATATTTTCTACTTGAGAGAAAAAAAAAGATTTTAAGTCTCAATACATGACTAAAACTTAAGACAGACATTTTTTACAGTGTAGGGATGGGGGGGCTTTAAAAAAATTGGATATTAGTACAAGTTTATGGTACATTTCAGTGGGGAAATGTATTGGAGTCAATTACTCTTTTTAAAATGTTTTAAGGGAGGCTTGGGGAAAAGGTTTCAAAAATTTGTAAGGCATGAATTGAAGATGGGAGGTTTTTGAAAAATATGGGAGAGATAATCACAAGCATCTGGCAACCCTGGGGTGAGTTTCTAGCTGGTGCTGTGAAGCTCGTTCATGTGTGAACCTGCATCTGGATTTCTCTGTGGGGGGTGTTCATCTGAGTCTAATTAAACAGGCATTGATGTGGACTGTTGTTTTAAAGTGTTTCCTCTATAGATTAATGTAATATTTATTTTACAGAAGTTGTAGACTACTAAATATGATAAGGTTCTAGCCTTACAAAATCTTTAATGTTAGTGTGTGTGTGTGTGTGTGTGTTCTCTTCTCTTGATGACCATATCTTAGTTCTATGAGTTATGCTTTATTCTTCACAGTTAACCAGGCTTTCTAATGAAGATCTTGTAAAGACCACTGTGCCTGTAGAGATATGAAGCCCATACTTAAGCTACATTGTAATAGGTGTGTTCAGGAGCCCACAGAAAGTGCGTTGTTGTCGCAGCCGGTGAGGTAATGTTTAGTTGCGGCTTGTCGTTAGCTCTGCTGCTTTTCCAGAAAGAGTACAGAAAGCTCTATTTATTGCACGGTGGAGGAGGGGGAGAGAGAGAGGTCAGTTCGGATTGGCACGATCTGCGCTTCAACAGTACCGCTACACAGTTCCTCACCAACGGCTCACAGTGAGACCATCAAACACCCCAAAGCTGGCTGGGTGGGTGGAGGGGCGAGAATAACAGTCTGAACTACTTCAAATGCCAGCAGCCCTAAATGCAGCAGGATGGTAAAGCAAAGCTTTGACACACCCATGGAAAACCGTTGGGGCGCTAATAAGGGCACACTTATCTTTGAGCTTTTCGTTCACAAACTGGTCACTACACACAGATGCATCTGTGCTGTAGACACACGCACACACAAACGCGCACACGCACACACACACACACACACACAAATATGGATATTATATAGCAATGCATACATACAATACCTGTATGCACACATATATTTTTTGTAATGTCTGTATGCAACAGCGAGGCTTTATATCTTTCCACCATAAGCAGGTATTGCCACCTAAAACAAGATTGGGAAAATCCCATTTGAAATTCCCATTTGAAATTCAGTTATTCTGATCTAAAAAGTCCTCCGGCTCTCAGATAGTGTTTTCCTTCAGGAATGTGACACATCTGATCTTCCGCTGTGTGTCTCATCACTGAACTTAGAAATTGCGCACGGCTCTCCTGAATGCAACGCAAAACACTTTTCAATTACCCAGCCCTTCCAGGCTTCCAGGCATTCCTGTGAATATGGGAACCAGTGCACTTGAGATGTGGTACTGAAAGCCATGCAGCCTATGGAGACTGTGTGAAGTGAAGCCCAAAAGCCCTTTTTTTCCCGACTGTCAATCCAAAAAGAAATGTTCTTGCGGAAAGAACAAACATTTAAAAGAGAGAAGAAGGTACTGAGAATCCCGGCCGAGGGCCTTTCTGTGTGGAGTTTGCATGTTCTCCCTGTGTCCGCGTGGGTTTCCTCCGGGTATTCCGGTTTCCTCCCACAGTCCAAAGATATGCAGGTTAGGAGAATTGGAGACTCTAAATTGCCCATAGGTATGAGTGTGTGAGTGAATGGTGTGTGTGCCCTGCGATGGATTGGCAACCTGTCCAGGATGTATTCCTGCCTCTCGCCCAATGCATGCTGGGATAGGCTCCAGCCCCCCCGTGACCCTGACCAAGAAAAAGCGGGTTAGATGCGGGATCCTTCTCCCAGCTGACACTGTGTGCATTGGTCTCTCCCACAGTAAGACGGAGGTAGAGTCAGAGAAGGGTCCGGTTCCTGACCCCCCAAAAGTGCTGAAGGTGTTTAATCGCACCCTCCTCTTTGACGCCGTGTCCAGGGCGGACACTGAAGACCTCCAGGGCCTGCTTGACTACCTCCAGAACCAGGACAAGAGGCTGACAGATGAGGAGTTCAAAGGTAAAATACAAACAGAAGGAAAGATGGCAACTAGGTCGTAAATTATATCTAAACATGCATTTATTTAGCAAATAAGCCATTTTAATTTATGTAGTAGGTGCGATGCGTGTTTGTGCTGTCCATAGAAACTGTCATATGGAGTTTGAATTAAATTATACCTACTTGACATTAAATAAGTATTCTGGCAAAATTTCCCAAACCAAGCCTTGTGCACTGTGGTGCCAAATATCTGAACCCCCCCACAAGCAGATTCAGCGCTCTCAGCCTGCTGTTACAGGAAAGGTCAAATTGGAAAGGGCCTGTGACTGTGACTGTGGCGGTCTGCGGGTTCTTTGTCTACAACATCATCAAAGTCGCAATGCTCCCGGGCTACGGGAGCGATTCTCACATTGCCCATTCAGGGCTTCACTCCGTGACATTTCTGAGGAAAGCCAGCAGACGACAGCTTTTTAATCGCAGAACATTTTACACTCTCCCCTTCACGGCGGAGCGAACTGTCATGAGTCCTATCTAAAAGGATCTTCTTTAACATTAACCTGAAGAATTTATCTACCCCCCCCCCCCAGCTGTTATTTTTGGCTTTGTTCAAGGAAACTGTGGATAAAAAAAGCTATTTCAGAGCTTTTGTGTGTGGGGGTGGGCCCGGTGATAGCTTCCTGTGACCTCTGGCGAGAGAGCTTTGAGCTTTGACTGCATCTGACAAGTAGCAGCCAGAAGTCACGGCAAACTGTCTGTCCACACAAGACTGATTGAAGAGGGACTAGAAGGTCTCACAACTTTCCCATAAATTGCAAGAGAAGGCCGTCCTGCCCACCATGTTTGGTCTTACCTTTTTGATACAAACAAGCAGAATGATTAGGAGGGTCTACGCTGAACATTTCCATGGTATCCAACCCAGAGACTCCACGGCACACTTCATTACATTACGTTAATTTAGCAGACACTCTTATCCAGAGCAACTTACAATATAGTATAAACAGAAGTGCTTTCACCTCATTAATGTGAGCAATAGTGCCAGACCTGGTTAACAAAATTCCCCGACCAGTGAGTAAAGATGAAACATCACCAAAGCACTAGTGCAACCTAACTATGCTAACCAAGAACCCATTCCTTTCCCCCCTCTCTCCATCTCCTCTCCTCTCCTCTCCCCCGCTCTCTCCTCTCTTTTTTGTCCAGAACCCTCCACGGGGAAGACCTGTCTGCCCAAAGCCCTGCTCAACCTGCACAGCGGTCGAAACGACGCCATCCCGTTTCTGGTAGACATAGCCGAGAAGACGGGAAACCTGCGCGATTTCGTCAACACGCCCTTTAGGGACGTCTACTACAGGGGTGAGCCCCCCTCCCGCCGCCCCCGGCCCCGCCCATTCACTAGCTCCTTGTTCCTGTGTTTCTCTCTGTAGTGTTCTGACCTTGACCCCCCATCCTCTGCCTCCTGTCATGTCCACACACCCTACACGGCACCTGACTCATTATTCCAAGGGCGGGCCCTTCCTGGAAACGAGGAAGTCTACCTCATGGACAGAGTTTAACTTGTCCCTGTTTAGCCTGCCTGTGGCTGCTTTGTTAGTCCTGCAGGCCTGACCATGCCCAGACAGAAGCTCTCTATGGCTCCTTTGGACCCACCCTGTAGGGATTCGTAATGCTTTGATCGAGCCGACAGATCTTACATTAGCCCCATTTGACTGCTTGATCCTGCCAGTGAATAATAAACTTGAATCCATATTAAGAATATTAAAAATCTTTTTTTGCTGTTGTCGTGGTTTCCAAGCGACAAGATTTCTAAGTTTTCAGCCTTCAGTCCCAATTTCTTATAAGTATTTCAATAAAGAGGATGAGGCAGAATCTTCCAGAATAATCAGACTTTAATAGACAGAAATTCTCAAAGTCGAAACAGCTCTGCAGAGTTTCTCAAAATACTTTCAGTTGCATCTCCATTTATACATTGTTTTGAGCACACAGTCCATCCCATTCCCCACAAATCCATCCCAAATCTCCACCCTGCAGGTGTGTCATCTCCTCACGCCACAATGGTTTTACAGCTTCCCACCATTTAGCATCGTTTTAATTGGTTAACCCCTATAACCCCAATTTTGCTGATTCTTTGGGAACCATGATGGTTCCCACTGGTGTTTTTCCCTGGTATCACCACCCCCTTTGGAAAGTACCCAACCTCCCTTATTGACCTGAGTTGACATATTAAGGCCATTAAATCACTGTGGCGCAACTGTCCAATCACCCAAAAATAAAAATGAATACGTGCCCAGAATACATAATACAAATGAGTATACGTATGTCACTGTGACCAGTTAATCTCTTCTTGCAGGCCTCTCCGGTTCCTTTTCCTAATTCTGGACATCAGCTAAACATCAGTTTCTTAATACATAACAACTCATAACTCATTTATAATATTACAGTGTTCTTTTACTCAGTGTGGTGCCTCTATATTCATTCAGTGCTCATACAGTGCTTTCTAATACATTTCTAATATATTCAATACAAGTCCACGTTGTCACAGGTAATACAGTTTATAGGTGACCAATGGAATATTTTCCAACACTGTTCAGAATTATTGTCATTTTCCAAGCACACAGCCTTTACCAGTAATACACTGCAACAAAAATGTCCATCTTATCAAGTGTTTTATTCTTGTAATGAGAATTTAAATCCTTTTTTTTTTCTCTCAAGTAGAAAATATTAGCTTGTTTTAAGTTTACTTGACAAGCCCCATTGGCAAATATTGAAATGAGTAAAACCATCTAACCTTATTGACAATCTTTTTGTCATTCATAAAAGTAATAGAAATAAGATTTTTAGTCTAAATATAAGACTAAAATTCTTGTTAAGACTCTTTTTTTGTTTTGCAGTGTACAACTGCGTATATTTGAATGCAGATTTCCAGATTCTTATGTAACTGGTTGGCTATCAGTCAAATTCTTACTCACAGTTTTTTTTTCTTTGGGTCAGAAGTACCTTACACTTCACCCCAGCTGGTGTGCAATACTCAAGAAACTCTTCACATTTCAGATGCAGCCTGAATAAAAATTGTGAAATTCAGATAACGTGTAACAACTTCCACAGTGATATCAAGAGAAGTCATACTAAATATCAGTAGTTATGTAGCCTATTTAATGGCACTGGCCTATAACCTTGACATCAACCTCACTGTTACTCATCTACATTCAGTTCATGCAATAGTCAGCCACTATGTATTTAATACATATACAAACATTATTAATTACTGCAATTGCGCAAGTCTGTACAAAAGGGAAATTAACCACCCAGAACAGTGGAATTTTTTTATTAGTTAACATTGCTCCTATTTATTTTTGCAAATGAGATTGGCAAATGTAAACACACACCAATTCAAACATGTTTTTCATTCTGTAGCCAAGCTTTGGATTTATGTTTCAATAACTTTATTTGTAATTAGGCTTTCACATTGATTCCTAGTCAGTTGCCCTAGTTTCCTACTTTTGCCATCTGTCCAACTGTTTAAAAAAAAATACTTGCTTGCTTTTTCAGACCTGCTTTCTGCCCAATCTCCCTTCTGTTTCTCTGTAAAGCGTCTGTGACGGTTCTCTGTAACCCTTAAAGCGCTATACATCACTTTAAGGGTTGTTTCTCCTGACAAATTTTCCTATTATGGAAAAATAAGTCAGGAGAAGAAACCCTTCAAGTTATCCATCCATATCTACTGTATTTCTGGTAGCAGCGTTATGGTTTAAGGCTTGTTTGATACGTCAGACCCTTGATGACTTAGCCATTTAGCCAACCATGTGTTCCATACTGTTCCAGTGTAATTTACAGCTAAATCTAGTCCCACCCCCCAATTCCCATAGAGATCCATTCAAATACGGAGACGTTATAGTATCGCTTGTAAGAGTACCAGAAAATAAGATATCAAGGGTCTTTTGATGTTGTTGGGTCACAGACATCAGGAAGTCATGGCATGCAAAGGATATGCGACCAAATATTAAAAATGATTACTTTATTCTATATATAAATGCAGGGGTGCCAATAATTGTGGCACACGTGGGTTTGTTAAAAATAATTAGTTCTTGATGAGGGATTTCTTTTTCTCATAATAAATTTACTTCAATTAAAGGTTTTTTCTAATTTTTTCAGTGTGAGATTAAGCTAATTCACCAAACGGTGAATTTTTTATAACCCTTTTTACTCATCTTTACCAGGGGTGCCAATAATAGTGGAGGGCACTGTACATGTACAGTCAATCTCATTGGAATTGCACACGTGTCTCTCACTGATCTCCAGCGGGCTGATCTATATGTGTTTGTGATTCTACTGTACATTTAGAGCAGTGGTCCCCAACCCTGTTCCTGGAGATATACCATCCTATCATTTCAGCTCTAATTTGGCACACCTGATTCTACTAATTAGCAGCTCAACGTGATCTCTAACTGTTGAATGAGTGCTGCTTTGTTAGGGTTGGAGTGAACACCTACAGGAGGGTAGATGTCCAGGAACAGGGTTTGGGGGCCACTGGTTTAGAATATGCCCAAGACATCTCCTTTCCCCACCTGCTGCTCCATTATGAGGCTCAGTTCTTATAGTCCCTGCTTTTAGGCTGAGAAATCTGCCAGCGAATTATGATTATAGAGCTACTGACCGATGTTATGGCTGTACTGAATATCACTCATCACATGTATAAACACATTTTATTTTTGTTTTGTTAATGGGAAGCTGAGTGATGTAATTCCATTGGGAATAACAGAAATGAGGAAACCTTGTTGTGGCTGCTGGGTTTTATTTTTATTTTTTAGTGAACACTATGATTTCTGCTGCTCGCTGATACCTTTGTTGCTTTACGTGGAAGATATTGATCATCGGAGGCCATATTAAAGGTGTTTTTCCTCCCGCTGACAAATGTTGTGATAGATTTTCATCCTTATAATCGGTGAAGCTGTCAGTCTCATCTTAAGATAGCTGCTTGGGGGGCTTCTACGTCTTTTAGAAGAGAGGCGTTCAATATCTATTGAGTCATACTGAGTCACCGTTTTTTAGGGAGTTCTTTGAAGTTGACGGGTGAGACTGGGGAAGTTTTGTTGTCTCATCCTCTTTTGTTTGGCTTTTTTGCCCCTTAATCTCTTTATTCTGTCGACGCCTTTGTACCCGGTACCCACACTTTCACTTAAATAAACCCGAGTGAGAACTCGGAATTCCTGGAGCTCTTCCTGTTACATTCCTGCTGTGTGAAGCAGGCTTATGGAAGGCCGACGATAAAGAGCGCTTCGGGAGGTGGAATTTTCCGCTTTGTTTGGGTGAGCCCTTCCATGTTCAGTTATTCCTAGCAAGCACGGTGACTGCTTTTCTGACACACATTTCATTTATTGGTTTGTTTTGTACCTGTACATTTGTATGTGTTGAACCTAAAAACATCACACCCATTCCTAAATTGGTGTTAAGGGAACGGTTCGGTCTGGGTTGATATGGAACAGCATGAAACCATCCCAATAATGTAAGCGCTCTGAAAAGTGCTTGTATAAATGTGTTTGGGTTGGCTGGTATCCAAACTCCAAAAAAGGTCAAAGGTTTATTAATGCGTATCATATAGGGCTTAGCAGTATTCAAAGGATATGAAAAACATGGACAAAAAAAAAACATTAAATATGATATGGTGTTATTGCTTGGGGGTGGATGAAATTCATGCCAATGTCATTTTCAAATATCACAATATGCCGCAGTATCAAGATCAACCCAGACCTAATGCATTTCTGAATTTCTGATGGCAACTTGGGGATGCCAGCTTGGAGACTGGAGATGGCCTTTTTGATGAGATAACCCCCCCTTGAATAAAGGGCAAACTGAAAAATAGGGTAGTTATTACCATTGTGCTCCATAGCTTATAACCTGAAGAATTGGGCGGGGGCAGTGGGGGGACAGCCCATATATGACGGCTCATCAAGAGTGGGGGGGGGGGGGGGGGGGGGTCCTCTTGCTTCAGTTTCAACATGCTGTCAGCTTAACCGTTGAAGGCTTCCACAGCCCATGTCCACTAGAGGAAGTCCATGCCCATAAAAGGAGAGGAATTAGACTCAATGGCCTCCATGACAAATATCATTCTCACTGACTTGGTTTCTTCTCAGGCAAGACCACCAAGGCTTTGGCCCTGTTGAAATCTTGTTTGGAAACTATAATAATAATTATATTATTATTATTCTAAACGTTTCATCCGATATGGATTAAAATACCCTCATTTAAAGCTGACAATTAAAGTTGACAGTCTGCAATTCAACCTCATTGCCATTGTATCCTTTCAGACGCAAAGTGCTAGAGTACAGAACCAAAATAACAAAAAATGTGTCACTGTCCAATGAATTATGGTGCTCACTGTATATAGCGCCTTTCTCGACACTCAAAGCGCTTTACAGTGATGAGGGGGAAACTCGCCTCAACCACAACCAATGTATAGCACCCACCTGAGTGATGCAACGGCAGCCATTTTGTGTCAGATTGCTCACCACACATCAGCTGAGGTGATGAATAATTATTTTTAGCCAATTAAACTGGGGGATGATTATGTGGCAGATTGAAAGAGCCTGGGTTGGGAGTTTAGCCAGGACACCGGGGAAACCCCTACTCTTTGCGATAAGTGTCACGGGATCTTTAATGACCACAGTGAGTCAGGACCTCGGTTTAACGTCTCATCCGAAAGACGGAATCTCCTACAGCACAGTGTCCCCATCACTGCACTGGGGCATTGGTGTTTATTTGACCAGAGGGAAGACTGCCCGCTACTGGCCCACCAACCCCACTTCCAGGCTACTAAGGCTGTAGTTTACTGATCTTACCACAGCAGCAGGTCAGTAGGTTATGAGTTCAGATCAGGGTAACATGTCCAAAGCTATAAAATGCTCCTTTAAATGTTGCATGTCTTGTGTAAACACACTGGCGAAACCACTTCCAATGTATCTCCAGGATAAGGGCTCATTTCTAATTGGGTAATTCAGCTGCCCATTGAAGAGTAAGTCAAGAGTCATGCCATATAGTTGTGCCTAGATGTTTTCAGCAAATTACAATACAGCCTAACATTGAAAACATAACACATGGGAACACAGAAGACTAATTTGCTTGAAAGCCCTCAGCAGTGTTAGAAATGGAGCCAGCAAAGCAGAGTTCAGTGCACTAAAGGTCATATCAGACCCCTGTCCCAATTCTAACCAAAATCAGCAATGCTCAAATTAATTTTAAATAAAATAGTCATCATGGCCCCTAGTCTTGCTTTTCTTTTAATATATATATATATATATATATATATATATATATATATTTAAAGTCTTTGGTCTTAAGCCTTATTGCCAATTATTGTAAATGTTGACACATTGTATGTTATATGAAAGACAAATCAATGAAAACTACGCACAAGAAAAAAGTGATCGATATGGCCGTTTGTATTCCCAAATGTATTAAAAACAGCAACAAATAACCCCTTGCTTATTTTATGAAAACCAAAAATCCCTCAGAGATTCAGCGAATCAACCTTTCTGTTTCAGTTCTATCCTATTCTTCTTTTAACATACCCAAAGTTATATAAACCATGTTTCATTGCCTTTTCTCATTTCAACATTTATTCTTGGTTTTATGGTTTTAAGTACTGGTGTATTTTATTGTATATTTAAGTAGTGGTGTATTTTATTGTATATTCTGTTTTTACTTTTACTTCAAATCATTTGAGGTTGTTTTTTTCTGTAGATAAGGCTTTTTATTTTAACTGCTAATTTGTAATGAGATTCACTTACTAATTAATAATGTGAATAATTAAGTCTTCCCCTTCTTACGACACAACTCTGGGAATACTGGACAGGAAAGGGTGTAGTCCTTACTGGTCCCACATGCTAATTTTCCAGCAAGAACAAGGAGAAACTATTCCACTTGTGCTCAAGTTCAGTTAATGCTGGCATGAAGTGTTTTAATAGCACTTTTTTATTTTAACTACATTGATGATGTATTCATGGAGTTTCCTTTGTTTTCAGCACAATTGTTTGGCACCAAGCTTGCTTGTTAAGTGCCACTGCATTGCCTGTGGGGTGCTGAAATTCACAAAACAAAAAATCTCTCCCAGATGACTTTTTTTAAAGAAGGCGATAATACTCACTCTCAGAATGATGTTGTCCTTCGCTGTGACAAGACAACATCAGCACGGATAGGTAGAATGTCAAATACATGTATTTGAAATGTGTATTTCCATTTGTGTATTGTACATGTAATACAGTTTTATCACCTTTTTAAAATATATTTTATACCTCTGTGCCATGCACCTGCAAAGCAACCTACACATCCTCTACATTGTAGTTTGTAGACGCATTTTTGTTCAGATGTATTTAGTGTTTTGCATTTTTTAATGAGATGCATTTTTTCGTGTTTTTTTCCATCCCTGACTGTCGGTAGAAGAACGCTCAGAATGTTTGCAGGAAGTGTGACACGGACATGTGATCACTCTCCCTCCCACTCTCTCTACTTCTCTCTCTCCCTCTCCTCTTCTCTGTCCCTCATCTTCTCTCTCTGTCTCCTCTCTTTCTTTCCCTCCTTCCCTCTCCCTCTCACCCTTCGCTCTCTCCCTCTCTCTCTCACAGGTCAGACAGCGCTGCACATAGCCATAGAGAGGCGCAGTAAGCAGTATGTGGAGCTGCTGGTGGAGAAGGGGGCAGACGTGTATGCTCAGGCTCGGGGCCGCTTCTTCCAACCCAAAAACGAGGGCGGGTACTTCTACTTCGGTGAGAGGGCCCTCGCAGGTTACCCACAATTCATAGCTCTGCCTAGTAACCTGCATGTGGGTTAGGGTGTAGGCCTAGCCACCAGCACAATAGCATCATCCATGTTTCTTATCTCCTTCAAACCCTCATTACCCAGTGAACATTTTTGCAGTGAAACGTCGGTTAAATGCCGTCTAGACATTCAGGTGAAAACCCGGCTCCATTTGCTTGTTAAGTTTAAAGTTTTCTAGCCGACTAGTACTAGGCTATATCTGGGTAAAACCTGAGCTATATTGGGGTTAACCTACTCCGTTCGTGTGAAAGCCTCTCTCTACCTACATTTACACCCCTCTACATGTCTAGACTCTGGCTTTTGCTCATAGGGTATTTTATGAGATCAATTAAATGCACCTCATTTCTTGTGCTGAAAGTGCATTTGAGGCCTTTAGTAAATCAGTGAAGAGACAGAGCGGTTGCAGTAGCTGGCACCTTGTTGTGATGGCTGCCAGAAATTTGCCCGGTGCCCACCTGGCACTCAAACACTGAAATAGACTGCATGACTTAGAGTTTGGTGGAGCTCGCAGACAGCTTGGCAAGCCCCACGGCTGACGTGGAAATCTGTGTAACCACGAAATTAAAAACCGATTTCACAGTAATACCGCCATAGAATTGTTTTGCAGCATCTGTATCAACAGACATGTTCCAGTCTTTTTATAGGTCCTTTGCTGTTCTGTCAGCTAGTATACACAGGGCTCTGATCTCAAAATTAATGGTTTCTGCTCCCTTATTTTCTGTTAATAATTTTCCATGTTTTGTTGTGTTGCTTTTCCCAGATGTGATGGGATCCTTTCACAAAAAGGCCATTTTATGACTGTGTCTTCATGAGTGGTAGTTGACATTGACATTTATTCATAAAAAACAGCCACATGATTCTAATCATGTGGAATGAAGTGCTACTCTTTAAGTAATGTGTGGTTTAAAATAAAAGATGGAGCAGCTACTGTATGTAAGAAATGGCATGTTGGTTTTTCTGTACAAGAATACAGAGTGCCAGAGCCCTACTTACAGAGTACCTGTAGTTCCAAATGGAAAACAAGAAAACGAACACTGCTTTGGCAGCGTGAGGTAATGCTTAGAAGGCCTATTGAATCGACCTTCTCCTGAATAAAGAGGTAAAAATAAACTGAATTCAGGTGCTTGGTAGTAAAAATTAATTCTTTAAAATTAAAAATTAAAAAGCACATAAACAAGAAAGAGTATATGCCCCTTTTCTGAAAGGTGCCTCTGTCTCTCATGTGGGGGAAAAAAGACTCTCCCATAACCCCTGCCAAATAGAAAACACAGAGGTTTGTGGCTGAACGGCTGTTGATGCTCCTGGCTCTATACTGCCCTCTGCTGTTAAGAGAGTGTAATGCAAGTGGGCAGAGTTGGAGCGCAGCTCCTCTCCACAAGACCCCATGTCACAGCTCTGTCCTCTACGACTCTCATGGTGGACAGAGCCACTGATGTTAAAGCCATCAACCCTCAGGTCCAATCACCCACTTCTTAGACAGCTCACTCCACTGAACACGCAACCCAGATAGCCGTTACCATTTCCAAAAATGCTATTTTTGGGTTGATGGTTTCATTTTTAATATTTACGTCCTTAACTTGCTGGTAATGATTTTCATTAGGGGTAAACTGCAGCTGCTGTCAATCTGAAATCCCTCTGCAGCAAGACATGGCCGTATGAGTAATTTTCCACGGAGCTTCATGTGCGCACTGAATGAGAAGCTCGGCAGTGTTGACAGCTAATATGATTTAGTAATCACGCAAAAACACACCGAGGACCCATGCAAATTGATGAAGAGAAGCGTTTCTATGCGAGGTGACAGCGCAAAGTAATCTGTCACCCATAGCAACAGCTCTGTCTCAGCCTGCCCCCCCACGCTCCGTGGCAGGCTTCGCTCCGGGCACTGTGACTGGGGAACGGACCGTTTCTCAAATATCCGTCTAAAGCGGCTTTCACGAGGGGCCAAAGGAAACTGGATCAACTGTTTCTTTTGTCCCAACAGCCCCAGACTGACAGCTAAAGCGCGTTCACACGGGCTCTCGATCAGGCATACCCTGGCTGCACGCCAGACCACCTCCGGTTTACAGTGCCGCTGTTCTGGATATGAGTATTAGCATCAGAGCGCACACTCGCTCATTATAGCCGCCCTGCTTGTGTATTATAATTAGCCTCACCTAAAATACAGGTTCAGTGTTCCCAGCTGGCTTTCAACTACACAGTAATAATTCCCCATTTTACAGCAAAGCAAATGAACAACATTATTGGGTCATCTAATTAATTAGCTGCACAGTTGCATGAGAAACAGCTGATTTTCTCTGTATATAGCCCTGCACGCAGAAATATAGCACATCTGACAATGTCAGTGGCAATATTATAGTTTGTAAGCTTGGTATAATATCTAATGACACCATAAATAATATTTCTAGCGAAACAAGTGACATAGCCAGTTATTTGGCTTATCAGATGTACTGTAGTTCTGTTTTGTTGAACTAATTGCATTATCCATGGTCCTAGTATGGTAGTATGGGCGTCTTCATAGAAATGGTGATAAAACCTTTTCCCTCATTCCTGTATGCAGATAATGTTCGCTATTGTACAAGAATGGACACGAAGCAGTAAAAATAAAAGCTGTGCAGTTGTGCCATTTCTGTGGGGATCCGAATTTTGATCCAGGTATTTTTTTCAACCCTGTACACAGCCTGTTATTTACTCTTCATGGGGATGTCAGTTTTTACACCACGCCGGCCGCTGAATTGGCTATTTGTGGAGTATTTACTTGTTTGGAGCCTTTTAAAGAAGATGGGGAGCCAAGGAGATAAATGGCAGGATTTAAAGCAGCGAGCTGTGAAATCAACGCTACTGACATATGAGCAAAGGAAAGGACTTGGGGTGCTAGGAGTGGGGTTGGAAGTTAGGAGTGTCACAGAGTGGAGTTAGGAGTGCTACAGAGTGCAAGAAGTAAAGGATATGTGTAGGATCAGTAGTCTCTGAGTGACAGGATCAGTAGTCCCTGAGTGACAGGATCAGTAGTCTCTAGGCGACAGGGTAGTCCTTGAGTGACAGGATCAGTAGTCCTTGAGTGACAGGATCAGTAGTCCCTGAATGACAGGATCAGTAGTCTTTGAGTGACAGGATCAGTAGTCTCTGAGTGACAGGATCAGTAGTCTTTGAGTGACAGGATCAGTAGTCCCTGAGTGACAGGATCAGTAGTCTCTAGGCGACAGGGTAGTCCTTGAGTGACAGGATCAGTAGTCCTTGAGTGACAGGATCAGTAGTCCCTGAGTGACAGGATCAGTAGTCTTTGAGTGACAGGATCAGTAGTCTCTGAGTGACAGGATCCGGAGTCCTTGAGTGACAGGATCAGTAGTCCTTGAGTGACAGGATCAGTAGTCCCTGAACGACAGGATCCGGAGTCGCTGAGCGACAGGATCCGGAGTCGCTGAGCGACAGGATCAGTAGTCCCTGAGCGACAGGATCAGTAGTCCCTGAGCGACAGGATCAGTAGTCCCTGAGTGACAGGATCCGGAGTCTCTGAGTGACAGGATCAGTAGTCCCTGAGTGACAGGATCAGTAGTCCCTGAGTGACAGGATCAGTAGTCTCTGAGTGACAGGATCAGTAGTCTCTGAGCGACAGGATCAGTAGTCCCTGAGTGACAGGATCAGTAGTCTCTGAGTGACAGGATCAGTAGTCTCTGAGCGACAGGATCAGTAGTCTCTGAGTGACAGGATCAGTAGTCCCTGAGCGACAGGATCAGTAGTCTCTGAGTGACAGGATCCGGAGTCCTTGAGTGACAGGATCAGTAGTTTCTGAGTGACAGGATCAGTAGTCCCTGAGTGACAGGATCAGTAGTCTCTGAGTGACAGGATCAGTAGTCTCTGAGTGACAGGATCAGTAGTCTCTGAGCGACAGGATCAGTAGTCCCTGAGTGACAGGATCAGTAGTCTCTGAGCGACAGGATCAGTAGTCTCTGAGCGACAGGATCAGTAGTCTCTGAGTGACAGGATCAGTAGTCCCTGAGCGACAGGATCAGTAGTCTCTGAGTGACAGGATCCGGAGTCCTTGAGTGACAGGATCAGTAGTCTCTGAGTGACAGGATCAGTAGTCCCTGAGTGACAGGATCAGTAGTCTCTGAGTGACAGGATCAGTAGTCTCTGAGTGACAGGATCAGTAGTCTCTGAGTGACAGGATCAGTAGTCCCTGAGTGACAGGATCAGTAGTCCCTGAGTGACAGGATCAGTAGTCTCTGAGTGACAGGATCAGTAGTCCCTGAGTGACAGGATCAGTAGTCCCTGAGTGACAGGATCAGTAGTCTCTGAGTGACAGGATCAGTAGTCCCTGAGTGACAGGATCAGTAGTCTCTGAGTGACAGGATCAGTAGTTTCTGAGTGACAGGATCAGTAGTCTCTGAGTGACAGGATCAGTAGTTTCTGAGTGACAGGATCAGTAGTCTCTGAGTGACAGGATCAGTAGTTTCTGAGTGACAGGATCAGTAGTCTCTGAGTGACAGGATCAGTAGTCTCTGAGTGACAGGATCAGTAGTTTCTGAGTGACAGGACCATGTCGGTTTGTCTCCGTAACCAGGTGAGCTCCCGCTGTCGCTCGCGGCCTGCACCAACCAGCCGCACATGGTGCACTACCTGACGGAGAACGGCCACAAGAAGGCGGACCTCCGACGGCAGGACTCCCGCGGCAACACGGTGCTGCACGCCCTGGTGCACATCGCCGACAACACCCGCGAAAACACCCGCTTCCTCACCAAGATGTACGACCTGCTACTGATCAAGAGCGCCAAGCTGTACCCCGAGTGCAGCCTGGAAGAGGTGCTCAACAACGACGGCATGTCGCCTCTCATGATGGCCGCCAAGCTGGGGAAAATCGGGGTGAGGCTGCCAACTTAAAGCGTTCAGCTATAGGTCGCTGCAGCAGAACATGTGTTGGTGTCATGTTCTGCTGTGGTCCTATAGAGTTATATTTATGTGGACAGAGTCATATCCTTTAGCCCTTTAGATAAGGGCAGAATTGGTTTGACATTGAGCATTTTACAGTGTAGAACTGTCAGTTTACGTTACGTCCCTGGCTGCATGACCTTTGACCCTGTAGAGTGCTTCCTGCTCCCTTCAGGTGTTCCAGCACATCATTCGCAGGGAGATTAAGGACGAGGACGCCCGTCACCTGTCCCGCAAGTTTAAGGACTGGGCCTATGGACCCGTTTACTCCTCTCTGTATGACCTCTCTTCCCTGGATACCTGTGGGGAGGAAGTGTCTGTTCTGGAGATCCTGGTGTACAATAGCCGCATCGAGGTGCAAGAGAATGTGTGTGTGTGTGTGTGTGTGTGTGTGTGTGTGTGTGTGTGTGTGTGTGTGTGTGTGTGTGTGTGTGTGTGTGTGTGTGTGTGTGTGTGTGTGTGTGTGTGTGTGTGTGTGTGTGTGTGTGTGTGTGTGTGTGTGTGAAAGTGTGTGTGTATGCATGTGTGTGTTTGTGTGCGTGCGTATGTGTGTGTGCATGCATCCATGTGTCTGTGCACGTGTCAGACCTGGATAAATTCATTATTTGAACTAAATTAACCCTATAGACACCAGTAAAATTCCTGCATATTACTGACAATAAAAAAAAACATATTTTTTCACCAATATTGAGAACAACATTCTTCTTTCATATAATCATATGCTTTGGTTAGTAACATGCTACATTGAAACATCTCTGCGATGTTTTCAAATTTGACCCGCATCTAAAACAAAGTATTAAAACAACAAAAAAAAAATTCAAATACGGATGTGATCCATGTCAGGTGTGTGGGCGTGTTTTTCCCACATCTTTTAGTGTGCAGTGGCTCACCTTGTGGTCAGTAGTCTTGGCAGAATGTATATTTCTCTGATAGTTTAATGCACAATGCACTGTTTACCTGTCAGGGCTGCATGCGCCTCTATTCTCAAAATGCCCTTTGAATTTCTAATACGGAAAGAAGAACATTTGGCTTTGCTGATTTTTACCTCAGTGTGACTGCAAATGTTGTGTGTGACCTTTAAGTCAAAGCCAATATTCAGACCCCTTGTCTCTCTCTGACAGAATCGGCATGAAATGTTGGCGGTGGAGCCCATCAACGAGCTGCTGAGAGACAAGTGGCAGAAGTTTGGGGCGGTCACCTTCTACATCAGCGTGGTGTCCTACCTGGTGACCATGATCATCTTCACGCTGGTGGCGTACTACCGTCCGTCTGAAGGAACGGTGCGTGCCGATTGGCTGAGGGGATCGTTTGGGGGGGATGGGATCATGTCACCTGTTCTGGAATTAACCCCATGTGCCCTGCTCTCCGCCCTCCATCTTAGCCGCCCTACTCATACATCACCTCCACGGACTACCTGCGCCTGGCCGGAGAGGTCGTGACCCTGTTCTCCGGAATCTTCTTCTTCATTACCAACGTACGTCCCATCCCCTCCCCTCCCGATAGAATTCCTGCCGCTCTTTATATCTACAAATGACCCTTAGAATCTCTCACTGTTACTGTTACCAGAGTTACCAGAGAGGACAAAAAAAGATGTTTTGTTCTCTGATATTTTGTCTTGAGGTTTTCTTCACAATTCAACACCCCCCTCCTCCCGTTCACTTCCTGCCTTCTCTCTCCTCTTTCTCTCTCCCCCTCCTTCCTTCCTTTCATCCAGCCTCCCTCAGTGTTGGCCTCTGCCCTTGGTTCTTCCTTCTGAAGCTCCATTATTGGAAAGACCTGAGTCTCATATTGAATTTAAAGGATACTTTAGAAACATAACCTTGTTAGGCGCAGTATGGCCAGAGAAAAATGACAAATGATAATCCATAATTACCGCAATACAAGCTCTGTCAGAGTGCCGGCATGGTGCTGGCTTCAACCTTCCCAAAAATTGATATCTTGTGCCTAGCACTCAGAACCTGATTTCTCAAACCCATCAGTGAGATTTGACATAATGAAATTGCTTACAATATAAGATTATTGTTAGGCACTATGTATATATTACAGTATAGTGTATGTATGTTGCTTAGGAGGAAAACTGTGGTATTTTGGGTAGGCTTAAAACAATTGCTGTTTCATGCTTATTTTCTGAATTATTGGCTTTTCTGTACATATGTCAGATTATTTTATAATTATAATGTAGTTGTTCTTGCTCCTGTGATGTGTAATTAATGTATCTCACCGTGATAAGCCCTGTAATTTTCTTTGGATAAGAGATCACAGACTTTCTTTTTGTAATAAAACATCATTGCAAATTCAGGCAATCAAACAGAGCCAAATGCAGTAAGCTTGGGTGAAGGTAATTAACCAATTAAATATTTATCAATTTTGGACTAATTTATTAATAATTTAGTTTCATATTGCATTTTCCTCATCCCAGTGCATGGGCTTATTGGACAGAGGCTGCCTGGCTTTTGTAGGTTGGCTGCTCTTTTCTTGTCCCCCAGGCTAAGACAGCTGCCACACAGTACCGAGTGTCCCTCTCCCAGTAAGATTGATTGCTATAGGTTATTCATGTGTGGGATGTGGGAACAGAATATTTTAATTCCAGTGGTCAGGCTGTGGTCATTCAACCTGTACGTGTTTAGAGTATTATCCGACAGGGTGGTCGTGCTTCCAGTGGCAAGCACAAACGCACCATTTAGAACCAGAAAGCAGCACTGTGCGGTTTGTTTTGAGATTCATTTGTGTTTTGCACTTGTTTTATGTCATTATTCCACAGCCTTGTCTTATTTACGTGTGGCCAGTAGTGCTGGTCTGAGGGTGGGGTGTTGGAAGATTCTGCTTCTGTCCCAGGTGATTTACCTGGGTTTTTTTTCAGTACGTGCTCTCTCTCTGTCGCTCTCTCTGTCGCTCTCTCTCCCTCTCCATGTTTCTCACTATCGCACCCCCCCTCTCTTTTCACCTATCTGCCTCTATGTGTCTGCTCTCAGTTTTACCTTCTTAATGCCTCTGTTGGCATAACCAAGAATCTCTCTCCTTCTCTTTAGATTAAGGATCTTTTCCTGAAGAAATGCCCGGGGGTGAACTCTTTATTCATCGATGGTTCCTTTCAACTGCTCTAGTAAGACTCAGGGCCTTTATTCAACCGCCCCCCCTCCTCCTCCCTCCTCCTCCTCCTCCCTCTCCACTTTCAGCATCTCCTGCGCCACCGATTTGATGGCACAACCCCCCCCCCCACTTGCTGTGTTTTATAATTAACACCGCCTATAATTAAACCCATAGTTCAAAAAGAAACAAAGGTGTTGAGGACAATCAATATGGAGGCGTGCTTATTTTTATCCAGAATCATTATATTATCACTTTTGTGTTGGCGCTGTTCGAAGCGAAAGCTGATAATTGCACCGCGCTAACATACGTGTAGGCCTGTGACATGTTTAGACTGATCCGTGACATCGTCGAAAGGCTGAAAGCCGCTTCCCGTTGCAGCTTCATCTACTCGGTGTTGGTCCTGGTAACTGCAGCGCTTTACCTGTCGGGGATTGAGGCCTACCTGTCTGTGATGGTGTTCGCCCTGGTGCTGGGCTGGATGAACACGCTCTACTTCACCCGGGGGCTGAAACTGACGGGAACCTACAGCATCATGATTCAGAAGGTGAGCGGAGAAGGGGTTAGGGGGTGTGGAGCAGCGAGCTGAGATACTCTCCATCACTCAGGAGATGGCTTGAGTGCCACTTGGTGGAGAAAAATACATCTTTTGCTAGACGATCTGCTGCTTAAGCGGTTAGTATAGATTCTTTATCCGGCGCTTGAATGAGAAATAAATTGCGCACTTTGGCAATGTTTTGACCTTTTTTTAAATTTAAAAGGAATCCCAGCTGCCGGTGCATTTATGTAATGCACTCAATTGATTGCCTGACAGAGCCTGGTGTTTATGTCATTTAGCCCATTCATTGAGTGACACAGTGCGGCTTTAAAATTCTCTGACTGAGCGCGCTCACGTTATCTTAACGTTGGGTTTCAGATTCTGTTTAAGGACCTGTTCCGGTTCCTGCTGGTCTACGTGCTCTTTATGATCGGATACGCCTCAGGTATGCTACGCCAGCCCTCCACAGCTCTCCTCAGGTGCTCTGTTTTAGGATCTATAGTAACACCCCCCCCCCCCCCCACCCCCCTCCTCTTCCAGCTCTGGTGTCCCTCCTAGCTGCCTGCCCTGGGCCAGATGCCCAGTGCCCCCCCGAGGGCTGTCCCACCTATCCACAATGCCGTGACACGCACACCTTCAGCAACTTCCTGCTGGACCTGTTCAAGTTGACCATCGGCATGGGCGAGATGGACATGGTGGACAGCGCCGAGTACCCCGTGGTCTTCCTCATCCTACTGGTCACCTACATCATCCTCACCTTTGTGCTGCTGCTCAACATGTTAATCGCCCTGATGGGGGAGACAGTGGGGCAGGTCTCCAAAGAGAGCAAGAAGATCTGGAAGCTGCAGGTGAGGGGTTGGGGGCGGGGCACCGAATGTGAAGGATCGCAATGACACAACACTTTTTGTAATACAGTGATGGGCGGAAACTTGCCACTACCACCAATGTGTAGCACTCCACCTGGGTGATGCATGACAGCGATTACGCATCAGTGGCCGGTTGCATAAAAACTTTATAATGTCAGATGTTAAGGACGAACGTCGGGCGCAAGGGCTGGTCGTATGACCAACTTTTATACACCCGACCCCAGAAGGCTAAGCAGACATCAGCAGAGGTGGAGAGGGAATTATCCAGCCAGTTAGGATACATCGATGTATGCTTCGCCGGAGGGGAGGAGAAGCCGAGTTTGAAGCCGCTTCGCTCGTCTTCTCCACTATTGGGACAGTGGAGGGAGGGAGGAATGAAAGATTGGTTTCCAGGGCACGGAGTAGAGGAGGTGGTAGTGGAGGATGGGAGGGTGCATTTTTCGACTATTGGGATGCACCCCTTGTGTCTCGAGTCTGGACCTTTGAACTTTGGCAGCGGTGTTTCCCTTTGACCCCCCAACCCCAGTTAATGTCATATGTCCCATCTACCTCTGCCTTTGTCAGTGGGCCACAACCATCCTGGACATTGAGCGCTCCTTCCCCGTGTGCCTGCGCAAGTCTTTCCGGGCGGGAGAGATGGTCACGGTCGGCAAGAACTTGGACGGGACACCAGACCGCAGGTGGTGCTTCAGGTACGGGCCATTTCCCACGGCCCAGCGGTCTGTAACTCCCATTAACGACGGGTGGGAGGGCTTTGGGCGGTTTGTTTGGAGGTCGGTTTGTGTGAAACACTTATGTTCCCTCACAGGGTGGACGAGGTCAACTGGTCCCACTGGAACCAGAACCTGGGAATCATAAATGAGGATCCGGGCAAGAACGAGACCTACCAGTACTACGGCATCCAGCAGACTGTCCGGGGGCTGAGGAGAGGTGGGAGACATGTCCACAGCCGCTCTGACGTACGTGCATCAAACAGCCGTATTTACAGTCCCTGACTATCTCTCCTGCAGATCGCTGGTCCACAGTTGTCCCGCGGGTGGTGGAGCTAAATAAGAGCCCCCCACAGGGGGACATGGTTCTGGAGATGGAACCCCTGAACCCAGGACAGAGACAAAGGCCAAGAATCGAGAGCCAGAGCTGAGCCAGGGAACCAATGAGGAGCCTCTATCCTCTATCCACCAAGGACTGGAGAGGAAACAGGCTCCACCCCCAGCTCACATTGGCTATTTTGCACAAGTCTGCTAACATTATTTCTGAAGAGTTTTTAAGACACATGAAGATATGTTTCCAAAGAAAAGTCACAGGACAAACTGTTTTTTCTTGTTTTTTTATTTTTTTATTCAAAAATCACATGCCAAAGTGAGCTTGAATCAAATCAGTTGCTGCATATACTAAACACATAGAAAAGGTTTTTGTCATTATAACTCCCCACAAATATTTTCCACCTTTAAGGAATGTAGTATGTGTATATGTTGAATGTGATCTGATGGCCAGGGACTGCTCTGGTACTAAGATGATCATAGACTGTGCTTCCTGGGGCCTGTGGTCAGGTTTGTCCCTTACCTGATCTTTTGGATGCCAAAGACATCCAGAGCACAGCCTTTTAGACATTTTGAACGGAACGTCACTTACCAGAAATATATTTATATATGTGTCATACATGTCTGTGTTTTATATGGTTTGCTCAGGGACTTTAAGAAAAGGCAAAGAGAGCTCAGTCTGGCCTCTGTGTTAACATGTAACGTGTAACATGTGACGTTGGCCAACATTTTAAAAAATCCATCAAATATTTAGATCATATGCAATCAGGCACCGACTGGATACTGGGATAGTTGATACATGTAGACCATTGGAAGGAGTACTTTTTACCTTGCCTGTTAACTTTGGGCTGAATTTTAAAAAAACATCTGCATGGAAAAAACTGGAGGATCAAATGCACTGTGTCTGGGATTAAGCTGCTAGCGGACGATTGTCTGAAGTCGGCACTAGTTTATCTGCCTTTGGGTCTGTAAACTTAACAGGGCATTCTCCACCAACATCTATCACGTCACATTTCCTCAGCTCGGTCCAATATCATACCTTTTCTGTTTTATTCTATGAATGTGCCACGGAGACATTTCCTACCATTTCAGTGCCAATATTGGTAACTGATTAGTAAGCCGTTATAGATTTATAAAGTCTATAGAATTATAGTTTTTTATATACTAGCCAGTATATGATACTGCCATCACAATACTTAATATGAATCATAGTCATGTACTGTAGTGGTAAGTGACCTCTAGGTAACATTGTTGTGTTCTTGCTTTTTATAGGAAGTGTAGTGATTAGTTAACGTATCTCCAAGATCAGCCAGTGATTGAGGTGATGAAGGTAAAGTTTGTGCCATTGCAGAGCAGATTATCAGCCATTTGTTTATGAGACAGTAGGCTGAAGTAACGAATAAGGACTTACAAGCTCGCTGAAGAAATCACGTTTGTTTTATTTTCCATTTTGTTTTCACAAAAAATTAAATTTGTACATTATGCATAGGAGTTAACCAATATATACCATATTTAGTTAAAGACTTACAGCTGAGAGTAAAATACTTGTATAATATTAGATTTTCGCACAGCAATGAATAAAGCTTTTGAATTTGTTTTGATGAGCTACTGTATATCAATACTCAGAAGTTAACATATACCTTTATATATATAGTAAAGTTTTTAAAAATTGTTTGCAAAGTATTGGGTTTCAGTTACGTTTGGGCTCCTGACTTGGATGTGTTGACTTGGTCCTGTTTTGATCATAGTACTGAGCATAGTACTGTTACAGAGTACTGAGCCCAGACTGGCTCTTGGAAAAGCTGCTCCTTGACAAAAGGCTTGTTCTGATACATCTTGTGCTGCATAAAGATTGTCAGTGTGATTGTCTTTATGTCATTGTAATGTAGATCAAAGAGATTAAAGGGTAAGTACACCCTAGATCACCCCCCCCCCCCCCTGTAAACATGTTTGTATGCCTACCTTATAATGAAACTCATTCATGGGTTCCGTTATTTCAACAATTCTGAAATAATATTGTATATCATAAGAAACTGGTAGAAAAGCTTCTTTGTGCTGCCCCTAACGGTTCCTTTCTGCTCCCCACACTGCCCCCGCCCCAATCGTGGTGTCAGAGTACCTCTTTGGAGGTACATCTACGTCATATGGATAATTGTTGTCGCCCACAAAGGAAACAGCTGGCACCTGATTGGTTAGACCCACTACGTTACTTTCGTTTCGGCTCCACGTTTTTAAACCGGAACAACGTGGCGTCCTGTTCATAAACTCTGTTATTCCACCTAATAGTCCATTAAAATATGTTTGAGGTGAGAAAATAGGCCATGCAGTTGCAGAATTTTGATTCATATTTGATGTGCAACGTCTAGTTTGACAGTTTGATTCGAGTTATACGAAATCATTTGTACAATGTACGTTCATATTGACGATGGACACAGCTCCTCCGCCCCCACCCCTCTCCCTCGCTCACCCCACGAAGTATTTTTCAAAATTGTGTAGTACTTAGGCGGAGACAGGCTGAGACAGTGGGTGTACTTACTCTTTAAAGAGAAAAAGTAATTTAACTTCCATAAATCAAACCTCTAAAAGGCATTTATGAATGTATTATCCTAAGGAAAAAATTATATATCTCTTAACCCCTTGCTTTAACGCAGAATTGCTCATTTCTGCCTATCTGGACATGGGATAAGAACAAAAACACCGCGCTGCCGTTTGTTATTGCCTGCACAATTAGCTGTGAATATTACGTCTGCATTATACCCTGCCTATATTAGTTCTGAAGTTACCTGTATCAATGGAAAGCTAAGTTGATCGGCTACATGGTGCTGAGTTACAAACGAACAAAATGGCTCTTCTTGCAGTCAAGATCTGCAGTCAACACTGAAGAGTCATTTTTTAAAAATCACATAACCTTAGGTCGGGATTCATACTGAGTGGAGCTAATTGGTTCCATAGAAAAATAAATATAACTTACTTCGTAAGCTGTTTGCTGTCTGCTGATATCGAAGTAGGCCTAAGGTATATTTTTTTCGTGACTCCGGGAACTCTAATCGAGATGGACGCAGCGAAAATAGGCTCATTGTTTGCTAGGTTTGTGCTTTCGTTAAATACAACATTTGTTTATAACCAATAAAGTTTTGCTATCCGTATCCGTTAAATTCGGTGGAAGGGCGACTATCGATGACGTTAGTTATTACGTCACACGTCACCGAAAAGATATTCGAAGCACAGGATCCTCAACGATTCCATGTCAGTGGCACTTTATGCAACTATTTATAAATTATGCCAAACATAATTACTTTTTATGTTGAACAATGGCTCAGAAATAGTCACAGTTTAAAGTGGGCTACTTTATTACATACAGGACCTGTGCAGGAAGATATATTTATCTCTGATGTCTGTCTGACTGGCAAAAATTCCCCTCAAACATGAGCTGTATAATATTTTTTGCATTTTTCTCCCTACTTACAGCATTTCCTAATATCTCAGGTCTACCTATCTGTTCTTCTGTTTTGTGAGCGGAGGGTGAAATGTGTTTGGTTTATGTAAATCGATATATATTTTATATGTTTTTTGCTCAGTACTGGACAATTTTCACAAGACTATCATGTTTCTTTCCTTGAGTTCTGTCAATTTATGATTTATTCTATCAATTTTTTTTTATTTTAAGCTTCAGCTTTGTCCCAAAGGTGCTCTTAGTAATACTTGTTCATGTTCAATTCATGTACCTTATACTTGATCAAAATGTGTAATTCCTTTGGTTTTATATTGCAATACTTATTTTGACCACCAGGTGCATGCAGAGCTCTATGAACCTCAACCGTTGGTTATCCTCCATCAAGTTCTCTGTGGAGTTAGGGCAGAAAGAAGTATAAACATATATTTTCTTAAAATGATCCAGAGCCTAAATCTATCCTAAAATTTCCTCGAATAAACAATATCCTTGTTTTATTTACTAATTTGTAAATTGTAAATAGTCGTATGTGCCATGAACGGTGTTTAAGTACTCTTTTTTTTATCAGGACATAATGTAGCAGTGTGAAGCCATGCATGAGCTTCAAAAGGTTTGTCTCCCCCCTGTGGCTTCAAGGCATCAGGGCAGATGCCACATACAAATTCAAATTGAATCGCAAACAGAAGCACGTCTCCACCATTTAATTTCATTTTCCTTTTTCTGCTGATCACTTCATTTTCCACTCCCCCTCTCTCCGTACATCCTCCAATAGGCAGAGATGCAGAGGAGACTTAAACGGCGTTGCATAGTTGCTGCAGGGGCTTTAGGACCCCTTGCCGTGGCATGTTTAGCAGTCACCCACGGCCTCGCCTCTCGCTTACCCCCCTTCTCGCTTTGGGATCCTGCTGCTGAAGGACACGGGGAATCTCACCTCACAAGGAGACGCTAATCCTCTTTGCCCAACTTAAACTAGGCCACTAATCCTTAAGGTTTATCTAGCAGTGAGCACCTAGCTCTGCTGACACGTTCCCCTGCTCTCCTGCACGGCTAAGTAGGGCAGGGCCAGGCCGTGACTGACATAGTCAGCAAGTCTTTAACCGCAGTCTTCCACAGGAAATGTAAGCAGCTAACAAATGCTTCTTGGGCACCTTTGCTACATGTTTCGTGACTACGGCAGGCCCTAGCGTAAGCGGTGGAGGTAGGCCTATGGGATAGATGATTGTAACCACAGTACCACTGTATCCTGCTCTTGCTCTGCCATTTGTTCCTTCATAACTAGCCATAATTCTCGCTGTCAGCTTTTCGTTTTTTTTTTTGTCGTTGTACTTGCGTTTTGTCTTTTTTTCCCCACGTAGGCCTTTCCGCGATGCACTTCCTCACAATGTGCTAGACGAGTTAACGCGGAGATAAAGTAAATTCTCACACCTGCTCACCAGGCTTGTGGCATGGCTGCAGAATGAGGTTTCCCTAATCTGCTGAATGCAAGCATTGTGAAATGGTGTGAAACACTCATCTTGGAGCTGTGGCATCAGCGGTTTTCCAACACGGCTAACGTTCCGAAGGCCTTTTTCGGAGCAGAGTCTTCGAGGGACGAGTGCGACCACACTGGCGGTGTCCCGGCCTCATATGAAACGCTCTTGAGGGTCCAGCAGGGGGACTGCTTTTGGGTCATTTCCTCCTGAACAAGCACATTACAACCAGGGTATCTACAACAGTGGTCCCCAACCCTGCTCCTGGGGATCTACCGTCCTGTAGGTTTCCATTTCAACATTGATTTGGCACACCCGATTCCACTAATTGGCAGCTCAATGAGATCTCTAGCTGTTCAATGAGACATGCTTTGTTAGGGTCGGAGTGAAAACCTACAGGACGGTAGATCTCCAGGAACAGGGTTGAGGACCACTGCTCTACAGTTTGAGAAAAGCCCCTGGGAGCAGAGACACATCGGGGACATTAGGAGAATACGCCAGTGAGTGGGCAATGAGATGGGGTACACAGTTCCTTTAAATGTTTAAAAAACCCTCAGAGTATAATGATTAAAAGAGGAGCACTTAACTGCTCCTGCTAGAGTGATGTAATCCTCATTCTCGCCGGTGAAAGGAGCACAGTGCAGTGCATCTGCTTGCACATGAAGTAGAATTTAAAGGGAATATTAGAGGGGAATTTAAAGGGAATATTTTACACGTCATCCTCGACTCCGTCTGTGCTGCGCAGACATCAGACATCAAACTGGCACCTTCAAGTCACTGACAGAAACAGACCACGTTTCATTTGACTTTCACCCACCCCCACCCTCACCCTCCATCTCATCCACTCTCCAACAAACACATTCTGCCAAAGCAAATGTTTACTGCCTTTGAAAGCAGACAGTCAAACAATTTTCACGTTCACTGCTGAAATACTACACAGAGGTGGCACATTTTTGATGAGCCAGTCTAATGTAAACTGCACTGGGAGGCCTTAGGCAGGCAGGAAGGCAGGAAGAAAGCCTTTGGCCCTTTTCTCTTGCGCGCACACACACACACTTGCACAGAAAAACACACATACATACATACACACACACACACACACCTGCCCAACTTGAGCGAAACATGGGGGTAAAAAAAAAATAAAAATATATATACTATCTGTACCCGAGAAAATTGTGACCCTTTTAAAAATCACTGAATCTCTGTTTATTCCTCTTCAGCTGGCCAGGCACCATGGTATATTCATGACCTGTGCGATTGTATTCAGAGACAGAGACAGACAACAATTTGGAGGCCTTCCCCCCTCCCTCGCCCCCCCCTCCCCAGCCCTTTCCTGCCTACTTGAGTTAGCTTAATTAGTTTGTGTCATCTTCTCCCGGCTGTGAGCATTTCCTGCGGCTTGCGGAGGCCCATCGATTTACCTTGACAGCACAGAGAGAGCGGGGTTGGAGGGAGGGAGTGGTGGGGTGGGGGGGCAGGGGGGTGTCGATGACCTGGTGGAGGAGGGGGGGGGGGGGGCATGTCAAAGTGAAACAAATAACCACGGTCCCCTAGGAACACTGCCTCCAAAGTGGCTCTGCGGTCACTACCCTGCAACTCCCAAGTTCTCCTGTGACAATATGAAACACCTCCACACTAACCCCTCTATTTCTTTACCATCTCATTACATCCCAGTACTGGACCAGAATGCACTGCAATATGAAATATATCGTCAACACTTTACAATGTATGGAGCTGATATACAAACTACATCTATGTTATGATGTATTGCAATGTGTTTCTTAGGATATATTTGGGCACTGGTTATAAGCAAGTACTGACAAAATTATTTTGAATTGACATTCTGCATTTTGACTCTCTTGACATCGAGTGCCCTTCCTTCCTGTCTGACTATTTTTTTGTTGAGACAATCTCTTAAGCAGCAATGCAAACTGATAGTATCCGTAGGCCTGATGTGAGACTGATAGTGTGAGGAACTGATAGCTACCCCCCTCCTCCCTGCCATGAACATCACAGCACTAGGAAGGCCTACCAAACTTTTGTGAAGGGGTGTTATTAGTGCAGGGTTGAACAGGGTTGAACCTAGGCTCACACTAAATTCCCAGGATCCAATTTGAAGGAAGTGAGCAATCCTATTTGATGGAACTGAACAGCTCTCCTCCTTTGCCAACACCCTCCCACACACACACACACACACCCTCCCACACACACACACACACCCCAACACCCCTCAACCGAAGGGGAGGGGGGGTTTGATTCAGCTGCTGAGTGGCAGGCGATGGCACGGCGCCGGCCCACTAGCGGGCCCAGTAAAAGGGGGGCCCAGGGACTCAATGTGGCGTGCAGGTGAATGAGATCCGCTAATAAGAGGCACATTTCTGCTCCACAGCCCCCGTCCGTCTGAGCGGCTCCGCACGAAAATAACAGCGGCCGCTCGCTCCATCGCACTGGCAGGCGGAGAGGGCTTATCTGCGCCGGCCCGGCTAGGACGGGCAAACTTCGAGCTGGGGGAAAAAGGGGGAGGGGTGGGAGAGCGTCGAGTTATCACGGCGAGTCATTAGACATTTAAATTAAACACTCAGAATTCTGCTGCACGGTTTGTCTTTTTTGTTTTTTTTGCAACTGGAATGTCACTCCAGTGGCCGTAGCTGGGACATGCATGCCCAACTGGCTATGGCTGGGACACGCATGCCCAACTGGCTATGGCCGGGACACACATGCCCAACTGGCTATGGCTGGGACACGCATGCCCAACTGGCTATGGCCGGGACACGCATGCCCAACTGGCTATGGCCGGGACACACATGCCCAACTGGCTATGGCCGGGACACGCATGCCCAACTGGCTATGGGCGGGACACGCATGCCCAACTGGCTATGGCCGGGACACGCATGCCCAACTGGCTATGGCCGGGACACGCATGCCCAACTGGCTATGGCCGGGACACGCATGCCCAACTGGCTATGGCCGGGACACGCATACCCAATGGAGCTTCCGCGGGAATCAATGGCTAATCAGGCAATTAGATTGCACACAGCTTTCACCCACATGGGCCAGTTGTGAGAATATAAATAGATGCACACTGTTAGAATTCACACTCACGCACACTCAAGAACGCCAGTGGAGACTTGGGGGGGGGGGGGGGGGAAGCCAAAGGGTATTTGGGGGGGGGTAGGAAGTTTCCATCCGGACGGAAAATTGCTAGAGCCCTTGGATTTCACAGACCAACCATCTATCCGGCCGACCAAATTGTGACCATTGGGGAAGGGCGAGGATTTGGCCTGACCTCAAACTAATCAGTTTAGAAATGGGTCAATCCTCACACACAAGAGCTGCTGTTGGGGTGTTATTCCTGTCCCCCCAGCTGCTCCTCATCTACATCCAACGGGGAAGGACGGAGCGATGTGACCACCTCGCTGGGTTAAGTGTAAGGAGAGCATAATCCAAAGCTGGCCTTCATCTTCATCCTCTCGCATCTAAGCCCATCTTTAGGAGTTCCCAAGGATTGGGGCCTCCACGTTTGTCCTCCTGCCAATCCCGTTCCGCGAGGAACATCATCTCGTTACATAAATCCAACAAGTATCCCCTTTCACCCCAGTCCAGTGAGTATCCTATGGGTACTAAATCCCCACCCAGGCAAAGCCCCAGGAGGACATGGAAATGCATGGTGAGGCATGTCCCTGGGACAATATAGCCACACAGGGAATGGATGAGAGAACAGAGCAAGTCAACCATTTTTTTCCATTCCAGGTAGAGCTTTAAAAAAAAAAAAATGATGATGAGTCTAACAAATACAACCCAAATGCACTACAATACAAATGATATCATACACCATGATATCATACTCTCTGACGATGCTTGCTATTATCAAAGAGTATGACATCATGCTATCATACTCATTGGGGCAAGCAAATGAGTACAGTGTGCAAGTTGCACTGATGGGATTGGAAGTGTAGTTAGACATTATGAAGCGCTATTACTTTAGCTGTTCACTTCACTTACTATCAGCACCAGCTTGATTTGCTGTTGCATTCACTTCACATTCTAATTATTTAACTCTCCACTGAACTCACCTGGGACCTTCTTTCTAAACATAGACATTTCAAAAGGCAAGTTAAACTCAAGTTAACCCTTTAATAGGGGTTAAATAGCAGGGGTGGGGGATAGTGGTGGTGTGGGTGGTGTGGGTGGGGGTCAAAGTGAACTGAAGCAATCAGAACAGAAGCAGAGACTGGAATGTAGAAGTTATTCGCTTTATTTACTTCAAGTCAAACAATAATAACATAACGGAGGAGAGAATAAATTAAACATCTACATCAAAATAAAGAGATTTCAGTCCTGAGATTGACAAAAAAGCAGGGTGGGTTGGTTTCTGAAAATACAGTAAATTTATTCACTATGGTACCTGGGGGTGGGGGTGGGGGTAATGGGAGGGAGCTGGAGAGGGGGTGGGGGTAATGGGAGGGAGCTGGAGAGGGGGTGGGGTTGTTAGGGGATGGGGGTTGAAGTAAGCAGTCACAGAGAAACAAGGCTGTAGGCACATTCAAAAGTTGAAAATCCCAAAAGGCTAAAGATTTTACAGCTTTGTTTGAGTCAGGCTCCTTCTTTCAAAAAAAAACTAAAAAAACCAAACAAAAAAAAAAACCAAAAAAAAAAAAAAAAATCATAGATTTATATATATTATTAAAAAAAAGTAATATATTCTTTACACATTTATCCTGAGGAGACAAACCATTTTCAAACATAAATACAACACTGCAGGGAGAACAATAAGAGATGCTTTATAGATTTCCATTTCCATATATATTATTTTTTTCCAAGGTTGCGGCACCCCCAGACTTTGGCAGCGATGGTGCAGTGAAGATCGCTCCAGAATTGCCCCCCCCTCTCTCTCCTTTGCAGAGGGACATTCTGAATAACACAATAACTAAAGTAAGATTTAAAAAAACAACAAAAAACATTTAAAAAAAACCCAGACTCTTGTGTTGGCAATGGCTGCTGAGATAAAAGAAGATTTTGAAGGGAAATCTTTAAAAAATAAATGTTTTTATGCGGCATCAAAATATAGTTACATAGTAACATTAAAGGAATGCAACCGCACGTGCGACTTGGAAAAATCTAATTGACGGCCTACCTGCGTTCACATTTGGGAAATGAGCACTTTGACTGAGAAAGGGGGGTTTTACCGGGCACAGCACAGGCTTTAAACGTTGGATGCGACGCATGTGGTCTCGCTTTAAAGGGCACAGAGGCCCTTGCTTTAGTCTCCTCCACAGGAATTCCATTTGAGAGGCGCTTTTTAAAAAGAAATAAAAAATGAGAATAAGGAAACATGAGGATTTTCTCCGGAATGAAGGGCAGAGGGGGATGAGAGAGGGACCCTGTGGTCTCGAGCCCTGCAGGCCTTTCAGATACGGGACGGGAGGATCAGGAGGTTTTCGGATTTGAGTCTCGCTCCCTCGACGGTTCAAACGAGGGTCGTTACCATGAAGACGGCGTGGTACATTCTGATAAGCCGGCGAGCGCACAGCCCCGTGGCCGGCTATCCGCCAGCGATACGCCGTCGGTGTGGAGCAGACTCATGCAATGCTGTGCACCGCAGTAGCAAACCCGCCGCACTCCATCTCCGACGGACACAAACCACTCACCGTTTCCATAATTCTTTTCTTTTTAGTGCAATGTCGTAAAAAGGATACCGAACAACCCTTGTGACCTGCTGAGCAGGGGGGAGAGGAGGAGGGAGGGGGTAGATATACGATTAAAAAGGCCAGGTCTGGCACGCGGCTCCCCGAACGAGACTCGTGAGTGACCGTCCCTTCTTCCCGCGAGCGAGCGAGCGTGCCCGGCGTGAGTGTGAGGGCGGTCGGCTTGGCGACGAGGCGGATGATGAGTGGGCACGGCAGGCCCGGGGGACGGAGCCAGGGCCCGGGGCCAGATCCTCGCCGGGCCCGGGGATTAGAGCGGTGGCTCCTGTGTTCCGGGGGGACAGTGGCCCCGTTGTTTCCACGCGCGGGGCCCGGGAGGGAGCGGCGATCTCCGCCGCGAGAGCAGCTGCCCTTGTTTTTCTTCCTCCCCCCCCAAACTGGCGCTACATCCGTCCTGTCCCCAACCCACCCCACCCTCCCTCCCTCATCCTTTCAGCCCCAGGCCTGTTTTGACTCGGGAGCGCGGGGGCGGGGGGGTGGGGGGCGGTTGGTGGATTTTGCCAAACTGAACACACAAACATGGCCTCGGACCCAGGGCTCGAATTTGTCATGTGAGCCAGCGCATCACCGCGGTTAGTCCACCCCCCATGTGCCTGAGAGAAGGCGACTCCTCAAAGCTTAAAAACAGTGAAAACACAGACACCACATATCTCCCCTGTAGGACCCCTGTGGCCTTTAGTCCCTCTCAAGCCCTCCAGCTGAAGAGACGGGACCTTCCACATCCGCAGAACTGCCTCAGTCATTCGAAAAGGGGTACACGGAAGAGCGGGGATCTTTAGTGTTCGCTCTCCGTCCACGAGCTGCAGAAATCAGGCTGTGAGGACGGAATGTGTGATTAAACCAAACTGGGTCCTGCGGGGCCATGACCTTCAGCCCGTTTATGAAATTCACCGCACTCCTCTTTTTTTTTTATTCACCCCTTCAAATTGGAGATGAAAAATAGGTGGAAGGGATGCAAGTAACGAGACAGTTTGCCGCTCCTCGCCACTGCCTTTAGCCTTTCCTCTAGGTCTCGAAGGACCGTCTCTTCTCCCTCACTCCCTCCCTCTCTCTCTCTCTCTTTCTCCTAGTTTCATCTGCCCTTGAAATGTTGATAAAAAAAGAGTTGAGAGGAATGTGTGTGAGAGTTGAGGTCTTGCGGAAAGCTGATTAGCGGCTGTCCCAGGGGTTACAGGGGATAAAGCAGAGATAGGAGGCTGACCCTGACAAACTCACGGTGAACCATCAGAGCGAGATCCGTGTATATACCCACTCAAACCTGTAGGTCTAAAAGAGGGCCAAGTCACAATCAAAGTGATATCACATTCAAGAAAAAAAACGTTAAAATTTCTAGGCCATTCCCTGACATAACACTAGAGGGGGATAATTTTCATACAGTTTTTAATTAGGGACTCTTGTATCAAATAATCTCAGAATATGCTCTCCAGTACTACACAGTACTAAAATGGCATTTCTGGTACAGGGCTTTGTATATGGATGTGTAAAATCATTTCTTTCTCCTGTATATGGTATTCCCTGTTGTCTGGAAGCTGCTTCTCAAGCAGGCCTACCCAAAAGCAGCTCACAATCAGACCTGAACTGCAGCACGAACTAGAGAGCAAATTTAAACTCAGCAACAGGAATCCAGTCCCTCCCACCAAAAAGTACACATCAGGGTGTGAAATTAACACCAGCCAACAATGTTGACTGTGGCTGGTAAGTTTTTTACCCGACCAGCCACGTTGGCCGGTAACCAACCACGTTCTGCGATATTGAAAAAGATAATGTGGCTGGTAAAATGTTGAAAATGACGGGTGATTTTTAGAATCCACAAGCCACTCTGGCCAGTAGGTTAAAAAAAAAGTTAATTTCATACCCTGGTACATGTCCCACACCGGGCACAAACATAAATTTAGCAGTTGGGTTACCCTGGCAACCAGTCCCCTTTGGTTTCATGCAGTCCCAATAAAAAAAATGAGTTCAAGCACCACAGCCTCAGAGAAAGGCCCAAAATACAAGCCTAAAGGAACAGAACAAGACCCCACGAAAAAAAAAAACACCAGCACATTCCTAAGAGAAAAATACAGCTCTAATTCTGGGAAAACAACCAAATGATTTTTCAAAAGCTCCAAAATATTCAAGAACTTGTGAAACAAAAGCAGCTGTGGGGTGATAGGTGCCATTGTTGTGTGGCCCAGTTCACACTGGCCTTGGCGGGGGAGGTGTGTGCGCGTGTGTGTTGAACGTGGAGCCGAGCAGCAGGACTGGAACCGGCACCAGCAACGCAGCAATTATCCTGATTACCAAATAGGGCGCTTGATCGCTCCAGGGCTGCTCTGACCCCGCTCCCCTAGAACGACGTGTCAGTGAACACGTGGCCCTCAGTGATGTATGGAGCCCTGCAGAATCCCATGTCAGATAAACCCCGCCCCACCCGGATTTAAAAAGGCCGGGGCACAGCCACAGATGAACGCCAGTCCACAAACTCGGCATCTCCCATTTGGTTGAGTGCAGCGCTAAGTCCGTTGAAGGCGCTTGGCCTGGTGGGGGTTGGGAAGGGGAGTCGTTGGATAATGACTTGCCATATGTCACCGTTCATCAACAGCTGAAAGAGCCCAGTGTGGATGAGCTGTGGGCAGAAATCTATTCGGAATTTAACACCATTATCCTTGCACGGGACGTGCACCCTATTGTCCCAGGGAAGGAATCTGCTTGCTCTGCGAGAATAGGACAGTGCCGCAGTGGGAAAACAAAAAAACATACACAGGCAATGCACAAAGAGCTGAGAGCACCAAACAGCCTTCAAACCCCAAATTCAGATGGGGGACCCCCCCATAATGCTAAGAAAAATAGCTGTGCAGTGGTCCAAAAAAAGGATCAACAGGATCAAAGGATCAATCCCTCTCTACTGGTCCCTTTTCACCTCCACAGTTTGTGGATTTAAAAAAAAAAAAAGAGCTTCACTTTCTCGACAGTGTGAAATCCCATACATCCCAACAGCCCCGAACGGAGGTCCGCTTACTGAGGAGGAGCACCCCTGCTGACACCAGTGAAAGATCAAAATGTCCCGCTCTTGATTGGTCTGGAGAGCTGAAGAACAGAGACCTCACACTGTAGTCCAGACAGGAAGGGAAGGAAAGAGGAGGAAATGCCCCCCCCCCCCCCCCGCCCCCTCCCCCTCCCTTTTCCAACATCCAGTAGATCCATTTACAATAACAAGACAAAAGAGCAACAGAGATAAAAGAGGACATGAGGGAAGGAGAACCAAACGCAGGCTCCCGGGAGATACGATAAGAGATGCACCAAAACTCTATGAGACCCCTGTTAGCCAGCTTTGATACTGTCTCATAGAGAGAGAGAGAGAGAGAGATGAGTCAGTCATCTAGGAACAATGGTCTTACACTACGCATTCAATCTGAAACTGGAATTAAATTCAACAGCACAACTAACAACAGAAAATCCAAATAAAAAATAATCTTCAGAGCCCCCAGAAACTTGGATGTGGAATGGAATGGGTCATGCATCTCCCCCAGAGTGAATTAAACCTCCTGGTCATTTATGCAGGCATCATAAATGCGGAATCACTCAACAAATAATTAAATAAGGCTCCCTAATGCATATTGCATACACCGCTAAACAAAATCCAGAAAAGGTCAGCGGTTCAACGGGAAGTTCAAAAAAACGACAAAATGAAGTTAAACTTTAGACTGAAAACACAGAAATGGGGATCTTGCCAGAAGCCATGTATCTTTTCCCTGCCATTTGCATTCCATGCATATTCCCTTATACTCCGATCAATATGGGAGTTAATCGCGACCCAAAGAATATGAACTACGGATCAATAAGTTCCCCGGGACACGGACAAGCACAACTCATTTCACACTCAGGGCATGCCTAGTCTGATTAGCCCGCTATCACCGAAGATGGTTCATATGATTGGTTGCCATTGGAAACCTGTGACAAACACTATTGAGGCGAGACTTCTCTGGGAAAAAAAGGGGCCAGAGCAATGAGCTACTTTAACAGAGTTTATACAAGAAGCCCTTGTCAAGTGAAGGGTTTAATATGTGCTTAGTTTTTCTTGCAAAGAAGATTGAATTTGTGGGCGGATGCGTCTCAACAAGGCTCTGTAACAGCTCTGTGAGAAATACGCAACACAAAACTGCGGCAAAGGGCATTAAGCCCGTGAAACAACCCGAAAGATTAAACCGTACCATTATGGCAGCTTAAAGGGAGCCAGCGTAGTGTCTGGATCTACAGCAGGCCCACAACCACAACCACCCCCGCCCCGTCAGCTTTCCAAGACAGGAGCCGAGCGCTTTTCACACAAACTATTAGCTTATTAGTTCAAGGCCCTCTATCACTCTGCTAGCAATATTTATTAAGAGAGAAACAAAAAAATCAAATTAGGCATTCCGTGTTGCGTTCTACGGAGGTAGAAAACAAGATACAATTAATTCCTTTCAGCCAAGTCCGGCGTTTTCCTTCCGCAGTTGCTCCAAATCTATCTGCAGGGGTACTCATTTTTATGGATATTCATGGTTTGGGAACAGGGGTGAGGTGGAAACCGAGCACGGGCTGCGCCGCTGCATATGATGAATGCGTTAGCGTTGTTGTTGCAGAGTGGCGAGATAATAAGTTGGTTCGGTCTCCGAGGCTCCATCATAAAACATGGTGTTTATGAAGTCATATATTCTCACAGGCGCTCACGCGCAAAAGCTCGGTTCCGCTCGACGGCACCGCCAACGTCCTTGTTGAGTTCCCCAAGTTATAAGGAAAAATTTTTGATTTACGAGCATTGTTTTGTTGGCTCCGCAGTAACGTTTCGACACAGTACTTGAAAACCCACCGATAACCAGGATCTCTGCAAATCATGAAGACTGCAGCATCACGTTGCCAAACACTGCTTTTCATTGGACTGGTTTTATATTGGAAATAAAAATGACAGTCAAACCGAATGTCTGGGGTCTGAAAATATTATCAAATGTGATTTATTTTATATCTCAATTAAAAAAAAGGAGGGGAGAGTCAATTGCCTCACACAGCAGCACCTAAAATTGTGGTGCAAGCTCGTGAGATTATAATAACTACATTTTAAAGATTTATCTTGTGGACATTTGGCCTTAACAGAATATTCACTGTCTAAAATGAATTTAATTTGCTGCTAAAAACGGACAGACAAAAGAAAGCTGTAATTTACCAAGAGATAACTCTTCATGCCTTTGCAATGCTGTACATTCAGTGGAAGGTGAATTCAAGGTTCGGGCCAAACTTCAGCACTTCTGTGGGGCTGCTGTGGTTGGCCCCCGTACATCGCATCCAACATAGAGAGCGTTACGATTCCTCGTGAAAAACCGCCAGAAAAAAATGGCACCATCGCTCATGCTCCGATCATTCCCATAGACCGATCCCAAAAATACACGATGCGCAGACCCATCGGGAACAGCCCCTTCTGTAGGTTAAACCCCTGCTAATAACTGAGATGATTGGGTAATGCACAGAAGTATTCCAGTTATGAGCGTGCTCTGTTCTGGCTGTTCTCATACACCCTGCCCCACTATGGAGAAAGGAGGAGGGGGGGGGGGGGGGGGTGTTGGCTGTGTTAGATGCTTATCTCCAAGCTCCTCTCAATAACCCTGAGAGATGAAGATCACTCTTTCTCACAGCACCCATACCAGCCAAAGCAGAGCTGAATAAAAGCAGGCTTCTTCAACAACCCCCCCAGGCTGGCACTATAGAAGGCCCCTTGGGTCCTCACTCTGGGGTGAAAGGTCACACTCCTTTATTACTGCATTATCTCTGGGGCGCTGTGTGATCCTACCCCGAGGCATGGAATCGGTCTTACCACTTCATAAAAAGATAAACGCGTTGGGCCTTGGGGGGGGGGGGGGCAGTGGTTTGCCACAAAACCTCATTAAAAGTTTTAGAAATCCAAAAAAAAAGAAAGACTAACATGATAAAAGTTCGCAGCAGCACACAACAAACACAAGAGTCTTAATTGTAGTATTTTGTATTGGGAGGGGGGGGGGCAATATCAGGAAGATAGGGGAAGAACTACATGGAAGACCGCCGCTAATGGACGGCCCCCCATTAATAACATTCTTCATCTGTAACATTTCTGAACCTTGACATTTTTTTTTGTTGTTTTTTTTTGTTGTGATTTTAAGGATTTGTGTAGTTTCCAGTGTTGGTTGCCGGGACTAGCGGTCCCACCCACGGTTCCTGCAGAACCACAACAGCAATGAAGCCTTGCAACTTGTACACCAGAAGCTGCAGCCAGAGGAAGAATATACAAACCAACTAAAAAAAAAAAAAATCAATTGAAAAACTAGGCATTATGAGAGACTTTTTCCCCTTAGCAGCCAACGCATATTGTATACCTACAAATATATAAAACAACCAAAAAAAAAACATATGTTCAAGTATTCAAGTTTCTTAAATATATTGTATATCCATACCACCCCGCGTCAGCATCCCAAGCTGTGTACTAGCTTCTTTAACTCCAAACAGTGCAATTTGAAAATAACTACTATTGTCACTTTTCCTAAACACAATGATTCTTGCATGTCACTTCAAAGCACTGATTCCATGACCTTCCAGTCTTGCCACATTTTACATTTTGTTTGTGTGCTGTGTGTGTGTGTGTGTGTGTGTGTGTGTGTGTGTGTGTGTGTGTGTGTGTGTGTGTGTGTGAGAGAGAGAGTGCGTGTGTCTGGGTGCGCGCATGTGTGCATATGTGTGTGTGGTGTGTGTTGTGTGCGTGCGTGTGTGCAATTTTTTCGGGAGTTAAGTAAGCAGCCCCGACCTCTCCCCCTTTGGAATGCAAAGGTAAGAGAGATGGTCCAGTCCTTCAATTTTGGGGTGGCTGGGGTCGTGGGCAATGGCAGGTCGTGTGCACGTCATGTCAAGCCTTGAATCTTGTTACAAAGTTTAAGCAAAATTAAAATAAAATTTAAAAAAATCACAAATAAGAAAAAAAAAGTAAAATGTAAGAAAGAAAAATGAAATGCGCAATCCCTGTTGGCAAACCACACCATGGAACTTCTGATTGGCTCAAACAGTAAACCGCCCTGCCTCCCACTCCCTCCCCAGCCAATCACTTTCCGCCTTTTTACCTTCACGCACACACACCCCCTTTCCACCAATGTCAGGATCCTTCAAACTCCACAGCAAACCTATGCTCTCCGAGACCTCTGTCCTCTTAAAGCAGTGCCAATCACACGTAATATCTATTGATTTATAATAAAGATCTCCGCTCGTCTGTGTCTTTGTTTTTCTTCGATTAAGATTTTGTATTTTGTTATTTTATTTTATGTTTTCCGTTTTGTTCCCTCACCCCCCCCATTTCTCCTCTGGGGTGGTTCGCAGTTCCTTATCTGTAAACGGGCAGGCGGATGTGCGCGTGCTGGTGGTCCAACAGCCTCGGAACGGCGACGGTCTCGTACCCTTTCCCCAGCATCTGCTCTTTGATGCAGGGCGGGTGGATGTCATTGATCAGGTACTCCAGCGACTGCAGGCTGCTGCTCAGGATGGAGGTGTTGCAAAGACTCTTGCTGGGCAGGCTGCAGCAGAGGCCTCCACCGCTGTCTATGGGGGGGGTGATGGTGGTGGTGGTGGTGGTGGTGATGGTGGTGGGGGAACCCCAGCTCCCGGTGCCCGGTACCCGGGCCCCCAGTGTTGGCCCCCGGCAGCTCCTGAGGGTTATAACAGTCGCTGTCGGGGGTCACCAGCACGCTGTTCCAGGGAGGAGCGAAGTACTGGCCCACGGAGAAGTTGCCGTGCATACCCACGCAGTTCAAGGGGGAGGAGCTGACCTTGTCCAGCCCGCCCCCGCTGGCGCTGGCCAGGGGATAGGGCCTGGAGGAAACCTGGGCTCCGCCCACCACCACTCCAGCCCCGCCCCCTGGAGCGCAAGTCTCCGGGGACTTGCTGATGGCCCCGCCTCCGCCGCTGCCTCCGCTGTACATCCGAAGCACCGCCTGTTGCTGCTGCTGCTGCTGTTGGTGGTGCTGCTGTTGCTGCTGCTGCTGCTGCTTCTGCTGCCACAAGATGTAATCCATACTGTCCACGTAGGCCCCGGCCTTGACCATCTCCGCGCCCTGCGAGGGCAGCACCGCTCCCGCATACGCCATCCCGCCCTGGGTCGCCATGCCGACCGGGAAGCCCCCGCCCGAGGAGCCGGAGGAAGCAGCGGTGGCAGTGGCGATGGTGGCCTGCTTGGAGGGGCTGGGATTGGCTGGCGTGGCCACCACCACTCCCTGGCACACCTGCTGGAGAGCCTGGGCCTGGCAGTGCTGGTTGATCTGGTAGATGATGCTCTGGATGGAGGGGAGGTTAGACTGCGGGGGCAGGCTCAGGCCCCGCCCCCCCGGGATGGGGATGACCGAGGCCGCCACCGTCACATTGGGGGGCACCGCCATGGCGGGGGTCTCGGGGGGCTTGGGCGGGCCCCCGTGGTATGCCATCTGCCCATGACCGTGGACTAAAGTGCTGTTGCCGGGCGGCGGGTAAGGGGCCACCGCGATTTGGGCTGGGGAGAGTTTAGTCCTCCTGCCCTCCGAGTTTTTAAGCACGCCCTTGGCGACGGGCGTGGAGGTGGCCTTGACAATGGCCAGCAGGCCCTGGTAGCCGCCCGTGTGGAGGTGCGGGTAGGGGCTGTAGCGCTGGCCCGTGGTGTCGTAGCCGTTGACAGTCCGGTTAAGGTGCTTGTGCTGTGGGACCCTGATGTTGGTGGGGAAGATCTTGATGGACAGCGGGCTGTTGGCGGTCTTCTGCGCGTAGGCGTCCAGCTCGGCCACGCTGGGGTACCGTGGGGAATGCGCGGTGGCCGCCAGCTCACCTGCAAAACGAGCGAAGAAAAGAACTGAGAGAGGGCATACCGTAACACCACAGGAAAATAGCATCTCAGAGAAGCCTTACACCACTGGTCCCCAACCCTGTCCTGTTCCTGGAGATCTACCGTCCTGTAGATTTTCATTTCAACATTGATTTGGCACACCTGATTCTACTAATTAGCAGCTAAACAAGATCTCTAGCTGTTGAATGAGACGTTCTTTGTTAGGGTTGGAGTGAAAACCTACAGCACGGTAGATCTCCAGAAACAGGGTTGAGGGCCCTGCCTTACACCACAACAGGGTGAGTGAGATGTTTTATTCATGCAAGTCACCCCCCCCTCCCTCCCTCCTCACACAGAAATAGGTGAGCAACATCAAACTCCATCCTCCGTCGCGGTCCTGCACTTCGCGGTAAAGCGCTACACAGAAAACACGGCAGAGGAGGAGAATAAAAAACGTGGAGCAGGGCCGGTCGCAGGAACAAATGAGAATTTTCCTCTGATATGGAAAACAAGACATTTACCGGGCGCTTCCTCAACCTCTCCCCTCTCCCCTCTCTCCGTCTTTCTTATTCCTCATTCCTCTCTCTGGAAAGTTCATCCCTAGATAAATGCATCTTTTTTTTTAAACTCATTCTCTCGAAGGAGACACCTCAGGCACTGTTAAATCAGTGCTTTGCGAAATTAATTCTAACTCTCTTTTTTTGTGTCCAAAATTGGGCCACCCAGGGAAATCAGGAGCCAGAGGAGGACTAGGGGGCTGTCATAATTGCAATGGTGCAGCTGAGATTTACGCTGCGCCTCTTTTGGTCTTACCCCTGGCCACGTGACTTCCTCAATTATTCAATCAGACCAGGACTACAGAGATCCAACTACAAAACTCTACAGCCCCACAGACCTACTGCTGGGAATGTTAATCCAGCCCTGGGTATGGAGCGAGCTGAGTAGTGCCAAATCAAGTCAAACAAAGAGTCAGGTTTTCTTGGCCTGCCGTCTTAGTCACCTTATGTGTACCCGGTTTTTACTGGCCTTGATAATGTCATGACGTCCCAAACACAGCAGCATCATCCCGGTCCTTTTAATATTAATAAGAATAAGAAGAATAAGAAGAATATCAAATGCACAGGAAAATGACTCAACAGACCCACCTCTCCTGCAATACATAGATCAATAAATAAAAGCTATTGCTGGAATTCTTGAGTGCCATGAAGCCCCAATTATTTGTTCCTCCATTATCTTACTGAAGAAAAATAAAATGGTCCAACATAAATGTGACCTATTGGGTTTATTTTTCCAATGTAATTTATATAAATCACAAACACCATTGTAAATACTTACAATTTAATTCAAATTCACTTAAATCGTAGCTCAGTACAGCAGAATGTCGATGAAACAATGTACAGGGATTCAGAATAACATGTGGAAAAATGCTAAAAAGATAAATCCATTTCACCCTCATTGCCTTCTATATCCGTTCCATGATATTCTAGGTGGAAATAATATCTCTGAAATGCAGGAATGTGAATTTTAATAATTCATACCGCCTGGTTCAAATTTACTACAGTTATTAGCATCAGAATGACCTCGTCTAAATGCAAGCAAATTAAAAAAACTGTTTGAATTTTCACTTAGAGAATTCTTCTATAAGCACGCCCTTTTTGTTAAAGACTTAGCCTACACATAAACAAGCATGCAGGTGACAGGGGTTTTAACTGACATAATTTACAAGTTCTTTCCAGCAGTCTTTCAAACCCAAAGATGGCCTCATTCAGAATACAAATGCCTACAAATTAAAAGTACTTATTATTTTTTTTGCCCCCCTCTTTCCACCTGTACCTCTGCATGCTAATGCTAACAATAGATCAGACCTGCTTGGAGGTGTTCCGACTAGGGCAGCACACAATTTTACTGATGTGCTTCTTGTGAAGGTCAGAGAATAGAACAGAGAAAGGGGGAGGGGGGGGGGGGGCATTTTTAATTAACTTATTAACTCTAGGCTATAACGAGCAGCAGACAGTATGGCTTTACATATGAACAAATTGATCTTATAGTGTGTCACTGATCCGGGGAAGAGAGGGAAATGGAGTGGTAATCAGGTCTGGACCGTTTAGCCGTGCGTTTATGTTGCCGTCACGTGACACGCGGTTCGACTCTTTGCGGGGTCCGCTTTCCACTGCAATTTGCCTGCACTTCCCCCGCTTCCAAACTGGTGCCGAGAAGTGAATATATTCCCACAGGTCGTGAGCGCAAGGGCGCACTTCAGCAAGGAGGAGAAGTGTGTAATGATCACACCAGCCTGGCAGAGTTGCATAGCTAAGACAGATCCTGGCAGTGGCACACTGCAGTCTTCTTAAGAGTGTCTGGGCACATTCCATATATTTACAGTGATTAGACTATCGTTTAACATCACCCTATTGCTGCACGGCAACATTTTTAGGCATGCACCAATGGTATTAAAAAAGTGACATCAATATCAATATCAATTAGCTAACGGCAACAAGGTTATGTTTACTTTACTTTAACCATCTGCCATTTCACGATTTCTCTTAAGGAAACACTTCTGCAAGTTAATAAATACAAACAGCTTGGAATGCCCAAGATTCATGCCCAAGTCATTGTATGTTTATATGGATTTTATACATACACACACATATTAATAAATCCGTGTAATATTCATATTGAGAGTGTCACACTGCCCAGAGTTGCCAGCATGTTTTTCCAACTGAAGTGTAGCAAGAGAGAGAGGTTGCTCAGAGCTCCAGCTGTCCACACTAGAGGACAAAATAACTGCTAACACCCCGACTTTGAGAAGATTTGGTTGCCTGGCAGCGGAAAACCCTCCTGGCTTACCCCCCCCCCCCCCCCAAAGTTCTGCCACCATCCAGCCTGTGCCCCGCGTGACAGCAAAACCCGGTCGACTTCACAGCCGGGCCTGGATAATAGTTTTTGAGGCCGCCCCGACTTCGAAATTCAATTCCACAGTGATAAAACCAGGTCACGCACCCATATCGGCCCTTATTTAAAAAGCCGGAGCTTAACCAGTCTGAAAAGAAGTTGAGAGCAGGGAAATGGCAATCTCCAAGGGCCCAACGCGAGTCAGTGTGGGGGGAAGGCGAAGGGCCATGGCGAGATTGGATTTAAACTACATTATTCAGGCAATTTCATGGCTACTTAGCTCACTGCTACAAAAAAAAGAGGGGAAAGCACTCCATTTACAAGCAATAAATCAACTGCTGCAAATTACTTGCACCCTCCTAAAAATGACACTTTTATGCAATTTTACAGATGAACAAAAAAGTGCTAAAATTAACTGCTATAACAACGCAGTCAGCAAAAGCCGTGGCAATCTAAAGAATAGGGAGGCGAAGGCTACGAAGAAACCCCACTTCATTTCTTTTTCCATAACAAAGTCATTTTAAACAGGCTCTGCAGCTGGGCGGCCACAACTCATTTGTTGTTCCCATTTGAGCTTGCGCTGGGAGTTTATTTCAAGTATCCAATGAGCCTCCAACTGTGAAAATGATTAAATCTACAAGATCCATCTCATAAAGGAAATAAATTGGGTGTTTAAAATGGAGAGAGGAGGTGCAGTTTTGTGTCAGTGCCTTTTTTTTTTTTTTTACCCACAATTCCAAATGCAGTCCCACAGCCAGCCAGCTTGCGGGGGTGCAATCTGAAAAGATGAAAAGGAGAGCGTGTGCCACGCGCATCTTATAAGGGCTGATGGGCCACATCTCTTAACCTTTGGCCAAACTGTGTCACACGGCAGGAATTTCCTGAGCTGCAAAAGTAAAACAAAAAGGGACGGGCCATTATATTCGACGATTAACTGACAGCCAAGCTCTCGTTCTGGAACAATGGGGCATTTCCCTTGAAGAGGGTTTGTTATGGTCTGCTAGGGGCTTCGGTCACACCAACACCTTTCCCCTTCCGTCTGAAGGGATTTCAACTATATTTCATGGGATTAGCGGATGTACTGGGGTCAGTAACCTGTGTCCTAGAATGCGAAAGGTGCTCCTAAATATGGCCGTAAGGCGATATCAAATGCAGATGGTTATTGGCCGAAGGCCGTCAGTGTTTAACCACTTAAGAGTGACCTATAAAATCAGCAATTTTCCGAGAACAGGGCCGTCTCACCCCGGCTTTGGGGACCAGCGTCAAAGTAAGCCTGTGGTTGAATCATGCGCATATGTGGCTAAAACAGGTCAAAACACAATTTATTTTGTGCACCCATGACAGCAGGGCTTCCCTTGTGGCCGCGCCCCAACACGCTTTGATGTTAGCGGCGATGAAGAAGGCGGGTGTGCGGCCTGACAGCAGACCCATTTCATTCGCTGTGAAACGAAAAACAGGCTCATTTTCAAAGTGCATCGCCAGCCCGCGTGCAAACGGAATGGCAAATTCTTTTTGCAAAACTCCTTCACAAACATCTTTGATCATCCGGAAGTTTAAATGAGAAGCAATACAGTGTCGCCAACGGCCCGAGGCCCGCCCCCTATCCCCATATTCCCATCAGTATTCGTAATTGCTGCCGTGAGAGGAACAGCCACCCCCCCCCCCCCCCCGACACACACACACACACAAAAACCCAAAGATGAAATTAATTGAAGCGCCACCGAATTAGTCCTACTTCTCATCGCTCGTGACCGTGTCAGTGTTGGAGCCGGCACCAGTGACTCGCTCGCCCCGCCCCTGCTTTGGCAAGCCCGCTCGCTTTCCCCCTACCCTTGTTGTTTGTAAACATTCAAAGCTTCAAACGGCAAACCGGGCTTCAAAGGGTTTCACACTTCGTGGGCCACGGGGATTAGAGGCTTTTCAGGCCCATAAGCCCATCTCGGCTCCACAAAGGTCTGCTGTTATTAGAGCCCGGAGTGGCGCTGGTGGTGCTGAGTGCCCAAATGAGGGGCCTGGGCCTGGGTCTGTTTAGATTCCGGCTTCTGCTGTGAATTTCCTTCCTCTTTAAGGTCTTCTGCCGGGGGTACGGCGGTTGTATTCCCTCCATCTTCCCTCTCTCTCTCGCCCGCCGCTTTCTTTCGCTTTCTCTCTCCCTCCCCCCACCCCCGCCCACCCCCGCCCACCCCCGCCCACCCCCCTCGGGCATTGCCCCTTTCATCCCGGGTCACGCACATCTGCTTGGCTGGTGGGAAGCCGTCGTGTATTATATCGGTTGTGGGAATAATACTAAAGGGCGTTGAGGTGAATGCAGCTTTCAGCAGGCCGTCGCTGTGTGACTTATCGGCCCGGCGGCCGCTGGCGATCGCGGTTATGAATGCCGCGCAGATGGCGTGCGGTGATAAATACACTCCCGACGTAAACTTTGGCTCCTTGGATGCTCGGAGCCCCGCGTTTACCTGAGCTTTTCGGCAGCTGCGGTTCGCCATCGACGGAGGATTTTTTTTAGACAAACAGAAAATAAGAAAGTGGGGCAGAATCTGCCGCGGGTCAGCATTGCCTCACAGGGTTAGAACCTCACACAAGAACACCCTCACTTCGATTAAACATTCAGGGGCTCGGAATAAGAGTCTTGCATTGAAACCAACTTGCCCACTGGGATGGAAAAATCCGCTCTTCCAAGGCCATTTGTGGCTTGTTCACACGGCCACACAGAAAGTTTAATGCCGCACCACTATGCGTAGGGAAAAGAAAAGCTTGTCTGTGCTTGTTTGAGTGCACAGCTAGTCTCCGGATATGTGGACATTTCCACACCCTGCCAATGAAACACTGGATCTAAGCACAATAATAAAAAAAAGGCTCCTTGTCTCCATCAAGCAGGATCAGGGAAGGAGGGAGATAATTAAGTACATGACCTTCATGAGTAATCACCCAACGCCTGGCACATAGACCCCCAAGTGTCGGAACACCGACGCTCCGAATGACATCCTTCATTAGCGGAAAGTACAGCACAAGAGGAAATGGCGATACAGCCTCAGACCCAGGAGAAGGTCGTGCCTCAGGTTTAGGCAAAGGGGGGCAACAGCTAGCCCCTGCGAATCCCCACTATTGCTGCTCTCCAAACCCTACGACTAAAGGGTGGTCTTCAAATTATAGGGAGCTCCCCGGCCCCGTTCCCCTTCACGCGGGACTGTGCCGTCCTCTGGGGGGGGCGCGATCCTGAACGCTCAATTAACACTCGCTAATTAGCCATTGGCACACGCTGAATTCTGATGAACTCATTTCAGGGTGTGCGTGAGTGTGTGTGTGTGTGTGTGTGTGTGTGTGCCTGTGATTGTGTAGGGGGGGTGGGGCGCATGGAGAATAAAAAGCAATAAAGAGAGAAAAGCCTGGTTTAGAGAAAAAAAAAAGAAAAAAAAGTAATCCATTAATTTCTGTGAGGGAGTTTTTTTTCTCGCCTCTTAACGGGGTCTAATTGCACAGATGACAAAGAACAGAGAGAGAGCCAAGTGGTAGGAGAGTGAGGAGGATTGAAAAAAAGAGAAAGGGAATGTGGAAGTGAAGAAAATGGGGGAGCGAAAGGGATAAAGAGAAGGAAAGGTGGTGGAGAGAAGAAAGGATGAGATGGATGGATGGAAGAACAGGATGAGTGTGAAGGAAGAAAACATGGTGATGACGGGGATGAGGCAGTGAACTGAATTGTACTTCGACCACTGCACACGGCCAGATGAATCACAAGAGAACCTCTGAATTTATGATTTTGAAATCTCAAAATGATGTAAACTGTGAACAGTGTAACACAACCAGCGGGACTCTTGCCATCTGTCTTCACAGCTTATTCACTGGGTGGCGGGGCGATCTTGGGATAAACTGAGATCCACCCTTGAATCCATGTCTGTGTAACTCACAAGAGTGAGAAACAGTGGAAAAATATGTATCCACTCAGGGCAGTACTCAATACCAGTGTGTTATACGTGTAAATGTGAACACATGCGAACACATTACCAGTGTGTTTATACGTGTAAATGTGAACACACGCGAACACATTACCAGTGTGTTATACGTGTAAATGTGAACACACGCAAACACATTACCAGGAAAAATAGGGAAAGGTTAAACAAAAAGATTATTCATATACATTTTTTTAAAAACCTTTTAAAAACCACAAGAGGCAAATTTGACAAAAAAAAAAATAATTCTCATGTTTCATAAGATGTGCCTGTTTAAAATCCGTCAACAGCAGGCTTGCATGTGGTGAAAGGATGTCAGTTAAGGAGTTGCACAAGGCCAGTGTGACTGTGTCCTTTTAACACAACTGAACTCATACCGTAAGACTCTGACGGTTTGGGGTCATGGCAAGTTAATCTACTTTTTCCACAGTCATGCTAATTATTACATTTATTCCCCCGCAGGGCTATATACTGCCCTTTTAGTGCCTCA
>CM056376.1:2364050-2725493 GCA_029718625.1 Synaphobranchus kaupii
GGGATCTTATGCAGGGGCAGGTGAGGGTCCTGTGTTTGCGGGGGATCTTATGCAGGGGCAGGTGAGTCCTGTGTTTGCGGGGGATCTTATGCGGGGGCAGGTGAGGGTCCTGTGTTTGCGGGGGATCTTATGCAGGGGCAGGTGAGGGTCCTGTGTTTGCGGGGGATCTCATGCAGGGGCAGGTGAGGGTCCTGTGTTTGCGGGTATCTTATGCCGGGGGCAGGTGAGGGTCCTGTGTTTGCGGGGGATTTTATGCAGGGGCAGGTGAGGGTCCTGTGTTTGCGGGGGATCTTATGCAGGGGCAGGTGAGGGTCCTGTGTTTGCGGGGGATCTTATGCGGGGGCAGGTGAGGGTCCTGTGTTTGCGGGGGATCTTATGCAGGGGCAGGTGAGGGTCCTGTGTTTGTGGGGGATCTTATGCGGGGGCAGGTGAGGGTCCTGTGTTTGCGGGGGATCTTATGCAGGGGCAGGTGAGGGTCCTGTGTTTGCGGGGGATCTTATGCGGGGGAGGTGAGGGTCCTGTGTTTGCGGGGGATCTTATGCAGGGCAGGTGAGGGTCCTGTGTTTGCGGGGGATTTTATGCAGGGCAGGTGAGGGTCCTGTGTTTGCGGGGGATCTTATGCAGGGGCAGGTGAGGGTCCTGTGTTTGCGGGGGATTTTATGGGGCTAGGGGCAGGTGAGGGTCCTGTGTTTGCGGGGGATCTTATGCGGGGGCAGGTGAGTCCTGTGTTTGCGGGGGATTTTATGCAGGGGCAGGTGAGGGTCCTGTGTTTGCGGGGGATCTTATGCAGGGGCAGTGAGGGTCCTGTGTTTGCGGGGGATCTTATGCAGGGGCAGGGGCGGTGAGGGTCCTGTGTTTGCGGGGGATCTTATGCAGGGGCAGGTGAGGGTCCTGTGTTTGCGGGGGATCTTATGCAGGGGCAGGTGAGGGTCCTGTGTTTGTGGGGATCTTATGCAGGGGCAGGTGAGGAACAGTTCCTCCCCCTAACACACGTCTCCTGTCCTCCTGTCCCACATAAGGGCCACTGCTGAGGGCCACTGCGTATACATCTGTCCTGATACAGCTTTACTCACTGGGGCCAGATGCACATGCACAGAGGTGCATGCACGCACACATACAGGCAGACATACAGCACACGCCATGCACGCACACAGACAGACACACGCACGTAGACAGACAGACCGACAAGCACACAGACAGACGCGCAAACAAAAACACACACAGAATGACCCTCCCCGCTCCTGAACCAGGCCCTGGGATCCCATTGCCCACCCTCTCACTGGATCTCACTTTCTTTTCAGTAATTCTGAGTGTCATTTCCGATGAGTGTGGATTTTTGCCCACTCTCGCTTTGTCTCCTTTATCCTGCCTCTCTCTCTCTCCTCCCTCTCTCTCTCTCTCTCTCTCTCTCTCTACCCCCCCTCTCTCTCTCCAAGCCTCAGTCTGTCTCCCCCCCCCCCCCCCCCCCCCCCTCTCTCCCTCCCTCTCTGAGTAAGTGAGTTTCATTCGGGGGGGCGCTCGCCGAGCAGAATCACCTCAGGGCGAACACTTTATTTGTAGTCGAAGCGTCACCACAAATACCATTCTACACACACAAGTGTCACTTTCCATTTGTCTCTGCTCGGCGGTATTAGGCGAACGCAGCCATCCCAGGCCAGCCCAGCGGAGGAAAAAACAAACAGCGTGGGAAAACAAACGACGGGCCGAGGCACATTCCCGCCCGCCGCCCTTCCCCGCTCCAGCCAGGGCCGCCATTATGGCTCGTTCGCTCAATGTTGTCTGGAATGCCCGCAAGGGGCTACGGAGCAATTCTCTGCCATTTTTAATGTGTGAAACCGAGGTATCCATCGCCAGCGTCTCCGCTCCCAGACTACACCCCTGAACTCCTGCCAGCTACGGCCCGCGCATTTGTGGTTTGTGTTAAGGCCTCTTTTTGTATTAAAATGAAATGCAAATTGTTCACTATGCCTGTCAACCCCACTGTGAGAGTTTCACGAGGCGGAGCAGGGCGGGGCGGGGCAATAGCAGAATCTGGGGCAGTTTGTTTACCCCACATTCTGGTTCACGCAACGAGCAGGGCGGAACTCCTCCCCCATACGTGTTATGAACCATACGGCGAGGGGTGATCCACTTAAACCCGAAAAATCTGCGTTCGCAAAGCAAAGAGGCCGGGGGCGAAAGCCATTTAGGCAGAACTATCAAGAAAAAAATAATTTAACTGTACTGATACATCAGGTTCCTATCAGGTACCTGCCCATTAAATAGAAAGTACACACAGACTTGCTCTTGTCGTTCTGCTAGTCTGGGAAGGGGGGGGTGTTGGGGGTAGTTTTGGGGGGGGTGGGTACTGGGGTGGTATTGGGGGTTGTGGGGGGGCAGTCTCTCTGCCCCTCGGACAGCGCTGGCAGTCCCATTGTGCTCACAGCATGGTCTAGAAAGCACAGCCTTTATCAGCAAATAGCCCAGCTCAGCACAAACAGTGAGCCGTTATGCTTTGCGACTGGCACACCAGCCCGTGTTGTCATGTGCGATTAGGGCTGTGCTCACGAGCCTGTGAACTCATTCTGCGGCATCAGTCACCCCCCCCCCCCCGCCCCATACTGTCTCCATCCCCTTCCCAGATCACAAAACCATGCAGTGAATGCATGCGGCAAATTTACAGCAAACTACACAACAACAACAAAACCTTTATTGTTCAAGTTACAAAGCAAAGGTTTAGAGCTTGATTGTCCGTTTTTACTTTTCAAGGCATAAAAAAGCAGAAGCGATCAGATGGAAAAGGGGCCCGGGCAGTTACTGCACCTGTACAAGCCTCCGCTACGAATGTACAGATTTACCGATAAAACTGTAAGATTGGGAGACAAGGAGGGGGACCAGTTCTGTGGGAGCACTGGAAATTACTGCGAAGTACTCTCTCAGGCAAATCATGTGGTATATATCCCAAACAATATCCATGAATAAATGAATTTTAAAAAGCCAATAGATGGTCCCGTTTAAAAGCACACAGGAAAAAAAAAAATTTATTATTATTTTTTCTTTTTTACAAGCACACACACATACACATATTCAAACATTGCCATTTGAATTAGTATTCATCTCATGATAATGGCGCTTTCCGTATGATTCTTTTGGAGATGGGTATCTGCACTTTTGAGATTTGTTTTTGGTAAGAAAAGTAGGCCTGAGAGCAAACACACAGACACTCACACACATAGACACACAAACACACACAGACACACACCCATGGGGGGGTGAAGTTGAGATTGTAGGAAAACACTGGCTCAGAGGAAGAGATAACAGAGACAAGACAAGCGTAAGAAGTGTGTGTGTGTGTGTGTGTGTGTGTGTGTGTGTGTGTGTGTGTGTGTGTGTGTGTGTGTGTGTATGTGTGTGTGTGAGAGAGTGGGGGGGGGGGGGGGGGGGGGGTAGTTGTGGGGGGCTTTAGGAGGAGCCCCCCCCCCATGTCTGGGCCAGACTGGGGGGGGAAGAGCTGATCCATAGGGCCACATGTAAATGGGTGAAAGGGGCCTGCAGTAGGGGGCCCCCCGTGTCTGGGCCAGACTGATCCACAGGGCCACAGGTAAATGGGAGGAGAAAGAAGCTTGAGGGGCTGCCTGGGGCGAGCCGGGGCCCTTCTGTTCCATCATTTAGGAGACAAGTCCTCCACTGATTCACTATTAATATTTAATTACTGCACAGACAACAAGGAGGGAGGGAGAGTGAGAGAGGCAGAAAGACAAAGAGAGCAAGAGAAATAGAGGGAGAGAGAAAGAGAGAGTGGGGGGAGAAAGCAAGGGAGGGAGAGACAGAGAAAGGGAGAAAGAGAGAGAAAGGGAGAGAAGTAGAGAGAAAGACAGCGAGCGGGAGAGAGATAGAGAGAGAGAGGTAGAAGGAGTCACTCTTAGTTTTCCAGTAAACAGTAAACCATTTCAATGATTCATGACAAAGCAAGGTCAAGGATAAGGGCTTTAATTTATATACACACAAACACACAACACACTCACTCACATATATTCATTTTTCACCTGTGCCTGATAATAGCGGTGGAAATATTTTTTGATGCGCACATGAAATCCCATTTGTGGCATAATAACCAAAATAAATTTGAGACCAAACTCACGCCACAAAGAGAGCAAAAAGTCCCACGGCTTCCTGACCAGTCTTAAGGCCCGTCCACACCAAGAACAATAACTATAAATATATCGTTTTAAAAATTCTAACTCAAGCGGATGGCGGAGTCCACACCACAACCATAACGACAATGACGGACGATATCGTTGGGATCACTTTCAGAGGGATTTGATGAACAATAGAAACACTGACAGCCAATCAAAATCCATCAGAATTTACAGCGCGTGCTTGTTTCCACTGTTTACAGAATGTTATCGTTCATCAGTGTGGATGCTCACATCGTTATCTTTATAGTTATCATTCTTGGTGTAGACGGGCTTTTACTCTTTCAGATCCAATGAAACCACTTAAACTAAAATAAAATAATAAAAAAACACTTAAAAGCTGACACGCTCAGAAAAATCAAGGCTCGGACAGAAAGTGCATATTGCAAGTCTGTTAGTCCTCTGGTAATGAAGGAAAAAGTGGATCGAGTAGACGAGCTTCCTCCAGCCACCCCTGAAGCAGGCCGCAAGTGAAGCCAGGATGCTCAATTTGAGTGCTCTCCCAAGGCCTGTAACAGCACCTGGGGGTCTCGCCCCAAGCACATTACCCAACTGAGATTGACTGCCGCAGACAAGCAAGTCACACTAATTGATGTTAAAGGTCCCACAGGAGCAATGATATTAGCATTGCACAGCCAGCATGCATTCTCCCCATCTCTTTTGCTCCCACTCTACCCCCCCTCCCCCCACCCACTCAGTAAGGCTTTTACCGCCTATCAGCTCATGTGGCCTTCCTGCCTCAGCTCAGATAAATCAACCCTCATACGGGCTATGGAGGAAACAGGAGGAGTAACTCACATATGCATTTCAATTAAAGTGATTGTCATTTTGCTATCCCCAGTAAGCAATAGATGCACCACAGTTTTTACGGGGCTCTGTGTCTCAGAGTATCTCATTAGTATGACTGTAATGTCATTGACAACTGGGGTGGAGTGCGGTCAACAACAAAAAATGCATTTTAAATGTTAGCCTTTGAAAAATAGCTACATTTAACATCAACCGATTCATCCTCTGGAGCAAATGTGCCTTTAATTACCTATTTAATTCTTTCAGCTCAGCCAACTCAAGACACGTCTGGGATTTCGACAACACGGACAGCTGCGGGACACCCAGGCAAATGTCACCGCCGTCCGCAGTCGAGGGCAGGATCCGACGGCGGAAAACGGCGCCGCTCAGTGTCGGCAAACAAACAAAAGCCGCGGCTCTTGCGGGACCCGGGAGCTCTTCTCGGATATGGGACCAGAGCCGCGCGCTTTCTGCGCTGCTGCAGGCAGCCCCAAACCCCCTTTGGCCCCCCCAACATATTGGGATTCATGGCGTGACTAACGCACACCTGGGAGGTCCAAATGGCAGCAAGTTGGAAAGAGGAAACTCAATTTCCACCAGCGCTGTCACGGCCAAAAAGAGAGAGAGGGCGGCAGTGTCCCCATAGCCTCATGCGGAAGCCCCCTGGCCCGTAACAAACAGCCTGTGTGTCTCAAACAGACAACAGAACACACGCTGCCACACAAGGATGTGCCCAACGGATACATCACGCCAGCAATTCTGCTGTAGCAGCACCGCCGGCACTAGGGGCGGGCGGGGGAAGCAGTGCGCCGGAGAAACGGACCATAAGACGAACGGAACAGTTACAGATACCGGTTCCTCTCGTTTTCACAGTAAAGTAAAATAATTCAGCATGCGTGACAAAATTATTAATCTATGATGGGCGGGTCCTTATTTATTTGCCTTTTGTAAGGCACTGTTCAGGGGCTGTTCTTTGGGGAGTGATTCTCGGCTGTCACACGCCTGCTTCCTGGACAAATAAGATAGAATGACAGTGGCTGCATAATCAAATGGCGTATTTAAAGGGTGGGGGTGGGTTGGTGGTGAAACCAAGCGCAGTTCAATCAGTGGAAAAGGTCAACTGTATGCAGATTTTATTGCCAGTGTGCCGCTCCGCACCACTCCCCCGATCTCCCGCTTCCCCTCTGGGGCTCAAACGCAATCAGGGGAAAAGGCCGTTATTTCAGCTGCCACTTTTCACCACATTTGAATATTTCCACTCAAAATGCTCCCTTTTTGGTTCAGAAAATGAAAGGGGAGAGAGAGAGAGAGAGCCGAGACTACAGCGACTACCGCCGCTGAGGCCGCTGAGGCCGCTGTGCAGTGTGCTGTGGAGCGCTACAGCTAGTATCATTTATCGCGCAGCTGTCATCAAGTTGAATAAAGTATTACCAAGCTATGGGCTGTCTAAAAATGGATTGATAAATTCCGTTCCTTATACAAATCACCAGTTACGACATTATAGGATTACAGGGCATTTTCCCCCCGTCCTTCATTACAGGTTTGCGCATTTAAAAGATGACTCATAATAAAATGATAATTATATTGAAGCGGAAAAAAATTGGTACTTATCCCAGAATGACAACACCAACGTGTTCCAGTAAAACAGACTTGTCTCCGTTCTAATTTAAGCTAGTTAAGGGATGAAGCGTATTCCGAAATGCACCGCGAGTCTAACGGCACTCTCGCTAGGAGGCCAAGAATAGACAGGACTACAATTCCCGCTGTGACACGCTGTCATGTTCCCCCCCACCGGTTTCTGCGGAAACCAGTGGGTGAACATATAAGGCCTCTCCATCAAACAAATGAGGAGAGTGTGAAGAGCGAAAGGAGATAATGATGATGTCTTTCTTTGGGACATGGCTGGGCTCTGACGAGATGGCTCCTTCACACAGTATGAACCTGTAATCAGGTCTTCCATGGCCATAATAAGCCCCCGACCCCCCTTTTGGCTCCCATGGCTACTGGATTATGATGTCCATCATCCCATATGGGCAGGTGTTTTCGGAGCCCAGGGCCGAGCTGACGGGGCACAGACTCTGTCCTGATCTACCCCAGGACAGACGCACGGATAAATCCCCCCCTCCCCCCTCCCCGATCTGACGGAATCGGTACAAGGAGCAGAGATCTAAGACGCAGCCACATCAGAGAACGAGACAGCCAAGCTAAGCAAAGTATAACATCACCTTAGTTTCATGAGCTGTATTTTTATTTATTAAGTAATTCGTTTTTTGCTCCTTTATGATCCTGATGTACATTGATCTCAGTGTTGAATGTGTTGTGTCACATGCTCTTGTCTCAGCTATCTTTAATTAGCCTTATAAAAGGGCTATGCTTGCTCACTGGCAATCGCCCTGACGAAGGCAGCTTTCGCCGAAACGTCGGTCGTTAACAAACGCAGCAGGGAGAAATTTGAGTGGGCGACGCTCAGATTTTTTGATGTACATTGATCTCTGCCAACTGTAATATAAAATAATTTTAAAAAACAAGAAAAAAAAAAAAAGTAACCACAGGGCCCAAGCTCGCCATTTAATATTGGTGAGGAAGAAGGGGAGTAAGAGGGCACACAATGACAGAGCACAATAAAGCACCAGGGTGTGCGTTTTGTCCAACTGCGGGGGTCGGGGTGAATGGGGAGAGGAGGACAATGGACAGGAGCTGAGGAGCAGAGAAGGCCAAAGCTGGCACACCTGAACCTCCAGGATTCTGCCTGGAGACAGGCTCTGCAGGACCTAGAGAAGAGGGGTGGAGGGGGTACCCTAATAAAAATGTTTGGTAAGTCGGGGCGCTTGACCCGGCCCGCCGGCACTCTGTCCACTGCCGCCTGTCCTCTACTCCCAGCATGCCCCAGGAGGAGGCCTCAGCTGGCATGCGGCGACAGGGTGGGGGGGGGGGGGGGGGGGGGGGGGGGGGGGGGGGGGGGGGGGGGGGGGGGCTGATGAGGAAGACCTCCCAGTTGCTGGACGGCCCCCCCGGCACCCTGCACAGCTCCTCCAGGCAGCCAGCCATGAAGGGCTGAGGGGAAGTGAACCGACCTCGCTGGGACAGCCGGCGCCATTATCGCCGTCTTTCACGGGAAAGCGCTCCGAAACGCTCCAGTGTGCTGTGGGCCCACCCTGCGTTAGCACAGGAGGCTACGCTACGCAGTGGTGAACTGCAAGATAAGGCCCTTATGATACCACACGGAGTGCACCTTTATCTCGCTGAGAGAGGGAGACGAGAAAGAAAAAAGGAAGGAGAGAGAGGGGAGAAGGGGGAAGAGAGAGAGAAAGAAAGAGAGAGACTCTGTGGGGTATCATTTCCAAAGATGTTAAAATAAAAAATTTGAAAAAGAAAGCTCTTTATTTTCCCCATAATAAGGGCCGGTCTCCAAAGACAGCAGCCATGTTGAATAAACGTCCACATACACACACACACACTGTATACCAGGCCAGATCGCGTGAGGGCGAACGGGCCCTCAGTGGGGAGGAGCTGGTTGGACAGGGGCATTGAGCTCATCGCTAAAGCTGATCAATACCGCGATTGATGGGCCTGACTGCAGTGGGCGAGACGGACGTTATTAATAATAGACAGAGGCCATTCAGCTTCAGGAGATCGGCTCACAAAGGCCCTCCGTCACAATCATATCCCCTTCACCCAGGCTTATGGAGGCACACAAAACAGGGCCGGCAATTACCCACAATGCACCTTGTACAAGGGGGGGGGGGGGGGGGGTGTCGTTACAGAGAACCAGAGATTCTTGCAGAACAACACATTTGAACATTTTACTCGTCCAAGAAAAAAATTAAAATGTTTGGTAGTGGGGCAGCATGGGGGTACTAAATAGCCTTGTTCAATATGCACAGTCATCCTTTGATGCAAGGAACTTTATGAAAGAAAAGAAAGTGTCACCAAATTAGTAGGGAGACAGAAAGAAAAGGTTAAAACAGAACCAGAGCCATCTGAGGAGTATATGACCTGCGGTGAACTTTGACCCTCGTGGGCCTACCTCCTCCAGGCTACTGCTACAGTATCAGAAGCCTGGTACTCCTCCAGCTGCAGGAGTAACCTCCTCCCACCTCCTCCCAACTTCTGTCCAGAGAGTGCGGACATGGGCTCTCATTTCAGCCTCCACAGGGTTAAACCTCCTTTTCTGAGCTGCGGGGGGTCAGCGATGGCTTCTCGTCTGATTGGTCCCAGTAACCCTCTTTGGGTTGAACATAATGAGCGATCTGGATCCTTCACAGCCCCGGCATTTACGTCCGCATCTAGAGCAGACATGGCACGCAAAAAATGTCACCCGTAAGGGAGGATTTAATGAAAAAGGACAGGGCCTGGCGCTGAGAGCGGCCCGTACGCGCACCGCTGGGAATTTGGGCACGTTGAAAGCTGCTCTGTGATTTATAATTTAAGTAATGCCCGGCATTCCTTTTAATTCGCGTCGAGCGAAAATCAAAAGGCCGCCCCATGAAGCTAATCCAATATGATATTTTTCAGGGCAAGGCGGTCAATGGATTTTTAAAATGCCCATCTCCCTCTCCTCTCAATCTCCCTCTCCCTCTCTCTACCTCCCCCCGTGTTCTCTCTCTTTCTCTCTCTCCTCCCTCTCTCAATCTCCCCGTCTCGGTCTCTCTCCATCCCTCTTCCCCCCCCCCCCCCCCGCCCCCCCCCCCACCCTCCATCTCTTTCCCTCTCCCTCTCCCTCTTAGACGATGAGCGGGCTGGTGATAATGGAAACGTGGCCTCTGCCTCCCGTTTCGCTCTCTAAGCCCCGGTGCGGTGGGGAAATTGATTGTCTGGTGAGCTGATCTGAGTGCTTCCAGCTGATCGCACAGCCAGTTAAGCCCTATTTTATTGAGGGTGATGAGGGATTTTTAATGTGAGCCCCGTCAATGAATTGTGCAGGGCGTGCGGCATCTGCACACAGTGCACTCCCCCCTGAACTAACCTCCTCTCAACCCCCCCCCCTCCCCCCCTCCCCCCTCGCCCCCCTCCCCCCTCCCCCTCTCCCACCCTCACTAATACCATCGTGTCATTCTCCCGTCCTTCACACCTGGCCCTGCAATTTTAGTGTGAGGGACAGCAGAAGCAGGCGGAAGATTCTGCTGGCCAGGTACATCTCGGGACCCTTTGTATCTTGTACCCCCCCCCCCCCCCCCCCCCCCCCCCCCCCCCCCCCCCACACACACACACACACAGACACACCACACACACACACCCTCTTTTAGCCTGAGTGGAGTGCTTTGAAGAGGGCCCAGCTCCAGCTCACTGCATACCAAGTGAGTTTACCTAACCGGTTAAATTTGACATCTGCCTTTTTCCCCGAGCCCTTTCCGCTTCCAACAATCCCTCATTGAGGCCCGGGGCACCGGCAACAAAAGCCCGAAATTCGAAACTCGCTACCTCGAACGGGCGAAGAAAAGGAAACGTCGAGTTATTATTCTCCAACACAATCATTATCAAACCCCTGACATTAGCACTACAGTAATCTCTCAATCGGAGGTTTAACAGGTGGAAGGGTGGGGTGTGGGGGTAGAGGGTGGTTTTGGGTGGGGGTAGGTAGGGGGAAACTGTTCTTTCTCAATTGATTCCAGCCCCGGCTCCCATTGGCACTCTTCAATAAAGGCTGAGAGGAAGTGGGCTAATCCTGTAGAAACGAGCGGGAGGGAATCGATTAAGGGAGCCGTGGGCGGCCTCCTCTCCCTCTCTCCCTCTCTCCCGTCCTGCCGAGGCTGAGCCGAAACCTCATTAGCGAACCTGGCTGAACCCCTCCATGGAGCCCCATCACCCCCACGCCCTCCCCCCTAACACCCCCTCCGGAAGCTTTCAGCTCCACCCTGGCCTCTCTCGCCCTCTCTCCCTCTCGCCCTCTTCCACCTTTTAAGAAAAGAGCCCAGTGTAGCGGCGGATAAAAGCCGCACAGAGAGGAGCAGCCTCGGCCCTTGTTCTCACGGCGACGGCGGTGGCCAGAGGCCGGGAGCTGAGGAGGTAATTGGCCTGAGCTGTATGTGAGAGCAAGGACCCCAGCCAGCCATCACTGGCTGAGCGCCAATCAAGTCTTTAATGCCTTCCAATTCACAGGGGGTGGGGGGTGTGGGCATGGTGTCACATCTAAGCTTGTGCTCCTTCACTGAAGCCTGATGTGAGCTCAGGTGTAGGTATGCATCTGCTTTTTCCTTTTCTTTTTCTTTTTTGTTGCCATCCTTACTTTTAAACTGGTCTACCGTGTAAAGGACACAGCATCAACAATAAGACCGAAATGTTTCTGAACGCAGAACAGACTCTCACTCAACTCAATTTTTCAAGTCAATTCCAAGGCTTAGAAGAAAAAAAGAAAAAAATCAATATATGAAAATAAATACATAAATGAAATCCAAAGGCCCACATCTTAAAGCAGAGGTGTGGATTTTAGGCTAACTTCTGGTGTTAATTATTTAATTAGCCCTAATATTTATGCCATCTGACATTTTAGCTACATTTCTTGAAAGGCACATAAATGACAGCTGAAGTTCTTGGGTCTCTATATGAAACACTTTATTGTCATCTAATCTACGAGTGCCTAGTGTTGGTGTGTACAGACAATTAACTCATTTAACCAGGGTAATTGATGGAAACAAAAACCTGCATACACACCGGCCCTCCAGGCCTGGATTCCCCCCCCACACCCCCCGGTTAGAAGAATCACAACTGAAAACACAAAAACGTTCCCAGTCCCTAACAGAACTATAGTAAGTTGAAAAGCAACAAAAGGAGAGATATTCCATCAGAACGATAATCTTTCTTCCATATTTTTGTTTTGCGCTTATATAACTTCTTATCCTTTGCCAAATATTTTAGCTACAAGGCTAAAGGGAAAAAAATCCCAGGTTTCTGGCAAAAAGCCATATTTTGAAGGTAACCCTAGCAGTGCACACACAGGTATAATAAAGGCACTATGATGAGGGTGTATCAGCACTATAAAAAAAACACACAATTAACCAGTTAAGTAATTAGGCTTATAATAAGTCTATTAGACTTTCACATTTAAATACAGTAAAACATTGATTGACTCGGCTTCAGATTACAAAAACTGTGGTGCATAAACCACCACAGCTTTTTAATGTGTAAAATTACAATGGCTAAGCTCAAAAATCACACCAATTTCATCAAATAATTTAGTTATGCAAGCATTAAAAGGAACCACTAAATTTTGCCTAATACAATGATACATGTAAACATGTATATTTAGCATAAATAAAGCAAAATGGCTCGGTCCTCGAAAGATAATGAAGCTACTAAACAATGCAAAATGAGAGCAATTTATGATTTTTAACAAACATCCTGCTCTTCCTGAAGAAATCATGTCTAAAATCACTACCTGCTCCTATGAAAGCCAGTAGCCTGTGATATTTCTCTGCTCTGCTTTTGAGTGGTGAGTGGTGACACATTCCTATCCATTTTTTCCTAACTCCAAATCAAGCATAGGCTGCTGTACTTTTTAATTATTTCCGCTTGCCTTAAGCGTTGATCCTTACCCAGCCAGAACTGGACTGACCAACTGCCCTTCCCCTCGTCCAGCCATCACCTCCCCCGTGAAAAGACCGATGTCGTTCGATACGGGGAGGTCCCGGAGCGAAACAGCCAGTCTCGTAAAAACAGAACCACCCTCGACGTTTTACAGCCTCGTTAGGAACATAACTCGCAGCCTGCGTCGCCGGGGACAGACACTGTAAATGTTTACGAATCCTCTCTCTCTCTCTCGTATCGCTCGCTCGCACCGCTTGCTCTCCGGTCAGGCCTCTGACCGCAAGCGCAGCGTACTGGCTCAGCGTACTGGCTCAGCGTACTGGCTCAGCGTACTGGCTCAGCGTACTGGCTCAGCGTACTGGCTCAGCGCGTCTCTCCTGTCCACTCAGCACACCGAGATAGCCACTTTCACTCCAAAAAATTAGTCTTTTTTTTAAAAATTCTCCACAAAAGTAATTCCCATGGAAACTCTGAGTGCCGCTGTAATGACACTTGTGGATGCAGACGTGCACCTTGGCTTTACAGAGTAAGGTATATTAATATCTAACAAGGAATCTTGGATGTAAATGTGACTGAATCTGAAAAAATTCCATAGGTGTCAGAGGTATGCTCCAAAACAAGTATAATTATGTTCGCATACGCGCGCACAAAACGCAGGCACACGTGCACACGCGTGTTTGTGTGTGTGTGTGTGTGTGTGTGACGGCATATATACAGTAGTACTCGATCCATAAAATGTATGGAGAGACAGAAAAACAAATTGTCACAAAAAAAATGTATAAAAAGCGTATGCGCACAAACGATTTCTCAGCACAACAAAAAGGAACAATCCTCAAATCACAGTCACAATCACATTCCCATCAGCCCCGGGCCTCACTCCGGCTTTCATATCTCAGCACTCGACTGCCAACCGCAGCGGGCAGATCTGATAGCCGCCGCGGCCTCAGTCTGGAGCGCCGGTGTTGTGCATTCAGGACCCACGGCCCCCTGTCTCCATCCCCGGGACTTACATTTTCGGATGGGTGGGTGGGGGGCCTCCAGGGTCTTGCCGGCGCATACCCGATGCTGTGGTGGGGGGTTCTGTCTCCTCTGCAGACAGGCCAACATGATGGGGCACGGGCGGGCGTTCTACAGCCGGGGGGGCGCTACGTCCAACCTATGAGGGAGGAGAGGGAGAGGGAGAGGGAGAGAGGGAAAAGAGAGAGAGACAAAAGGTGATCAGCAATTCATCAATCAGCACTCTTTAGCCAAACTGCGAGCGGCGGTATCGCACGTGGCTCGGCACGAGCGGAAGCTCACCATTGAAACCCACGGGGCAGCGGACGCCAGCGCTATTCGCTATTCATCCGCCGGAGGAAGCCGGAAGCCGGCCCCCGCCGCTATCGGGAGCCTGTGCACGGAATTACAACGCACACCTGCGCCGAGGCGTCAGGATGAAAAGTCGTTTCTCCCGCACATCAAAGCCAACTCTCTCCTCTCTTCTCGTCTCCGCACAGCCGCACTCTGGCGCTGCGGTCTGAAACGGGACTTCTGCTCGCCTGACATTCATTTACAAACCCCCCCCCTCCCCCTCCGCCCCCCTCCTTCCGGTGCAGTGGGAGCCCTGTGATTGATGGCCGTATCTATCGAGAGCAAAAAATGGAAATGCCTAAAACAGCAGTCTGTCTGAGGCGACTTGAGCGCGCGACAGCTCGGGGAAATTGTCGGCAGGGCCTGGGGGATGTGGAGGAGTGCGAGTGTGTGTGCGTGTGTGCGTGCGCGTGTGTATACGCACCGGGTTTGGGGGAGGTGGTGGATTGGGCGGGGGTTAGTGGCACTGGTACATCAGGGCCAGTAGCGGCACTAATCAATCTCCCACCGAGCCATAAATCTTGGCTCTGCTCCCCCTCACTGCTTCAGAGGAACTACAACAAGGGCGAGCTGACAGCCAGCGGAGGAAACGCAGACACTTTCTCAAAAGCAAATCACAGCCGACACAACTCAAAGGCGGGGGAAGAAGGAATGGAGGCTGAATAAAGGCAGCAGGCTGGCCAACGGGGCAGAGTTAAAGCCCAGTGTTCAAACACAGAGTTAAAGCCTGTTAAAGAAGCCCAGTGTTCAAACACAAACTCTCATGCAATGCAGTCATCATAGGGCTGAAAAAAATAAATAAATAATAATATATATATTAGTGTTGTCACGATACCAAAATTTTGACTTCGATACCGATACCAGGTTTAGTATCATGATACTCGATACTGAAACGGTACTTGAAACTGAAACGATACTGATTCGATACTCGGTACCTCTACTGAAATGACCTTAACCCTATTTACTTTGGCCCTTCAGAGGCAATTTCCTCCTCGTTTCTACTAGCTTTATTTAAATGTCAATATCTAAAAAAATATTCCCTGCACATCCATGGTTTTAAGTTCGAACTGAAGAAAGAAGCTGTATCATTCAGAAATTTGCTACAGAATACATTTATTTCAGAATAGTCACATACAGTACAGTGTTTCCCCTAGATTTTTTTTTCAGGCCGGGTGGTAGGCCCCTCGAAACTACCAGTGTTGTTGCGCGTACACGGTGTCATCAAATGCGCGTGCGGGGACGAGGTAGTATCATCGCGCCGGTCGGGGGTACGGAGAGTCGTCGCACACATGGGGAGGGTGTTGTAACAAAGTGGTGCATTTCTCCATTCTGAGCTAAAATAACATTTGCTCACAAAGGCGTATGGTAAATAAATATTAGTTATTTATAATATTAATAAACTTAAAACAGAACTTATATACAATAAACCCCCCTTAGCTTCACAAATGATATTCAGAACTATACAACTTAAACCCAGGACAAGGAGTTTGTTTCTACCGGTTTTTAAGGACTGTTTCTGGATCAGCTATCTTTGCAGCACTGTAGAGCTGCTTTTGAGACTCCTCCATAGTGCTGATCCATAATCAGTCCTTAAAAACAGGCAGAATCAAACTCCTGCCTCTGCAGTATTAGCTTTTACTCTACACTAAAATGTAAGAGTTCTGGTCAGATAGCGAAACGGACGAAAGTGCGCCATTTTGCGTAGAGGCGGAAACTATAATTACACCCTCATAATATCAGCGCTGCCATTGAAAATTGAATTAGGCCTAACGGGAAACCGAAGCTGTTTTGGCAAGGGTTTTTCCAGATGCTATTTTGATCATTCCAGCATTCTGCGGTAAGGGAAATATTGCAGCTACATAAAAGAAAAAGAAAAAAAAGATTATATTAAAAAAAAGAATAATATAAATTTTTTTTTTTTATGTACCGAACGCCGGAAAATTCTAATACCGAACCGTTTTTTTTTTAAGTATCGAAAAAGTACCGAAGTTTCGGTGTACCGTGCAACACTAATATATATATAAATATAACCCAGGGAAAGATTCTGGTTTGACATCAAAGAATTCATAAATCAGCCCTGCAGAGTCCCAATATTCTTCACTCCTCTCCTCCACTACCACCTCCTCTCCTCCGTGCCCCGGAAACCGATATTTGTGTCCTAATCTGATGTTGCACTCCCCCACTACCACTCGTCTCCTACCCGGAATTATGCAAAACTGCCTGAACGTTTTGAGTACAAGTAGATGCATGTACAGTATGCAATGTACCTGACATTGTGGTTTGCATGGAGACATTAATCAATCTGTAACCATTTGTAATGAATATGTAGTCTAATCAGCAACATAAGTTTAGGACACAAAGATCGGTTTCCAGGGCACGGAGGAGAGGAGGGTGGTAGTGGTCGTGGAGGAAAGGAGGGTGCATTTTTCGAGTATTGGGACGCACCCCATCTATGCCGTGTGTTTCTGGTATGAACGGCCAAAAGCTTACCCAGGGTTTCATTTTCTGATGTTTAAATTGCTCTAGGGAACTTGTAAAATACATTCAGGTCCCCGATAACAGTAAGTGAACTGAAAACAGTAAGTGCACTGGAAACTTGAAAACCTAAAGACAGGTTTTCATTCAAACGCCCTTCAGTGCACTCGTTTCTGACCTCGAGGGAAAACACAGTTTGGACTTCAGAGTCGCCCTGGAAAGACAGTCACAATCCCATCATCCCACAACGGAGGAATGACAGGAGAAATTAATGTACAAAGCCACTACCGAGCAGCAAACCCCTCGAGTGTGAGAGAGGAGGGGCCTGTTTGTATCTGTGTGTCAATATGTACCCTGCATCTCTTTGTCAGCACTCATCAATATCAAACAATATAATTTCCACCCGTGCCAGTCTCCTACACATTTAAACAAAGAGCGCCGTTAAATATTTCATCTTCACTGTCAGCGCCACTGTCTCCAGACGTGATGTACGGCAGATTATTGAAAAATGATTTTTCATGCGCTAGTCAGAGGCTTGTCCCAAGTTATTTATTTTCAGTGTGAACCACTAAATGAAAATAAAAGTGGCTCGACACCACCTGCCATCAATCCATTACTGTGCTTTATAGATTAGCATTTTAATATGAAAGAAAGCCATCAGAATAATTAGGATTTAACAGACTGCTGCCTAACAAGCCGCCCATACTTGTTTTTTTTTGGGGCCATCTTTTTTTTTTTTTGCTGCAGAGACTTTCAAAATGAAATGAAAAAAAGCTTCACTCCCGGCATCTTTCTGAAAAAGAGCCAGCGAGCAACAGAAAATGGCTGATAAATACAAACAACGAGGGAGTAAAACTTGGCGCAGGTGGATTCATCAGGCCTTCGACCCCCTCACCAAATCCCTTTCAAAGAAACTACTTTTGAGGGCTTCACACCAAAACCCCAAACGGGAACAGAGTTTTTAAAAAAATCAGCCTCGCCTTTGTAAAGAAAAAAGCCATCAACCCCCCGAATAATTTCACATGATTCACCACTTTTATGCGGCAAAAACGAATGTGTGTTTAAGAGAGGTTACGAAATTACTCCACTTCATTGGAAACACAATGCAAACAAAAGCACTCATCAACGCAGCTGCCCAGTATATAAAAGGAAATGGAGACCACACAAAAAACAATAATTGAAGGGAGTAAAAAAAAAAAAAAAAAAAAAAAACACAAAAGTTAACCGATTATCTGCACACAGCACATGCACATTTGAAGAAAAAAAAAAAACTTTTTGCCAGATATTTCAAAAGAAAAATTGGGCAGCAAATCGCAGAAAGGATCAGTCTAGCAGTTCCTAGTGCTGTTGATATCAACACACTTTAGCTGTGCTGCCAGAGATGAAACAATAGATATGATTCCAGCCAGGTGCCAAAAGATATCAAACCACCCCCCTGCACCCCCCCTCTCCAGCCCCCTCAATTTCCCCTATGCACACAGGCAAACCTCTTCAAACCACACAGCCACTTTCATCTAATTATTGACTATTCAGAAGCTAAAAGCCTCCATCTCCATTTTGCGAGGATACTAATTTCCCAACAAGCCTTTCCGTTTCAGAGCATTTGTTAAGACAGGAGGGAGAGGGAGAAAAAAAAAAACCCTAAAAAAAAAGGGTGAAGCCAATGCTTAGTCTCATGGGGAATGCCTCCACGTTTTCCCTTCTAAAAATGAAAGACAATTGTGTAACTACCCTCCATTATTCTCCATTTGCTCCATGGTAAATGTATTCTGAAAAGGCATTATCCTCCACTGAAAGAGACCACTTTTTTATTCCATTTCAAAAACCAATTTTCTCCTATTACGGCCTTTAAGAGAGGAGGTAGAGAGGAAGACTTTGACTTGTTTGTCACGCCCAGCCCCCCCCCCCCCCCCCAGTTCCTGCAGTCCTTTGGCAGATGTCTCTCAATGAAAGAAAATCATCTTAAACTCTCCATCCCAAAATTCCTCTGACATCCAAATATGCGACATTGAACCTGGCTTTAGGGATGATCCTCAGTTTGCCTGACTGATGGGGCTCACAAAGTGCACTGTCAGGCAGAGCAGAGGACATATCAGTGCATCTTGGTGGAATGTGGAGAGCCCATGTGGACATCCCCCAACACTGCACACACACACACACACACATACCACGCTCGCATGCAAAAAAATACACACACACACAAGCATGCATGTATGCTCATATGTGAAAACACACACTCTAAACACACTCCCATCATGCCCGTGTCATGGTTTTTAACCGTTTCCCTATGCGGTCGTTTTCCTTAGTGGCCACGCGAGGGCGCTGCCCTTTTGGTAGATGCTTGCTCCGCCCTGCTGAGATTGCGGAGCTTCTGTTAGTGTCCACACCTGTGCGTGGTCACAGAGCTATTTTAGCCTCCCGTTTCCTTCGTTCGGGGCTTCGAGATTGTTTGTTTATTGTTTTGTACTGTGGTGTATTGTCTGGTGTTAGTTATTCGTACCATTTGGGCTACTCGCCTATTTTATCGTCTCATTGTTGAGGCAGGGCTTATTTCTTGCTGGCTCGTTAGTTACTTATCTCGTAGAAGTATGGGACCGCGGATCTCTGCTCTATTTTGTCTTTGTGTGCTTTTCTCCGTGTATGGAGATTTGGGCGATTCTGTTCAGAACTGTAGTTCTGTTCGCCCTTAGGTACATGTCTTCCCATAGGGAGATCGGGCGTTTCGCTTCTACTTAGTTACTTAGCTCGTAGAAGTATAGAGGAGCAGTTCTTTGTTCCATTTTCGCCTGTGATTGGTTTTCTTACTGAGAGACCTGGCGTTTTAGCTTCTACTCATTTCCGTGTTACAGTGAGCCAGTTAGTAGCTTTGGTACGTTTATTCCCTGTTTCGTCTCCTTCTCGTGGACTACGTTCCCCTTTGTTGTGAGTCAGGGTTTTTGTTTATATTGAGAGGCTGTCGTGCTATTTTTGCGTTGGTCTTTTGTTGCAGCTGTCCTCCGTCCTTTTTACCTACGGGACAATTTTGTTCGGAACTGTTGTTCTGTTCGTTTTCCGGGTATGTTTCTCCTTGTGTGGAGTTTGGGCGAGGTTGTGGACATGTTTGTGTGTGACTGCGCGTAGCATGGGAACGTCTGTTCTCAGTTCCTTCGCCTCGTTACATTTCCCCTTACTGAGAGGCAGGGGTTGTATTAGTGTTTGAGCTTGCGCTAGTCTGTTAGCCGATAATTCCGGTGCAGCTGTCCTTTCGTCTTTCTTGTGCTTTTCTCCGTATATGGAGTTTTGGGCGATTCTGTTCGGAACTGTAGTTCTGTTCACCCTTCGGTACATGTCTTCCCATAGGGAGACCGGGCGATGTTGTGGACATGTTTGCGTGTGACTGCGAGCCTCAATCTAAGCCTGGGAACATTAATTATCTGTTCCTTCGCCTCGTTACATTTCTCCTTACTGAGAGGCTAGGGCGTTGCTTTCTATTTAAGCTTAGTCATTCTGCTAGTAAAGTTATGGGACTGCGGTGCTCCGTCGGCTCGCCTGTAAAATGTTTCTCCCTCCTCGGAGATCGGGCGTTGACCCCTTTATGTTCTGCATGTGACTGCTAGCTTATGGAAGTAGCCACGGAACGTTATCTCTGTTCCTTCGCCTCCTCCTATACAAATGAGTATTAGTTTTCAGTGTTTGTTGGTTGTGTGTTTTATGTGTACCTTTTATGCTACTCGCCTATTCTTACGCCTCATTACTGAGGCAGGGCGTTTATTATTGCTGGCCGTTTATCACTTAGCACGTGGAAGTATGGGGTAGCAGTTCTTTGTTCCCCTTCGCCTTGTTTGGATTTCTTGCTGTGAAATCAGGCGTTTGTGCTTCCACTCATTTGCGTGTTATAGTGTGCCGGTTCGTAGCTTCGGTACGTTGGTGTGTATTTGTACCATTATGCTACTCGCCTGTTCTTATGCGTCTCGTTGCCGAGACAGGGCGTTTGTTATTTCCGGCTTGCTTTTTAGTTACTTAGCTTGTAGTAGTATGGGGTAGCAGTTCTTTGTTCCCTTTCGCCTTGTTGGGTTTTCTTGTTGTTAAACCAGGCGTTTGTGCTTCTACTTTTTGGTGTGTAACAGTGAGCCGGTCTGTAGCTGTGGCGTGTGTGTGTTCCTTGTCTCGTCTCCTCCCTTATCTGCGGGGTTTCCCGCCTTAGTGGCCCTAGAGCTTAAAGAATCCCCTTGCTGCGTTTGGCTCCTCCTACCTCACACGTCACGCACCATTACAGCCCGGTGTGCTGCTGTCACTCAAATCTACTTTGTAAAGGGGGCACAAATATTCTTGGATGAGAAACTAAGCTACAAATGAGTGTGTGTGTGAGAGAGAGAGACAGAGAGTGTATGTGTGTGTGTGAGAGAGAGACAGAGTATGTATGTGTGTGTGTGTGTGTGTGAGAGAGAGACAGAGGGTATGTGTGTGTGTGCTTGTGTGTGAATGAGAGAGAGTATATGCGTGTTTGTGTGTGAAGGGGAGATTCTCAGTTAAAAGGTTTCCAAATGGCAGCAGTGATCAAGGTCTCTCCCTGTCTCTCCCTCTCCCTCCACTTGCGCTGTTGCTGTCCATAAGCATCCATAAGGGAGGTGAGAATAATCCCTGTACCGGATTTCTGGTCATGGTGGAGAGGAGGCGCCATGGTAATGGGTGTGGTAAATGCGCACGGGAACGATCCAATGCAGCTTCTCCTCCGGAACGCAGGATTGGACACGCCGATCCAGGCGGTCACGTTTCAAACACTCTCCCGGCGCGGTGAACGGGCCCTGCTGCAAACAGCAGAGCGACTGAACCTGCAACCCGGCAACACAGTGCTATCACGCCACCCGCTACTTACAACAAGCAGCAGTGGCTCCCCTTAATAAGCCTAAACACGCTAATCCAATCGCCACACTCTACAGTTTCTTTAACCAGACACTAGCGCTGCTGGCTAATCCCCTTCTGCTGTCCACAGTGCATTCCACCTCTACCACCCACAGATGATTAAGGGGAGGCCATTCAGACCAGCCCAACAGCCTCCACCACCCCCTACCCATATCCCCTCAAACACACTGTCTATCCATCTGAGCAAACTACCACCACGATGTGCTAGTAGGGAGAACACACAATGAGAAATGGCCGTGTATACACAGCCCTGTATGTATATATATATATATATATATATATATATATATAAACACACACACAAGTTTACTGACATGCATCAGCATACACACACAGGAGCTTGCCGATATGCCAGCACACACACACACACTTAATTCTGAGACAGTATTTACAAACAGAAAGGGATATAAAAGCAGGCATTGTTAACAAGGCTCCACAGTCCACACAAGACCGAGTGATTCACTAACAAAAGACCGTCACTCACCCATCCTCACTTCCCACAATCAGAGGTCCAGGAGGGAAAAAAAACACGCTATTAATTATATAATATAAAACAATCACAGCCGCCTCTGAAATACTACAGCTTTAATGAATTTTATCTTTTTTAAGCGCAGGTCAAACATCTTCATTTTCTTAAACTCTGCAGAATGTGGATACATTTAAAAATGTTTTTGTCCTGTTAAAAAAATGAGAAAAAAATAAAACAAAAAAGAAAATGCACCATTTTTACTTCACTTTCCTGTCAATTTTTCAGATCCTGGTTCAAGATCACACCCATAGAGAACAATAATGAAAGATAAGTCATTTGATGTATCTGCCTAATGGCACAGATAGTTATCTTAACCTTGCAGGGCTCAAGGTTTATGTCATGCAGGTGGTGGCAGAGAGGAGGGGGGAAAGCAGTTGTGTGTTGTGTTTGACTTGAATCCAAGATGCACAGATGCAATGTTTGATTAAAGGGAAAAAAAAGTCCAGCCCAAGGATTTTGTCAATTCTGTTTGGATCGATTTAAACTATAAGAGTTTAAAGTTTAATCTCTACAACAGGCACACAAAAAGGCATCCATAGAGGGCGAACGAGGGAGAGAAAACAGCAACCTAATCTGTCCTTAACGGTTTCTGTTAAATAAGAAACTATATTAGTCACAAAGGTTGAGGATAATTATTTGGTTGATTTATAGTGCGCCGCTTCAAATGGTTGCCGTGGCAGTCTTCCATACTACATTTTTTGGGAAGCTTCTGCACGAGCTTGGCGCTTAAGCTGCCTGCTATGGTATTGTGTGAGAAATGAAACCGACGGTGCAACTTGTCAGGTAAACGCAAGAGACGAACACATCCACGCCAAGGCAATTGCTTTTCACGTAAAAAAAAAAAAAAATGCGGGTTGCTTTTTTCCCTTCCCAACTTTATTGCGCTGGCGCCAGCCCTTCATGAGACTTGCGATGAAAAAAAAAAAATGAAAAAAACTGCAACTTCTGCACCGATTTCTGCAGAAGCGCAGCGCCGCACGCATCAGAGGATGAGCGCCGAATAGCTGCTGCTACCGGGGACCTTGACAGATGAGCTCACATTAAATGGTAAAAACCTTCCACCACCAACTATAAGTAGTTTACTTTGCAGTAGGCCTACGCACATTAATGGAAACTCGTAGCCTCCCTGGGATTTCAATGTAACATTAATTCTGACAAATGTCAACAAGTGTCTGAAAATGCACCCCAGGGAAAAGCTCTGTCATGTGGACCGCGCTAAAAACACAACTAAGTAAATGGCTTTCACTAGACAAATTCACCAACCACTTGTGCATCCAACCAAAGACTCTGCCTGTAGTCTATGTTTCCCTGAGACCGACATGTTGCGAGAAACCGTAACCGGGTAACGCCAATTTTTTTTGCCAGCGGTATATTCCCGTCCCGGTGCAGCGAAATACAATTAGCGAGCACCGAGCCACTTGAGCGTTTCTGAACCACACTTGAAAGGCGCAGCCCTTACGGTCGCTGCGTTCGAATGTGCGGACGGGGAGCATGTGTTATTTGAAGAAAATGATTGCTTGCTGGAATTAGTTCCCTTTCAGCCAGTTAAGCAGGCTCACAGCCGGGGCCCCCCGACGGCCGCGATGGCCCAGATCTAAAATAATACCTCACGCTCCTGTCTGACATCTCCCTTCCCACGTGGGACCAGAGTACAAAGGCTTCGGAGGGGCCCCCGTAGTGGAACTTTAGCCTGAAATACGCAGAGAACGAGGTGTCCCGGTATCAGGCCTCGCTGCGCCCCAAAATATAAATAAATAGCACCTATAGCCCCAGACAACGCCCCAATCCGTGGGCGCGCGGGCTGACAAGGGTCCAGCCTCTCACATGCAAAAAAAGGTCACATGCAAAAAAAAAATAAAATAAAATAAAAAATAAAAAACCTGGCGGAGCTCGTCCACGGCTGCCGGATTAGGACACACACGCACAAAAAACAAACAAACAATGGTCCATTCTTCACCCCTCTCCTGCCAGGCGGGTCGTCTGAATATTCAACCCCCCAACCCTCCCCTCCCCATTCTTCTTGCTGTTTATTGTTTTTTTGGTGCCGTCACTTTGCTACTCGGCTCTCCTCTTCTAAATGCAGGGCTACCATCGTATTAGGAGATCTTTTCTCCAAACAAAAGGGCATTAAGCCGTGTGGCAGGCAGCCTGGGTTCAATTCAGACACACAGTAGGTAATAGGAGCAGAATACATTACTCAGCCAAAGCAAACAAAAGAAAAAAGGTCTTCAAAACTAAACTGTATTGTACGTTATTGTACATTGTGAGTATGTGCAGTTGCTGAATTATAAAAAATAAATAAATAAATAAATAAATAAATAAATATATATATATATACATATTCAGTGTTACTACAGTTAAATTGCAATCAATTATCGCATTTCCACTCCATATTTTCCTGTTACACATTATTTAATCATAGTGAAAACAGTGATTTTATCATTTCTTTGCACTGGAAACCAAAACGTAAACTGGAAACTTCAAACCAGTCGGTTCCATCAGTCCAACTGGCTTGTGCTGAGAAAACACATTCAAAGTCTGGATCTGGGGAATTCTTATAGGGGTGTTGCATCAGGCCTGGAGGGGGGCAATCTGCTTGCGCTGCAAGGAACTGGCCGTTTTTGGGGTTTGGCGTGGCTTGGGGTGCCAAACCAAGCTGACAACACCACCGGGGTCGCCTTCGAGCCCCCGCCCAATCTGTAGCCGAACCCCGTCCAAACGGCTCAAATTCAATTTGGACGCCTCCCATTCCCCCTGTCACACAGCACAGTGAAGACAGCACTCTGCCTCCAGGGCAATCTGTGCCACAGTATTAACATGAGCTAGCTACCGAAGCCACATACTTAGCAATGTGCCACGCTGCAAAACAAGTCTGTCTTAATCTAGAGTTTAAGTCTAGTAATGAGACTTAACATCTTGTTTTTTTCCTCTCAAATAGAAAATATTAGCTTGTTTTAAGTTACCGTTTGCTTGACAGGTGAACTTTTCTTGCCTCACTGGCAAATCTTGAAATGGGTCAAACCGTCTCACCTCATTGGCAAAACTTGTCCTATTTAGCAAAAAGGTAATAGAAATAAGGTTTTATGTCTAAATAAAAGAGGAAAATACTTGTTGAGATGGACTTCTTTTTCGGTTTTTGCAGTACAGGACACCGCAGCTTTCCCCTGAGTGCTAAAGCTATAAGCAGAGCTGGCCTTGGCTATCACTTGGACAGGAGACCCCTGGGGAATAGCAGGGTGTTGCTAGAAGCAGTGTTGATGGGCCAATAGGAGACGGACTCTCTCCCTGGAGAAAATCAAAACGGCGCTTCGCAGAGGATAGTTCACTACCGTGGGGAGGAATAGGTCATAAACTGAGCTCACCGCTTTCTGGGGCCGTTTAAAGACCCCACAGTTCACTAAAGATCGGCTGTGGACCGTCCAGCATCCTGGCAAAAAAAAATACAAATAAAACTCAGTTTAGCCATTCAATCAAAATGGCTGTTGTGCATCATCACCCAGCTGGGTGCTACGCATTGCGGTGGTCAAGGCAAGTCACCCCCAGCAAGTGCTTTGAAAACCACCGAAAAGCACCATATTACACGCCATCGGTCATTGTTGAGGCGCCGATCCAACGAGGATGCTTCCCAATGATAACAACTTCTTGATGGCCTGCCCTGGGAGAGATTTCAGCTACACCCTCCCCACCCCCCCGACACATTCAGAAGGATTGAAGTGCAATAATGGAATAGAACGATCGCTGACATTCAACAACAACAAAAAACAAGGGATTTTAGTCAATCGATAAGGGATTTTAAATGAATGAAACGACCCCTGGAGGTGTGACCTTGTCTTATGCATCTGGAGCAGCCGGATTGATCTCAGATGATTGGCTCTTTCAGGGTAGCATTGCCCTCAGATGATTGGCTCTTTCAGGGTAGGATTGCTCTCAGATGATTGGCTCTTTCAGGGTAGAAGGAAGAATAAAAGGCGAGCTGAAATGCGATGAAAATGCCACAAGTCCGTACACGGCTTACCGTACACGGCTCCGTTTTTGATATTGGTTTTATCTTCCCTTAGATTAAAAAAAATAATAAAATAAAACTGTGCTTGGGAATTGATATATATATTAATTTGGCTGGAAGCGTGTCACCCCCCCACACTTGCTCAGTAACCGTACAGTAGTTGTGTAAGAACAGCCTCGTATTCCCGCACAGAAATCCTTGGTTTGGTTTTTCTGTACTTCTCTACAGCACTGGAGTTCATGTTGAGAAATTCCATTTAAAGTTACCAATGTGGGCTCTGTGGTGGGAACTGGTAGCAGTTAGGAAATGTGCAACCACCCCTCCCCACCAAGAACCACTACCACTATCTCATCTTACACATGATAAAACACATCTCTCTCTTTCTCTCTGCCTGTCTCTGTCTCTGTCTCTCTCTCTCTCTCTCTCCATATCTCTCACACACAGTTTCTCTCACTGTCTCTTTCTCTCACACTCACACACACACACACACACACACACACACACACACACACACACACACACACACACACACACACACTTCTCGCACTCTTTCTCCCTCTCACACAGTGTCTGTCTGTCCCCGTCTTTCTCCCTCTCACACACTCCCTCACTCTTGGTCTGTCCCTGTCTGTCTCCCTCCCTCACTCTCTCCCTCACTCTCTCCCTCACTCTCTCCCTCACTCTCTCCCTCACTCTCTCCCTCCCACACACTCCCTCGCTCTCTCCCTCCCACACACTCCCTCCCTCACACTCTCCCTCCCTCACACTCTCCCTCCCTCACACTCTCCCTCGCTCTCTCCCTCCCTCACACACTCCCTCGCTCTCTCCCTCCCTCACACACTCCCTCGCTCTCTCCCTCGCTCTCTCCCTCCCACACACTCCCTCGCTCTCTCCCTCCCTCACACTCTCCCTCCCTCACTCTCTCCCTCACTCTCTCCCTCACTCTCTCCCTCACTCTCTCCCTCCCACACACTCCCTCGCTCTCTCCCTCCCTCACACACTCCCTCGCTCTCTCCCTCCCTCACACACTCCCTCGCTCTCTCCCTCGCTCTCTCCCTCCCACACACTCCCTCGCTCTCTCCCTCCCTCACACTCTCCCTCCCTCACTCTCTCCCTCACTCTCTCCCTCACTCTCTCCCTCACTCTCTCCCTCACTCTCTCCCTCCCACACACTCCCTCGCTCTCTCCCTCCCACACACTCCCTCCCTCACACTCCCTCCCTCACTCTCTCCCTCACTCTCTCCCTCACTCTCTCCCTCACTCTCTCCCTCACTCTCTCCCTCACTCTCTCTCTCCCTCACTCTCTCCCTCACTCTCTCCCTCACTCTCTCCCTCACTCCCTCCCTCACTCTCTCCCTCACTCTCTCCCTCCCTCACTCTCTCCCTCACTCTCTCCCTCACTCTCCCTCACTCTCTCCCTCACTCTCTCCCTCACTCTCTCCCTCACTCTCTCCCTCACTCTCTCCCTCCCACACACTCCCTCGCTCTCTCCCTCCCACACACTCCCTCCCTCACACTCTCCCTCCCTCACTCTCCCTCCCTCCCTCACACTCTCCCTCGCTCTCTCCCTCCCTCACACACTCCCTCGCTCTCTCCCTCCCTCACTCTCTCCCTCGCTCACACACTCCCTCGCTCTCTCCCTCGCTCTCTCCCTCGCTCTCTCCCTCGCTCTCTCCCTCGCTCTCTCCCTCGCTCTCTCCCTCGCTCTCTCCCTCGCTCTCTCCCTCGCTCTCTCCCTCGCTCTCTCCCTCGCTCTCTCCCTCACTCTCTCCCTCACTCTCTCCCTCACTCTCTCCCTCACTCTCTCCCTCACTCTCTCCCTCACTCTCTCCCTCACTCTCTCCCTCACACACTCCCTCACACACTCCCTCACACACTCCCTCACTCTCTCCCTCACTCTCTCCCTCACTCTCTCCCTCACTCTCTCCCTCACTCTCTCCCTCACTCTCTCCCTCACTCTCTCCCTCACTCTCTCCCTCACTCTCTCCCTCACTCTCTCCCTCCCACACACTCCCTCGCTCTCTCCCTCACTCTCCCTCACTCTCTCCCTCACTCTCTCCCTCACTCTCTCCCTCACTCTCTCCCTCACTCTCTCCCTCCCACACACTCCCTCGCTCTCTCCCTCCCACACACTCCCTCCCTCACACTCTCCCTCCCTCACTCTCCCTCCCTCACACTCTCCCTCGCTCTCTCCCTCCCTCACACACTCCCTCGCTCTCTCCCTCCCTCACTCTCTCCCTCGCTCACACACTCCCTCGCTCTCTCCCTCGCTCTCTCCCTCGCTCTCTCCCTCGCTCTCTCCCTCGCTCTCTCCCTCGCTCTCTCCCTCGCTCTCTCCCTCGCTCTCTCCCTCGCTCTCTCCCTCGCTCTCTCCCTCGCTCTCTCCCTCGCTCTCTCCCTCGCTCTCTCCCTCACTCTCTCCCTCACTCTCTCCCTCACTCTCTCCCTCACTCTCTCCCTCACTCTCTCCCTCACTCTCTCCCTCACTCTCTCCCTCACTCTCTCCCTCACTCTCTCCCTCACTCTCTCCCTCACTCTCTCCCTCACTCTCTCCCTCACTCTCTCCCTCACACACTCCCTCACACACTCCCTCACACACTCCCTCACTCTCTCCCTCACTCTCTCCCTCACTCTCTCCCTCACTCTCTCCCTCACTCTCTCCCTCACTCTCTCCCTCACTCTCTCCCTCACTCTCTCCCTCACTCTCTCCCTCACTCTCTCCCTCACTCTCTCCCTCCCACACACTCCCTCGCTCTCTCCCTCCCACACACTCCCTCCCACACACTCTCCCTCCCTCACACTCTCCCTCCCTCACACTCTCCCTCCCTCACACTCTCCCTCGCTCTCTCCCTCCCTCACACACTCCCTCACACTCTCCCTCGCTCACACACTCCCTCACACACTCCCTCGCTCTCTCCCTCCCACACACTCCCCTCCCACACACTCTCCCTCCCTCACACTCTCCCTCCCTCACACTCTCCCTCCCTCACACTCTCCCTCGCTCTCTCCCTCCCTCACACACTCCCTCACACTCTCCCTCGCTCACACACTCCCTCACACACTCCCTCGCTCTCTCCCTCCCACACACTCCCTCCCTCACACTCTCCCTCCCTCACACTCTCCCTCCCTCACACTCTCCCTCCCTCGCTCTCTCCCTCCCACACACTCCCTCGCTCTCTCCCTCCCTCACACTCTCCCTCCCTCGCACTCTCCCTCCCTCGCACTCTCCCTCCCTCGCACTCTCCCTCCCTCGCACTCTCCCTCCCTCGCACTCTCCCTCCCTCGCACTCTCCCTCCCTCGCACTCTCCCTCCCTCGCACTCTCCCTCCCTCGCACTCTCCCTCCCTCGCACTCTCCCTCCCTCGCACTCTCCCTCCCTCGCACTCTCCCTCCCTCGCACTCTCCCTCCCTCGCACTCTCCCTCGCTCTCTCCCTCCCTCACACTCTCCCTCCCTCACACTCTCCCTCCCTCACACTCTCCCTCCCTCACACTCTCCCTCCCTCACACTCTCCCTCCCTCACACTCTCCCTCCCTCACACTCTCCCTCCCTCACACTCTCCCTCCCTCACACTCTCCCTCCCTCACACTCTCCCTCCCTCACACTCTCCCTCCCTCGCTCTCCCTCGCTCTCCCTCGCTCTCCCTCACACTCTCCCTCGCTCTCCCTCGCTCTCCCTCGCTCTCCCTCGCTCTCCCTCACACACTCCCTCGCTCTCCCTCACGCTCTCTCTCGCTCTCTCGCTCTCTCGCTCTCTCTCTCGCTCTCTCGCTCTCTCTCGCTCTCTCTCGCTCTCTCTCGCTCTCTCTCGCTCTCTCTCGCACACAGAAGGGCTGCTCTATGGTCCAGCCTCCCCAGCACCGGTCTCATTAAAGTGTGTGTAATCTGTCTCTGATAGACAAGGCCTAGCTTCGTGTTCTCTGTGCAGGCACACATTCCCCACAGACTTTCATATCTTTTTTTCATAACTGCACATGCGAGTGCTTCTGAAAATCCGCTTAAAAAGCTGCCAGGTATTTTCCTCCTCTTTCTGTAGTCAATTAAACACCCACCTCCCCTCCCTTCCCCCCACCCCTCCCTTCCCCCCACCCCTTCCAGACCTCCCTCCCCCCGCCCCCCCCCCCCTCTCTCTCCCTGTCACACTTCCCTCCCTGGAAAAAGACGGTCCCCTTTACTTTTCGCCTTTTGCGCCCAGCGTTTCACGAGCCTCGCCTCCCCAGAGCCCTTCTCGTCAGGCCGGCTGGCTCTCTGGCAGCAGCTTGGGCCCAGCGGACAGGACAGCCCCCAGACTCTAGTTCATCCTAATCAACGGGTAGAGGAAACGGTGTGAAGCGCCAGACTATACCTGCAGCGGTGGAGAGATGTTACTTGGCCGATCTTAAATGAGGAAGAAAAAATAAATAAATAATAATTTTTTAAAAACACACATTTCCCCCCACAAACTGCTCTGATGATGGGGTGGGGGGAGAATTGACGTTGTTAAGAAAAATAAATACACAAACACATCCAAGCTTCTGAATATATGCAGTGTGTAATTATAGTTTGCAAAGGAGGCAATGGATCCACACAGCTCACCACTGCTCAGCTGCACTGGCACCAGTGGTGCGAGGCTCTTGCCAACAAAGCCCCCCACCCCCCCTGCCAGCCCCCCCCCCCCCCCCCCTCTCACGACCCAGAGGCTTCACCCACCCCACCCATCCACCCCCCCCCCCCCCTCCATTTCCATTGCTAATTTCCATATCGAAACTCTCTCCAGGGAGTTCTTTCCACACTCCCTATCTGAGATCTCTTCTCTCCTCTATTTATATCTGCAAGGTCTTGGTGTCTTCTAATAATGAGAAAAAGTGGAAAACTTCTCAAGCAGTAATGACATAAAATCGTTGGCACTTTCCGTGACACCAGCAGCTGATAAGCCCCCCCTTATCACAGAATGTGGCCTGGTGAAGGGGCTTTGTGGGAGAGATAAGGCCCCCACGTGCTGTCTGATTATCTTTCCTCTCCCAAGGATTTTGATAAGTCCCCACACCCTCCCGCCCCTCTTTTTTTGACGTGAAAAGGTGTCCTTATATTTGGCAGCAAGGACTTTACATTTTTTCTTTGAAGAAACAACTGAACAAGTTGAAAACGGTTTAGAAAAAAAAAATTAAAATAAAAAAAAAAAGAACTTAGGAAGTCCTGCTTGGGCAATGCTCTATTGTTATGCTACATGAAACACCGTGGAGCGTTTGCGGTTTTTTTCAGCTGAGCAAAACTGGCCAGGATAACAACTCAATACTTTTAGCCTGTACTGAAAATTATCCTCCGTCCTAAGCCGGAGACTAACTGGAGCTCAGAAGTGTAGCCACAGCTCCCTCAGCACCTGCATTACAGCTGATCTCAGATCAGCCCTCAATATTAACACAACGCTCCAAATTTTGGTTGCCAATATCTTTATCCCCAGTCCTGGCTTTCAGTGCTAGGTCAAGGTCTGGACTGAGCAAACAGGGGTCACGCAGACCGTTATTTAGTCAGCAAATTACTTTCACAGGGGAGGGCGGGGCTGATATTATGGTGAGACGCTGTAATCATTAGCACACATCAGGTCACATGGGCCCTCATCACTCCTCTCATTGCGCTGCTCACTGCGATATACAAGAATAACGGGAAGGTTTTGTTTGAGGCCCTTGAAACGTTGAGTCCCCATGAACTATAAAGGCAGTCTGTGTGCTTCACTGGCCCAAGGTCTGCGTCCGTCAATGAAAGCTGACAGCCCAGCCAAGTCCCAGCAATTAGCGCCCATGCCCAGCTTTTTTTCCCCCATTGCAAAGCTGCATTATATGAATTCCTGCATATTAGCGCAAATAAAAAAAGACCCCCCCCCCCCGTCCCCCCCCCCCCCCCAGAACAGAAGTACACCTTGCCGAAGGCGGTAATAAAACACGCTGCGCTACCGTTGTACCAACAAGCGACCTTCGGCTTTTTATCCTCTCCCTCACTCGAGCCCGTCTGTGCACTTAGCGCCGTCTAATGCAAAGAGAAATGGCTTTAATACTCTCCTTCTTCCTCTCTTTCTCTCCTTTTCTCTGTCTCTCTCTGACACACACACACACACACACACACACACACACACACACACACACACACACACACACACACACACACACACACACACACACACACACACACACACACACACACACACACACACACACACACACACACACACACACACACACACACACACACACACACACACACACACTCTTCTGACCCCAGGCCTTTCCACTAGGGTCCTGTTAATAATTAAATGTTAATCTAAAAACCCATTTTAGCCAGCTCTCGGTTTTTTTCCCCCCCTTTCTCTCCCTTCTCTCGCACTCTCTCTCTCCTTTTTTTTTTTTCTTTTTTTTTTTGAAGATCTAGTTAGAGATTACATTAGCATGAGAGAGCAGGGTGGTAATCGTCTTCACCCCGGCTGTGTGATCTCTGGCTGGCGAGAATCACACGGATTAAACGGGATGCTCGATCTCCCACTCCCACCCCCCAAATGCCAAGCACTGCCCAAAATCCCACAGGCTTCAGATTAGATAGCATGGATGAGGCCATTGACTTTTAAATGCACCAGCAGGTAGTGCCTACCCCTTAACCCCCCCCCCCCCCCCGCCCCCTCCCATAGTGTTCTGGCTTTTTTATTTACTTTTTTTTTAAATATGCATCTCTGTTGAAAATGGGGATTGGACTAGGCAGCTTAAAAGTTTCTTTTTTTTTAAAAGACACTTTTTGATATATGCGGTGCATTATGAATTCAATATCCCCCCCCCCCAAATCATCCCCAGGCTTCTCTGCCCCACCCCTAATCCCCTCTGCCCCCGCTGCCGATATTAAGGTGTCACGTTTCCGGTTCTATTCTCAGGGATAAGCACTTCAAACACAGCCGGCTTCCTCTTGACCTTTCAGCAGAGATTATCAATTTATTCCACTATATTATACAGGCTACAATTAAAAAGAAAATAGAGAAATATTCTCATGTGTGAAAAGTATCGTGAAACTTTTTAAAAGGGCCATAATGACAGGCCAGGGTGGCATTGTAGTATAATAGTTTGGAAACTGGGTTTGCAATCCAAAGATTAAATTTCCAGGTAGGACGTTGGCATTGCACCCTTGAGCAAGGTGCTTGAATCATACATTTCCAGCTGTATAATTAGGATACGATGTAAAAATGTTAAATTGTGTAAGTCGCCCTCGATAAGAACAACTGTTAAATGGCTGTAATATAAGAACAGAAATACAACTGCAAATAGCAATCAGAGCGGAATACTTGCTATGTACAAAACCCAACATTTGCATAAACTCAAGCATTTTTCAAAGAAAAAAAAGTCACTGACATGTATATTTCTGAATGGCGCACGGAATTAAATAAATTCTCAGCAAGAATGTGAAGGAGGGGGGGGGGGGGGGGGGGGCAACCAAAAACAATCACAGCAAGAGAGCCGTTGGCGAGATATGCCACGGTGAGTAACGTCCAAATCTGCACGGACAAGCCGCATGGAGAGAGAGAGGCCTGCTTTTCGCCAACTGACAACCGGGCCCTGGAGCACTAGGACTGGGAAAAGGCCGACATCTCACACATCGAGGTCATGAACTAACGCGCTCCTCCTACGGCCCGCATGGTTTGGCCAGGGCGTGTTAAAGGTACAGTCGTTTTTGGGAAGAGATGAAGAAAATATCATCAAGAAAGAACCAGGGAGAGCGGGAGAGGGGTGTATTGATACTGATATGACATAGCCCTACATCTTATATAAAGCCATGGTTCGTGGCAAAATGTGGTGTATATATTTCCAAGTCCATTATTATAAGAAATTAAATTGGAAAGAAAACAACTTCCTTCCAAACGGAACTGCGCACACATGAACATAATATTTTCCTAAAAGACAGAGGACAGATCAATCTGGACCACTTCCCTCAAAGCCGCATCTCAAAAACAGGACCAGGACTGTCACAGTTATAGGGCAGGGGTAGGCAACCCCGGTCCTGGAGTGCCGGGGGCGGTCCTGGTTTTTTGCCCCTTCCAAACCTATATCTTAATCAATCAAGTGCAATGAATGCAGGTAACCATGCACACACGGCACTCAGCATTTCACCATTCAGACTATTCAGGCTCACACTTTTAATCATCCATCAAACTCTGGTGATCAATCTCAGATGGAACAAAAACCAGAAATGGCACCGACACTTTTGGACCAGGCTTGCCTACCTGTGGTATTTATAGGGCCTGTCCATCAGAGCCTTCACATAGCTCTCCACATACAGGTTTTACATTTACCATGATGCAGCTGGTCACTCGTACATGGTACGTATATTTCGCAGTGGTAGGGTTTCTACTCTCCTGAAATCAGATCCTATTAGAATAATGAAAAGATAACTCTCATCCCTGTGTGGCTGCGAGAACAGTATTTGATAGACACTAATTCTAGTTTCATCTGTAAAGCTCCTCTCATGCATTTTTAATGAAATCTATTACTTTAGGATTAAATTATAAAAGACTGTCCTCCTTAAATTTTTAATAGTTTGCATAATTGGTATTAGAGCTGAATATGAGAGAAACTGGGTTTAAAAAAAAAAAAATGTAAACCAGGCACAAATTCGGAGTGACCAAACAAAGACACAAACCGTGCGCCTTACACAAAGGAAAACTAATGCAGCTATTGCCTCTGCTACACAATGGAGTCATTATTGCTCTGGACAATAGCTGGTGGAGAGTTATTACATCTCTGTTATTTTCTTAACAATGTAGCGAAATCACTCATAACATGAGCACAACTATTTTCACAAAAAAATAAAAAAAGGACCAAGAAAGAAAAAAAAAAAAGGTTGCTGAAAAATGCAACAATGGTCTAATTGTTGTGCCCATTTATACACCCGTCAGGCCACAAATCACATCTCACTCCAGCAATGTCCAACAGAGGGATTGCTGAAGAACCTGTTACCAGAGCCCGGGGGGGTGTGGGGGGGGGGGGGGACCAGGTGGCCTTTGCATCTCTGACCTGGTCTGGGACAAGCGCCAGAACTGAAGGGGAAATCTTTCACCCATGCTAATGACCACAGCGGGCGTATCCTGGATACCTCAGAACACCATCCGCCACCCCCGTCACCCAACCGCCCCCCCCCACCGAAACTGAACGAGCGCCGCTGCCTGCACGCAGAGGGCAACAGCGAAAGCTTACTTAATGGGTTTGCAAACTCGTACTTCCCAAAGTCACCGGTGATCCAGCCAGGTCACACTTAACGGCGTTTGACTCCTCCGTCTCCCTGTCCCTTGGCTCGGTTCAGACGGGGGCTAATGCCACTGAGGCTGGTTCCTGCGCCTCCCACACATGCTCACACACACACACACACTCACAGACAATACACTCATGCACACGCATATATACACACACACACACACACACACACACACACACACACACACACACACAAGCACACACACGCACACATACACTACGCTCACAGACAAACACACTCACGCACACGCATATATACACGTGCACACACACACACACACACACACACTCACACAGACACACACACACACACCACACACACTTTCAGCAGGCTGAACTGGGGAAAGAGAAAAAAGAAAAAGAAAGAGGATAAACGAAAGAGAGGATACGTCTGAGGACTTTGGAAATCAGCACACGTCGTCGTCCCCAAATTAGCACCGCAGGGACGCCCCTGGAAATGGCAGTGGCAGCTCGACAGCAGATCTGAGCCCTGGAATATTTCACACTGTATAAATTATTAAGCGGCTGGGCCTGCGCTAAGCAGTGCGGAGATAGGAAGCGGTTATTCACGGCTCTATTGGGATGTAAACGTCGCAAGCCTGCACACTCCCATCAGATCGTTTGTCACAAGCGATAGACAATTTACTATGGGATCCTATTCAATTTATTCAATGTGCTGTCACTGCAGTTTTTACCCCCCTCCACCGCCGCCACGCACCCACACTCCCCAACCGAAGGGCCTCGCTTTCCCCAATCAGGCGCTTCTCTCTCACGTCTGGGCCTCGCACATTTCTCGCAGGGTTTTCGGTGGGACGGAATACCTGCCAGGGAGCGGGCCGGACCGGACATTTCGGAGGGTGGGGTGGGGCGAGAGCGAACGGTCGGTGGCTTAAATCATCTTAATATAAAGGGAGGCGCGTCAGGCCCCGATGCGAGCCAGGAGGGGGACAAAAGGCAGACATGCCCCTGCTTCACCCAGCCGGGGGGGGGAGGGGGGGGGGGGGCGTCGGCTGCTGAGGCCCTGCGATAAAACTGGTGGAGGAAGAAGAGGAGGGAGGAGGGGTGGTGTAAAAAAAGAAGGCAGAACGCCTCGCTGTGCTGTCAGAAATTAGCTCCTGGCTGGGGAAGATAGCCGGGGAGTGTTTCCATTAAGAGGTAAACAAAGGCGGACTCTGAATAATGTCCCAGGGTTCCCCAGCGCTGGAGCAGGCTGTGAGTGGAGGGCACTATAAGGGCCTGGGAGAAGAGAAGGGGGTGTGTGAGTGTGTGTGTGTGTGTGTGGGGGGGGGGGGTGTTCAAGCTGCTGATGCTGAGTCCCTGGGAAAGGCAGCCGAGGTCGGTCACTAAGCGTGGGGGGGGGGGGGGCGTTGGGGCTAATGCAGCTGAGGGTCAAGGACAGTCACGCCAAACGCACCCACACCTGGCCCGGGGCAGCTGGGTGATCAGTCTTGACCACTCCACGCAACGTGTGCAGTCCAGATGTGGGCAGTTGACGAATGAGCGAGCGCCCCACACATCTGGAGGGTCGATCTCTACAGCGGGGACCGGAGAGAGAGAGAGAGCGAGAGAGAGAGAGAGAGAGAGAGAGAGAGAGAGAGAAAGAGGCACAGCCAGTTCTGGAGGTAAAAGGCAATAAACCTTGCCACCCCCTCATTAACAACCTTTCTGCACCCGCCCGTGTGGATATCACCCCACCCCCCGGCCCTGTCGGCCCACTTCAATGGACCCGCACTGTAAACAATCACGTCGGGCGCTGGGAGAGAAACAGGGGCCCAAACTGGAAGAGACAGCCAAGCCTCTCAGTGGACGGAGGCACACCGCTCCAACCCAACTGTCAGGCTGTCAGTTGGCCAATCCATTTATCCCCATAAAAAAAAAAAAGAAAAACACCAAAGGAAAACAAAAAATCAGCAACTCCCACCACGGCTCTGCTTTGCAGGCGGAATTCAATACGTTTCAGCAAAGCTGTCGTAGGAAATAAACAAGGGCCTAGCCTACCTCACGGCACACAGTCACGTCCAATATGTACATTAGCTAAATGAAAGAGGGGAAAGGGAGCGAGAGAAAGGAGGAATTAGACACCAGAGCAAACCTCTCTCAAACCCACTAAGTGTTATATCGGCAAGGACAACAGGAGGAGGGAAGAGGGGAATCTGAACATTTGTCTCTTTAGAATTCAGCTCTTTACAGCGTTCTCTCTCTCTCTCCGTCTCCGCCGCATTCATAAAAAGTGAAGGTCGGGGGCAATATCGGGAATTAATTCAGCCGCTACGCCGCCCGTGACATTTATTATTCACACCGCCGCTCCGATTAAGGTGTCCACAATCGCTCGCTGGCTCGTCGCCTCTCTATTTATCCCGCCCGTCTTCGCTGGTCCGTATTATTCGCTCGACGCAAACAGTCCGACATTTAGCCCGATAAAACAAATGAGTCAAATCACAATGCGTCTGACTCTGCACCACGAAAGCACCAAAGTTGGTGTTGCCAACCCCCAACCCACCAGCTTGGGTTATGTGTGTTATTTAGCATATGAGTATTATGCTGTATTTGAGTAAGCCAATTCTGACCCTAACTGCAAATGGAAAGGCAGGGTCTGGTGTTAGCGGGTTTTCCGAGAGCAAACGAGCGCTAGAGAGAGAGAGAGAAAGAGAGAGAGAGAGAAAGTGGGCCCGGTAATCGATTCCCTCTCCCACCCCGTCACCTGCCTTAGCCGACGGCTGTGGCTGGCCTGTTAGATTAAATGGAGCCCAGCGCTACACTGCACGCGGCATTAACTCCCAACAACCAACCAGTGCGTTTCAGCAAATGGAATATTACTTACTCTTTTCCCAGGCTTTTTCCGAGCGAGGGGGAAAGCCATTTAGCTTTCTGACACCAGCCAAACCCAGTAACAGCTTGCTGAGAGTACCTTCAGGCCCATCTTGGAATTGCCTGCATTAAATATCACAAAATTAATGAATACTCTTCTTGATAAGCCAAGAGAAAAGGGTATGCTATCAACTTTAAAACGTACACACAATTATACCTCATTAGCAGGACACTCGAAACTAACTATCCCAAGCTTTAAAAACATTGTTGAAGGAGACCCTGAAATTGGTCATTGAACCCTCCCCCCCCCCCCCCCCCCCCATGAGTGAATTATGCACCCCACCATTTTAATATTCAAGAAATATCATTATGGGGGTAAGGGTTATTTAATGACTCTCATTTCAGCTTTTTTCATAAGGTGGCATAAAATGTGTGTTATTAATCTCTGCTGGGATGAGGGGCTGGGGTTGGGGAGGCAAGCGGTTTTAATTCCAGGATGCTCACAGCCAAGTCGTGACAAACTGCCAGAGCGATTGAAAGAGACCAAATTCAATTTTCCCGGATTTTTACTTGCTCCAACATCACAAACGTAAAAAGCATGAACTAAACAAAAAGGAAACACTTTTGAATGAGGGCAGTATCGCAGAGAGAATAAATGGCTCCAAATCAGAAGAGATGAATTTAGGACGTTTTGTGGTAAAAATAGATTTTGATTATTCTACACTGGATGACATTTTTATTCATTAGCAAGTATGGAATCAATCAGTATAAGTCTAGTATAGATACTGAAGTATATTGTTTGTATGATCTGTGCAAATATACAAATGACTAAGGAGATTACATGATCGGATGAGAAGTCAAAGCAGATGACATTTGAATGATAACTTGATTTTGCTGTTTGGGTATAAAGATCAAGCCATTTTTACATTTTATCACGGTTGTAGGATTATTACTGTTATACTATTGATCATACCTTGCCATTGCCTGATAAGACAAGGAACACCCTGGTCCCTGCTGACTAAAACCATCTATCTCAGGGCGATGCTATGGTAAAACCCTGTGGTAAGTCCCTCACACACCAGTCCACACTGGCACGGTCAGGGTTTGATTGTTTACCGTGGGATGTGTTGCTGCCCCATGGATTAGCACGTTTTTTCCATCCAAGAAACTTTCAATGAGGTGTGCAGAGAAAGAGTATAATTATTGTGTATAAGTATTGTGTATAAGCACCTCTTAACAGAATAGAGGGTTACAAAGTAGGGACAAGACTCCCGTTACTCAAATCACGGTCCTCGAGGGCCACAAACTGCACCAATTGTTCAGTTAATTACCTGGGAGAAAAGGAAACTAGGGCCGGATTTCGATTTCAGGGCCAGCTTTAAGTATCCATGGACAAGACCATCAGCGAGGTCAAAATGAAGAAAAGATTTAAATCAAAGAGGAATGGATGACTAGGAGCACAAAAATATTTGGACGACAAAGATGGAAACTAAATGAGGAAAACGCAAGGCCAGGACGCATTCTGCAGCCTGCGGCCCCGAAGGCTCGGCCCTCCTCCATACGGCACTGCTCACTCAAGGTAAACCAACTGTCAAAACAGCCAAGGATTTCAATTACTTCTGAATGCCTTGCCGGCAAACAAACCTCACTTTACGGCCTCTAACAAATATCACACGGTACACAGAGACGCCCGACAGCCAACCACAGCAGAAAGGAAACGCAGACACATTAATTTCTTCACAGCAGCTTCAAAAACAACCCACAAAAATACCTCCCTCTTCCCTCCTCCTGCCCCTGAGCTATAAAACGGGTCATTTTTATTAGCGAGATGCTTAATATGACCAGAAAAATGGATGGTCGCAACGTCCAAGTGTAATCTCATAAGGTTAAAAAAATAATAACGATAATAAAAGCCTTTATGGAGAGATCAGATAAGACAAGCTCGACTGAATGGAAAAGCAGGGTGTCTGTAAGAAGAGAGAAATGGCAGTTAAAAATGCACCCGCAGACAGGACCTTTGCCCCCTGTTCCCTGACAAAGGGTGTCATGGCACCCCTCTACCCCCCCGGCCCCCTCCCTCACAACACCCCCCCCCCCCCCCCCCCCCCCCAGTTTTTATTTTGGTGGGGGGGGGGGGGGGGGGGGGGCGGGGGGGGGGGGGGGGGCAAGATGACCCAGTCTCTCAGAAGCCCTGTGAACAGCCTCACATTCTCTGTACACCCCAGCCGGCTGTGTTTGCGTTTGTGGGGGGGTGGGGGGTACACCCCCTTCACCGCTGTCTTAGGCCCCTATTCAGCCCACATTCGGGCCCCCCGAGACGGCTCTTTTCACATCTCACACTGGGAGAGGAGGGAGGCCTAGATCGCCGAGCCGACAGATGGACCCGCCACTGAGTGAAGGATGGCGTCAGGAGTGCGGCCCCCCTCAACCCCCGTTTACCAATGAAAACAATGGCGGCGAGGTCAAGTGTGACGCTTTCCTCCTTTCTCCCCCTTCTTCTTTCTGCTTAGTAGAGCTATGCAGGGGCCATAAAACTGCGAAATGCTGAAAGACCCACTTTGGGGTCACAACTGTGCGTCGTCACACACCCCCCCCCCCCCCCCCCCCCCCCACCCCCCCGGACAGCAGCAGACGGCGGGTTGCGGAAGAGTCCCCTGAGAACAGCAGCGTTTGCCTTTTAACCTCATCCACAGTAAACAAGAATGAAAGAGAAGCCACATTCTCACACGCATTCGCAAGGCCTGTTGGAAGTAGCACGTACGTGTGCGCGTGCAAACATGCACACATGAACACATACGCCTTCTGTCTTTAAACCACTACACCCATACCATTATAGTTTATTTGCAACTTAAGCAAAACATTTCTCCAAAGCAAAACATTTCTCCAATACAAGAGAAGCACAAGTAAAGACCCACAAGAACTGCCACAAACGGCAAATTGAGGATATTAACCCTAATACGGTAGCTGGTGACGCAATGCAGCCAGCGCTGGCCGGTAACAGCTCCTTCACACATGATGGAGATGCTCAAGGGTTCCCAGACACAAGTATAACATGAACAATTCAGCACATAACACATGCTTTTTCATCATTTGGACATTAAGATTTAATTTCCTCATTTGTCCACATCTGCCTCCTTCACATTGTTTTTTGTTAAATGGCCCGTGGCCAAACCCCCGGCAGAGAGAGGGAGGGGGGGGGGGTCCGGATGCAGGAGACAGGGAGCGGTCTCTGGAGCACGGGGTGGATTCGCTGGAGGGAAAGGCAATGCCGCTCCATTGACCGAGGGAGGACTGGCTCTGGGACAGTCCTATCAGGTGGCAAGGATGGGGGGTGTGGGGGCCTGTAGCTCAGTCAGGACCTGCTAGTCAGGGACGATCTGGTTTCCATTGGGAAGGGGGGGCACCACATCCCCAACGGGGGAGGCAAGGAAACGGAGACGCCGCAAAAACCCCAATAAATAAATAAATATATAAAAGAGCTGAAGGATTCCACAACTCCAGCAAAATACCGTTTGGATTTCCTTAGAAGCCAATTCACCTCAATTAAGAAAACAAAACGTCAACACGATAAATCAAAAATATGATGTTGAATGCAGCTCGTGCTGGTTACTTAACAGGATATTGTCCCCATAGCGATTTTTAACAGGGGAAAAAGATTTCCCCCATTTATGAGAATGACTCAGTTTTCTATGATATTTATGATTTCATAATTAACCTTCGATCCCCTTCATCTATTGCTACCCCATTGCAGCCTCGGCAATTCCTGTTTGGACTTAAAGGGAATAGCGCAACATTAGCCCAGTGACAAGGTAACAGTGTTACAGCATGGACCTGCTGTGCCTCGCATACAGGCCACGTGAAATACTGTACGTACAATAACGGTTCCCTGAGCTTGCCAGTGCTACGCCATTGTTTCTCTCATAATTTTAGCGCGCAACACAGAAACAACACTCATCAAGAGGCTCTAACCTCACTGCATTTACACACATCTTTCAAAACTTCATCAGCACGGATTTCTTGTTTTAAATAGGCGTCTTTTTGCGGATTACAAGCCCCGCCTTTTTCAAGGCGAGTTCTATGCAGATACGATGCTCTTGACAGGCAAAGGCCCCTACCCTCCCCCTCTTTTCCACCAAACGGCCATGTTTATTAGCCCTGTTTCTGTGGCTATAGCCACGAGCGGCCATTTGATATGCGTTACTAGAGAAAGCTGGGGGGGGGGGGGGGTGCGGAGCTCGGAGAGTATCCTGTAAAACCCGAGAGCTGGACTGCACACAGATTGGCATCAGCTTCAATCCCCTGAATATCGCTCGAGATGGATTCAGTTTCAAACATTAACCACTTTCTTTCTGGGGGGGTTGGTTTCTTGCAGCAGCAAGGGCACAGCCCGCGGACCCCTCGCCCCCCCCCGGCCCCCTCTCAGGGGCTTCTCTCTCAGCTGGGTCCCTCCATCCGGCACACAATACAGACTGCCAGGGCACAGCCCTCACTGCAGAAAGATCAAAAGGATCGACCCGATAGGGCAGAAATTCCTCCGCATGTGGTGGAAAAGGCCAAAACTGAGATGAGGAAGAGAATGTCACCGTTAGAAGCAGGATGCTGGGGTGACTGTGGTGGTTTGGGGGGGGGGCATGATCTGCAAACCCCTCTGCTTTAACAAAAAATTTTTAAATGCTGCCAGCCACATCAGCAAACATCAATCGAGAAATGTGAATGACTAAACAATAGATCATAATCAGAGCATTTTTGTCTCTCTTAATTGAGGTTGTTGGAGGTTTGGAGCATGCGAAGAAAAAAAAAAAGATAAAGAGAAAAAAAGGGTTTCTCTGAAGCCATATGGAATTTTGCTTTGCCTTCAGACAACGGCTTCGCCCTTCAATCACAGCACAATGCATAATCACCGGATGTCTTCTGCACAATCCCCCTGTTTCAATTTACAGCCACGATGGGCTGTCAATGGAGACGGGGAACAGAATGGCAGTTTTGTTAAAAGACAAGTCTAAGTGACACTTAATTGGAGACATTCAGGCAGCTTCTCAGCTCAAACACAGTAGATCAATCAAACTATTCAAACCCCATTTAAGCTTCGCCAAACATCTCTGCAAAAAAATAAATAAAATATTTATTTAAAAAAGGCATTTATGCTTGATCAGGATGTTTTATCAGTGGGGCAGTGACAAGAGATAGCCAGAATCGGGGTTGTTCCATAGGCATGTCTGAAATTTAGATTTATTCCTAAAAGACATAAAAACAACAACAACAACAAAAAACACATGTATCCAGTATTATCCATTTGACATAGGGAATCATCCAGTTTTGAATCAAGTCAATGCCTCTACAAACCAATTCATAAGAATGGGTAGAGAACCAGTGGACCGGACACCTCATCCCAGTCCCCAAACACACACCAGCGCTGGGCCCTTGTCCCAGAACCGCATCCCGAGCGAGATCACGTCAGGGACACGCCACGCTGTCGCCCGGAAAAGAACAGCCGTTCCTTTCATTTTTCCCTGTTTCCTCCTGCTCAGCCGGATCCCCCAGAGGGAGCCGGACGCATCCAGCCTCACAGATTCCTGGTGCGCGGAACTGTCTCCCGCTCTAAAGAGGGAGTCGGCGTGCGGTTATTCCATTCAGACGGATCCACGCACGGACGCCGCTTCACGCCGTGTCTTTGGAGAAATCTGTGCTGCCGAGAAGACTGTGTGTGTGTGTGTGTGTGTGTGTGTGTGTGTGTGTGTAAGGTGGGGGCCTGACGGAAGGAAGCTCCCAGTGAGTCTTCTTCAGTTCCAGGCCATTACACCTCACTCGTTGGGACTTTGTTTACAAGGAGCCATAAATAGAAAGCGCCTCCCTCGGAGGAACGCCTGAGAGGAGGGGTGTGAGGGGAATTCGTGTTGGAAGTCTGCGGAGAGGATCGCGGATCGCGCGCACAGATGCATCGAAACGAGCGCGAGAGAGAGGGGGGGTGGGCGGGGGTACAGAGATAATAAATTAGAGAGGGTGGAAACCGAGGCAGGGGCTTGATCTGCTGTCCCGAACACCAGGAGGCCCAAGATAACATCAGCATACTTCTGTGACAGGGACTCCAACCTCCGGGTCCAAGGACTGAGGACTGGTCAACCACTCAACTAGGGGGGTGCCACCCTCTGCCACCTCATTAATTCATATTAACGCCACTTTTCATTGGAGGATTTAACACATTTCTTCCCAAGACGCAAAGCATCACGGCACCTTTCCAATAGCAGGCACTTGGATGGGTGAACAGCACAACTCAACGTGATGAAAAGCCATACACAGTGTGCAAATGAAATCAGAGACAGACAGAGAGAAAGGCACACAATTCGGTATAAGGCCGATTTCCAGGGGTTTTACGGTTGCAGAAAAGGCAGCATTTAATGGCGGCGGACGGATGAACGGTGACGGCGTTCGCGGCTGCGGCGGTAAGTATAGCCGCGCAGTGAAACGGTCTGACATGTTCTCGCGGTCCACGGGGACCAGGGGAGCAGCACACCGCCGTCTCCTCGGCCTCTGCAGATGTTGCGGACGGGCACAGCTGATTGGCTGGGCCCAGGTGACAGCTGGGCAGATGTTCTGAGACAGAAATGAGGGGGGGGGGGGGGGGGGGGGGGGGGCTGCACTTCTGTGGCTGGAAGGAGTCGCTGGAACAAGGCATCCTGTCAAATTTAGCGATGTACACGGTGCGATGTCTCCTGAGAAATTCACAGAGGAGCTCAAATCTGGACGAATGTGCACAAGCAGAGACAAGTACCAGAGTAAGGCAACTTTCTGCCAGGATAAGGAAACTTCCTCTCACTAAATAACCAAAATGTGACTTCCTCTTTAAAACGTGCTGGGTGGAGAAAAAAACAAAATGGAAAAAAATATATAATAAAAAATAAAAAATTGTTTTAATTACTCGAGTTATACATTTCTATTTTTTATCAACTTACTGGAAATAATTATATCAACATAAAAGTAAAGAAGATGTTTGTAATTCAAGCCAAATGCAATGCAATGCTTATATACCTTAAACGTCTTTTACACATTTATACTAGGAAAGTACTTTTTCTCCCCCCACCCCTCTCAAAACGCAGGAATGATAATTGGGTACAATTATGAGAGTCTACTGGCAGGCCAGCCAATAGAAACATCAATGACTGCAGGATGTAAAGGACTCAGTAAATTGGGGTCAGGCAAAGATAATGTCCCTACATGCTGTTAAACAAACACTACACAGCTTATTACCACTGCAGTCATTTTTCCAGAATGAGAAATAGGTTTTCCCCATCTCAGACCACTGGAACATGTAAAATATAAGTGGCACACAGGACAAACTTTTGAGAGGTACATTTGCATTAATTTCTAAAGCAACACCAATTGATAATTATACTCAACAGGGCTGTTAATTAAACACGAGTGGCTGCTATCAATATTTGCTATAACTACCAACCACCAATCTCGCTCTCTCGCTCTCCCCCACACACACACACACACACACACACACACACACACACACGATTAAACGCCTACCTGTCCACAGCCTCCGATATGGTCGCAAGCAGAGGAAACGCTCGGCATTGTCCGCAAAAACTCTTTTATTTCCCCAAAGCAAAGAGCGCAAACAGGACAATTCATTATGTCATTAAGGGTCAGAGATTCCTTCAACTCAATAAAAATGTTAATAAAACTAAGAGCTCAGGAGAAAGAGCCCAGGCAAAGGATCCCCCCCCCCCCAACCCCCCCACAGGACATTCACAGGGCCAGAACTTCATCTAATGATCTCGCCATCTCCGCTGGGGCGCTGCCCAAGCCCCGCTGGTCCCTGATAAAACGGGCCGGCGCCGCGGATTAATCCAGAATGACCTCTGCTGACTGCCTGCCGGATAATGCCGCTTCGGGAGGGGGGGGAAGAAACCACCCACACATACACACAGTCAGCCAGGGTCGTGTGGGAATAAATTAGGAAAATGGCTAAATACAAATAAAAAAATAAATGAACAAACTACCAGTAATTGTTCAAGTGGGTTGTGGGGTGATCCTTTATATCATTCAGTAGACTAGGAACTGCACTAGCCTCTTAACCCCCCCTCCACCTTCCTCAATCCATTACACAGGAAGAAAAAAAAAGAAAAAAAGAAGCTCTCTGCCCCCCTCACCTCACCCAAATAAATGAAAAGACCCATTAGGCAGATTTCAAAAGATGGCAGCCAGCTTATAATTATGCATGACATCTTTGGGAGATAAAAACTGATTACTGTGGATGCAGGGGGGGAAAAAAATTGCTTAGCAACCAGTCATTATCCCTGAGAGCGGATCGAGGTGACCGGCCATCCGTCTAACTCAGGTCCCCCTTACCCTGCTCTCCTGCCGCTCCCTGCTCTCCTGCCGCTCCCCGCCCCCCCCCCCGTCCGCTCCCTCCCTCCCTCCCCGCAAAATACAAACAGAGATAAAGAACGCCGCAATCGCTCTTGACACACAAATAGGTTAACACAATAAAGCCGGCTTTGCCTGGCTCACTCGAGGGAGGAAAGCAATTCCACCAGCCAGGAGGTAATAAAACAGGGCTGAGAGAGAGAGAGAGAGAGAGAGAGAGAGAGAGAAAAAAAAAGAGAGAGGGAGTGAAGGAGAAAGAGAGAGGGAGATGTGTATGTACAAGTGTGTGTGTGTGTGTGTGTGTGTGTGAGCGCATCCACGCGTGTCTTCATGCTTGTGTGTCTAAGTTTGTGCATATGGGCAGAGGAAGGAGCGTGTAAGAGCCGGCGAGCCGCAGGGTACAATATCGCAGGGATTTTGTACCCTTTGACGGCAGTAATAACACAGGAGGAAAATGAGGGAAATTCCTGGCGACTGGCAGCTGAGGGATGAAGAGGAGGGTCATAAACGAGCAAGCAGCTGAGGGATGAAGAGCAGGGTCATAAACGAGCAACAGACTTTCACTCCCCTCTCTCCCTTCGGTCACCGGCTGCTGGGGAGGGAAAGAAAAAAAAAAAAAAATCTAATAAAATTGTACAAAAATAAACTAACGTACAACCCCCCCCATCCCCCCCGCGCACTGGGCAGGCCTGAAAGCTGGCGGGTGAACCCAACGCGCGTCTCAGCGCAGGCTCCCGCTATAGCGGGAGGCCGCGAGCCGCAGCCTGGCAATAAGAGATAGGAATCTCTGGAGTTTTATTAAATCACGTTGCCATGTTAGAAAAGGGGAGAGGACCGGGCCCCCGCCAATTACCGCCAAGCTGCTATTGTTTTCTCCAGTCACCGGAAATTCCATTACCTTACAGTACGCCACGAGAATTGGGCAAGTTCCTCTTCATCATCACTCGCTAAAGGTAGACGGCCAGTGAGTCACCCCGCGTAAGTGGTATCCATTCCCCATTGACTCCCCCCCATCATTGTTACAATCCTGATGTCTGCAAACATGCACAGGCATTCAGAATAACAACAACAACGACAACAACCCTGTCCAAATTGCATTCCGCTGCTCATTTTTAGCAGTTGCAATGTAATTATACACAGCGAACTCTGATCCATTAACTCTGCTAGAACCCATTTACCATACCATTGACAGAATAGGCTAATATTTTCCCTGGAGCCATTTACTGCCTCCATTACTTGCATACATCTGCTGATATGTACAGAACATTGAGCTTTCATTGTGAAATGCTGTCGGAGCAAACAAACTTAAATGGCTGGGGGGGAATGGAAACGGAGGAGAATTAAACTAACGCTGCCCTCCAAAAATTATTTATACCCGAGCATATCATTTATACCACGGTCATTGCTGTTCTGCTTCTCCCGGCACAAGAGTTATAAAACAGCCCGGTTGGTTGCTGGTCATGGGAAAATACACAAATAACTTTTTATTTACTTTTGCCAATGTTGATGGATGCCACCGACTATGGGGCTCGTGAATCCCGGCGTTTCTGCGACGTTACAGGAGAATGTGCTCGCACGGAAGAGCCCTGTGCTTCAACAAGCCACTGAAAAGGGCACCAAAACAGAAAGGGGGGGTGGAGGAGGGGTATTAGGCGCCAATCAATATTCCCCTGAAACACCACTTTCTCCACATAAAGGCCGCCTTTACAAAAAAAAAAAAAAACGGGCCTACATTTCTGAAAAGGAGGACCTTAGATCAACAGAGAGGCCTCCTCGCCTCCTGATCTGGTCACTTCCTGTCTGGATGCACCTTTATGGCGATCTGAGCCCTGCTATCAAAGAGAACGGGCCCCCTCCGTGCCGGGCGGCTCGCTCCGGCAAACCAAACCTAGCAGAGATTAAGGAGAACGGCTCGCAGCTCCATCTCTGCCTTTCAAAGCGCATCTTCCTCAACAGCTGCGGAGAATCTGATGGCGCCCTATGGGGGGGTTTACAGCACGGCAAAGCAGTAAAAAAAAAAAAAAAGATTATGCACACAAAAACCCGTAAGATCAAAAACAGCCATCCCCCCCAGGCTGTAAAAAAAAAACAAGAGATACAACTGGCAATAATGAGTGGGAGTGACCCGAAAAAGGGGAGAACAGCACCTTGTCAAATATCTAAGAAGAAAAAAGAAAAAACAAAGCTTCAAGAGCTCAGGCTTGTTCTGGTATCTATGCTTTTTCAGTGCATGCCTCCATTTCAGGGACAAACACAGGCACGCATATGTACATAGTATACATATTTATTTGCGGTTCTATACTGTGGTTTGAGAAGGGCATTGGCGTGCTTTTCGGCTCTTTGATAAACAAACATGAGGTAGACCAGGGGTGGGGAATCTTACCCGTAAAGGGCCAGTTTAGGGGCGGGTTTTTGTTTTAGCCAGTTTTTGTTTTTTGATTGAAGACCATGATTAGTTAGTTGGTTGAATCAGGTGTCTTAGTGCTGGGCTACAACAAAAACTTGCACCCACATCGCCCCTTTTCAGATAAGATTCCCCACCTCTGAGGTAGACTCTGTCGTGGTGTACCCGGATCTCCACTTCTCCTACCCCCTCCCGAGGATCAATGGCACCAGACGTGCTTCTCCTGCCTGCTCCATAAAGCCTCCTGGACCCAGAAAATCGATGTGGTCGAACGGAGGCGGTGTCATTGTTCTACAAGGGAGAGCTGTTTACCCCCTGCAGACAAGCCCTCCTTTCCTTAGATTTTATTTTCAACCCAATGTAACAAAAGCAACGCGTCTCCACGCTTCTCCTCGAGTCGATCGGGATCGAGGAAGCGGCTCGGGCCTAGCGTAGACTCAGCAGCATGTGCTCTAATATTTTTTTGTACACACCCGTTTGAGCTGGAGTCCTCCCGCAGCCCAGTAAGACAGCAGTGTGTCACTGTGATAGAGAAGGGCTCCAATCCTGCACCACCCCCAACCAGCTTTGGATCCTCAGAGGTGTGACGGGGGGGAAGAATCGTTTGCGGACGACTAGCAAACAGAGGTCCCATCGGGGAGATTTTCCCTCCAGAGCAGTCTTTCCAGCTGCTATACTAACACTGCAAAAACCCAAAAAATAAGTAGATCTTAACAAGAATTTTAGTCTTATATTTAGACTTAAAAACCTTGCTAAATAAGACAAAAAGATTGCCAATGAGGTGAGAAGTAATTTTACTTGTCAAACAAAAAGTACCTTAGAGAATATTAGCTTGTTTTAAGATTTGAAGTATCATTACAAGACTAAAACACTTGTTCTGATTTTTTGCAGTGAATACCCTATGCACACTCCTGGTACCCCAAATTTATCCTTTGTCTTCTAAATCAACACTGCATGTTGGAGAGAGAAAACAAAACCTAGGCCCAATGAACTAAATAAACCAAGAAGAATGGCAGAAATGTGAATGAAATTAATTAATTTCAGAACCCCACTCAACATCAAATAGAAGACACCAGCAGGAATCAGTCATCTTGACAATCACAACACCATGTGGGATGCATCAATTTCCAACTAAAAAGGAGAAGCTTTGATGTCCCCCGTCCCAACGGACTGACAGCCGGCACCTGTTACGATCCTTTGGGATTTTTATTCCTTTTACACAAGAAGCAGGAATGCATCCCGGTAGTGGCCCGTTTTTTTATTTTATTTTTGCTTTGTTGAAATCTGCTAATCTCAAAGACAAGCCGGTGAGAGCTGCAGGAAGTTAGCAAAGCAGTAATAATGGCATCCAAAACGCCTGCCACATGCCACATCCGAGTGACTGGTTTGAGCAAAATGGAAGACGGCGTTGTCTCGGAGAGTCCTGGGAATCCCTGCCTGAAAGGAATCAAGAAGACACGTCTCCACACTTGTCACTCCACATAATGAAGATCCTTTCCACACTGGAAGCCGACAATGATGTTCAACCCAAAAAAAAATAAAAAATTATCTTTAAAGGGGACAAGAGCTGGTTATACATATTTTATTGTGGTCACGTTAGGTTAACACCTGTTATTCACATTACTCCGAGTGAAAGGACGGTAATCCAGGATGCAAGCGACTCAGAACGAGGATAAAGCGCAGGACTTGGGACAATAACACAACATGACCCCCCCACCACCACCCCCCATACCGCATGCATGTGCCCCATACCGCATGCATGTGCGCCTCGCATCTTCACCAGACAGACAGCCTGGTACAGATGAACCCTTTAATCTTTCTCTAATGCACACAAAAAAATTTAAAAGAGAAATGAGATGGAAATTCTCTTATTTTGTTTCACCAATGGCTTCATATTAACCACAAAACATGGCCAGAGCCTCACAAAAAAAAGTATCCATTATGGATCATAAGTATCCATTATGGATCATAGGACATTATGGATTATGGACAGCAGCTGGCTGTCATGGGAAGGCGGGGCTGATGCACCTGGCTCAGGTGAGAGGCTGATCCGGGGGAGGCACTGCCCCCTAAAACTACCCCACCCCGCCCCGCAGTCACCTGACTGCCAGCACACAGGTCTCCTGCTGCCGTTAGACCTCCCACCACAACGCACAGCATGCACCAATTCAAAAATAAACAGAACAGCTACAAAGTCTGGAAACAGCAGACTTATCAAAAAAAAGACATGATTTAAGCACAACATTTCTGCCAATTCTTCGAAAATGAATGGAAAATATGTTTCTATTCTAAACGAACCAAAAAATAAATAAATAAATAAAACTTCTTTCCTTCATGCAAATTAATGTACAGCTTTTGGACATCTTGTATGGATTTAAGACTCATTTTAATAAAAGCCAAAGCAATGTCGTTACAAAACCAAAAACTGTTCTGTATGAACAGACAAATAACTTCACTAAAAAAGGAAAAAATCAATGAGAACTGAATGAAACACAATTTGGGTGCGCAGGGGGAAAAAAAAAAAAAGTTCAAGGACACAGCGAATGACAGACGAACAGACAAGGCGAGACACCGGCAGCCGCAGGAAGGACAGATTCCAACAGATATGAAAGTCCAGGGATAAAGCGCTGGAGCAACAGCACGGGGGGAGGGGGGGTTGTGGCTGGCCCTTGGGGTGGACAGTGGGCCTACTGAGGCATGTCATAAAGTGACAACATGGGACAGGCAGGCAAACAGAGCAGAGAGCACTGCTGACCCCAGACCACACTGCAGGAAAAAAAAAAAAAAAACAGGGACACGAGACAGACCATGAACAGAACAGGGCCAGAACAGGGCCAGATGTCCCAAACACAGTACATTCAGGGGGGTGGTTGAACACCTATGATCAGGACTATAGAAGGACCGCAGGAGACCCCCCAGACCACATGACGTTCCCTGCTTTCAATTCCACTTCCTCTCATTTCTGCCTGAGTTACTTTGTTCTAGTTTATGTACTTAAAAACCTTACTATAGAGGCCGCAGCAACCAAGCCAGTGTACAAAATATACAGTATATAAAACAGTGAATAATAATAACAGATTAAGACAGGAAATTAAAAGGGCAGCAATGCTACAGGTATTCATGAGTAGACCTTACTTGGTAAATGTAATAATAACAACAATATATCCACCGAGTTATCATATTGCCATCAATCAATCAAATTGAAAAAAATTAGCATTTTAGTGCACCCCTTCTCCAGGAAAACCTTGGTACATATCGAATGTTGCATGCATAAATAAATATCTTCCCAATATCACGAATGTCTTTCAAGCCTTCATCTTGGTTTTCGCTGCTCAACATGCTACTTCTACATGCGAAGGAAATAGGGGAACTTCACACTCATTAATTCGTCTTTAAATTGCATTAGGCTTGCGATCGCAAAGAGTGATGCACTGTCAAGTCAAGATTCTTAACCACAACCATTCAAACCACATGAACTCGACAGAATTATGAGATAAGACCAGTCAGGCTAATTAGCTGTCAAGCCATGATATATTAATACAAGTCACTTCCTGAGAAAAACTGCAATTACTCCCCGTTTAATTGCAAAGTAAGACTCGGCAAGGCCAACGTGTTTATTTACGGACTTGGTTTCTGCTTCTGCGGGGGTAACTCGGCTCTCAGCGAGGAGTGGGGGGTGTAGACAGAGAAAGAAACAAAATGGGGGGTTGGTTGGGGGGAACCAAGGTAATTCAGTGACCTAGATATTAGGCCATTCTGGATACCCAGTGGCCGAAACATCACATTGAGTTAAGGCCACCGTAAGACTGGGCGAAACGTAATTTGTTTAGGAAAGAAACAGCCACATAGCTAATACAGGCACAATTTGCTCAGCGGGTCATAAAATGTACAGTAGGAGAGTAAATGAGGCAACACCCCCCCCCCCTCTCCCCCCTCCCTCAGGTGAAGCCGGAGCAGAAGCAGCCGAAGCCTCGTACATCACTGGATGTTTTATTCAATAGAACAGAACAGGCTCTGTGGCAGGTGTTGCGGCCCAGTGACGAGAGGTAGCGGCTCCTTTATGCCGAGGACCCTGTTAGATTCAATGTCACCTCGGAGCTTGCCAAGCCCTCAGGTGCGGCGGCAGAAAGAGAGCCTTCGGAGTGATAACTGACATCTTGCAACTGAAACCATCCGCGGCACAGCAGCTGCATTAAAAGTTGAGCTCCAGAAAGACTGGGACCATAATGCCATGGAGAGCCCGAGCCTGCTGGCTGGGAATAATAATCAGTTAAAAAAGAAAAAATCTTTAGATTAATGACAAACGCAATAAGCAACAACAGTAATACATTTGAATAAACCACATATGCTGCCATGAATAATAAGTGTGAGAGTTAAAACAGAAGGGAAATAATTTTGAAGAAAAACAAATACAAGCAGGAAATCCGAGTAGAATAAAGGGATAACTGAGAGGCATTCACCGTGTTATCTGTGAACTGCATCATATATTCACGGTGAGTTTAACTGGTAGTTACAACATTAAAATAGATTTAAATTAATAAATTGCAATGAGGCGCGTGGGACAGTCCATAGGGCGGTCAACTTTTTTTGCCACGTGCGAGTCCCCCTGCGTCAGCGCGGGTTCGGTTCCCTTCCCAGCCGTGGCGCCTTCTGGATTGTGAATTGTGATCCTTCAATATCTGTTGCTCTCTCTGTTTTCTAATAATCTACCTGTTTGATTTGGGCAAAAAGTGCGCAGGTGCACTCACTTTAGATAAAATGAACAAATTGCCAGCGGACTTTAGTAGACAAAATGCTCTTTTTCTAGCCCAATGTGAGACCGTTTGGCAGGTTATAAAAACAAAATACAGATAAATGATTATTCCTTGAAATTACTACAATTTGTAAAAAGTACACTAACGTTTTTCATGAAAATGTTCAAATATATGTTTATAATTTATATTTATAAATAAGCCTGTAACCACTAATCAGTAATGCATTTGACCACCAAGGAGTCTCACAGTCCCCTCACATATACAGTCAAGCCGGAAAGTCTGCACACTCCTTTCACCTTCTCCACGTTTTATTACGTTACAGACATATTCTACAATAGATTGAGTTCATTTTTTGTCTCAAAATTCTACACAAAATGGCCCATAATGACAAAGTGAAAACAGGTTTTTAGACATTTGTGCTAATTTATTAAAAATCAAAATGTAAAATATCATATGTACACAAGTGTGCACACCCTTTGATATGACACCCAAAAGTGAGCTGAGGTGCATTTTGTTTCCACTGATACTGCTTGAGATGTTTCTACAACTTAATTGGAGTCCACCTGTGATAAATTCAATTGATTGGACATGATTGGGGATTGCCAACACCTGCCTATATAAGGTCCCACAGTTGATAGTGCATGTCAGAGCAAACGCCAAGCCATGGGGTCAAAGGAATTATCTGCAGACCTCAGAAACAGGATTGTGTCAAGGCATAGATCTGGAGAAGGGTACGGAAAAATCTCTGCAGCTTTACAGGTCCCAAAGAGCACAGTGGCCACCATCATTTGTAAATGGAAGAAGTTTGGAACCACCAAGAATCTTCCTAGGCCGCTCGGCCAAACTGAGCAATCGGGGAAGACGGGCCTGGGCCAGGGAGGTGAGCAGGAACTCTGACACTCTGACAGAGCTCCAGCGTATCCTTGTGGAGATGGGAGAACCTTTCAGAAGATCAACCATCCAGGCAGCACTCCACCAATCAGGCCTTTATGGTAGAGTGGCCAGACAGAAGCCCCTCCTTTGTAAAAGGCACATCACAGCCCGCTTGGAGTTTGCCAAAAGGCACCTAGAGGACTCTCAAACCATGAGAATCAAGATTCTCTGGTCTGATTAAACCAAAATTTTACCTTTTGGCCTGAATACCAAGCGTCACGTCTGGAGGAAACCAGGCACCGCTCATCACCTGGCTAATACCATCCCTACAGTGAAGCATGGCGGTGGCAGCATCATGATGTGGGGATGTTTTTCAGCAGCGGGAACGGGGGCGACTAGTCCTGATAGAGGGATTTCAGCTAAGTACACCGAGATCCTTGAAGAAAACCTGCTCCAGAGCACTCTGGACCTCAGACTGGGGCAAAGGTTTACCTTCCAACATGACAACGACCCGAAGCACACCGCCAAGAGAACAAAGGAGTGGCTTCAGAGAAAGTCTGTGCATGTCCTTGAGTGGCCCAGCCAGAGCTCAGACCTGAATCCAATTGAACACCTGTGGAAAGAGCTGAAAATGGCTGTGTATACCGATGCTCCCCATCCATCCTGACGGAGCTTGCAAGGATATGCCAAGAGGAATGGGCAAAAATGTCCAGAAACAAGTGTGCCAAGCTCGTAGCTTCTTTCCCAAGACGCCTTGAAGCTGTAATCGCTGCCAAAGGTGCAGCAACCAAGTATTAGGCTAAGGGTGTGTACAGATATGTAACCCCTAAATAACCTATTTTTGTCAGTAAAATAAAATAGCATATTTTCTAAAAACCTGTTTTCACTTCGTCATTGTTGGCTATTGTGTGTAGATTTTTTAGGCAAAAAATGAACTCAATCTATTGTAGTATAAGTCTGTAACGTAATAAAACGTGGAGAAGGTGAAAGGAGTGTGCAGACTTTCCGGCTTGACTGTACGTAGCCTACAACGATAAAACTTCAAAGGTCATTATTTTCCGAGTTGAAAACACTACGCCTCCGTCTGACATTGAAAAAGGCCAACATTAGCCAATCTCCTTTTCGTAACCACCCATAATAGCACCACGAATAATATGCAACCTGTCAATCAATCGGATCGGACATTTTAAACCAGTACTTAAGGAATCACATACACACAGCCGTATTGCATCCAACAGAAAGCTCCACAAAAACCAAACAAATACCTTGAAATTGAACAGCTGATAGAGACCCTGTTTGATCCAACACAAAATTATATTTTCCATTGTTCTTTACTGTACAAATTAGTAGGCTATTCTACGCGTCAGTCACTTGTGGCATTTTTTTTAAATGTAATTGTATTGCAGTTGTGTGCAGCAAAATCCTGATAATCAAACTACACCAATATTATGTGGTAAACGGGACATGCAATACACCTGGAGAATTTACTAAATTTCGACTCTTGTATTAAGTAGCTTCTACAAACATGCAATATCAAATCAAGCTCACCGTGCGACAGAAAGAGTTGTGAATGGAAAAAGTATCACGAGCTGTCGCGCATTTAAAAATACCTTTTCCAACTGACCTGTGTTCATAGTCAAACGAAACCATGTGCCCCGGGGTATACTTTAACCTGTCTTCTTGCAAGTGTGTTTAAAGATTAGATTGTGGAGATATGCAAATAGCCTGTTCTTGGAAACTGCTCCAATTTCCAATACAGCCGAGGGCATTTGGGTCTGGGTGTTGACCACATTCAAATTATTTTGTGGACAGTCAAATTGAACATAAAATAGCCACGGAGCAAATACATTGGCTATAGCTTAGGACGCTGGAACTTAGCAGATAATGCATTTAAGACTATTTTTCCGAAGTGATAATGACACTGGCTCTGAGCATATGGGTTTCGTCCCACAGGATATTAGAGCCTTTATCAAGAGCGCTTTAGTGCTGGAATAAGTTTTAGTGAGACACTTAATAAGGAAACGGGGCGACAGTGACGGGCAGGGTTGGAAAGCATTAGCTCGCTAATTGCTGCTGTAACAATTTCCCGTCACCGTTCTCTGAAAAATAATTTGACACATCGAGGCGTGTAGAAAAGAATTTCACACCCCAGCAAGAGGCTCTCGGCGGCCAAATATTACCTAGCCGCCTTGTCATAGGTGCAATTCCTCCCATTGGCGTCCCCGGCTGTATATTTAATTGCTAGGCATCCTTTAAGAGGCCAATATTACACATCAAAGCGTTTCTTTCAGCCATTCAGATTCTGACACCTTGATTTTACGGCACTTCCTTTATTGCAGTACACATGAATCTCTGAAAACAATTAAAGGCTTGCTGCTTGAAAGAGAAATCGCATTTCCGAGAACACCTCTTGCTTCACATTTATAGTCTACAGACAATTTAGATGTGACAAAGGCAATAAAATTTTTTTACATACAACAGCCTTGTTAGCTATAGCCTACGCAGTCGTTTCAACACATTTACCTACCGACCGCTAACTTAAATAGCCTACCCCGGTGTATGCGAGTATAAAACAAAAACTATAGGCTATAATCACAGTCTGCCTACTTTGTGAAGAGATATGATCTGACCGGTGTTTTCAAAGGCAACATTTGGCTCATTTCGTGTTAAAGGACAAAAAAAATAAAGAATAATATTTACCATAAATCGTTTGGTGGTGCAGGCTAGAATTCCATGCAGGCTGCTGCGCCGTGCAATCTGCTTCACAACGTTGCGGTCCAGAGAGAAATCAAAGGTTTCATCCCGTATTCCAGAATCCAGTAGTAGCCTAATCTTAAATATTTATTTCACGACTTTCCCTTGAGCTAAAACAGTTTCACCTCTCTCCTTTTTGAGGTGGACACAATGGTAGTGGACAACGAATCAAGTTCCAACTCGACGCTCGTTTAGTTAGGCTATTCGATTTTCTCCACGATTCGGTAATCCAGACAGACAAATGTGGTTGGTTCTGAGACGTTTCTTTGCCCGTTTGAATGAATGACAAGAAGAAAAGAAAAGAAAAAAAAACAGTGTCAGCAATTCCAGGAAGGCGACGCGTTAGCTAATCGTTCCGATTAACTGCGGTCTCAGCTAATGCATATAGCTACTGAACCTTTTGCTCCCCGAAACAAAGTATCGAAACGATCCAGCTTCTCTTGCCCTTTTCCTTCGTCGTTTGTTTTCAGAGGCAACCTCTACAGTGTGATTTCTTACAAAGAGAGAGGGCGACTAATATAAATCCAACAACAAATATTACGCTTCCCCAAGCACAGTTGATGATGAATACATATAAATAAGTGCTTTATGGTTCAATCGGATCCACCTGCTATGTGCAATTTTCCCAAACAGGGCTGCCAGTGCAGCTAGCTAGATCGTTATAATATTATACGGCGAAGCTCAATCACTGGGTCCCCGAACAGTTTTTAAGGCTAAATCCTTTTCATCAATTGAAGCCAAGTGAAGCAAGCGAAGATTGAGAAACGGTATGTATTCTGGATGATAAAGCCCTGTTTGTTCGGCTGGTTGTCCGTGGCTGTTTCTTCATCCCTTGATCGGAGACCCCTTGTCCCCTTGAATAAAAATCTTGCTTTCAAATTACAAAAATTGGTCCAAAAAGACTCCTACGTACTGTTCCAGTCATACATCTAATTAAAAACGGTTAGCCATGACGCCAGATTAATAAATTGGATGTTCCGTGCAGCTTTCTTTTCTCGTATGCGTCCTTCCTTTCCCCTGCACCGAGCTGCCGAAACTGACAATAACCCGGAACGAAGCAGACTCTCACAGTTCCACAGACCGCCCACCAACCAATCATTCCACAGAGAGGATTGAAACATTCCCACGGGCCGGCCAATCATCGGTAATAGAGGGCTGTTACCACGGTGACGCCGTGAGCGTCCTGGCGACAAGTCCAAAACCACGTTGTTTATTCGCGGAAAAATTTAAAGGACCAAGGAACTAGTATAGGTTATCTAGGTAGCTATTCAAACGATAAACTCTCCAAACATTTCACATTTTGATTAATAGCCACGCAGATTCCGTATGTAGCCTATTTTCGTATGAATTTCATAGAATGTATTTAGAAATCTTTTCCCAAGGTTGGTTTACATTTCCATTTACAAGTTATCTTAGTGTTTTTTGCAGCATGTTGTATTTGGAAGTCAGCCTCAAGGCATAACGGGTTGTTTTTAGGGATGGAAACCAGCTGAACTAGCTAGCAGTGATCACAATAATATGTAGCCTACTGAAAATATTAAATGTGAATAATATGAAAATGACAAGAGCGCGTTTCTTGTAAAGATAAAGAAATCCATATTTAGAAATAGGTTAAATGGTCATAAAAAGTTTGCCATTATATTAAAAATACAGTAACAATTTAAAAACGACAATAAATGCTAGTTTTCATTATCCTGCCACGTTGTTTCATAGGCAGAAAGCTACTTTATTAACTTGACAATACTTAAATTTATATTATTATTATTATTATTATTATTATTATTATTATTATTATTATTATTATTATGTTTTATATGTTTAAATCTCTATTATTATTGTTGTTATTAGTCATAGTGATAGCAAGGTAATAATGACTAAAAGAATAACATTAATATATTCTCTCCCAGTTATAAATGTGCATAAACAAACATTCTGGTAGGTGTCAGAGCAGGTGAATACATGATTCTTTGTGTATGTGTTACTGTTATTGTTATAAACTCCCATTGTAAGTTTTAGTTTGAGGGAATACCATCCAATGTATATGATTCTGGTCACATGATAGTATTGTTTATTTCCATATTTCCTCATATATATAATTATGATTGTATTATGTGATTGGCATACAATGGATTATGCTTATTGCTTATATATAGCAGCTAAACTGTGCAGGGAAATACATGTCTCTATAATTTAGAGAAACAATGCTTACATCTGAATTTCTACGATAGTTACATGTATTGAAGGAAAAATGGTCTGAAAGCACTGCTTTAAATAATTAGTTTAGTATTACATTGACTAGCGTGGATAATTTTCATCAAAACAAAAGTGTACATATTGTTCATATTATATTTTATTGTTAATAAACCACTGTCATAATTTATGTCATAGTTTGTTTTCCCTTACTTAAACTCATCACACCTGTGCACATGACTGGAATAACTGTTTTTCCAACATGTTTATGCACTATGTCAACTGGTGGCATTCCAATCAAGCCTGTGTAAACAAGTTTTAATCGTTTCTCAGTCACCTGATTCAATGTGTTTAGGCACTTCTTAGACAACATCATTTGTGTTTACTCAGATTTCAGTCAGACGAAGAGGGAAGGGGGAAGTTGTGAAATATATTTGTTGAAACATTCCTTTACTGTTTATCAACTTTTAAAGAAATATTTAACATTAAGTGCAATCAAGGATAAGGTTTTGCAGCCCAAATTGTAAAACGGAAAAAGTGTAGCCATTTCCATGTTATAATTACATCACAGGCCAACATGCCAAGAAGGAACTGGCATGGAATATAGGAATCTTATGATGTACTGTGCCTTAATCTTTATCTGTCCTAGCTTACATATTCCAAGAGTTTTCTTGCCAAGTATATAGACCTGTTATCATCAGGTATATTCTTTTAAACCATCATATTCATTATTCAACACTATTTAACTGAAACATAATTCAGACATTTTCACACAGAAAAAAAGTAAAATAAATGTATGTAATGAGTTCTATTACAGAAGGGGGCAAAACATAAATACATAAATTGTGCTAATATCTTATCTAATCCCATGTCTGACATTACCAGCTAATCTTTTCAATCACTATAAACATTATCAAATATTTTGACACTAACACAATACAATTAAGAATAGAAATCACACTTGTAATAATTTTTCTGTGTGTATGATAACATCCTGTGACATGATTGTTGTTGTTGTTGTACATCTTCAGTATTTTACCTTACAGTTATCTCCAAACATGTATTAATCTATACGGTAAAATTATCAGCGTTAATTTAACTCTTAGAGAGTTTACGTGGGTCGAAGAAAGAGCAAATTTACTCGATCAGAGTAAAATATACTCAAAAGTTGACTTAATGCTTAAAAATTTACTGTAATTGGAGCTTGAAATTCAGGGTTATTCGGGGAATTAAAAATACATGAATTGCACCTTTGATGTGGTTCTCCTGCAGTCATAGGTTTCACTATTAATAGACGACGGCTCAAGCCAAGAAGATTTGTGGAAGTGACACAATAATTGTACAATAAGGGCCTGATTCACTAAGACATTTAGTCTTACAAAACTAATAACAATAATTATAATAAAAATAACAATAACTAATAACGCAGCCAATGATTGGTGCAAAACAAATACCATGACCAATCATTGGTTGTGTTATTCGTTTTGCGCGTGATAAAAGGTTTTGCACACGCTCAAGGTCTTATTAAATCAGGCCCTAAGTGTACAATTCATTCATCATTGCAGATGTAATGAATACATGCCTAAGTTACCATTTTGAATGCTACTGACAAAATTAAACATACTACTAATAATAATAATAATAATAATAATAATAATAATAATAATAATGAATGCTCTTTCATTGTACTGTTTCTTTTTTGTTTGTTGTATGGCCTCTTGTTTAATCTGAACTGCTAATTTATGCCTTTGTAACAAAATAATGGATCACTGTGCAACCTTGTTTTCATTTCAGTAGCAGTTCTTGCCCAACGTTAAATCACAGGTGCCTTCCAGACTTGATAATTATCATATTATTGGAATTCACACAGTTGACACATGTCACTATCAAATTAATTACAATTCCTGTTTTCTAATATTATATGGATAGCACAAATAATACAATAAGGCCAAAAACTGTTTGAAGATAGGAATTCAATAACAAATACAGCAGCCGCAGTCTGTTTACATGTGGTTGCACCATTAGTTGACAGAGAAGGATTGGGCAAAGACATGAGGTAGACAGACATTTCTAGTTTGGCCATAAAATGGTCGTTCGTGCAATATGGGACTTCCAACTCAAAATAAACTGATGTTGTTCAATTGGTGACAAATTATCATGTTGTATTGTATTGGGTGGTAATTTTAGTGTCTGTCCCCCCCACACCCAAAGAAATCCTAAAGAAAATGTCATGCCCCCCCCCCCTCCACAAGTTGAAATGAGATCTATATTCTTTGGTAAAACTATGGGCAGATGAGGATGATTATTTGAAAATCACATGCAAAAAAAAATGCACATCATATAAAGTAGTTTTTAAAGGGACACGGTGTGGTCTCATTGTGTCTCTGCGTGAAGGAACAGAGCTGTACTTCGCAGCACAGGCCTGCCGCAGAGTGGAGTGCCATCAGATAGGGGCGAAATTGATGACCTGGCTTAAGATGGATTTCTGAAAGCAGGCGGCTAAGCCTTAGGAATACTTTCAGGCTTTTTATCAGCCCCGGCTGGGCCTAAGCTGAATATAGCATGGAGCTAATTATGAAAGGTAAAGGTTGATACGAGTTGCTTGTCCTCTTTTTTCAAGCACTTGTGTCCTCTGGAGAGTGGTCTGTGGGCGGAGGCCGCGAGTTCTCATTTAACCGCCAGGGCATGAATGCGCGGCCTGATTGTGTTTCACGGAAAACCTGCCGCGCATTTACCGCTGCAATCAAATGACTTCTGAGAGGTCAGAGGTCAACCAGGGGAAGCAATTAGACAAGTGTATAATCTTTCCGTGGATGAACAAAAATATTTCCAGTGGGTCCGAGCAGGTCAGTAATTGAGGATGAATCGCTCTGGGTAGCGGGTAGCGGGTAGCGGTTAGCGGGTAGTGCAGTTGCAGATTTTAAGACCCTGCACATGGCCACATGCTGTCGCAGACTAATGAACTAAAAAAGTGAACCGGCTCCTCCCACGTCCAAATGACAGGCCTGACGGAGTTACAAGGTATAATCTGCAAGAGTTTTCTGGAATCAATCTGTAGTAATAAAGGCCCCCGTTTTAATTAAGCGTGACAATGCCTGAGGCTTGTTTCACGGGGGACCTCATAAACAGCGGCGTACTGTCATAAAACGGTTTTTCAGCACCGGTGCCTCTCGCGGCCCGCTTCGATCCGTTCCCCGCCAAAGTGAAATGGTTCAGTTGTGCAAAGTTCAGGCGCTCCACAAACAGCAAAGGTAACGAAAAATCGATCGCGGCAAAGGCATGGAAAAAAGAGATAGCATTGATTTATCTGCCATCGATACGCGGGATCAGTGCATCGTGCCCTGGGCACAGACTCGCACCGTCTGCCAACTGCTGGGGATGAATCTGAAAAGATGTCAAGTGGTTAGAGGACACAGGGAGCAAGATGGGGGGGATGGAGAGAGAGAGAGGGGGGGGGGGGGGGGTGTGCAGAAAGAGACAGAAGGAGGACAAGAACAGAAAAAAATATATAGAGCATTCAGGATAGAAGTGAGGCGATGAAGACTTTGGATCAGCAATTGTGTTTGCAATAGATACTGACTGCAGTACCCTCGTGACAGCAGCATTAATCCCAGCAGGTGATGAACTGTCATCAGGGGCTTGGTATTGAGCACAGCCTCGGGAGTCATCGCTGCAGACGAGATAAACAGATGGAAAAAAAAGCCAACTGCCACAGTTGTGTCATATAATGATGGAGATAATTTATCAAATCAATGATACGCCCTTCAGAAATTAAGCCTGCTACTGTATTTTATTGATGAAAGTCAATTCTGTGCCTCTTGATATTATTTACTTATAAATATTCAAACTTGCTTACAGCAACGGCTATTTTCACGGTACTTCAATGGATGTGAAATATGCGTTATTTTCTATGGATGCTAACGTTATATTTCACGTTCAAATTATGGTTGATGAATAAAAGTTATTGCTATTTGCTCTAATGATTGCTTGAATGGTAGTTTGTTTTTTTGTCCTCGTTGTGATTTGCAACGAGGACACGGAAGTCTGCTATAGTCTGTGCACATCCTCCATATCAAATGAACGGGAGGTGGAAAAGACATGTTCAGTGTAAAACACAGTATGACCCCAGACCTGAAGTTATATTTGAGACTGAACATTTTAGCTATTTCAGCACACACTATGAAGCAAGAAACCAGAAACGTCCTTGTGATTCTCCCACAAACCAGTGTTGGCAACTTAATTTTGATGCCAGAGGCATTGACTTTTTGGACAGCCCAGTAATTTTTTTTTCTGAACAGTAAGAAAACACCAACCTTTAAAAACTTTTAACCAGGCTACTATTTTTTTTCCCAAGCATCTATACACCTGCAAATGTATTACTACTCTGTATGAAATTCAATAATTAGTCTGTGCTCTGCATATATTTCTGGCAGTGCACATGCAAGCATATCAGCTGTTGCTCTGCTGTTGGAATTCTTTCAACCGGTTGTTTGAGAGAATTCCGATGAACAAAGTTCAAAATTCCAAAAGTAAACTTCAAAGCTGGCTGTGATGTGGGGAGAGGAGGTGGCACCAGACTGTTAATTCCAAACCCCCGGTCCCTGGGAGCACGGTGCGGGGTGGCTGAACCTCGGGCCGGGGTCCCAGAGGAGCAGGGACTCGATGAGGCGTGAGGGAAGGAGCGCGTCTGAGACGACACAGATCTGCCTGTCACCGGGGGCAGGCGGCATGAATCACCGGAGGGGGGGGGGGGGGGACACGCCACACAGCCACCAACCAGCCCCCACCCCCCGGCCCAGCCCTCATCTCACTGCGCTCACGCAGAACGACAGTCCCTGTCAGGGAGTCTGGGTCACATATTGTTTCGGGCCTTTTTTGGAAAAGACACTTTCAATTTACGGCAGGAGGTGGTGAGCATGGTGTCTACGCAAAAAAATAAAAAAAAATAAAAAAAACGGCAACGTGTTGGCATACACAACTAACCAGACAAAGGGCAGCTTTCTGCGCATCCTTGGTTTCCTCCCACGGACAAATGTGGTATTCAACAATACTTTTACCCTCTCTGAAAAAAAAGTGCCATTTGAGAGGTCATGGTCATAAAATTGTTATCATTCATCTGTAATTATGAATAGTTATGGGGCTAACATACAACACGCAACAGACAACAGACAGAAATGAGTGTGTTTTCTACAAAGCAGCATTCTAGACAAAAAGCCACAGCCTCATTGTCTCTCTTGCTAAGCCACAGACTGAAGGTTGCTCGAATTCAGCAGCTGTTTTTGGCAGAACTGACACAAGCACACCTTTGTTCTCTCTCTTTGAGAGCTGTCCCAGTCCCCCCCCCCCCCCCCCACCCCCCCCCACCCCACCCCCCGCTCTCCCCCCGCCCCAACCCGATGACATCGTGCCTGCACCTGAAGCTCTTCTCCACAATGAGCAGTCTATGGCTTTGACAGTTCTAAGAGCCCCGCACTCCATCATACCTGCATGTTCACAGGGGAAACAAAAGGGAAATTAATAAATAAATATGATTCTTTCATAAATAATAAATACATTTATTTATTAACTGGTTTATGATCTGGTGGTTGTACAGATGGAACAAATACAGTTCAACTAACTCACGAATATTTACAGTGTGTGTGGTATCCCCATCCCCCAAAAAAAATGTAGAATAACTAACTACACTGGTTCTGGAATGGTATGTCTTTGAATCTGAGCAAATGAACATGTTATAAGCTGAACCATATCAAATGGAGTCAAGTAAGTATGAGATGGGCTGCCTTCAAGGTCTCCATTTAGGATGTGTTCAGCCAGGGGCAGATTCTACCCAGGGGCAATCAATTGGGCCAGGCAAATACAGAGGCACCGAATTCACACGGGGACTCCTACCTGTGTAGACACAGTAAAATCAATGCAAACTCAAGGCACCTTCAAAGTATCCATGCACGTATGTCACATTATAATGCAAGTCGCATCACCAAAAAAAACACAGCGTTTGCAACAGTTGGAAGGTAATGTAGCGTCAGTAATTTTATTAGGGCTTGCATGTGACGTATCGTATTTCCTGGGATTTGCAGGCGCTACCGAGCCCTCCCTCCGCAGGCCACAGTGATGGAGATAGCAGTCGGGTCAGGGATGTGGGCAGAGTGGACCGCAGCTTCACTTTAACCTTACGGCACTGAGCCTCACCAGGCTTACACTCTGATGTGAGGCAGGTCAACTTCCAGGGACGTGCTCTGCTAACAAATCAATGTTCAGTTGTCTTCTTCTGATGAATCATGACTTTGCGTGGTTGGGGGTCCAAATGGAGGTTACGATTCAAGCCAATTCAGTCAGTCACCTTTTAAGTTAATGCTGACTACAATTAGGCCCATACTAAGTCAGGTGCCGATATTAATGTCCAATATTTATCTGGCCGTGTTGGCCCATACTGATGCTGATAACACCAAGCTTTACATTATAGCACAAATACAAACCGCAACCATGTGTCCACATGGAAGATGACGACCGTAGACCACAACTTATGGAAGAACATTTTTTTACTTGTTTACTTTTGTATTAGGCAGAGAGTACGAGTCTAGAGCTCACTGCTTAATACACGGCCTGGCCAAAAAAAAAGTCGCACACTCTAATATTTCGTTGGACCGCCTTTAGCTTTGATTATGGCGCGCATTCGTCGTGGCATTGTTTCGACAACCTTATGCAACGTTACAACATTTATTTCCATCCAGAGTTGCATAAATTTTTGGCCAAGATCTTGTATTGACGACGGGAGAGTCAAACCACTTCGTAAAGTGTTCGCCAGCACATCCCAAAGACTTTCAATGGGGTTAAGGTCAGGACTCTGGTGGCCAATTCTTGTGTGAAAATGATTCCTCGTGCTCCCTGAACCACTCTTTCACAATTTGAGCCCGATGAATCTTGGCATTGTCGTCCTGGAATATGCCCATTGATGGGATAACCTGGTCATTCAGTACATTCAGGTACTCAACTGAATTAATTTTATTGCTGCATAGCATTGCTGAGCCTAGACCTGACCAATTGAAGCAACCCCAGATCATAACACTGCCTCCAGAGGCTTGTACAGTGGGCACTATGCATGACGGGTGCAACAGCGATTTTTTTTTGGCCAGGCAGTGTATATACAGTAGCTGAGAGTTTGAAAGGTAGAACTTATGAATTAGAAGTAAATAATAAATTAAAGAGGTTCAGATGACTATGATTAGGCTGATTTACAGCATCAGTGGTTGTGTTGTGTCATGATATCGGACCATCACATCACCCATAATTCTAAACAGTATGCAGTAACCAGTACACAGTATGATAGTACACAGGAGGTAGTAGATAGGTCTCTAATTTGGACACAGCCTAGGTGAACTACAACATGACGAATGCGAAGAGGTGCGGCCAGTGCTTACTGGCCTCTTCTGATTGGCTAGCCAAGCCAAGCTCCCACGGTCAGAATTTCCTCTTCGTTCTCTGATCACGGAGCGCTTGGTTTTCTCCTAATTTTGCACTTCCACTCGTGAGTGATAGAGCGCTACCAGCTCTGACAGCTCCCCAGAGCCAGCGAGATTTGAGAGCTTTCTCTCCCCACCTCTTCTCTCACCACCTCGATCTCTTAGGAGGCTGCCGAAAATGAAAGAGGGGAATTAAAGGCGAAACTAAACCTCAGAAGCACGTCGGCTGACCTATGGGGATGTTCCAAAGGGACTCTCATCGACCCTTTCATTTCATTTCAAGCGGACATCTAATTACTCTACAATTAAATTATCGCAACGGCGCCGTCACTTACAACAAAACAAAACAATTGGATTAATTAAACGCAATGGCCTCTCACAGAACAAGCACACCGCTAGTCTGCATCAATAACCTAGCCTATATACGGAACATTTTGCGATACATTTACTGTTGCAATCATCTGGATTTAGCCATTGTATGCAAAGGGGTTTCTTTGATTTAATCAGTAAGATTCTTCACTGTGGTTTAATTTTGCATCTCCACCTGCAGTCATACTCTCTCAGTTTTGGGATAGGCCTACATCAGGCCCAAGAATTAGAATCAGCCATCTCTTGGTTCAGCCCTGGCTGGCACACTGTTATTCTGAGCTTGTAGCTCGTCTGCTACTTGCTGTCTGCTTGACTCTCAATATCTTGACCGTGAGATGGTGACTCTATTAAGCATGGCATCGTGTTTGATCTGTTGACTCCAGAATCATACATTTCCGTCATTAACCACCTGCTTTCCAATCTAGGTTGATGTCATTAAGTTGTAGCAAAGTATAATTGCAAAGAGTAACCTTTGAGACCCGCTCAGTAATTTTCCTTCCCAGCTCGTCATTGTGGTCTGATTAAATTGCATGCATCAGCTGTCAATGGTGTCCATATGGCGCTATGCCTTTATAAGGAGGACTTTTACTTCCTGTATTCATATCAGTGAGTCCTGGCTGGAGTCCATTATCTCAACAGAAACAAGTCTGTGGTGGATCCAACCCTTTTAATGCCAGTGCGGTTTGATACAAGAAGGAAGCCCATCTGATTAACACAACCCAGATACAGGGAACTTTCCAGTTTTCCAGACACATAAACCCATACAGTAACATAATAGTACCCTCTCCTTATAGGCCGATAGCCAATCATTATCAGCCGGCTAGGCAAATATCCTCTCAACAACATAGAACCACCCATATTTGGGGTAACCTGCTGACCCAACAAATAGCTAACAGTTGGATTAATGAATCACACTGTTAGTGCATTTTTTTGGAGAGCAGGTGGAGTTTCAAATCAGGAAATAGAGATCATCATTGATATAACCAGTCAGTAGTTATTGGTAGTTAGTTACGTCTCAGTTTGAATTTAGTGTTTTCAAACAAACTGGTTGTATGGTTCGTCATTTATGGAATTGAATAAATATACCTGCATACCTGTGAAAGAGACAAATGTTCTATAACTTCATCATTTTGGTGAAGTTGTTTTAATGGTGAGCCCAGTCAGCTGGCTAGATAGTGTGGCTAGCGAGCCAGATATACTGTACAGACCAGTCAGTAACAATAAAGAAAACCCAAGTTCAGAAAACTCAAACATAACCATCTCCCTAAATCGTTATTGTTGCAACACCCATGAACTGAATATGCATGCGCCTGAACTGGGCAAATAAAATGTATTCCACCAGACATCAAGTCATATATGCTCTGCAACTGAGACTAAACTCAAAGGGACTCAAAACCCCATTGATATACCGGGGACAAAAAACTGTCCTTCAGAGAGAAAGTCTCAGCTTTCAACAGGTCTAAAGAATGCTAATGGTTAGAAAAGCAAACATTTGATAATAGGAACCAGGCGCAATAGCTTAGGAGAAACAACTCCGCTAAATATCCGCTACCACCTGCATGCGTGCGCGTTGCACACCAGAGCGGCTCATGAATACAGCACTTAAGTACAATGGCGTACAGGAGGAGGCTAAAATCAGCCATTAGACGCAAGAGTGGAAGAGCAAGAGCAAAAAAGAAACGTGCAATCAACACACAAGGGGGAATCCAGCTGAAATAAGCAGTGTGCAATTAGTAAGGTTACAGGATAGAGCGCTGTACAATTAAATAGTCCATTTCCCATTTGTAGGATGTAATTGACTTTCGCAAAATGAAATTTTTTTGCTATTCAGCTTATGCTGTGGTAAGGAGGTGGGGGGGGGGGGGCAGAGACCCACTAGAAGCTTTTAGATAACTAAGCGCCAGGTGTTCGTTACTATGCCTGCCACTTACGTCACCCTCGTTTCACCACAAAAAAAATTATATTTCCTTTCTGCTGGGTGTTTGTGTTAGGATCCACTGCTCTCTCCCTAACTCTCTTTCTCACTCTCTCCATTCCTCTCCCTCTCTTTAACGTTTAATTTGTTTATTCATATATACTCTAATGTCGGCTTCTCACCTTTGACCCCCCCCCCTAAAAAAAATCTCTATTTCCTTTTGAATTGAATTACGCTGTCTCCTGCATTCCCTTGCCTATCTATTAATCTGACTTGCCATTTAACTTTTTTTTTTTTTTTTTTTTTACTCTCTCAAAGGTTGACTGCCCCTCCTCCTCCCCGTTCCCATCTGTCAGTCAGCCTTTGTGTGCAAATCCCTCTTTTTCCGCAAACTGCATTATTCAATTTAGACTGTGTTTGATTCGCAGCTGGCAGGAGAAACGCTCTGCCACTGTGTCTTCCGCCTGGTAACCGCTGTTGCTAATCGTCACCCACGCCCCCCGCTTTGCCTCTTAATATCCATTTACCATGCAATCCCATCTCTGCCTCACATTAATTTCCTTTGCTTTTTGAATTAGCAGGTTGTGAGTGGAGGGGGATTTAGGTGTTATAGCCCAGGGGCCTCTCGGTTTCACACCTGGAAATCAATTTGTCGTGACTAGCGTTTCCTGAAACCTGCTATTGTTATTCGCTAATACCCTCGATGCAATGGGTTCTAGGTCGCCCCCCCCCCCCCCACCCCCAGCCAAAAAACCCTGCATTTAATTCAGTTCGTTCTTATAGGCTGATCACTAGATCTGCAATGGAAGTCAGTGTGTTATGGACGTTACCACGGATATGGTGCAGTGCGTGAAAAATAGGGCCCAACTGCTCTTCACGATCAATTACTTTTTACAGTTTCAGTGCATTTCAGTTCATATGTTTATATCCAATAGCTATGGAAGAGATTCAAGAGGACGGGAGTAGCAAAAAAAAAAAAAAGAGGCGTGTTAACTTATAACAAATCCAAAGTTCCTCAGTGGACAAGATGCAAATGTAGTGAGTCACTGTGACAATGAAATGTTACTACACTTCAAATGAAGTTGCGGAATTCATGGTCTTCTATATTTCAATGGGAATTTTGACTGATGTTTAGTTTCCATGCTCGTGTATGTGTGCCTGTGCGTGCGTGTGTGTTGTGTGTGTGTGTGTGTGTGTGTGTGTGTGTGTGTGTGTGTGTGTGTGTGTGTGTGTGTGCGTGCGTGCGTGCATGTGTGTGCACATTGGGATTGTGTTCCGGTCATTAACTTGATGAATGTGTGTGAATATTTAGTGCTTGAGGCACCTGGCCTATTGAGTCCAAGAGAAAATGAGTGACATATGTTTGTTTATTGCTCTGATAACTGTTATCTCAGTGATATAGCCTCAGGTTTGTAAGGAAAACTTATTTTGAATCCAAAAAACAATCTGCTTGAACCGAAGGATGATTTATTTTATCCCACAGTAATTTGGAGGAGTCATAATGCATGGATGTTCATACGCATAATATCACATGAAATACCAGTAAGTTATTGTTTTTTTAATAATCATAGTACCCCGCAGCAATCCAGTAAACCTCAGGCCTTCTTCGGGTTGGTAAAATACCTTCTATATCGAGCAAAAATGTTTCAGGTTGATCACAGATTGTGTTCTGTCACAGAAACTTTCTTCTGCAAGAGAAGTTCAGCAACTTGACAGGCTCCTCATTTTTGATGGTCCTTATCATCATCAACATACCGAAGTGATAGTTTTGATGATTTCAAACAAAGGATCTTCGAAGATATATCATATCATTCTGTATTAATGGGACTCCAGACAGATCCTAACAAAACTTGGGTGTCCCCGCTGATGTTTTTGTTTTATTTATTGCTGTCATGCAGTTTTTTTGAAGCATAGAGGGCTGAATACGATTACCTATATTTTAGATAGTTTGTTTCAAGCTGCTGTTTGGAATACCAAACCATCTTTTTTTTTATCACATTTTTTTTTACCCCTTATCTAACAAAAAGTGACCTTTAAAGACATTTTGTTCTGCACACATAGCCAAGCAGAGACATGTCTGTCCCAAGAGGTGACTTAAATTAAAATATTTAATGGGAGGCAATCTTTGCAAAGTCTCTAAATGTCTCTTTCCTCCCTGACAACAGAATACCATAAAATGTCCTATTGCAAATGTCCTTTCCCCCCCACCATTCACAGCTGAACATGTAATGTGATTGGGCACCCGCAAGGTATTACCTCTGACCAAGTCTGTTTCTATGGAAAGTTACTCAAAATATCGACAGCTAGCTACTGCACTTTGAGTGCTAAAACTGCGGCAAGGTCTAACCAATCAGCTGCCTAATTTGATAGAGGAGAAGGATGTTGTTTTTGCAATGCTGTTGGACACATGCGGCTCATTCAGAAGCATGGAGAGTCACTCCGTGAACCCCTGGTGTGTGCAAATGCCACTACCATGTGGATGATTGACACTAATATAACACATCCCGGTCTCAGGTGACTTTCTCCTATATTGGATCTCGACTCCTCAATCTTGACACAGAATCGGCGGCCGGCGCATACCGCGCGGGCTCCCCTGTTTTCAGAAGGCTGGCAAATTGAGGCCTTGTGGGTCCGCCTCACTCAGTGCCAAGGGCTCCGGCTCTGGTATTAACACCTCTGCTCCAACTGCAAATGGCTGCAACCCGTTGCCCTGGCAACACATTTCTCTCCTGGCTTCTGTCATGCTAATCCCTTGGAAGAAAGCGGGTGAAAAAAGGAAGGAGAAAAAAAGTTTAGGAAACTAATCGAGCCACTTTGCACAGCCCTGTGAAGAAAGGGCAGGATTTGGAAGAGCAGAGAGCACGCTGGCTTATGAGAAACAAAGGACCTGAACCTGTTGCCCTATGGGCAGCCAAATCCAGCAAGGTAATCCTCCACCCCCCGCCCCCCCCCCCCCCCCCCCCCCCGACGAAGCACAGAGACACAGGAAATGTAAAAATGTACTTTTTACTGACAGTCAAAAAAGATTAAAAAAAGGTTGGAAAACCTTGTGAATGGAAAGTGGCAATACCATACTACTCTAGACTTCACTTTACTGTCAAACGCTATGCTAACTGTGTAGGCTACTTGCTTTGTATTCTGTGCGGAAGCAAGTCACCTGCATGTAACCTGCTGCTCAGGCTTTTTGAAAATCCGTCTATAATACAATAAGCTTTGATTTGTGTCTAGATGTTTGGTAACTTTCCCAAGGAAAAAAAACTAAGAGACCTGCAAATTATGTCCTCGCCCTTTTGAATTCATGTTGATTATCCCATATAATGCCAATTTTATCCAAGATCTTATCCTTAATAAAAGCTTTCAATAATTCTTTGTGAGATGCATGCTAAATTGATAGGCTGCTAATGCCCTGGTTTAGCATGATTCCTTTTTCTCGCGTACTGGTTCTAAATCGGTTTATATTTATTTGGCTTTGTTTCAATATTTGAAACAACATTTGTTTTGAAATACTGGATAAACATTCAGTAAGTTATTTAAGATCCCCTAAAGTCCATCCTGACCTGTATTTATTTTGCTTCTGTTTTTCTAGTTTGTACAATAATTCTGTGACCATTAGAGTCTACTCTTTAGTCTTTATTCTGTGACATGTAATATTTCTTAAACATCAGTTACTAATTTGTTATTAGTAAAAATTTTATGAATGCATGTGGTACAATAACAATGATTGTTTATTTTTTAGACTTTGAGTACATTCATAGTATTCTGGTTTATTCATCGATGAGCCAATGTTTTGATATATAAAACATATTACATGTAATATATCTAACCTTACTTATTTATTCATTAATAATGCTTAATTCATGCAAGAACTTGCTCATGGACTATTATCTTGTTCAACTTCTTCATTTCCTGATATTTTTCCAGAGGTTATTAGGAGATAGATGAACCAAACCAATGTCTATATCTCCCCTTCAGTACAGGATTTAATTGTGATCATAGAGAGATTAGTATTAAAATGATCTACTCCTGCTGACCCTATAACAGATTTCATCCCATGGTGGCTGCTGAGATTAAATTAGGAAGGCAGAGTGAACGTATTTCTGTTTGATAACGATCCATGAACATGTTTTAGATGTTCCGATATTTTTGAATTAATTTCACATATTTAATAGACATGCCAGTTTAAAAAAAACAAAAAAAAAACAGACATTAGCAACCACTTTATACTTAGCTTTGACCAGTGTGGCAGCTCTGCCTTTTCACACATCACATGCAATCACTATTTCTTAAATTATTTAGTAATAATGAAAAAGCAGCTCATCGCTGATCTATTAATTATAACCAAATATATTTCATTTGCCACTGAGTTTATTGATATTTTTATATGAAGCACACTCATGGCATGCTTCCAAATGATGCAGAATCAGCTTCTGGGTGAGTGTAGCCTCATCAGGAAAAAGAGAACCAAAAAAAGGGGGTCAGGCCAATTAGCAGTTTCAGGGTGCCTTCTCTGTCTCCCTAATTGTAGATAATACAGGTTAATAAAGGCAGCTTCACTAGGATTTAAAGGATTGCTTTGTGCAATTTCCTGTACATTTTGGTGTTTGTGTTGATAAAATTGTGACTCCTTTCCCTCTTATGTTTGTTGATCCTTTAAGAACAGTTACGGTATACGCAGCCGTGTTGTACTAAGAACTTGCTAGAACAGTTATACGCAGCCGTGTTGTACTCAGGACTTGCTAGAACAGTTATACGCAGCCGTGTTGTACTAAGAACTTGCTAGAACAGTTATACGCAGCCGTGTTGTACTCAGGACTTGCTAGAACAGTTATACGCAGCCGTGTTGTACTAAGAACTTGCTAGAACAGTTATACGCAGCCGTGTTGTACTCAGGACTTGCTAGAACAGTTATACGCAGCCGTGTTGTACTAAGAACTTGCTAGAACAGTTATACGCAGCCGTGTTGTACTCAGGACTTGCTAGAACAGTTATACGCAGCCGTGTTGTACTAAGAACTTGCTAGAACAGTTATACGCAGCCGTGTTGTACTAAGAACTTGCTAGAACAGTTATACGCAGCCGTGTTGTACTAAGAACTTGCTAGAACAGTTATAAGCAGCCGTGTTGTACTCAGGACTTGCTAGAACAGTTATACGCAGCCGTGTTGTACTAAGAACTTGCTAGAACAGTTATAAGCAGCCGTGTTGTACTAAGAACTTGCTAGAACAGTTATACGCAGCCGTGTTGTACTAAGAACTTGCTAGAACAGTTATACGCAGCCGTGTTGTACTAAGAACTTGCTAGAACAGTTATATGCAGCCGTGTTGTACTCAGGACTTGCTAGAACAGTTATACGCAGCCGTGTTGTACTAAGAACTTGCTAGAACAGTTATACGCAGCCGTGTTGTACTCAGGACTTGCTAGAACAGTTATACGCAGCCGTGTTGTACTAAGAACTTGCTAGAACAGTTATAAGCAGCCGTGTTGTACTCAGGACTTGCTAGAACAGTTATACGCAGCCGTGTTGTACTAAGAACTTGCTAGAACAGTTATAAGCAGCCGTGTTGTACTAAGAACTTGCTAGAACAGTTATAAGCAGCCGTGTTGTACTAAGAACTTGCTAGAACAGTTATACGCAGCCGTGTTGTACTAAGAACTTGCTAGAACAGTTATACGCAGCCGTGTTGTACTAAGAACTTGCTAGAACAGTTATACGCAGCCGTGTTGTACTAAGAACTTGCTAGAACAGTTATAAGCAGCCGTGTTGTACTAAGAACTTGCTAGAACAGTTATACGCAGCCGTGTTGTACTAAGAACTTGCTAGAACAGTTATACGCAGCCGTGTTGTACTCAGGACTTGCTAGAACAGTTATACGCAGCCGTGTTGTACTCAGGACTTGCTAGAACAGTTATACGCAGCCGTGTTGTACTAAGAACTTGCTAGAACAGTTATACGCAGCTGTGTTGTACTCAGAACTTGCTAGAACAGTTATACGCAGCCGTGTTGTACTCAGGACTTGCTAGAACAGTTATAAGCAGCCGTGTTGTACTCAGGACTTGCTAGAACAGTTATAAGCAGCCGTGTTGTACTCAGGACTTGCTAGAACAGTTATACGCAGCCGTGTTGTACTAAGAACTTGCTAGAACAGTTATAAGCAGCCGTGTTGTACTAAGAACTTGCTAGAACAGTTATACGCAGCCGTGTTGTACTAAGAACTTGCTAGAACAGTTATACGCAGCCGTGTTGTACTAAGAACTTGCTAGAACAGTTATACGCAGCCGTGTTGTACTAAGAACTTGCTAGAACAGTTATAAGCAGCCGTGTTGTACTAAGAACTTGCTAGAACAGTTATACGCAGCCGTGTTGTACTAAGAACTTGCTAGAACAGTTATACGCAGCCGTGTTGTACTAAGAACTTGCTAGAACAGTTATACGCAGCCGTGTTGTACTCAGGACTTGCTAGAACAGTTATAAGCAGCCGTGTTGTACTCAGGACTTGCTAGAACAGTTATACGCAGCCGTGTTGTACTAAGAACTTGCTAGAACAGTTATAAGCAGCCGTGTTGTACTAAGAACTTGCTAGAACAGTTATACGCAGCCGTGTTGTACTAAGAACTTGCTAGAACAGTTATACGCAGCCGTGTTGTACTAAGAACTTGCTAGAACAGTTATACGCAGCCGTGTTGTACTAAGAACTTGCTAGAACAGTTATAAGCAGCCGTGTTGTACTAAGAACTTGCTAGAACAGTTATACGCAGCCGTGTTGTACTCAGGACTTGCTAGAACAGTTATACGCAGCCGTGTTGTACTAAGAACTTGCTAGAACAGTTATAAGCAGCCGTGTTGTACTAAGAACTTGCTAGAACAGTTATACGCAGCCGTGTTGTACTAAGAACTTGCTAGAACAGTTATACGCAGCCGTGTTGTACTAAGAACTTGCTAGAACAGTTATACGCAGCCGTGTTGTACTAAGAACTTGCTAGAACAGTTATAAGCAGCCGTGTTGTACTCAGGACTTGCTAGAACAGTTATACGCAGCCGTGTTGTACTAAGAACTTGCTAGAACAGTTATAAGCAGCCGTGTTGTACTAAGAACTTGCTAGAACAGTTATACGCAGCCGTGTTGTACTAAGAACTTGCTAGAACAGTTATACGCAGCCGTGTTGTACTAAGAACTTGCTAGAACAGTTATAAGCAGCCGTGTTGTACTCAGGACTTGCTAGAACAGTTATACGCAGCCGTGTTGTACTAAGAACTTGCTAGAACAGTTATACGCAGCCGTGTTGTACTCAGGACTTGCTAGAACAGTTATACGCAGCCGTGTTGTACTAAGAACTTGCTAGAACAGTTATACGCAGCCGTGTTGTACTAAGAACTTGCTAGAACAGTTATACGCAGCCGTGTTGTACTAAGAACTTGCTAGAACAGTTATAAGCAGCCGTGTTGTACTCAGGACTTGCTAGAACAGTTATACGCAGCCGTGTTGTACTAAGAACTTGCTAGAACAGTTATACGCAGCCGTGTTGTACTAAGAACTTGCTAGAACAGTTATAAGCAGCCGTGTTGTACTAAGAACTTGCTAGAACAGTTATACGCAGCCGTGTTGTACTAAGAACTTGCTAGAACAGTTATACGCAGCCGTGTTGTACTCAGGACTTGCGTCGTAGTTCCGTTCTTCCACAAAAGCTCCCAAATCATGGAATGGCAAGAAATGCTGTTCTTCTCCTGTTGGGATGGAGACTGCAGGGTGTTCTGGGAAACCAGTTTTAGATGAAGCTGCAAAAGCTGGTCATACAGAGGACCGGACAGGAGAGGTTTATTCTTCAAGCTCTTGAATTTTTTGAAGAAAAAGGGGCTGAAAGTGCTCATAATCCCAGAATTATAATAATAATCTTATATAATTAGTGCCAACGTAGACATTACAGTCTCTGCATTTGTGCTCCTGGATAGCAGAGATAACAGCTGATCCGCAGAGTTTATCTGCAGCTTTGAGCACACTGGCGCCTCGTCAGATTTAGCGTTGTGGGCAAGCAGCGAGGAACTCAGAGCTGCACTTTGGTAAGAGTTACAGTTTGAAAAGCAGAATCTATTAGATTCTTGTGATCATGTGTTAAGGTTGAATGCCCATCCTTCACGTTCGGTGTGAGGAACAGGTAAGAAAGAGATAGTCAGTCAGTCTTAAAAGGGGAGCCTCAATTCCTCAAAATGAACTTTTCACCTTCACAGTAAAATGTTCAGTATAATTTATTAAACATAGTTTATATGAAATGTGTTGTATAAGAATAAAATATGACCTGGTTAATAGACATGATTACCTTTTCCATTTATGTGAGAGCGCAGCTTTGAAGTGAAGATCTAAATTAAGGAGATGAGGAGGCATTTCTCTCATAATAATGGACTTTGTGCGTCTGTAGCGTACTCAGGGAAAAACACACACAGTACATGCAGACGGGCTCTCCTTAAGGGGAGCTGAAAATTCTTCTCTCGATAGAGCGCGGAAGCGAAGCAGATGGGACACAAATTGATTTCATGCACTTTTAAGTTCAAGGCAATTTCCCCTCTCTCCTGTGAAGTTCTCAGATTGCCTGCTGGACTCCGAGCTCCGTGGGCTTCAAAGGTCTTTGAATCAGTCCCTCGGCAGACAAGGCTCCACACCCTTTTTCACCAGCCCACGTCTCTCCGCCGCACGACGGACATCCAGGTGGGCTCTGGGAGCGAGGGACCACTCTTCAACAGAGAATCAGAGCCAAAGGAACAAAATCAGTCAGGAGAGCTTTGAGGGGGGGGAGTATGGGCGAAAGGGTATCAAAGCCATTTTGTTTCATCTCTTCATTTGAACCATCTAGTGTCTTTTCTCTCTTTTTTCCAGTGGGGAAGATGAAACAGCATGGAACCCAGTCAGAAAGTCAGAGCACGAATCGCAGTCTGGCTACGTCTGGAAGGATGGCAGAGAGGCCCATTTACACTTGCGCCGAAATCCGCCGTCGGCGCTCCTCATTGGCCGAACGCGACCTCGGCCCTTTATTCCTGAGCTCTCAGGCCTGTTTCAGTAATCTTCGGCACCACGGGGGGTGGATTGCCGTAGATAATACGACAGGTTCGTACGCGTGCCCCGGACTACAAATAACCCAGAATAAAAAGGCCGTGGCCAAGGTAACATCACAAACAATCTCTATCTGTCAGGATTGCAGACACAGAGGAGACAATGCAGAGCAAGCCACTGACATCACTGCAGAGAAAAGAGAAAAGAGGAGGAAAAATAGCACACAGGCTATTTACAGATATATTATATCAATAGGATCTTACTCATTTTCCTCCAGAAAAATGAAAAATGTAGAGATAATCAGTATAGTAACCATCATTACCATAGAAAGGACAGCCGTGCAGAGTCAGAATTGTGGCACGCAATGCAGCATCCCACGGTATATCTTGTAACTGAAAAGGGGCTTTGAATCTTTTGCATTTTTGTAATCAAATTGACTAGTGTTGTGGCTCATTTGCAGGCTGAAAAGCAGTAAAATATTAGCAAAATATTGTTAGATTCCCCATTATTAGTGGTCAAATGAAGGTGTAAAGTAGGTAGATGGTGATTAATTCATTTATTTTCATCTTTTTCCCCATGATCCATTCCAATGTCAAATGTCAAAGGCACTGCATTACACCCCATATGATTGCGGTTAACATTTAATAACAGATATTATGACAGAACTGTTTGGGAAGTTTTACACACTATTCTTCATGCATAATACAGTATCTATCCTTTTCCAGTTAGAACTAGCATAAAATGCAAAACATTAAAAATTAAGAGGAAAAATGACTTCTACATGGAGATTTGTCTTTGTCTTGACCACTGCTATTGTAATTGCATTTAGTTACAGTAAAGCTTGACTGTTTTTCAATAATACATTAGCGTGCGTGTGCGTGTGTATTTTAACGCATTATGTTTTAGTTTGCATAATTCAAAGTTGTCAGGAATTCTGCAATCTCATCAGATACGAGTTGACTGCATTCTGATCTGAGTTGACTGCAGTCTTCATAGGCATCATTCTTAAAAATGATATGCAGAGCTGGCTGTTGTCGGACTCGCCCACTCGCTTGTGAAAGTACTGGCTGTTATGTTCAGCTTCTGGTCTGCTACTCTTCTCCTGTGTATTCCGCCACTTTGCAGTAGTTCAACTCCAATGGTTGCTAAATGTTAAATAGTCAGGAAACAACCGCAAGGGCTGCTGTTAAGGCATTGTTGTAGTGCGTGGACAGACCCCACAGTGTGGTTTCGAATCCGGATCGTGCCCGTGCCGACTGCGGCCGGCAGCTCCACAGGGCGAGGCACAGTTGGCTCTGGTGTCGCCCGGGGATGGGAGAGTTTCAGTCGGCTTGGATTACAGCGTTTCATCGCTTACTAGCAGCAACCCCCGCCTGGCCAATCAGGCGCCTGCAAGTCCACCTGTTGAGCTGCACATGAAGCGCTTTCCAACGACTCATGTCTGTGTGAGCTGGACTTGCAAACTGGTGGCCGACATCATGTTCTTTAGAGAGAGTGCATGCTTGCCCGTGATCTTCAAAATTGATAGTGGAGGTTGCAACATGTTGCGGGAAGAAAAATGGGGAAAATCTTAAAAGTGTTTTTTTTTTTTTTTTTTTTAAGTCAGGAAACCAATGCTGTTACAGTGTTGATTGCAAGCATCACATGACCTCAGAGTAGAGGTGGGCAATGAGGGCCTTAACTGTTTCTGGTTTTTATTTAGCTCTAATATTTACGCCATCTGACATTTTAGCTACATTTCTTGACAAGCTAATGAATGGCAGTTGAAGACTGTTCTTGTGTCCCTATATGAAAAGTTTTACTGTGATCTAATCTATGAGTGAACCAGTGTTGGTATATACAACCAATTCGCCAGGGTAATTGGTGGAAACAAAAACTTGCATACAGACCGGCCCTCCAGGACCAGAATTCCTCATACCTGGCATAGAGCAAGTCCTTGACAGCATAAGTTGTTCATGTGACTGTCCACCCATCAAACTTTTTCTTTGCCATGCTGTGTAAGTCAGAAAATGGTCAGCACAAATCTGCTTCATGCACCTTTGTACCGGAAAAAAAAAACATCACAAAAACCCAAACTCCCCAAAATACAAAAGGTATGTGGAATATGATTATAAGAAAACCGGGGAAGTATATTCCCCCCCTAATTCCGAAGACCGTTGGTTTGACCCACAATTTTGATGAATGCTAGCTGGATCCTGCTGTGAATCCAATCCAACTGGCGAACTGTCCTTTTGCCTCACCGCAAGCTGAAGCCACATCTACTGAACTCAACCCTTCAGAGTCATAAAAGCAAAAAAAACTACAGATCTGTAGGAGCATTGGATCCATTTACCACCAGGGTTAACTTGAAAACAACAACATGAACCAGCGAGGTCGTGTTTTACCTGAATTGTAAACCATCTCGGAAGAACTTAGTAGCCAATTAATTGTGTGCTGGATAAAGCAGGCTGACATTTACCTGCTAAATCATTTCAGCCTACTGTAAGTGATTTTTCTTTTTGCCGTACATGTGTCATCTGTGCATCTTCCAGGTGCCACTGAAAGACGCTGAAAAGGTGACCATCAACGATTCTGTTTGCTACTCCATTAACAGAAACATGGGGCCACATTTGGCAAAAACTGCTGACGAAGAAGGTGATGATTAATTACCATGGCAACCTCCCTTGGTTAATAACGGTAGATGGATGGGGATGTGTGGAAGACCATGGGAGAAGGAGGAAAGGGTGTTTTAAAATGGATTGTGGGTAAATTACTGGGCTTTGTCTTCTATGGGGAAAAAAGCAGTTCTACATACTAAGCAAAGGGTTAACTGTGTCCCTGAAGTAATTACAACCAATTGTGGAGGTAGTTAGTAATTAGTGGATTAACGGTAATGAGTCTCACGTTGCCACGGAAACAGCACTTTAGATGACAATCGTTCAAAGCAGAGAGCACTCACGCGGGTAAAAATATAGTTTTGACTGTAGTATCTAGAAAAACAGGAAATTGGTTTCCAATCCATTAAGTTATTTGTGCAAGGTGAAACAATTTAAATTCCTGTCCTTCTTTTCATTGGTGATGTTTTTAAAAAAAAAATTTTTTTAAGAACTATAGGTTAAATTGCAAAAACAAATAATCCAATTAACTTCAAAATAATTGTTACCGGCGAAAGAAATCCAAGAGTAAATTGACAGCCCTCACTGGTTGCTATTGGCTTTCAGTGTCACATAAAAGTGGTCATGAGTTCAGGTCCTGAACCTGTCTGTTTTTTGTTTTTTTTTTCCAGTCCAATGGTGAGAGATCAGAATATGCACACTGGTGTAAAGGGGAGTTGTATACCTTAGCAGTGGCACACCACAATGAGGACCTGAGCAGAAATGTTATTAGCGCACACTTTACTGGGGATTAGAGATTGTATGGGGGGGTACAGGGCATTATAGCAGTATGTATTAGCAGTATGTATACGACCCCCCCCCCCCCCCCAACCCCACCACCCCAACACCCAGAGAGATGGGAAAATTGCCAATGAACATATTGCAAAGATAATACATAACATAGAGTATGAAGGAAGACCAGAAAAACACAGGCAGAATGATAAAGTATCATTGTTCTCTCTTTGGATATAACATCTCTCTTGTATCACACCTTGCCATATGCCTTCTTTAAACAATTTGACCCAAGAACCTGTTTCAAGTTATGGATTATATTTGTAAATATGTGTTTGAAGGCAGAGCCAAGATTTGGCTTTTTTATTTCCTGGAGTGGTTCAGAGAGTCGTGTAGTTTCATCTCACTGTAGGCAGTAATGTAGGGAGAGCCAGGGAGAGCATCCAAGCAGAAAATGAATGCTTTTTGTTCAAAATTAAGATTAAGATTAAGAGATTAGGGCTTGGTTAGAATGTCTTGGATCAGTAAATTTGGACACCCTCAACCACAGTCTTCCTCCCCACTTCAGGTAATGCTGGTAATTAAAGTTTTTTATTCCTACCTTATCCGTTCCTAGTTACGTGGGTACTAACTACTCATTTATTTCCACACAACAAAACAAAGATGACCTCCGCTGAACTAGCACTTATATTACTGTTACAGAAACAATCATAGGTTTTCAATACATACCAAATTTAACATGTCGTTTAGCATGCATCACATGATTGACACTATGAAGAACTAGAGGGGTATGAAATGTGTCAAAATAGTCTGCATATGAGATAATGTCACGTACATTAGCGTTTACAGTAGTGACACTAACACTGTGATAGTTTCAATCATACTCTGTCCCAGTACAGTTCTGTACAACTACTTCAGGTAAAATTACTTGATTATGTCCAATTCCTGTTCATTATCTACTGTGACATGGCTGTGTTTGCTCATTGTTAACTCTTGGTCAATATAAAGTACTGAATAGAGCACAATCCTCTCTGATGTGTGGATGAAGAGATAGACCTGATGTTCATAAGGAAAGACAGGAAAGATTAATTACACAGCCGGCCGCGGGAACACGAGCATGTTACAAAATGTTGAACAGACTCTAGGTGTAATTGTCTTTTATGCAACAAGGTGCATTCCTTCACCCAGGAGAGTGAGGCCCTGGTCCCTCTCTGATTGGTTCTAAGACACTACCATTACAAGACATCACCACCAGACTTTAGGGTGTCATCACTGCAGACTCTTATACACAAACAACGTGTGTGTTCTCAGACCAAAAGTCTAAGTACTAAAAATGACCTTTTTCTATCGCATGATACCAATCGCAATTGGAATGGATTGTATTTTAGCTTATGATATTGGATCCAATATTAGTCTTTCTGGGTTGCATTCGTAATTAGGTGTGGGCTTTTACCTTTTTTTAGATTTTTTTTCCCTCTTTGAACATTCCATGTTGAATTGATTCAATTTGGCCTAAATGCCTTCCTCTTCAGCATCTGAAAACACCATCTTAGTTGCAATGCGTGAAGCGGGTAACCAAGGATACCATCAGTGTCCCACTGAAGGACATTAATGCTATGTGCTACTTTCCCTTTGTATAAGCAAACAGGATTCACATTCATTTCAAGCAAAGTGGCAAAAAGCTTAATTCGACATAGCAGGTAGCCAATTTTAGAAAAGCGTATATTGCTTACGTATCTACATATCATGAATTTATATAGCTACACTGGATATCTACTGAAGCAGTTTAGTTTAAGTACCTGCACAACTGTTAAGGCAGTGTACAGGACTGGACCCAAACGGAAGACTCTGAGACAGAACTCGATGCAAAAACTCCACTCAGGAAAATATTTATTAGAGGCAAGCAAGCAATAGGCAGGCAATGGGCAAATAGAGGGAGGAAGGCTGGATATGGGTTTGGCGAACTAAAGCGGGGCTGGTGAGGAGTCAGGGCTGGTTGGGGCAGGCAGGAGGCAGGCTGGGTGGGTGGGCTGAAGAAAGGACAAACAGGTTACAATTCAAGCGGGATCAAAAATCAGAATGGCCGGGAGTGATCTCAAACAGGCAGAGAAAAAAAAATGGCAATGAAAATGCGTGAGAGGAAAACCTAAATAGTGCAGGGAACAGGTGAAGGAACTAATTGAATAACTGAAAGGAGTGAGGAATATGAGTGGAGCGGGAGAAATGATAGGCCGGCAAATCAAGGGGAGAAACAGGGAACTAAAGGGGACCACGCCCAGCCTGCACACGAATACACGGAACAGAGACGAACAGGGTGAACTGAAAAACATGACATGGAACACAAGGAATGGGAATACAAAGGAAACGAAAGGGAGGTGGACTGGAGGGAAACGGCGGATTTAACAACAACAATTCAATTCCCCACCTGGGAATGGTGTCCACAACTTTTGAGAAATGCTGCTACATGGCACTCCAGAAATCAAGTACATTCAAATATTAATATTAAAGTGCAACATTATTTATTTATCGCAGGAACAGAATCCCTTACCAAGGGTGACATATGTTTATATATTTATTTACTCCACTGGATATTTAATAATGAAACGCAGTGCTAAAGACCCTGTACAATCATATTAGAACCCTCTCACATGTGGAACGCACAGTCCGGAAATGTAAAGGTTTTTGTCTCTCTTTTTTCCTCTCTCTCTTTCTCCCACTTTTTCTTTATTAAACCGTCTGTGCCATGCGAATGGGACCTGAGGAGTCTAGAAATGATTTATGACAGCTTGCAGAGACAGTGCAGATTTATAAAGAGGAGCACAGGGGGGAAAAAACAGATTAGGCTGAAATCTTGAGAGATAAAGATGAGATGTGGTTGAGGGCAGTGAGACAGGCCCTGTCTGCAGTGGGCTTGGTGAGCCTGCTCCGTGCTCCGGGCTCTGACAGACAGCGTCAAACGAGCTCGAGAGCAGACGGCGCGCGCATTCTTGGGTTGGGGGGCGTCTTTCCCCAGCCCTCTCTCCTCAAGTTCAATTTGTACTGTTTGATGTAGCAATAATGGAGCGGGCAGAAAATTGAGCAATTTTTGGAGCAACACAAGGGAAGGAAATTCACAAACAGCACTGACATGATACTTTCCTGAAGCATTAACTATTTTTTAAGATGACTGAAATACGGAACATTAAAATCTCTCATGTCTTTCTTTTACACATATTACTACGTTCGCTAGCACATGCAAACACTACGTGAAACAAAACACATAACACATTTGCTTACCTTGAACAAAAGTGTGCATTCGGAGCAACGGGCAACGTAAGTTCACATTAAACATTGATGTACGAGTAGCTACATCCCATCTGTTACACAGTTTGTTTGCAACAATATAACCAGACACGGAGGCTACGTGTTGACGGAAATTTGCCGTTTGAGTGTTGCTAGCAATAAAAGCAGAGGAAGGCCGTTGAAAACAAGATACACACACCTTGCAAGTTCCAATGATTCGTTCTGCTTCGTGCACACATTTGCTTTAATTGTCTCTTCGTCTCACAGGTAGGACCTGTCCACCATAAAAGGCGAGACGGCGTGAATGAGAACGCGATACGGATGAGAGACGGACGCCAGTCTGCCCACGGACCCCAGCTGTTGCCGTCGCAGCCGCCACAGTCACACTCTTAAAATATCACACAAAGGAGCGACGAGGCCATAGATAGGCACCATTTACCTAGAGATCCGCTTCCCCCAGACTTATAAAAGAACAGGCGGAATTATCATCTGCAGATTTAATAGAGAGATCCATAATTTATGAGGTGACGGGCAGTGCAAACAGGCTATGCTTACGGAGGGACGCTGCCTGCGGAGTCTGTCCCCAGCCCTGGATGTCTGAGTAATTAAATGGGATTAGGTATGCATGGAGCCCATTTTCAGAGAGATTGGCTGGCAATGCTATTATTATTGAAATGGATCAGGGGGGCTTAAGTCACTGGGTGGAGAGGTAACAGAAAAGATGGGTTTGAGGAGATTTTAAAGAAAAAGAAGAAAAAAATCCCTGATTCTGCCAAACTAAGAGGGAGGCTTGACAATTGCTCGGCTGGGGGAGAGGTGGCGGTCACATGGTGCAGTTGATCCTCTCATGTGAAGGACCAGAAAGAACCACATCAAAGCATCCAGGTCGAGCGCATTCACACCGCTCTCTCTCTTTCTCTCTCTCTCTCTCTCTCTCTCTCTCTCTCTCTCTCTCGCTCTCTCTCAATTCAGCACACTTTATTGACACAAAATACATATGAATAAATGTAAGGTAGTATTGCAGAAGGACAATTAATATACAGCACCTGTATATTCTGTATTCTCTCCACTCAATGGGTCTCTCTCTCTCTCTCTCTCTCTCTCTCTCTCTCTCTCTCTCTCTCTCTCTCTCTCCTCTCTCTCTCTCTCTCTCTCTCTCTCTCTCTCTCTCTCTGAGTCTGTCTTTATCTCTGCCTCTCTATCATGCACACAAACCAAAAAGGCCGTTCCTAATTTGTATGAAAATGCGCATGTATTGTGTCTGATTTGCAAGAGAGGGCCTTGGGCTGGCCTCATTTGCATGAGCTCACTCCAGAGTTATCTCCTATCAGGTGACCACAGACACTGCACGCACAAAACACTGAACAGCCTTTCCCAACACCCAACATCTCTTACTAACGCCGGCACTGCTTAGGAAAACGCATTCCCAAATAAACCTATATGCCATGTGTCCCATTCTAATCCGCACAGATGCGTGCGCATTCGGAAAACTGCGCCCCTGCCCCTCTTTATAAGTGAGTATCAAATCCGGAGGATGACTGCGCCCTGAAAAGATTCTTTCCCTCCTCTCGTCTAAACAGCTGAATCTAGTCCTTGTTTGTGCTTTTACAGTTAGAACCTTCGGCGACAACAACCCTGGGAGAAATGTAAAGCCGTTCCCCAGGGAGAAAACCTGCCTCGGGCCTCAGAAATCCTATTTACAACAAGCTGTGCTTGTTACTTACATCAAAATAGAGCAGCGAGCTTTTCTTCTCCTGTGTTTTTGTGCTTTTGGCAGGAGGTTGTTATGGTACAGCACTGACTCCATTGTGCTCTGAGGCAGGGGGGAAAGTCTTGTCTCCATGCCGGAAGGAGGGAGGGAGGGAGAGAGAGGGGATGGAGGGATGTACCGGCTTCTTATCCAAAAAGACCTGGACTGGGCTCTGGTGGACCCCCCTGAAAGAGCTCCACAGAAACCTTTCAGTGCCTCAGAATTCTCCCCCAACCTCTGATCCCCGGCCCTGGCCTATCAGGTTCAATTAGGAGATCCACCATCTCTGGCGGGCATGTTTGTCATAATCTATTGGATGCCGCGCGTTCAAGATATTGAAGGAAAGGACAGGAAATCAATAGCAAGAATTGGGCTGCCAGACCCAGGGGGGAGGTCTCCTTACCCCAGTTTCTCAATCCCGACTCAGATCTCCACCATCAGCCCTTTTTTTTTTTCTCTCTCTCTCTCTTCCTCCCACTGTGAAATTCAATTTCACCGGCAGTTTTATAGTCAAATTTTTTTTCTCCTTGGATCTTTAACTCCCCCGTTTCCTCCTCAATTCCATTGGCTGCTCTCTCTCTCTGTAGGGAAAGTGTTACCAGTCTCCCCCAAAACAGCGGTGTGAATTACACCCATTCACTCCTCAGTGTCACCTTCTGCAGCTATAAAATAAAGCTACACAGGCAATCCCCAAAATCTCATCTCTGGCCCACCAAATGGTTTTGCTGACCAAAACAGGGCAGGCTTTAGTAAAATAAAATGCACAGCTTCATAGGCTTGCCGGCTGACATTACTGAGGAAATATTTGGTGACAGGAAATAAAAATCTCCTACAGAGTGGAAAACCTGGGAGTGAAATTGCAGGTTATAATGACCAGGACCAAACTCATGTTAAACTCACTCCCTTATGGCTACTTACAGCCCATTCTTGTGTCCTTGCTGAGTCACAAAGCGAGGATTTGGAAATTAATATACAAAATATGATGAGTAATAAGCACAGAAACAGTTCATGTTATACTCCAGAAATCTGTCCTCTCCAGAGCACTCTAACTGTAAATACTATATATAGATTACACACACGCACATGCACACACACATACGCACACACACGCACACATTATACATATATACCGACCTACCATTGTAAAGCTGGCTGGTCATCAGAAACCTCTCTAAATGCCTAATGAAATCCTTCATCGCACACAACACCTGTCTGAGCCAATCAAAAACTAGCACTAAAACTGAAATATCATCAAAAAAAAAAAAACAGAAAGTGAACTATCCCTTTACCCGATGCAAATTACGGCAATAATTTGATGGCACTGGGAATGGTATGACACATTTCCATAAGTAAGCCACCTTCTTGTTGTTTTGTTGCTTCTGCACCTCAGGGCCGCTAGCTTCCGCATGTTCCTGTGCGGCGCTTCAGGGCTGCTAGCTTCCGCTTGTTCCTGTGCGGCGCTTCAGGGCCGCTAGTTTTGTTTTTGCGTTTTGTTTTTTTCTTTCTTTCCGTATTTGTGTTTGTGTTTTGCAGTTCAGAGCCACCGTAGTTCCCGTTGACAGGGGGGCCTTCCCAGAGTGCAGAGAGAGACTGGAGGGAATCAAGGTCAGCGACTCCTTGACTACCGCTCCATCTGTGAGGTATTATCATTTCATTACCAGGCTGCATCAACAGCCACCACCGTTTTCTTTTAGACACAATCTCCATAGTAACTATTGATTTGTGTTTGTTCAGGCCAGTTGTTCTGAATGGTTGTGGACTCAAATAAAGCATTTAAATGTGTGTGTGTGCGTGCGGATATGTACCTGTATGTGCACGTGTGTGTGTGTGTGTGTGTGTGTGTGTGTGGCCCGCACATGGATGTGTACCTGTGTGTGCGTACCATCTGAGACATTTGACTAGGAATCCAAGGCGTCTCCTCCCTGTATGAGAAAAAGCTCAAGACAAGAAACAATTATCAACCTGCTTTTTTACTCACTTTAGTCTAACTGCAGAGATCCACACTGTCCCAGGGGCTTTTTTTATAGAAGAAAGTGGATGAGTGGGTGTCAAGTGGATATGGTTTTGATTACTCACATTGTCAGCCTTTGCAAAGTCTACCCAAAAGAGCTTTGCACTTTTCTTTTTTTCCCTCCTCTATCCCTTCAAGGATGCAGAACAAATGGGTAAGGAATATTTCCCATAGGAAACACTCCACCTCAAAAAATCTATAAAGTCCTCCATCAAAATCAGCCCCCTCTCTTCGTCACAACATTAATCCAGTGTCACATGGCCCTGCTCTTCAGAGAACCTTGACAATGTGCTGCACGCCACTGTTTATCCTCCATGGTTCCCATGTAGGCTACGCAGTTAAACGAATTGAATCGTGATATTTTATCAAACGGAGCGGCCGCTATACGCTTCAGAGGACAGGCCCACCTAAAACCCCTTCTCTCCGAGGAAGCAGAAAGCCCCCCGAAAATTGTTACGAACACTGTTAATGCGTTAACGTTTTTCTTCACACAAAAAACAAATCTCATCTTTTCAACCCTCAAGTGTCAGATAAATGTCAAATGTAGCTCGTAGGGTGTACTCGCTGGTTGCCCGATCAGTCAAACCCCCCGCAGATGGGGAATTAGACTGCACATTCCCCCATGTTCTGTGCTGTGCTGTGCTGTGCTGTGCTGTTCTGTTCTGTGCTGTGCTGTGTTGTGTTGTGCTGTGCTGTGCTGTGCTGTGCTGTGCTGTGTTGTGCTGTGCTGTGCTGTTCTGTGCTGTGCTGTGTTGTTTTGAGTTTCCTCCCAGTTCAGGCGAGCAAAAATCTGACCTTCGGACGTGCTGGTTTAATTGCCAACCTCTTCCTGCCTTTTGGTCTGAACAAGTGATGTTTCAACAAAGGCACAGGCAGACTGTGATAAGGTTACACCAACAGAGGACAAAATACCAACAATTTTTTGTTTGTTTTTATTTAGATGAAATTGGGATTTGCACCCAAAATTTTAAGAGAGCAGGGGCTTCACTCATAAAAGAAATACTTGTACGTCATCTTTAACCTTCAGGTAAGCACATTTCTTTAAATGGACGTAAGCATTATTTATCAAATTGGCTGTGCTTGTTTAAAATAGCGTACATCTGTTGTACGTACTTGCGTCTATAAATCTCAAATGAACTTCAAATTGAACACACATGAATGAGCCCTGTAATTGCACCCTGGGGCTAACTGGTCACATACATTTAATAGAAAGTTTAATTTTCAACACCAGTAAGCGTTCATGTGCGGCTCTCGAGCCTTCCAATACTTCGGCATAACCAGCAGGTAATGTGCGCACGTCAAGTGAACACCTGACGTGGAGCTACGACCGTTTCCACGGTCAAATGGAGTCACGTTGAAGTTTTATGAATAACTTTGTCGTGATTTTCTACGCACGCCACACGTAAGATCAAATTTGATCTAAAGTACGTTTTACTTTAGGCCCCAGGACTGGTTCGAACTGCAAAAGGACAGGACAAGCGCACTCTGAGCACACGCACCATGTCGGGAACTCCTTCCCCATTACATACATATTTATCATTCGCTCTGCACATTCCCTCCAATGAAGTGCACCTCTCTGATTATTCACGGCACGGCGGAGGTGCTGGCCTTTCATTTAGCGGTTCTGGCGCTGTAGCGGGCGCTGCCCGGAAGTGGATCCCGCTTATTCTCTGTATGGTAAATAAATTAAGGGAATAGCGGAGTGAGCGAAGCCCACTCACTTTAATTACACCCTTGGCCATGTCAGACTGCAGTGCAAACTGCTCTTTGGCCCCTTGGTTATTAATGGCTCCAGGTGAGTCTGCCAACTTGGATGTTGCGACATTATAAAAATCTTACGGGGGCTTGGACCCACAGGAAGGAGAGAGAGGGTGGGGGGGGGGGGGGTTGCGGGTGCTGTCTACATCAAGTCTAGGCTGCGCTTCTGACGTTTCCTTTTAGGATGTGATTAATAATCACCGATGTGTGTGTGTGTGTGTGTGTGTATATATTTATACACATAGATATCAAAGGGATGCGAGATTCAGACTTCAGCCTAATAAAAAAACAAACAAGCGATAAATAAAAGAGAATTTTATAGAGGGCGTCTGCTGTGAAAATGAAGGATGAGCCTCGCGTGTGCGGCTGGGAGACTTGAGAAACGCACGTTGCGTGACATTGCCTATTATAAATACAATGCAGTGCTATTTAAATGTGCAGGGAGAGCAGGTCGGTTGAGCGCAGAGTTGATATGACAGCCGGTAATGAGATCCTTTGATGTGGCAGATGAGGGGGGGAGGGGGAGAACAGCCTTCTGGAGGAGAGAGGTGAGGGGGAGCAGGCGAGCCCTTTTTAGCTGGGGTGAGAGAGGTGGCCCGGAGCCACGGACGGACAGACTGACGTACAGGGGTGAAAAGGGTGGAAAGGAGCGGGGAGAGCCCTCAGATATCTCCGGCCGAGAGAGTGACTTCCATGGTGGTGAGGGCTGGTGAACCTGTTGGCCTTTAGCGTCGGGGGCAGGGCAGGGAGAGAGGGCTGGGCTGAGAGCTGCCTGTCGAGCGCAGGTGGCCTCCCTACTGACAGGAAACAGCCCTCCTGCCACCACCAGACCTTTACCCACACAGAGTGTGCATCTATGGAGCATGAACACTCCCTCACACACACACACACACACACACAGACCTGCATATATGGAGCATGAACATTCCCTAATACACACACACACAGAGTGTGCATCTATGGAGCATGAACACTCCCTAATACACACACACACACACACACACACACACAGACCTGCATATATGGAGCATGAACACTCCCTCTCACACACACACACACACACACACACACAGAGTGTGCATCTATGGAGCATGAACACTCCCTAATACACACACACACACACACACACACACACACACAGACAGACCTGCATATATGGAGCATGAACACTCCCTCTCACACACACACACACACAGACCTGCATATATGGAGCATGAACACTCCCTCACACACACACACACACACACACACACAGACCTGCATATATGGAGCATGAACACTCCCTCACACACACACACACAGACCTGCATATATGGAGCATGAACACTCCCTCACACACACACACACACACACAGACCTGCATATATGGAGCATGAACACTCCCGCACACACACACACACACACACACACACACAGAGTGTGCATCTATGGAGCACGAACACTCTCTAATACACACACACACACACAGGCTTGCATCTATGGAGCATGAACACTCCCTAATACACACATACACACACTGACCAATGAACATAACACACACATCCACACACAAATACACACACTGCATCACACCCACACACACACATACACACACTGCGTCACACCCACACACTGAGCCATAAACACACCAACACACACATAAATACACACACCGCAGGCCTCAGACACTGATGCACACATGCACATATAAACACACACATGTGCATATCATATTATGTGTGTATGAGTGTGTACAAATTTGTACATAAAATAAACTTTATAGAGCACCCTTTAACAAGCAGTTAAAATTACTTCACAATGGAGCTAAAAAGACAATATAAAATATTTTAAATAAGGGTAAAATACATACATCATCAAATAAGTGGATAAAAACCTTAAACAGGCAACAAGGGTAAAATCAACAGTTCAACAATAATTTCACCAAAGTGATTTTTCATCTGAGACTAATATTTGTGGTAAACTATAATATATATAATATAACAATATACAGTCATGTGAATAAGTAAGTACATAAGTTTATTTTATTTTAATTTCAACCATATTGATTGATTAAGATAAAGTAATTCAACAAATGATTTAAAAAAAGTATACTTTGGAATCACTTAAGCAATTGAAATGAACACAAATGCTAATTCTTCATGAGGAAAAAGTAAGTACACCCCTACATTTACGATCAAATATATTGATTAAAATTGATGTCTGGTGCACAAAATGGGTGTAAATGATTGTCCAATTATTCGATAATAATTATTAAGTTCTATACTTACATAAAAACAGACAATTGGTCTGATCTGGACGTAACCATCAAGCTGCGTGTTAACATATCATGCCTAGGTCAAAAGGGCTAACCGGAGCCCTGAGAAAAAAGATTATTGATTCTCCCCCTATGGAAAAAGAATACACTGCAGTACATTGTAAATATATCAAAATTATCTTCACAATATATTTAAAATATACTGCAGTATATTACATTTCCATAAGGGTCATGAGACTGGGAGGGAGAAAATAACCTGAAATCTACGCAGGACAGGCCATCCCACCAAATTCACCCCAAGAGCTGACCGAAAGGTGCTCCTAGAAGTCTCCAAGAACCCAAGGGTATCATCTAAGGACCTCCAGACTTCACTTGCCACAAGTGAAAGTGCATGAGTCAACAATCAGAAATAGATTGCGCAAACTTGGCCTACATGATAGGAAGGAAGAAGGCCCTGCTCTCCAAAAAGAATATAAAAGCACGACTGAACTTTGCCAAACAACATCTGGATAAAGTTCAAAACTACTGGGAAAATGTACTCTGGACTGATGAGTCAAAGTTGGAGTTGTTTGGACACAATGCAAAATGTCATGTTTGGCAAAGATGTAACACTGCCTTTGAGCAGAAGCACTTCATTCCAACGGTGAAACATGGTGGAGGGTTTGGTTTGGGGCTGCTTTGCTGGCTCAGGGTCTGGTAAACTTACCATAATAGATTCAACCGTGATTTCAACTTTATACCAGACCATTCTTGAGGAGAATGTGAGGCCATCAGTTCAGATCCTGGATCCTCCAACAAGATAATTATGCTAAACATACAAGCAAACGTACTACAGAATGGCTCAGAAAGAAAAAATGGAGGGGTATGGAATGGTCCAGAAGTTCAGACCTCAATCCTATTGAAATTATTTGGGGGGGACTTGAAGCGGGCTGTGCATTCAAGGAAGCCCTCTAACATCACAAAGAGTACTGCAAAGAAGAATGGCTGAAAATTCCTCCTAGTCGATATAAGAGACTTACGTATAGTCAATTACAAAAAACGCCTAGAAGATGTTATTACTGCCAAAGGGGGCAACATCAGGTATTGAAGTGAGGGGTGTACTTACTTTTTCCTCACAGGATAATTGCACTTCTGTTGATTTCTGATAAATAAATCATAATTTCTTTGTGTCCTTTGTTAAATTAGACAACCTTTAACAGTAAAACGCTCAAATATAACAGTAAAAGGATCAAATGTCCAAATATGTCAACTTATCTGGGGTGTACTTACTTTTTCACATGACTGTATAATACACACAGACATACACAGAATATGGTTTGCGGAGTGTGTATTTGATATACGTAATAACAAATACACATTATGTGGCCCACCATTTTTTAGGAATATCTCTATTTGTTGTTGTAGTTAGGGAAACACAACAGATGCATGAAGGTGATGCATGGCTAGTGTTGTGAGAGAAAAACATTTACAAACACAAATATTCTCATGCACTGACGCACACATTCACAGAGCATGCACACACACACACACACGCATGCGCACACACACACACACACTCCCATACACACACACACAGCCTCTGTGTCTCTTTCAGTCTCTCTCCATCCTGCACACACACACACACACACACACACACACGTGCACGCACACACACACACACACACACACACGCATGCATACACACACACACAGCCTCTGTGTCTCTTTCAGTCTCTCTCCATCCTGCACACACACACACACACACACACACACACACATACATACATGTGCACACACACACACACACACACGCACGCACGCACACACACACACACACACACTCCCATACACACACACAGCCTCTGTGTCTCTTTCAGTCTCTCTCCATCCTGCACACACACACACACACACACACACACACGCACACACATGCACACACACACTCTTTCTTGAACAGAGATGTGCACTCTCTGCAGGCAGTTTCAATAGACATAACAAGAGCTATTGAAAAGCGCCTCAAAAATGCAATCGCGAGTCCATTCATTCTCATTCATGTTTTATATGATTGCAAGTCATTTGCGGTTTTTATGATCTCCAGCCCCTCCTTACCAGGAAATGACCTAGAAGCGGGCTTCACTCAGCACACAACTACAGAGCCTTATGGTAACTCCAGCAGGCAGAACCCCTCCCCTTCTAGAATGTTCCGCCTGGAAGCGGGGGGGTGGGGGGAGAGGATGGGGGGGGGACCAGTCAGATGTCAATCACAGTAATCATGCTGTCAGTGAGGAGGACACACCTGACACTGGCTCAATCAGTACCTCCAGGCACATTCTGCTATACACAAGCAATCCAGGATTAGCCCAGCCACAATCAATCCTCACTCAAGCCCTTATGCGGAGGCTGAGGGAGGAGGAGGGGGGAAAAAAGGGCTAAGGCTGATCTCGGCTCAGCACTTGGGGGCGGGGGGGGCTGAATATATTTCACACCCCTTCAGGATATTCTCAGATCACCATGGTCCCGGTCTAAGGGTGGGTTTTGGGGAAACGCTCCCCTGGGCACAGAGCTGAGATAAGTTCACCCTCCCCACACACTACACCCAGTGCTAAGGGTCAAAGGTGAAATGCCAGGTCCTGTTTGCTTGACGATATGCTTTAATATCTGCACAGTAAAAAAAAAGAAAAAAGAATACATTTGAAGGCTCGTCTTAAAAAGCAGAGATGACATTGTTTATGGCACACCATTGTACTTTTGACAATTCCAAGTAAAAAGTGTCATTTGAAGCAATGTTTGAAGATATTTACGAAACTACAATAAAATTTTGTTTCCAAAACATAAGAGGCCCTGTTACATGTCATATTCTCTGATTGAAAACAAAGTGTGATTCAAAGAAGGTGTGGGTGGCATATGCATTGTCTCTGAAGTTTAATTGGGGACTTGTGAACAAACCTTTATTTCATATACCTGGAGAGAACTATATATATTTTTCTAACTCTCAGGTTGATTCGGTAATGACAGGGGTTGTCCGTTCGCTTCTATATTAGTTTGTTTATGTTCTATGCAGGTGCCAACATTTCAATTTTAGACCTTCGAATCTTGTGGGAGCCGTTCTGACAGGTGGATTTTAACTGGTGACAGGACAGGTAAGTGTCTTGTCAAGGCAACAGCAGCAGTTCCCCAATTTGGATCCAAACACTGACAGTGAACCTAACCTCTGTTTCAAAGTCTAAAATCAACAAGACAAAGGCTCGCATTTCAGTACTGCATGGCTCCTGTGCAGCTCTTTCACCAGACAAGTAATATATGATAATGTACCGACCGAGGTCAGAAACAAGGAAATCTATAATCCCTTTTGTTTGTGGTGCTGATGACATTACATTAATTACAGTCAGCGTCAGCCGTGAAATGCCCCATCTTGAGCCCCGGAGGGGACAAGCCTCAATATCCTGTTTCCTTACAACAAGGAGATAAAGATTATAGACATTTGCAGCATGCAAAACTTGCACCACATGCATACGCCTCGTTTCCTGAATGTCTCCACGCTCGTCAGCAAGCAAATTAAGGAGCGACTCTTTCCAACGGACTGTGCATTCACCATCAGTCAACACCATCATGTCTAGAATTTCCTCACACATACAGTGAAGTCCATAAGTATTTGGACAGTGACACAATTTGTGTTGTTTTGGCTCTGTACTCCAGCACATTGGATTGGAAATGAAACAATGAACAAGAGGTTAAAGTGCAGACTGTCAGCTTTAATTTAAGGGTACTTACATCCATATCCAGTGACCCATGTAGGAAATACAGCCCTTTTATACATATTCCCCCCATCTTAAAAAAACAACAAAAATTGTGTCACTCTCCGAATACTTATGGACTGCACTGTAGATAAGGATATTTTGCTTAGATGGCCATGGCTTGGATTCAATTACCAGTGGCCCTTAACTTTGACTAACAATTAAGCGAGAAATATTATTTTTTCCTTCACAGTTTGGTGAGTTCAGGAATCACTAGAACTAACTTGTCAACTGAGTCTGTGAAGAAAAAGTATAATGCTTGCTTTTACTTATAAGTTAACATTCAGGACAAATGTTGGTTGAATTACATGCCTATGTCAAAGGCAATTTACAACATTTCATAATCTACCTCATAATTACAAAGTGGGTAAAACAGCAGATCCTTCTGTATTTCAATCCATAAGTTCAGAGACCAGTGCTGTATGCGTATGATCTGTGTAGATATTAATACATCCTGTTTTGAGGTGTTATTTCCCGTTCTTTCCAGTTGACATGGTGTAGATTAGATTTAAATTACAGTAGCTCCACTTCCGCCAATGGGGAGTTTTAGCTTGTTTCTTTTTATATCTAAGAAGTGTCTTCGCAGTCGACAGCTCTTCAACAGTAATACAGCTTTGTCAGGTCTGAGCGACGGCCTGATTAAGACGCAGTAAAACTGAAATGTTGTCCACAAGGCCTCCACCGTTTCATTAAACTGTGTGTTTCTTTTTTACAGCATTGCCCTGAGTGTGTTTGAAGTTTCCCTTGTAAGGTACATTTTTCCAATGAGTATGCGTCCATAGCAGAAGGCATCAGTTTTCCTCCTGTTTGCCAGCCAGGCTGTGGCTTTTGACTTCTAATGGTTTGTTAGCATCCACAGCAATATTACCAACCAAAATGGCAGCAATATCACCAGTTATCTTATTGTCACAGACTGTGAGGTGCAGATGCACAGGGATCTGACCGTCAAGGCGTGGTCAGGCATTTTGAAGTCTAACTGTGGACGTGGTGAGGCATTTTAAGGCCCAACTGTAGGCATGGTCAGGCATTTTGAAGTCTAACTGTGGACATGGTCAGGCATTTTAAGGCCCGACTGTGGGCGTGTTCAGGCATTTTCAGGCCTAACAGTGGGCGGGGTCAGTAATTATGAGGCCTGGTTGTGGGTGTGGTCAAGCATTTTGAGGCCTGGTTGTGGGCATGGTCAGGCATTTTCAGGCCTGGCTGTGAGCATGGTCAGGCATTTTAAGGTTTAATTGTGGGCGTGGTCAGGCATTTTAAGGCCCAACAGTACAGTGGGCATGGTCAGACATTTTAAGGGTCAACTGTGGGTGTGGTCAGGCATTTTAAGACCCAACTGTGGGCCTGGTCTGGCATTTTAAGGTGCAGCTTTGGGTGTGGTCAGGCATTTTGAGGCCTGATTGTGGGCGTGGTCAGGCATTTTAAGGCCTGGCTGTGGGTGTAGTCATGACATAGTACAGGGTCCTGAAGCACTGTTAGAAAATCCTTCTCAGCCCAACCTACAACAGTAAAGGAGCGATACTATTTCCACGCTCCAGTTTTTCTAGATGCTGGAGAGGGATGAGCCAGCCACCTCTCTCTACCTTCATTTCCATGTTCATCCAGCCAGCCAGGAGAGGGAAAGATAAATGAGAGGAAGTATTAATTTCATAACCCGATATCTGCCGTGTGCGCGTGTGAGTCTGAGCCTTGGGAAAGAGGCGGTTAGCTAGTTCTATACCCAGCATGCACCTGGCAGGAACAGTAGGAGGTGTAATCGGAGTAATCAATGTCAGGAGGAGGAGAAGGAGGTTTTCCTCGTTCTTTTTAGAGGTCTCTGTCAGTCAGAGTCTTCACTGCACGGAGCTCTCTGTCTGTAAAAGTGTGAAATATAAAAGTGTGAAAAACAAACAAAAAAACATTCACCATTCTTTTTCTTTTTTTCTCCTTCTTACCTTCCATCATCATAATTATGTGAGGACTACCAGGATTTTTAGGACTAGAGGAAGCGTAAAACAGCTAGCGTAAATATGCGATGTGATGTAATGCCAACAGTAAGGCATACAGAGAGAGAATGATTGAACTGCTGGGTGAGTAAAGCCAGGTGCACACATTATGAGTTTGGTCCTGAATGATTTCTTTTTTTTTCCTATCTTTTAAAAATTGCCCAAGGGAATCTACAAAAACATTTTCCATGATTTTTGATTAAATTTGCCCTGTGCATGTTAAAATTGTATCTCTTTTCAGCAATGATAACTGCTCTTGCAAGCGCCTTATAAGAAGGGTGTCGAGAAGGTTTGACATTTTTACTCATTCCTGTACGGCATTTGGTTGCTAAAGCGTGAGGGATGACCAACAGCCAATGAACAATGTACATTCAATAATGGAATGTGTCAACCAAACAAAAACGTAAATTTTCCCTGTAAATTGAAGTGATTTTCTATATAGAACCACTAAAGTAGTAGCAAAAGATAGCCGTGTAAACTGCATGCTTGTATTAACCATAGACTGTAGAAAAATATGGACAAAGTGACTGTGACGTCACCCAGCATCGACTTTCCATAGGCTTGTGAAAGCCATTTTGAAGCTGCGGAAGTGCTGCCATGTTGTACAAACTTTGGAGCCAGAGACTGTGCAGTAGAGAGCAGGGGGACCCCTGTATGGTCATTACGTCCGGGCCGGGTCTGGTTCATCCACTAAGTGCATGAGATATTAGTGATGCGCAGCAACTAGGAAGTGCCATAAACTGTCTCTGTGCCCAAACGATACAATAACTGTACAAAAATCTTTACATGGGGAGACATTAGACGAAGAAAAAGCACCTATTGCGACGACATGTTCTTGTGGGAAAAATTTATTGATTTTGTAATTTGACCGTATTTGATATCATTGACTTGCATTGAAAAACGGGCCTGAAAGACCTATACTGGAGCCAACCGCACTGGCGCTCTTAACAAGACCAGAAAGTGAGCTTCAACAGTGTTTTGGTTTTGGTCCCCTAACTGACTTACAGTGCAGGTATTCTCTGTGCACTATTGTGCAGTTGTTTGTTTTTAGCATATAAATTTTGCGGACAGTATTTTGCCGCTGCTATATTGGCCAAGCCTTTGTTCTTCTCTGAAAGGAGGTCCTGCTCAAATAAAGGTTATTACTAAAAATATGGAATTGCACACAATCAACAAACTGAAAATACTGGCTGAACAGAAGAATGAAGTGAAACGATCTGTGTCAAATAGCATGTGGGTGTATTTAAGCTGCTCACCACATACAATCAATGGAACCAAATTTAGCGGTAGCCAGCAATAAAAACAGTTGGTGATTGTGTGTCCCGGAGTTAAAGTGCTTTATATATGTATGTGAGTGTGTGTGTCCTGGAGTTAAAGTGCTTTATATGTGTGTGTGTGTGTGTGTGTGTGTGTGTGTGTGTGTGTGTGTGTGTGTGTGTGTGTGTGTGTGTGTGTGTGTGTGTGTGTGTGTGTGTGTGTGTGTGTGTGTGTGTGTGTGTGTGTGTGTGTGTGTGTGTGTTTGTGTGTCCTGGAGTTAAATTGCTTTATAACCTTATAGGGCAGCAACAGTGACTAGTGGAGGACACTGTATAGATCTAGAATCATTGCTAAGCCCAGCAGTTGTATACACATGGTGTGCATCAATTTACTTGTGTGTCTGATTTATCTGCAACATACACAATTTTCAATCATCTTAGTATTGTGTGTGTATGTGTTTTTGCGTGCGTGTGTGTGTGTTTGTGTGTCTGTGGGAAGGGTGAAAGAGTTATGACAGAAACAGCCACCATGCGTCACTGAAAGCTACCACAGAAATATCCATTTGTTTGATGGTTTATTTAACAGAAAGAGCCTGTTGAGATCAAAAACATGCTTTCTCTTGGTGACCTTGCCAATATTGATACAGGGGAGAAAATAAAATAACGGTTCAAAAAGCCATCTATGTTGGTTCTACCAGGGATTAAAATCTCAGGGAAAAAGATTGGGTCTATATACCTTACATTTAAAATCCACCTTACAAGGACCACTGGATTGGGTTGTGCTGGGTCGGTCCAAGATTACCCAGGAGGCAATTTTCAAATACTTATTGGCTTTTTTCCCTCTTGAAACCTAAAAGTAGAGTTTTGTGTGTGTGTGTGTGTGTGTTCTGTGTGTGTAGGTGTGTGTGCATGTGTGTGTGTGCGCTGTGTGTGTGCATGTGTCTGTTAAATTGTTAGTGATATGTGTAAGGAAGCAATCAATAGCAGTATTATTGAGGTGCAGAAATTGCACTGAAACACACAATGCTCTGTCGCTGCATAAAGTTTAGTACTAATCACATTCATGTAAACAGTCAATACACCACAAAAACGGTAGGCAAACAAACAGAAACGCTGCACTTCAGTAATAACAGAACAAATCATGCGGACCTCCACAACAGTCACCATGACAATGTTTCGATTTACTGATCGCCTCACCCCGCTAATGGTATTTGTGCTTTATGACGCTTCTTTGTGCTTTGCCCGTGCTGTCTCCATGTTTTATCACAGTCCGATAAGCGCCACGGTAACCTGCCCACGAGAGCCAATGAGTTCGGCAGGGGGGCTCCAGCTGTGTGGTTCAATTTACCCACGGGCACCCGCCCCCCCCCAACCGACACACCGTTTTCAGCGGGGACTCCACTTCCACTGCCTCTCTCTGACCATGGGGAACAACCCCCCCCCCAAACACTGCCTCCCCCTGTTCACCCACACACCCCCGAGTCCTGAATCTGTGACCTCCAAACACTTCCAGCAGCTCAGTACGGGCCTTGAAGAAGGTGCTCGCTCCATCCCCTCTTGCCTGACCCCTCTTGACCTCTTGACAGTTTGAAAGAACACCCCCCTCCCCCCCCCACCCCCACCTCCTCTCCTCCATTTCTACAAATTTCCACTAACCCACCCCCAGCCTCTTCAGAAGCCCTGTCCGCCTACAGCAGCAGAAACACGGCAGAGGCCTCTCCATACTCTCTACACTCTGCCAGAAAGCCTCCTGACTCAGACTTCCACAATGCGAAGTGCATTAAATAGATTATAAACCGCGGCTGGGGTGGCGTTTTCATTAAGGCGGAGAGGGGCCCTGCGCTGGGGCGCTCCTGCTGACAGCGCCAATTAGGAAATGTGTTACCAGCAGCACTCCCCTTTAACCGCCACCGCCATCGCCCCCATCAGATTACACCAGATTTGCAGGAACACCTCAGATTTTGAGAGGAATTGTGCTTTCCTGTAATTTGGAATGCTTCTTCATCCAGATCTGGTCCTGTAGCAAAACACAAATGTGCCCCCCCCCCCCTCTCCTTATGGTTAGATGTAAGGAAGATCATGTGTCAGAAGCAAATGGCTGGAAAACCAGACAACCACACATTCATAGCCACAAATGCACTGACAAAAACAAACACAGTACTATATACAGTATACTGTATATACATATACATACGTATTTGGACAGTGACACACATTTATTTATTTTTTTTATGATTTTGTTAATTTGTCCAATTACTTTTGGTTGCCTTAAATGGGGGACTATGTATAAGAGGGCTGTATTTCCTACATGGATCACTGGATATGGATGTAAATACAGCTGACAGTATGCACTTTAAAGGTTGTATCAGCGATTTTGGGTGACGTCACTTCTGAAGCGAAATCCCAAACAAACAGAGCCAGCTCCAGCTCAGAGCCAATTATGTTATGTTTTAAAAAATAGTGTTCAAGCATCCAGAATTATAACCACGTTAATAACGTTTGTAAGAAACCAAACCGTTTGTAAATCCGTCAAGATTTCAGCGAGATAAGAGTATTAACGTATTAGTATCACCCACCCCTTGTCGGTGATTGGTTGGAATACTGTTTATTTTGGTTTTGAGTGGTTGGTAGTACCATTTGTTTTTGTGTATGATCTCGGAGCATAGGCTGCCTACAGAGACACGGTTTTTTGACGGCCTGCTTATGGGGCGGGCAGCTAGCGGATCGTGAGGAAAAATCAGATGAATGTGATCATTTATGTTTCGACCCAAAATCGCTGATACAACCTTTAACCTCATATTCATTGTTTCATTTCAAATACAGTGTGCAGAGCCAAAACAACAAAAATTATGTCACTGTCCAAATACTTATGGACTTCACTATATATCTGCTCATGCAGCTATTTAGCATTGTTGTAAATGCTGCAAGAAGACACTAATTGCTTATTGGTTACAACCTAGAGCGACTAAACAAGTTCATTTACCATGATACCGACTGCATCGTTGCTGTAGACAATCTCTTTCAATGACCTGTTTTGTTTTTGGTTCTATAAAACAAAAACACCCATGTTGTACAGGTTAATTAGAAAAGGCCTCTGCAGGAATCCAAACAATGTCACATACAACAAACAAGGAAAACAAATGGAGCTACATGCTCAAAAAGCCTGGCGAGTGCATCTCTTCACGTCTGAGAAATTCATGGCAGATTCAATTATGGATTGTACTGTAAAGTGGGCAAACAGTGGAGCCCAGACTATTTCAGCCACTGCTGCTAGTCGATCAATGTGTCTCGCTGGCAATTGACCTTGATTGATACCCAGCTTTAAACCTCAAGGTGAAAAGATACAAAATATCAGCGTAGGCTCTGTCTGTTTGGGGATATGGGGGGGGGTTGTTGGTTGTTTATGTAGGAATTTATATGGAAAAAATAACCTGTGCTGCCTTCATTTGCATATTAATTTTCAGTTCCAAAAACCCTCACTCCAATTCCACAAGTATATGAAGATCGTACGTTTTCATATGTTTATTGGGGCTCTTGACCGGACAAAGAATCCTGTAAATCATTGCCATTCCGCCATCTGAAAAATAGGTTAAAGAATCAATAGAATTCTATGGATCGGTTTAATGGACAACTGAATCCCTCTGGGAGCCGAGGAATTCCATTGACGATTCCGTGGAATGGCAGTGATTCATTTCCACTTCATAGCTCGGCTGCCAAAACAAATGCAAGTCTCCCTAGCTGAGCCTCAGCCTGGAACCGCAGAACGTCTGTGCAACTTGCATCTGACTTTTAAATATGAAATGGGAAGGAATAGGTCTAATTGAATCACGGCGAGTTTGTGGATGAGGTTCCCTCGTTCCCCCCCCCCCCCCCCCCCCCACCTCCGCTGATGGAATACTCATGAGTGCCGTACTGCTGTGCTGAACACCGTACGGGACCTTGTGCTGAGGGGTCGTTGCTGTTGACCAATGGCTTTCTGATTAAACACTAACATAACTGGAATGTCCCAGCACGTCCATTAGGGAACCGATGTGATCGATGACGAGGAATGGATGATGAAGGCCAGCTGTTTTGAGTGTGCCTCTTCAGACGATGAGAAGCAATAATGCTTACATCAAACATTGACTTAACTACTACGTCAGCATAATGGTCATGTATTAAACATGAGTAGCCTGAAATATATCGAGGGCAGGAAGTCAGAGCCAAACCATCCACAACGGATTAGCTGGTACAGTGGGTTTCTTAGCCCTGTGGGTAACTCTGCTTTGCCTTCATTTCCCAGAATTCCCCCAGGTTTTATTACTACAGGATGGAGCACAGGAACATGGGGAAAGTGCGACGGTCAGGCCGGGAGTAGGAAAAACAGCTGTACTTTTTGAAGCTGGACCTGACCTGTGATCTTCATACAGAATTGTTGAGTACCATAGCACAATTGACTGTGTTGAGTCCCGCAGGATACCCGACTGTGTTGAGTGCCCCAGCACACCTGACTGTGTATTGGTGACACCTGAACACCGGCAGTACAGCCCCTTTGCAATCACATGGGCCTCTTCCCTTTTGCCCAGCGGCAGTTCCTGCATTTTGCTTAAACTAGAATTTAGCTGCAGTGTACTGCACAATTTTTAGCCATAATTTCAAACAGCTTTTCTTCCTTCAGCTTTGCAGCACCCATAGTCAAAGGTGCTGAAACAAATTAAAATCACCGCGGTAACATTAGCATGACAGCAAACCATTCTAATGTGTACGACGTGTTACAAATATGCAGAGCAACTGAGCAGAGCCCTCTAAGTTTGGCTAATTGATTGTTAGGAAGTGAAGCAAACTGGCGCGACTCTATTCATAAACTGTGAAAGTGTAGCTTTGAATAAACTGGTGCTAGTATTGTCTTAATATCTCTCAATATATAAATACCTGAGTACTGTTTTGTATAGAAATAATCGCACAATCAAGTAACACAGACCAAAATGTTTTGAAGGATCTTCTGATCCAAAAAACAAAGTTCCTGTGTCCCGTCTGTGTACGCGGTTGACCCCGGCGACCTTGTCCAGCTGACTCTATTCTCCCCTGGCCCCTGTTTGCACCAAAACAGCCAAACGGGGCGCGCACTGACACCCAGATAAATGGCCTACGTCCCAGCGCGGTCCCTTTGCCTCTGAATAGCGAAGCATCACCCAGATTAATGTCCTTTCCCAGGGAGAGATGCTATTACGCGCCGCAGCGCTCCCTCTGCTCTAAGACACAGTTAACCACGCTCTAATATCCTCCAAAACGAAACCCCAAGCAGAGTGGCACCCGAACAGACGCAAAGCCCCGCTGGAGGAAATGCAAAATCACCAAGAATCTTCAAGAACACTGGAGTCAAACGTCTGACCACTCCCCAGACGTGGAAGTGTGATCTGAGGCACGGCTGTTCTTTTCTTCTTTTTATGCACTCCTTTTTGGCCCCCTTCTTTGTCCTCCTCCCGTCTTTAAATATTCATGCGGGGGGGGGGGGGCACTGGCAGACACTCCTGCCCAGACCCCATTGCTTTTATTCAATTACTATCTACCAGCCCTGCATCAGCCAGAAGCTCTCCTTACGGCCCTTTCACTCCCATTGATTGCTGTTGGCTGTGGAGACAGTGAGACCACATTCGCACTAGATTAGCATGGGGTGGATCAATAGGGCCCGGCATGGGAGTCTTTGGGGGGGGGGGGGGCTAAGGGGGGGGTGTGGGGGCGTTGGGGATTCTACAGGAGAAGCATTCATCAAGTGGACGGGAGGGCAAAATCAGCGTCCTATACCCAGATCCATGGGTAAAGAGCGGAGCGAGCTGCTGTGGCAGTTTGAGCTTCCCACGTACCCCTCTCATTTAATATCTAACTAATAATAACTAATAATAATGCTCTGATGATGTGACTCTGGCAGTTTAGATTCACCAGTGGCGTTAATAACACGATCTGAACAGCAAAGTCAGGACCAGCGACCGGACGAGCGAACAGACTGAGTTACTCAGGGTTAATTTCAGATTACAGGAACATGAAAAAAGAAAATGAGATTTGTCTCAAGATATAACGCACAGATACATCTAGAAAACCACACACACACACACACACACGCACGCACGCACGCACGCACACACACACACACACACACACACACACACACACGCACGCACGCACACACACACACACACACACACACACGCAGACATAATACTGTCTTTAATCATTTTAATCTGCTTTGACACAGTTGTTATGAATGCACAGATACAAAGTGAAAAACAAGTGGTAAAGTCTGAGTGAAGATGTTCCAAATAACTATATAATCACTGTGTGATGGTGAGGCCGACATTTGTTTACCAAACTCTTGCATCCTGTTGTCTCTCCTCCGTAGCGATTTGAATATCACCGGCTGATCTTGGAGCGCATTTGCAAGTGTTTTCTGTGACCTCTCTGGATTGAGATCCCATCTTTGCTTATATGTAAACACAAGTGACTGAACATTGCCCACAAACCCAGAACCCGGTGAGTAGTACTCAAATACTGCTCGGGGGGGGGGCGGGGGGGGTGGGCAATCATCGGCTCACCGCTTGTTGCCGTGGCATCCGGGAGAGAGAGAGAGAGAGAGAGAGAGAGAGAGAGAGAGAGAGAGAGAGAGAGATCTGCGCGCTCACGTAAAAAAATGGCGAAACCCCCTTGATAAATGTACAAAGAGCGTGCGTGAGGAAGAGGCTGCAGTGAGCTTGATGTGTAATTGGTGTCGTACTCAAAGCCAGGCCCTGGGGCCTCTCCTCATTTGCTTCTTTTTTTACCTTTTAAAACTGTCCCGCTGGTCTCAGGAGACGATTGTCAAAAAGACAACAGAAACTCTTTTCTTTTTTCTCTCTCTCTCTACTTCTTTCTTTCACAATTTCCTTTCTTGTTCCTTTACCTTACGTGTTGCAGCTCCGGGATATTTTGTTCAGGGTTTTCTAAGGTTGGCCAAATTCATTGTGTGCTTAATGAAGTCTGAGTGCATTCATAACGGGTACAGGGAGGACTGCTTTTTGAAGGTACGTGGGACAGAGGTCCAATGCGCGGTTGTGCACGGACATATTAGGGTGAAATCTAGGGAGAGGAGATTCATTTTCAGCTGAATTAAATGTCATGGAAAATTATTCAAAGCCTAATTTATACTTTAATGTAGATGCAAAAAAAGAACCCCACTTATTTAGCATTATGGAATAATCTGCATATCTTATCTGGGTCTAATTAGAGGAGAGTAATGGGCTCTTTTGATCAGGGGATATGTGTAAAAATGTCTTTTTAAAAACCCCAGCATTTATTCAATACAGCCAAAAATATCCCAATGATGTTTGCGTTTTTTATTTTCTTTTGTGTTTTTTTTTACTCTGCTTTTACCATTTTGGAAATAATGACTATTCAAAAAGGAGTACCTTTGATATTGCAATCAACACACTTCTTATTTACATACAGGCAAGAGAGGGAATTAAATACACTTTCTCTTCACTCTCAGTCACTCATTGGAATACATTCTGTGTATATCTGAATTAAAATTAACTCTGCATACATTTTTAATAAGTAGTAATATTCTGTTATGCAAATGTACTCCACTGAAAATAAGTCATGCTTGAATAAACAAAAAAAAACTTATTTTCCATTTTAACTCACACGCCATGTTGAGCTTTTGTTCCCGGGAATAAAATCAAAAGGGACCTTCAAACAGGAAAAAAAAGCTTTAAACAGGAAAAGCTTCCATAACTGAATGCACAGAGAAGGGAATACGAGCATTCCTACACACAGATCATTAGCATGAGGTCAAGCCTTCACTGCACGGGCTCCTAAACTATGCAACGACTTCCTTACCCAAGGTCAATAGAAATGCACAAAGACAGATTTTAATCTTGCCATTCATCTTTACATTCATGTTTAATTTTTAAAAAAAATCTTATTTTCATAATTTTAGGTTGTCTCTGTATTGCCTTAGTTAACTGTTACTTGTGCCTTTTCATTGCATGTTTATTTGTAAATTCCACTATCTTTGTGTGTGCTGCTTTGTGTCTTGAGTGCACTGCCTGAAAAGTGCTCATTAATTAAGATTAAAGAAGAAAGGGAAATCTATTGTAAAGATAAGAACCTGTGCTATACGAGAGAGATAACCTACCTCTAAATCTATACTGAAATATCCATACATTGCATCTGAAGATCTTGCCAAACAAAATTTTAATTTAACAAGTTGTGTGCCTAAATCCCAATGGGAAAAGGGAGTTGCAATACCCTGGGATTTCATGCAACCCCAACAATGTGTGCATGGACCAACTGCCCTTATGGAAATGTAATATAGGGTGCGTTGACTGTGGGAGGCTGTTTTAGGGATGTAGACTGTGGGAGGCTGTTTTAGGGGCGTAGACTGTGGGAGGTTGTTTTAGGGGCATAGTCTGTGGGAGGCTGTTTTAGGGGCATAGTCTGTGGGACGCTGTTTTAGGGGCGTAGACTGTGGGAGGCTGTTTTAGGGGCATAGACTGTGGGAGGCTGTTTTAGGGGCATAGACTATGGTACGCTGTTTTAGGTGCGTAGACTATGGGAGGCTGTTTTAGGGGCATAGACTATGGTAGGCTGTTTTAGGTACGTAGACTATGGGAGGCTGTTTTAGGCGCGTAGACTGTGGGAGGTTGTTTTAGGTGCGTAGACTGTAGGAGGCTGTTTTAGGGGCATAGTCTGTGATAGGCTGTTTTAGGTGCGTAGACTGTGGGAGGCTGTTTTAGGGGCGTAGACTGTAGGAGGCTGTTTTAGGTGCGTTGACTGTGGGAGGCTGTTTTAGGGATGTAGACTGTGGGAGGCTGTTTTAGGCGCGTAGACTGTGGGAGGTTGTTTTAGGTGCATAGACTGTAGGAGGCTGTTTTAGGGGCATAGTCTGTGGTAGGCTGTTTTAAGGGCGTAGACTGTGGGAGGCTGTTTTAGGGGCGTAGACTGTGGTAGGCTGTTTTAGGTGCGTTGACTGTGGGAGGCTGTTTTAGGGATGTAGACTGTGGGAGGCTGTTTTAGGGGCGTAGACTGTGGGAGGTTGTTTTAGGGGCATAGTCTGTGGGAGGCTGTTTTAGGGGCATAGTCTGTGGGACGCTGTTTTAGGGGCGTAGACTGTGGGAGGCTGTTTTAGGAGCATAGTCTGTGGGACGCTGTTTTAGGGGCGTAGACTGTGGGAGGCTGTTTTAGGGGCATAGACTGTGGGAGGCTGTTTTAGGGGCATAGACTGTGGGAGGCTGTTTTAGGGGCATAGACTATGGTAGGCTGTTTTAGGTGCGTAGACTATGGGAGGCTGTTTTAGGGGCATAAACTATGGTAGGCTGTTTTAGGTGCGTAGACTATGGGAGGCTGTTTTAGGCGCATAGACTGTGGGAGGTTATTTTAGGTGCGTAGACTGTAGGAGGCTGTTTTAGGGGCATAGTCTGTGATAGGCTGTTTTAGGGGCGTAGACTGTGGGAGGCTGTTTTAGGGGTGTAGACTGTGGTAGGCTGTTTTAGGTGCGTTGACTGTGGGAGGCTGTTTTAGGGATGTAGACTGTGGGAGGCTGTTTTAGGGGCGTAGACTGTGGGAGGTTGTTTTAGGGGCATAGTCTGTGGGAGGCTGTTTCAGGGGCATAGTCTGTGGGACGCTGTTTTAGGGGCGTAGACTGTGGGAGGCTGTTTTAGGGGCATAGACTGTGGGAGGCTGTTTTAGGGGCATAGACCATGGTAGGCTGTTTTAGGTGCATAGACTATGGGAGGCTGTTTTAGGGGCATAGACTATGGTAGGCTGTTTTAGGTGCATAGACTATGGGAGGCTGTTTTAGGCGCGTAGACTGTGGGAGGTTGTTTTAGGTGCGTAGACTGTAGGAGGCTGTTTTAGGGGCATAGACTGTGGGAGGCTGTTTTAGGGATGTAGACTGTGGGAGGCTGTTTTAGGCGCGTAGACTGTGGGAGGTTGTTTTAGGTGCGTAGACTGTAGGAGGCTGTTTTAGGGGCGTAGTCTGTGGTAGGCTGTTTTAGGGGCGTAGACTGTGGGAGGCTGTTTTAGGGGCGTAGACTGTGGTAGGCTGTTTTAGGTGCGTTGACTGTGGGAGGCTGTTTTAGGGATGTAGACTGTGGGAGGCTGTTTTAGGGGCGTAGACTGTGGGAGGTTGTTTTAGGGGCATAGTCTGTGGGAGGCTGTTTTAGGTGTGTTGACTGTGGGAGGCTGTTTTAGGGATGTAGACTGTGGGAGGCTGTTTTAGGTGCGTAGACTGTGGGAGGCTGTTTTAGGGGCACAGACTGTAGGAGGCTGTTTTAGGGGCATAGACTATGGTAGGCTGTTTTAGGTGCATAGACTATGGGAGGCTGTTTTAGGGGCATAGACTATGGTAGGCTGTTTTAGGTGCATAGACTATGGGAGGCTGTTTTAGGCGCGTAGACTGTGGGAGGTTGTTTTAGGTGCGTAGACTGTAGGAGGCTGTTTTAGGGGCATAGACTGTGGGAGGCTGTTTTAGGGATGTAGACTGTGGGAGGCTGTTTTAGGCGCGTAGACTGTGGGAGGTTGTTTTAGGTGCGTAGACTGTAGGAGGCTGTTTTAGGGGCGTAGTCTGTGGTAGGCTGTTTTAGGGGCGTAGACTGTGGGAGGCTGTTTTAGGGGCGTAGACTGTGGTAGGCTGTTTTAGGTGCGTTGACTGTGGGAGGCTGTTTTAGGGATGTAGACTGTGGGAGGCTGTTTTAGGGGCGTAGACTGTGGGAGGTTGTTTTAGGGGCATAGTCTGTGGGAGGCTGTTTTAGGGGCATAGTCTGTGGGACGCTGTTTTAGGGGCGTAGACTGTGGGAGGCTCTCTTAGGGGCATAGTCTGTGGGACGCTGTTTTAGGGGCGTAGACTGTGGGAGGCTGTTTTAGGGGCTTAGACTGTGGGAGGCTGTTTTAGGGGCATAGACTATGGTAGGCTGTTTTAGGTTTGTAGACTATGGGAGGCTGTTTTAGGGGCATAGACTATGGTAGGCTGTTTTAGGTGCGTAGACTATGGGAGGCTGTTTTAGGCGCGTAGACTGTGGGAGGTTATTTTAGGTGCATAGACTGTAGGAGGCTGTTTTAGGGGCATAGTCTGTGATAGGCTGTTTTAGGTGCGTAGACTGTGGGAGCCTGTTTTAGAGGCGTAGACTGTGGGAGGCTATTTTAGGTGCGTTGACTGTGGGAGGCTGTTTTAGGGATGTAGACTATGGGAGGCTGTTTTAGGGGCGTAGACTGTGGGAGGTTGTTTTAGGGGCATAGTCTGTGGGAGGCTGTTTTAGGAGCATAGTCTGTGGGACGCTGTTTTAGGGGCGTAGACTGTGGGAGGCTGTTTTAGGGCATAGACTATGGTAGGCTGTTTTAGGTGCTTAGACTATGGGAGGCTGTTTCAGGGGCGTAGACTGTGGGAGGTTGTTTTAGGTGCGTAGACTGTAGGAGGCTGTTTTAGGGGCATAGTCTGTGGTAGGCTGTTTTAGGGGCGTAGACTGTAGTAGGCTGTTTTAGGGGGATAGACTGTGATAGGCTGTTTCGGTGTGTAGACTGTGGGAGGCTGTTTTAGGGGCGTAGACTGTGGGAGGCTGTTTTAGGGGCGTAGACTGTGGGAGGTTGTTTTAGGGGCGTAGACTGTGGTAGGCTGTTTTAGGTGCATAGACTGTGGGAGGCTGTTTTAGGGGCATAGACTGTGGTAGGCTGTTTTAGGCGCATAGACTGTGATAGGCTGTTTTAGGGGCGTAGACTGTAGTAGGCTGTTTTAGGGGCATAGACGTAGACTGTAGTAGGCTGTTTTAGGGGCATAGACGTAGACTGTAGTAGGCTGTTTTAGGGGCATAGACTGTGGGAGGCTGTTTTAGGGGCATAGACTGTGGGAGGCTGTTTTAGGGGCATAGACTGTGGGAGGCTGTTTTAGGTGCGTAGACTGTAGGAGGCTGTTTTAGGAGCATAGTCTGTGGTAGGCTGTTTTAGGGGCATGGACTGTGATAGGCTGTTTTAGGTGTGTTGACTGTGGGAGGCTGTTTTAGGGATGTAGACTGTGGGAGGCTGTTTTAGGTGCGTAGACTGTGGGAGGCTGTTTTAGGGGCACAGACTGTAGGAGGCTGTTTTAGGGGCATAGACTGTTGTAGGCTGTTTTAGTGGCATAGACTGTGGGAGGCTGTTTTAGGGGTGTAGACTGTAGTAGGCTGTTTTAGGGGCATAGACTGTGATAGGCTATTTTAGGTGCATAGACTGTGGGAGGCTGTTTTAGGGGCATAAACTGTGGTAGGCTGTTTTACGGGCATAGGCTGTGGGAGGCTGTTTTAGGGGCATAGACTGTGGGAGGCTGTTTTAGGTGCATAGACTGTGGTAGGCTGTTTAAGGTGTGTAAACTCTGGGAGGCTGTTTTAGGGGTGTAGACCCTAGTAGGCTGTTTTAGGGGCATAGACTATGGTAGGCTGTTTTAGGGGCATAGACTATGGCAGGCTGCTTTAGGGGCATAGACTATGGTAGGCTGTTTTAGGGGCATAGACTATGGTAGGCTGCTTTAGGGGCATAGACTATGGTAGGCTGTTTTAGGGGCATAGACTATGGTAGGCTGTTTTTGGGGCATAGACTATGGTAGGCTGTTTTAGGGGCATAGACTATGGTAGGCTGTTTTAGGGGCATAGAATGGTAGGCTGTTTTAGGTGCATAGACTATGGGAGGCTGTTTTAGGCGCGTAGACTGTGGGAGGTTGTTTTAGGTGCATAGACTGTAGGAGGCTGTTTTAGGGGCATAGACTGTGGGAGGCTGTTTTAGGGATGTAGACTGTGGGAGGCTGTTTTAGGCGCGTAGACTGTGGGAGGTTGTTTTAGGTGCGTAGACTGTAGGAGGCTGTTTTAGGGGCGTAGTCTGTGGTAGGCTGTTTTAGGGGCGTAGACTGTGGGAGGCTGTTTTAGGGGCGTAGACTGTGGTAGGCTGTTTTAGGTGCGTTGACTGTGGGAGGCTGTTTTAGGGATGTAGACTGTGGGAGGCTGTTTTAGGGGCGTAGACTGTGGGAGGTTGTTTTAGGGGCATAGTCTGTGGGAGGCTGTTTTAGGGGCATAGTCTGTGGGACGCTGTTTTAGGGGCGTAGACTGTGGGAGGCTCTCTTAGGGGCATAGTCTGTGGGACGCTGTTTTAGGGGCGTAGACTGTGGGAGGCTGTTTTAGGGGCTTAGACTGTGGGAGGCTGTTTTAGGGGCATAGACTATGGTAGGCTGTTTTAGGTTTGTAGACTATGGGAGGCTGTTTTAGGGGCATAGACTATGGTAGGCTGTTTTAGGTGCGTAGACTATGGGAGGCTGTTTTAGGCGCGTAGACTGTGGGAGGTTATTTTAGGTGCATAGACTGTAGGAGGCTGTTTTAGGGGCATAGTCTGTGATAGGCTGTTTTAGGTGCGTAGACTGTGGGAGCCTGTTTTAGAGGCGTAGACTGTGGGAGGCTATTTTAGGTGCGTTGACTGTGGGAGGCTGTTTTAGGGATGTAGACTATGGGAGGCTGTTTTAGGGGCGTAGACTGTGGGAGGTTGTTTTAGGGGCATAGTCTGTGGGAGGCTGTTTTAGGAGCATAGTCTGTGGGACGCTGTTTTAGGGGCGTAGACTGTGGGAGGCTGTTTTAGGGCATAGACTATGGTAGGCTGTTTTAGGTGCTTAGACTATGGGAGGCTGTTTCAGGGGCGTAGACTGTGGGAGGTTGTTTTAGGTGCGTAGACTGTAGGAGGCTGTTTTAGGGGCATAGTCTGTGGTAGGCTGTTTTAGGGGCGTAGACTGTAGTAGGCTGTTTTAGGGGGATAGACTGTGATAGGCTGTTTCGGTGTGTAGACTGTGGGAGGCTGTTTTAGGGGCGTAGACTGTGGGAGGCTGTTTTAGGGGCGTAGACTGTGGGAGGTTGTTTTAGGGGCGTAGACTGTGGTAGGCTGTTTTAGGTGCATAGACTGTGGGAGGCTGTTTTAGGGGCATAGACTGTGGTAGGCTGTTTTAGGTGCATAGACTGTGATAGGCTGTTTTAGGGGCGTAGACTGTAGTAGGCTGTTTTAGGGGCATAGACGTAGACTGTAGTAGGCTGTTTTAGGGGCATAGACGTAGACTGTAGTAGGCTGTTTTAGGGGCATAGACTGTGGGAGGCTGTTTTAGGGGCATAGACTGTGGGAGGCTGTTTTAGGGGCATAGACTGTGGGAGGCTGTTTTAGGTGCGTAGACTGTAGGAGGCTGTTTTAGGAGCATAGTCTGTGGTAGGCTGTTTTAGGGGCATGGACTGTGATAGGCTGTTTTAGGTGTGTTGACTGTGGGAGGCTGTTTTAGGGATGTAGACTGTGGGAGGCTGTTTTAGGTGCGTAGACTGTGGGAGGCTGTTTTAGGGGCACAGACTGTAGGAGGCTGTTTTAGGGGCATAGACTGTTGTAGGCTGTTTTAGTGGCATAGACTGTGGGAGGCTGTTTTAGGGGTGTAGACTGTAGTAGGCTGTTTTAGGGGCATAGACTGTGATAGGCTATTTTAGGTGCATAGACTGTGGGAGGCTGTTTTAGGGGCATAAACTGTGGTAGGCTGTTTTACGGGCATAGGCTGTGGGAGGCTGTTTTAGGGGCATAGACTGTGGGAGGCTGTTTTAGGTGCATAGACTGTGGTAGGCTGTTTAAGGTGTGTAAACTCTGGGAGGCTGTTTTAGGGGTGTAGACCCTAGTAGGCTGTTTTAGGGGCATAGACTATGGTAGGCTGTTTTAGGGGCATAGACTATGGCAGGCTGCTTTAGGGGCATAGACTATGGTAGGCTGTTTTAGGGGCATAGACTATGGTAGGCTGCTTTAGGGGCATAGACTATGGTAGGCTGTTTTAGGGGCATAGACTATGGTAGGCTGTTTTTGGGGCATAGACTATGGTAGGCTGTTTTAGGGGCATAGACTATGGTAGGCTGTTTTAGGGGCATAGAATGGTAGGCTGTTTTAGGGGCATAGACTATGGTAGGCTGTTTTAGGGGCATAGACTATGGTAGGCTGCTTTAGGGGCATAGACTATGGTAGGCTGTTTTAGGGGCATAGACTATGGTAGGCTGCTTTAGGGGCATAGACTATGGTAGGCTGTTTTAGGGGCATAGACTATGGTAGGCTGTTTTAGGGGCATAGAATGGTAGGCTGTTTTAGGGGCATAGACTATGGTAGGCTGTTTTAGGGGCATAGACTATGGTAGGCTGTTTTAGGGGCATAGACTATGGTAGGCTGCTTTAGGGGCATAGACTATGGTAGGCTGTTTTAGGGGCATAAACTATGGTAGGCTGTTTTAGGGGCATAGACTATGGTAGGCTGTTTTAGGGGCATAGACTATGGTAGGCTGCTTTAGGAGCATAGACTATGGTAGGCTGTTTTAGGGGCATAGACTATGGTAGGCTGTTTTAGGGGCATAGACTATGGTAGGCTGTTTTAGGGGCATAGACTATGGTAGGCTGCTTTAGGGGCATAGACTATGGTAGGCTCCATGTTCTCTACAACACTGATGAGTTGCAGCATGTTTTGGCAAGACAGTGTGGTTCTCAGTTCAAAAGCTCAAAGTGACTTTGGCTCCTCTACCTGCGTTAAATCCATCTGATCACCAGCTCATTGCAGACTTCAATGAAACATCTGTTTCTCAGACACACCTTATGGTCACAGACAGGATTTGTCAGCTTTGGTCTAAATGTCAGTCTATTCATCTGTTCACATTGCATACTGAAAATAATTTCTGATGGATATGACACCGAAAGAAACTGGGCCTGAGGGTTATGTATGATAAAGCCTATCCCAAATGAGACAGGATCCACTCCTACCACACCAGAGAAACGGTGAGACCCATTTATCTATGTTACTTTTCCCTTAAAATGGCTTCCTTGAAATAATTTCATAGGACACAAAAACCAAGCCTTACATCGTGAATTCTCTAATACATAATCCTCTGTCACTGTCCAACCACTCTGATGTACTCTGTGTGGATTAAACCTTGTAAAAAGTCTGTTTTTACTTGCGTGTACAAAAGAAAATTGTTTCATCAGGCAATAAGACTAATTAGTCTTAACAAATGATTTTCCTTTCATCAACTTCAAATATATTTTTTGTATTGCTACTTTGCAAGCACCTTTGTTAATCATCACTCACTCAAAGTGTGAAGTGCTTTTATACAGCGCATTCTCACTTGTGGAAACCTTCATAAATGCTCTCAAGTCAATGGCACCTGGTGCTTCCAGAAACTAAAGAAAGACTGTGTTTTGCTGGAAAAACACAACTAATGTTGTTAGTACTTCAGGCAGCGTGATACTGTTTTTTATGCGGCGCAACTTAGAATGAATTAGAAGTGCCTTAACAAGATATTTGTGATTCTTTTCACTATTAAACTCGCATAGATCTGAACAATGCTACATGGAAAAGCCTCCGCGCACAGTGCAAACAAACAAACAAAACCCCTTCGTGCAAGAAAGCAACACATCTATTCATAAACTATGGGCGACAGCAAAGCAAGTGCGATCCCGACACACGCCATTTTCACGCCATACAGCAGAATATTTATCATTCTATTCAACACCAAAGTGAACAATAAGAGCAAATTCACCACATTCTATAAAATGGCATCTCTTCTCCAGAGTCCATTGCAACAATTAGGTGTATATAATTTTGAGTTATTACATGCGTGTATTATTTATCAAATAAGTATGCACCTTATTATGAAGTTATAGCAGGACTATTAACAATTTAATTTTAACAAATCGACTGTCATTCTGATATGACAATACTTGGTGTACACGCTTTCAGAAATGCATGTAAAAATGTATGGTAGTTAGTAATTAAATTAAATCATAAACTACCCGGTTATCATATAAAGTATGTAATTAGGCAGCTAATACACACTATAAATGTTAACTGGCCCAGACTCCACCATCTACAGGTTCTGGCAGCTGCGTAAAGATCAGATACATTGAACGGGCCACTGGGATGCTCTTCTGCAAAATAAATAAGTAAATAATAATACAAAAAACACAATTGTGCATGTGTTTACTGTACCTATGCTAAATCTAGAAGTGTATCCCCTAACCCATTTGCTTCCTAATAATACTGCATTCTATATGTCCCACTTGGACCTATTGTGGAATCTACCATTACGGTGCACCTTGTATGTATTGACTACTGCTATTGGCTGTAACCCTGATGACTTAGCTGACTTAGCATCGGCTCTGTCGATTGGCTAGGGCTGTATATTGACTTCTGTAAGTCACTCTGCATAAGAATGTCTGCTAAATGCCTAAATATAAATACAAAAAAAAAAAAAAGATAAAGGAATGACAATACACGCGTCTTGCTTTGGCAGCCTGTGACGTCTCTGCATTGCTCAATGGTGCACACTGTCATCTTCCACATCACAACTTCCAGTGATTAATTAATCAGCTAAAATAGCTACTTGGCTGACTGAACACACCCTCACAATATAATGGCCAATAATTAACAGAACAGGGGTTATGATAGATGAAATAATAACGGATGCAATAAAGGCCTGTAACGTTTGCACAAGTCTACAAAGTAATTGGAGTATATAATGACCTTCCGCCATCATTGAGAGAATGTATCACCGTTTCCTCAGCAACATGGAACTTGTATGCCAATGTTTGCTTGTGTGGGCCCCAGAATCTTCTCTAACACATGAGACTACAGACCTCAGAGACCAGCAGTAGAAGAATTAAGCAGACGCTTGTTAAAATTTGACATGACAGAGCCACAGTGGAACATTTTCAGTGTGAATGACCTCATCTTGCTTTGATCTGGGTTCAAACTGAAGACATCAGCATTAGACAAACAGAGGCTGACTAGGTACACTCAGTCCTTGGGTTTGACTTTCTTCCGATAAAGAGAAAGGACAATGATCAGTTTTTAAGGATGAAATGCAACCATACGGACGTGAAAGAAAACATTCCTAAAAACAACGGAAATAAAGAGAGGCAGAGGTAATGAGAGCTGGCTACTCTCATTGAAGCAGGAACAATAAAATCTACGCTCACACATTTCACTTTGCCCCACTTAAATCTGAAAATGTTTACAGACTCATGAAAGCAAACCTACCTGTAAATGGTTATACTGCATATAGCAATGGGTTTTTGTACTGGCATCACAACTGTCCTGACACCACTTCCTACTACATGTGGATTAGTATTACATTCTGAGGCTGGATGATACTCTTTAGTAATTAAAACTGCTTGCTTTTTTAATCCCATTTAGATTACTCTGTTCGGACATGTACTTTGATACTGTACACCAAATTTGCATTAAGATGATCCTGCACTTTATTTATTTCAATGAATTATTGATGAGAAGATTCTTGTGTTCCTAGGCCTGCCTTTACCACCCAGGAGAGCCACATGCCCAGTGTTCTGACCAGTTTATTTATTTAAAATTAAAATAATAGCAAACAAATTGTTATTCTATTGTATTCTATCAGAGAATATACCCATACACCCACAATGGGACAGTTTGGTTGGACAGAGCACGCATTTGCAAATCGATCTTCTAAGGGCCAGGGGATTGGTCGGAGCAGCCAATGGAGCACCTTCCCTAGGAGCTCACCTTGAAATGCACACATGGACCCTCCTGTCTGCGCAGATACACTCCGCAGCTCCCCTCTGTCTTCCTGTATGAAAGGCGACAGGTTATTGCAGGCTATGCAGATTGTTCTCCTGCGCTACATACAGTCATTGCCCTGGCCCCTGGCTGCCAGTGGAGAGCCCCTCTGTATTGACGCATGCGGTGAAGATAAATAGAACGGACTGGCGCATCAACACTCATTACTGCAAGGCCTGCCCCGGGGCCAGCCCGCCGCGCATCAGCCGGGCTCCGAGTCCGGCTCCTATAAAGGACAGTCAATTATCCCTCTGCTCTCTGCTCCTAAAGAATGGGAGAGGAAAGAAAGGTAAAGAGAGAGAGAGAGAGAAAGCAAGGGAGAGAGGAATTGAGGGAGAGAGAGATTGAGGGGGAGACAGAGAGAGGAAGGGAGAGAAAGATGGAGACAGAAAGAGAGAGGGAGATTAAGAGAGGGGGAGACAGGGAAGGGGGGGGGGAGAGAGAGAGAGAGGGGTAGAAAGAAAGAACCAGCAAAACTAAGATGCTTTGTTTAAATTAGGCCCTCCTAAATAGAATATCGGTTAAATCAAGTTCATAATGTGTGAAAAGTACAAAAGAGAAATCATCTCACAATTGAAATTTTTTTTCAAAAAGTAATTTTTCCCCTCGTCCCAAACAGAATTATCGAAGCGGTTTGAAATGGTGCAGCCTGAACACGCATTAGAATGCCAGCCTTTCTCTGTCAGCGCAGCGAGTGCAGTGCGGTGATTTAATGCTTGATTCTAATCAAATGACAACAAAGGCAAGGCCAGTAACGGCTTTTTCAATTCATCATTTCTCACGCGATAAGAACCAGATTAATGTATTTAATGCTATAGCCTTATACAATCAACCATCTAAACTTTATAATCCATTTTTGGCTCTCTGAGGGACACTGATAAAAAAAGAGAAGAGAGAGAGAGACAGAGAGAGAGGGAGAGAGAGAGAGAAAGAGAGAGAGAAAAAATCTTAGACATCTTAGAAAACAAAGCAGAAAAGCAATCAGGAAGTGAAAATTCCCTGCCAGGCAAGTCATGCTGAGGCCCACAGCGCCTCCCATGGCCGTGGCTCCATGCTCCTATTGATGGATCTGTCAGATTCCAAAGGCCAGACTGCAGCCCCCAGCCTTGGCTGAGATCCCGGGAGCAGATGGCTGGAACCTGGAGTAAAGTTTGACCTAAATGGCGAGTGAAATCAAAAGGGTGGTCCCCTTGAGATCAGAGGAGGCTTAGCCGCGATGAGGGACGGCTGGAGGTGGGGCCTGGTCGCGGCTCGCCCGGCGCTTTGTGGCGAGATGAGTATCCACGCCGCATCCGAGGGTTCGCATTCGCAAAAAAAAAACTGCATTATTCCGTCATCGGGATGCACAATCATGCACTGCCATTCTGGACCGTTTTTGTGCTTTAATAACTCATTAAGCATTCCCGGCACACCTAATTTAACATCTCTCTCTCTTTCTCTGTCACCCTCTCTCTCTTTTTTTCAACTTGCACAAACACGATCAAGTTGGAATGGATGGGAGCGGTGATCAATTATCCACGAGCGCCTGAACACCGGCAACAGTGTCACAGCTGTTTTTCGCCTCTTCGCTTTTTATTTCCGTTTTTATAACGCGCTGAACCGGGTCCAAATGCGCAGCTACAGGCGCCGGGAGACGACTGGATCATGACAAAAATAGACCGGACGCAACCTGTAATTGAGGCTCTCCCCCCAAGGGCAGAGAACGAGAACACCGCGCGAGGCTCGAGAACGAGACTCAACCGAGCTGCTGAAGGAGTGAGAGGATTTTGTTTCCACACATCGTATCCGCACACATCGTCTCCGCACACATCCCGTATCCGCACACATCCCGTATCCGCACACATCCCGTATCAGACGTTTTTAACAGAGGTCGCATGCGCGCCTGGGCGGCGTGAGCTATACTACAGTTTTTTGGAAAGAACCAGAAGATTGGGAAACCACATCGTCTGTAAGACAGTTGTAGGCTACTTTGTAGGAAGGAAGTCCGCAAACACAAGGCAGCGTCCACGCCAACAACATCTCCCGCCTCTCGCTTTCCAGGGGGCACCACCAATGATTTTGGGCCCCGCAAAAAGATCTCGCGTTGGCCCCCACCACTGTCGAGTGAAGTTTTACTGTATTTTTTGTGGGTGCCCCCCACCCCTATACGGCTTTGGGCCTGTAGAATTGTTACCACCTTCCTCCCCACTTACGACGGCGCTACTCTTGACTAAAGGGTTACAAACTGTTTGTCCAGTTCACTTTCATGTTTCATACTTTTGAAATGGGAGAATGCTGCTCGATCACAGAAGTGGGTGGGGCTACCACACGCTATCAGGGACCAACTCACTGATTTGAACCAATAATTGTGTTCTGCTATTGAGAGAAAAATCTTTTTGACAGCCTGTTGAATTATTTTCAATTATTGACAGCCTGTTGTAGTCTCGCCCATTATTGCATTTATGAACCATCACACTCCCATTACTAGTGAAAAGAGATCACTCTTCATAAAAATACATAATTTCCCGTAATATCTACGGACAGTATGGTATGTAAGCTGTGTAAGCTGTATTTCATAAGAACAGCTGCTAAGTAATAAATAATATCATGTAATCAACCATATTTCATTAAAAAATTTGGAAATATGTTTAGTTTACTAGATGTAACCACATATAGCAGTTTATGAAACATTCATAAGCATGGATTTGCCCTTCAGCTTAACGTTAAGGCGGCAAAAATGACAGTCACAGCAGAACAGAAACAAGGCCGACACCAAAGATACTCCTTGGCGGGAAAGACGCTCGCGCACACAACACCCTGGAAGGGCTAGAAACGCTCCTCCATCCTCAGCCAATGACAGGAGAGAAACGGCGTGACGGCGGTGAGAAATGACCCCACCAGATTTAGCGGGCGCGCACAGAGGAGGTCAGGGTGGAAACCTCTGGTGATTACACACGGCGGCCCAAGCTGTCAGCAGGCCCGAAGCGCCTCCATTGTACAGATCTGAATACCGACTCTATTGAGGAAACAAAACGTGACACTTATACCACCCCCTCATCCCCAGCTCCCTGCTCAAAACCCTCTCCACAAAATTCCTCCACATAAAATACAGGAGTGTGGGGGGGTGGGGGGTTCTGTCAGGGGACGTCCTGGGCTTATTGTCCTGCCCACAGCTGGTGTGAGACACTCAACAGGGGGGAGGGGGGGGGAGGGAGTGGCTCCAATGGAAGGGGAGACGGGCCCCCGCATTCAGAGGTGACTGCACAAACTTTATGCCGTCACTCCAATGTGGACGCTGGGGCTGCGGCAATGAGAGCCCCCCATTCACCAGAGTTCAGGGGGTTGGGACGTGCGAGCAATAGGGTCCGGACTGTGAAAGGGGACCCCCACCCCACCCCTAGGAACGCCTCCCCTGCCCCCCCCCCCCCCCTGTCCCCACTGTCCCCCCATCCCCAATCCTGACCGGCCTGGCAGCTGAATGCTAACGATGTAAACTGAAATTAATGATTGACCTGGGGACACTCGAGAGCTTAACAAAACGGAACAAAGAGAGAGAGAGGGAGCGAGAGGAACGTCGTGATGTTTTTTTGTTCTCTCGGCCGTGTGTGCGTCTATGATTAACTCTGCAATGGTGAACGGGGATCCCGTACCTCCCCCCCCCCCCCCCCCCCCTGCTATGAGTAGCATAAAGATTGCTTTCACAAATCTACAATCAGTAACCGCACTGCCCTCAAATCTGCAGCTCAGCTATACCATGCTACGGCGTGCAAAAAACGAAACGGAACATCTAATCTGATGTAAAGAATGAAGACACATTTTCTGCATTACCCGATTAATTCATCCTGTTGCATTCCACCACATGTACGCACGGCATGTTTGATACAAAAAAAATGAACCAAAAAACGTGACTTCTGAAATAAATGTAAAAGTGTTTGTCGCTATTGCCAATTGACACTAACTCTGTGTAATATTCACATGACGGCAGAACGTGGAGAAGATGCCTTTGGAGAAGCTGATAGAGAGGGGTGTGTGTGTGGGAGGGGAGGGAGGGGGGGGCTTGGCCTGCTCTTTATGGATCGGTCATCCACCCCCGACTGAATCTCTAACACAGTAGGGCCCTGTTTAATTAATCTCTGAACAGCGGCAGAACTAACTAAGGCTCCTCCCCAGGATCTGCATATTAATCTCCTCCTCCTTTCTTCTCCTCGGGTCACCTATTGTCTCCTAATGACCATTTGCACATCCGCTAAAGCCGCTAACGGGTTTAAGTGTGCTGTTGTGATTAGAGATTCCACCACAGCTGCCAGCTGGTGACACTGTTCTGCGGTCACATACACTCTCAGAAAAAATGGTATGAAAAGTACCTAAAAAGGTACAAATGCTTGTCACTGAGATGGTACCCTTGGTACATAGAATTGTACCTCTTGTACCAACAATACATAGTTCATTTGTATCTTTTTTGCTTGAAAAGGTATGAGTACCCAAATGGAACATTATTGTACTTTCAGGGTGCATTTGGGAGATTTGTTCCTTAAGGATGAAACATGTGCTTCCACTGTACCTGTATTTCTGATAGTGTACATTTGGGGATAAAGGATTGTACGTTCTGTACACAATGTCACTTTAGCTGTTCAGTCTGTTCAGTTTGCCATTTCGATCTTTTTGGACCGAACGCCCTGTGATGGTCACGGTCCCTGTGATGATGTTCAGATGTTGGGCAGGATTGGTCCTATCATCACCTGTCATTTGTGTTTTATACAACAGTTACTTTGATCGGTGGCTTTTTGAGAATGAAAAAAAAATGTCATCGAAACTAGGAGTGGGCCACATGTAATTCTGCAATTACAGAAAGGACATGAGAGTGATTTAAACTGACACCAAGTTTCATTTGAGGTTTTGAGGAGCATGGGAAAAAACTGCCTAAACCCCTCTCTAATTTTTCTTTCCATCTCTCCATCTCCCTCTCTCGTTCCTGTATCCATCCCTCTCTCCATTGGATCACAGAGCCTCTCATTGGTGTACAGCGGTCAGCTCTGATTACCTCTCATTCCAGTGTGACCTCAAACTGAGTCTAGTGACAAAACATAACTGGGTTTTTTATTTTTTTTCCTAAAACTATTTTTTAGGGGCTTTTCAACTTTATTGGATGGCACAGTGCAGAGAGACAGGAAGAATGGGGAGGGAGAGACACGAAAACAAAGGCCGCATGGTCGGACTCTAACTGCCGACGTCACGGCTCGCTTTGAGCTTGTGGACAGCTCTCCACAGGCCACACCACCGATACACCCATAACTGGGGGTTTTAATACTTTGTATATTCACTCTTGAATTAAATAACCTTTTACTTTACATTGCTCCCCCCCCCCCCCCCAAAAAAAGATGATTTTCTTCAGAAATTATAATAAAAGTACAAACAATATATGTACGTTTTACAATCCAGACACATTTTTTGTGCGTCTGAAATAACCTTAAATACATGTATTTGATATACTGTACAGGGTATGATGTATTGCACTCATCAAAAGCATGAAACAATGCACTGGGTTGGATTTCACTGGTTCCTTCAGAGGAAGCAGGAGAACTGGGTCACTATCCCAAGCCCACTCAAATGTGGTCGAATGTTTCAAGTGGCTATTGATTTTCTGACCAGAGCAATGAATATATTAATATCCACATTAGTCTGCCATCTGACATCAGGCAAGGAAAATCCAATTGGATGCTAAAGTGAAGGCCAGAGGAGAAAGGAAGACATCAAAGCAAAATGTCAAAAGACTACGATTTAAAATGTTTTAGATGTCCTCTTTAATCTTAATTACATGAATGAATACATAGACAGATTTTAGTACATAAAATAGACCGTGAACTAACGAGAAACATTTTTCATTAAAAAAATAAGTGAAAATCAGCTGTAGCCTACCCAACACAGGCATTGTCAGACACAACCCTAAAATTCTCCTTTCATCATTCAATTTCAGTTTAATCCCCTAAAACGAGAAGGGGGGGATCACCAGATTACTCGCGTTTGTTTAAAAATACAACAAAGACGGGAAAATATATTTCGGTTTAATCCAGGGCCTCCGGTTTAGCAAAGAGAACAGGAATGTACAGAAGAATGGAAAACGGGACCTTGTTCCATCCACTGAGCGGAGCTTTCCAGAAAAACACACACAAAAAAGAAGAACAAAGACAGACAGAGGAAGAGAGGGGAAAGAAACAGGATTTGAAACCTATATTAAAACTGCAAATAGCCTTTAAAGATTAGCGATGGACAGAATGGGGTGGGCAGCGATAGGACTATTTATTGTGTGAAATAAAGACCGTCGCCGTCTTGTTCATGGAGCGCAATTCTGATAAAGCTTTGATATGAAACGACACCAGTGTAAGTAGCAGATATATACTGAAAAGCCTGTGAGTTTTTCTTGAGGACTATATGCCTCTTTAATGAGTCGATAGAACACAAATCGGGATTAAGAATTACACAGGGATGTTCCAGCCCGCTGCTATATCGCTAGTTAAAAATGTAGCCTACTTTTTGGCAGGCCGTTTTAAGCATGGTGAAGTCTGTATTTGCGGTTACGGTGCAGGGATTGTTTGCATTTGGCGCTTTCCCCCGTTCATGCAAATCCTATTGTTTGTTCGTTTAAGCCCCCCCCCCAGTTTCACAATTCAGTAAAAAAAAAATTTTTAAAAACCATGAAACGGAAATATCCAAATCGAAATTTAATGCTTCCTTACATCTTCATTTTCGACTGATGTGCTCATTGTGAGAACGTTTCTTTTCTCCTTTTATGCTTAAATGTCATTTGTAATCATGTTGCCTTCCAATAATATTTCTCTCTTGTGTGTCTCCATGGTTCAATCGTCACATAAATAAGATGTTTGATTTTCCAGAAACAGTGGAATACGGGTAAACATGCTCATTTACATATATGTATACTTAAATGCGTTGGCGTGTGCAGGATTGAAACAGCGTATATTTGTCGTAAACACAGTGAAAAGGGAAATGGCAACGAACGTCACAGCACATTGTGGGTGAAGCTAAGGCGCTTCCACCAACAGTGCGAACCGTCGCTGTTTCCAGTGACACTTCTCCAACGGCAGCATTTGTCAGGATTAGAAGGGATTAATCATTCCCATATTCCTGAGGAGGTAATTTGGAGATATGTGCTGGACCTAAACAGTGTCAGCACACGCCCCCCCTCCCTCCAACCTCCAATCCCCCCTTTCTGGGAGAGGTCCTGCCTCAGCTGGAAATCTGTCACTTTTCAGAAAGAAAAAATTCCAAACCTGCAACTGTCCAGGGAAACATTGACTGCAACTCAACCCCCAAATTCATGTCCCTAAGCACACCCCCCCCCTCCCTACTGCCCTTACCCTCTACTCCATACTCTGATTCCCTACCCCGTCCCCTACCTCTAGGCAGCAGAGCAGCCCCCCCGGGGTGAAAGGTCACTGTCGACAACATCCATTTCAATAATCCTCAGCACATCACCGCCACCCCACCGGCATACCGCATTAAACCATGCAGCTCATGCATTTCACTCTGCTGTGTCTCCCGTGCTGCCCTTATCGCACGGAGGGGACCCCCACAACCCGCCGCCGCGCCCCCCCCAGATCCGCTAGCCGCAGCTGGCTTGTCCTGTGCAGGTGAGGGTAGGGGTGTCTCTCCAGAGCCAAGGTCAAAGACACAACCATCTCCCAGGACACTGACCGAGAGCCTCATGAATCAAACATGCATCCATCAAGCCTTCCTCCCGTGACGCATACCGTCATCCGAGCATTAGGACACCACCGCGCAGAGCGCCGTGTACTGTGACCCCCCCCCCCCACCCCCCTGGAACCAGTCACACCACACCCGAACCCGGTCACGTCGCGTTACATCCGCGAAACAGAGACATTTCAGTGTTTGTTTCCGTAATGAAAGCCAATATCTTCGGCCCAGTGGCCGGGCTCAGCGGGTAGCCCCAAAGTGCAGCAGCAGAATGGACTGTGTACACAGCCACTTTCTAACGCCACCAATCTTCATCGGCCCGACAGGAGGTGAAATATGTGACTGTCTGCCAGCGTAAATTAGGCTCTCCAGCCCCCTGTGCGGTAAAGCATGACGGCACCGGACAGTGCACTAACTCAACCCGCACACCGCCTCTCCTTTCCCCCCCCCCACCCACACCCCCGCCATAAATCACCGTCCGCGGGAAATAAATCGCCGGTGGTCAGTAGCCGCACCAGCTGGCAGGGCCGTCACCTGACCAGCAGGGGCCCCCGCGGCTCGGCCGCGCTGACGGAACGGACCGGAAATCAAGAAAAATGAACCGCGGAGAAACAGTCTCTCCACCCACCCAGCCAGCGCGTACGGCTCCACCATTAGTCTCTGCTGCACTTCCTCTTCATAAAACAACACTGTTCTTTCCTCTCTGAAGCAGAGGTGCACTTTACCTTTCATTATGTTACCTGAGGGACACAAGCACCTCTGTTCACGGTCATATTTCCTGGAAAAGTGGAGGCCTGCAGACAGTATTTAACTTTTATTATTGAGTGAAAGTTTGAGCAGGTGCTAGCGAAGACACGCTGGTTTGTGCGCACGCAAGATAAGAGAAAGGTAACAAATCCTGGGAAAATATATTATTATTATTATTATTTTTACGAGTGAAGGGAGACTGAATCTTCACAAAGCTCAAAATGCGTGCAGCTGTCACGAGCCACCAATCACAGACTGACTCCACTTTCAATTCAATTCAATTCAATTTTATTTGTATAGCGTATTTTACAGAGAACTGTCACAAAGACGCTGTACAGAGAAACAGAAGGAAAATTGGGCAAAAACAAGGCCTGAACCCCCAACCAGCAGAACGAGGTACAAACTCCCCGGTGGGAAGAAAAACACTCAACAGTGGCGAGAAAAAACTCCCCAATGGGAATAAAAATCTAAGGAAGGAACCTGGCTAGAGAGGGGGGGCCCATCCTTCACTGGCCGGCCTGGTTTAAACTAAAGGTGGAATGGATGGTAATAGAAATGTAATGAGGGATCTAACACAGCAAATAATCAAGTGGGCTGAACATGTTACAGTGTTGAGATATTAAACTAGCTGGAAAGTAGAAAGTCCAATGAAAGGATGTAAAATGTTCACTTTGATCCTGCTTTCTACGGCTTGCTGTAGGCGGGCGACACCCAGTGCTGGTTTGTACACACCAGTGGAGTTTATGGGATAATTAATCGGCCAGGATTTTGTCTGTGTTCATACGCCATTAATTGAAAATGAGTTGATGAATAGATTTTTTTCCCCTCTTTTTTTTTCTCGATATCGCTGAGTTGCTTTGAGGGCCACTTAAACGCTGACCATGGCCATTTGTGAAAAACATTGTGGGCGGCAGTTTCGGGGGGGGAATGGAGTGAAATTACATTAATAGTCCGAAAGAGGACTGGCACAGAGACAAGAACAGGAGAAAAAAAATAAATGAATAAATAAAATACTCAAATTTTTTAACTCGTGAGGTAAAGTTCATCCCCCTGGTGAGGACGGCCATCGTCAAAAAATGGAAGCCTTATCTCCTACCTATACTGGGACCTCTCCTTGGGGTCTAAAGTGAAGTTGGGCCAAATAACCTCTACGAGCAGGCTGGCAGACAATCAGAAAAAGCGAGTAGGGGAGGTAAATAGAAGAGGCAGGAGCAGGAAAGTTAAAGAACGAGCTGGTGCAACTCTAATCATGGTTATTGAGGAACTGGAGGAACGTTATTCCCAGTGATAGACAAGGGCAATTATCTGCAATCCCCCAGCAGTTTTAACCTAATTTCATTACTGCTGCGCAAGTCCTCCACAGCACCTAGTCTATCAATGTCTCGCAGAAAGGATTAGCCGGCACTTTCGTCTTCTTCAAATGAATTTTAGCTGTCATGCCCTTGATGAATGGGGACGGAGGAAGAGGAGGCAGGGAGAGGGGGCATTTAGAGGAAGGTGGGGCATTTTGGTGGGGTGGGGGAGTGGGCAGTGGCTTGGGGGAGGCCGACTGGTTGACTGGCTGCTGACTCTTAACCCTCAAGCCCATTCAACATCACCACGGCCAACGTGCCACCTCTGACAACCGTCGGCGAGCGTCGTGTTTTCACAGGAAGTCCGATCCAATCACGGCTTCGCACAGATGCTGAGCAAGGCGGAATAGTTCTCCTCGGTGTTCATTCCGCCGTCCGCGTTATTCAGACGGTGTGAAAGAACAGGCTAAACACGCAGTGATACCCGTGGGCCGGCCCTGAACGGCTTCCGGACGGGAAAGAGGGGCTTGCTTCATTGTCACTGTAAAGAAAAGAGAAATCCGAAACCTGAGCCATAGCTTTCTGGAACAGGGGACAGGGGGGGCTGGGGAGTGGTTTATATATCAAATTAATTACATTTGCGGCTTACAGTAACCATAAAGCAGCCAGGAATTTGATACATATTCCACGAGTGGCGAATAGCAGGTTTGGTTCTTCCCATCCTTCGCTTTGTTTTCTAGTGTCGACGTAGGTCATGGACAGCAGGCAACATTTTCAGGATCAAGGGAAACACAGGACAAAAGACATGTCCCATATGGGACAAACCATTTTTGGCTGAAATAGGGGTCGTCCCGGCTAATAAAGGACCATTGGAAACCTTACCGAGCGATACCCTCAAATCTCAGGGAAAGCCGTTGGTTTGGAGTGACCGGAAAAAGGCAACTGAGCAGGCAAAAAAGGTTAAAGCTTTTTACCTGGCGAACGCTAAATCGGAAGACACGGCGGTGTGCTGTGACTCGGGAGCGCGTCGCATACCGCGCACACCGCAGCACGCAGCCGTACCCCACCGTGCGTTAATTGCCGGTCCTCTCCACAGCTGTTGCTGTTTTTGCCCCCACCCCCCTGGCACTGTAATCGGGTAACAATGTAAATGTTGTGCAGTGAGGGGGTTCATATTGCCACCCCCGGGACATCAACTCCAGCTGTTTGAGGCCCGCGGTGTCACCCGCCCAAGGGAGAATGGCGGGAGATTCATTACCGCCAGGCAGGGGGACATCACCGCCACGGTGAGGGGACCGCGCTTTACACCAAACGGCAAGCCTTGCGCCTTCACAACTGCCTCTCCACACAGAAACAAAACAAACCCATTCAATTTAAGCCAACTTATTCAAATAGAAAATGCAATGTATATATTTTACCTTCGCTACGCAGGAATCCGCATCACCAGGATTTTCATAATTCATCGTCTTAGATTCCCGACATCTGCTGCAGATTGTGCCGTGGGCCGGCTGGAATTAGCCGCTCCTGGGAGCGCCAGTAATGCGCCGGTGGACACGCCCATGATGGTGGGGATGGACTGGGGGGGGGGGGGGGGGGGGGGTGGAGCGCAGGAGCCATTCACACTCCTAATGTGTAATTAGGAAGCATTCTGGAGAGCTGCCGTACTAGACTGAAATTAGCCGCCTTTTATTAATGAAGCAGACCAGCACAATGGCACGTCAGGTTCCCCTGTAATCTCACACAAAATGTTTTTCTTAATTACAGAGGAGGGGAGGGGAACCGGGGGGGTGGGGGCAGGGAAGGGCTGGCGTAGAATCCTGATGTGCGTACCCTCCCAACTCCTGGTGGCTAAACACATGCAGACAGACACCACAACCCCTGTTTCACGCACACACAAACACACACAGACACACACACGGAGACACACACAAACCACATTTGTGCTTCTCTCTTCTTGTCACACACACATATCCATGCCTCCTCACAAGAACCGTGGATAGGTGTAATTCGTCTCTGTCAAACCCCCAGCCACCCCGGTACAGTTAGCCCCGTTCCCACTCAAAGAGCGCTTTCCTGGGTCTGCACTCCACTCCAGACCGGCATATCAGATCCCATTCCGTTCATCCCATGCAGAGATGCGAGCAGAGGCAGGGCCCGATCCAGGTTTTCCTGATGCTCGCGTTCATCCGGAATCGATCCGTCCCGTGTTTGAGGGAGGAGGGCCCCTTGTCCCCCTTGCCTTTGATATTCCCACCACAAACCCGGGGTGTCAACGACCTTCCACGGAGCGCTCGATCTCATCCGCCCTGGACACAGTAAGAGCCGTAAGGAGGGCGGCTTCCAGGAAGGATCAAAAGCGCATTTGAGTCCCACTGTGTCCCATATAGAACAAACACACGGAGGACAAGGGGTATCTCCACCAAAAGCCACACTTATGACCTCTCACCCAAATATTCATTTTACATCCTACATTAATGGGAAGGAACAATCTGTTACTGCCAGACCAATAAAGGTAAATGCAGTTAAATTATAAGAGATTTATTCTGGACTAGATCCAATGCTAAATGCCACACTGTGCAGCTTCGCTAATATATGTTTTATTTTTTTGTCCGAAAGTGAACTCACTTTGGGCATTTATTATTATTATTTTTATTATTTGGGAGAATTGCTATTGGCTCCTTGCCATTTCTGCATTCTTTAGGGTAGCACATTAGCTTTTCAACATCCACACCCAATTCACATTTTCATGCAGTCCACCTGAAAAGAATTAATAAAAAGAAATAAAGTTGTTTTGATAATGCAGAGTGGCACTCAATGTGATTTATGTTTCCGGCAACTGTAACAATGTGTCATTATTGGCTGACTGGAATCTCTCTCATTGTGACATCATCATCTTTAGAACACACAGCGAGTCACTGTGCTTCCCGTATCCCGTAAGCCGATTGCACAGTTCACCTATAAGCCCTCGAACCCACAGCGAGGCCACTCATTCCACGACATGACATGATATCACCAAGCAATCAGTTAAGTACCCAAGGGTGTGAGGGGACAGGGTCATAGTGCTCCGTCAAAATCGAGGCCCTGATTCACTGTAGTCATTAAAGGTAACCGTGGCACTTTGAAAGGGGGTGTTAATCTCAGTGTCCTAGTCAAATTTGCCCGGAAGGTGGCTCTCAACGACGTGTCACCAAATCATCCCCCTGCTTCTGATTGGCTGCAAAATCCCTTGCATTCCCCGCCCACTTTGATTCCGCAGGATCTGATTGGTTACACAATCTCTTGCATGCACCATGACAAAAATTAGTATTTATTTAGTATTTTATTTACACAAAGGAATCCTCACTCCGATATTGGAAATACATTTTTATTTATCATACTCAACCAATCACATGCACACACCTCTAATGGAGCGCCCTGTTAAACCAATCACATGCACACACCTCTAATGGAGCGCCCTTTTTAAGCCAATCACATGCACAAGCCTCTAATGGAGCGCCCTTTTTAAGCCAAGAATGAGTTCTCTCTGTACCGCTTGAATGCTGATGTGCTGCTCTTTGTTGCTTACGGCTAGTGTTAAAAGAAATTTGCTGTCACCCTCCACCACCCCAGCTTCCACCTGTTGTTTGGATCTGCTTTGGTATGGGGGGTTCCTGGTCATCTCCTAATTAGCGGGGGGAGATGCCTGTGCTCCAGAGTAGTACTACAGCAGATCCATTCAGTGTCAAACCAAAATAATTATGCAACACATTCATTCATTAAACATGTTATTTGTGTGTTGTCCTGACAGAAATCAGTGTATTGAAAATAGCAACAATGTCCGAGCCTTGTTGATATTATTGTGTTTCCCTACCAAAATGAGAGTGTGGGGGATTAAATGTAAAGATGAGAGAATTTCATGAACCAATAATGGTTGCAGGTACCATGCTTTCTGTGGCTTCACTGAATTTAAACAATTTTTATATTTTCCTATGGCCAAAAAAACATTTAGATTTCTTGGTGGTGCAGCATAATGGTTAGGGAACTGGGCTTGCAAGCCTGAAGTTCTAGATGAGGTTCCGGCATTGCCTTGTACCCTTGAGCAAGGCACTTAGCTCAGGATTTAGTAATTCAGGTTATCTTAAAGATATACTGTATGATATATGTGTATATATGTATGTATATGCAGTATGTATGTATGTATATGTTGGAATCATAATAGTATCTTCTAATAGTAGCTCACTAGCTGACAGCACGGACAGTACTTAAACCCTGTGTCTAACTCTCCATAGGGTCTAAACTAATCTGGAAAATACCAATATATGTAGTCACCAGCTGATCAACTAATTAGGATTGGACAAGCATGTTTGCTATTATTACACACCAAAGGTTATCATCCACCAAACAAAAATCAACAAGTATAGGAGGTACTTATGTACATTTTCCTCACTGTTGAACACCCACACACACCAATGATAATAAATTGTCACCCTTTCTACATTTTAACATGAATTTTCACTACATGGAACATAATTATGGTAGAGCCGTGCTCCCGTAATGATCGTTTTCACCGGGGAGAACGTGGGTTAAATGAAGTTTTCACCTTGATGAAAACAGGGGAGTGTTCCAGAACAGCCCAAATGCATCAATAGCTCATTAAATGTTTTGCCAATACGGGCTATTTACTGTTGATGTGGTTTCTCGGGGAGGACACGGAGGGCAGGAGAACGAGAGGGAATCGGGAATCAGATCCAACGTCTCTCCCCTTATCAGCGGGCATCAGACAGGCGCAGATAACAGCGCTAAGGGACAGGGCGCCTGAGGCTCTCGCCCCCCTGCTCGACAGCCCAGGGCTGAGGCAGACAGCGACGGGGCGAGACTCTCTTCTCGTCTCCCGCATCGCTTCCTGTCACCTTCCGCAAGAGCGAAGCTGTCAGGTCGGGCGGGGCTCGTCCGTTGGACCCAGGGCCCTGGCATTTGGGCTGGGAGGGTGAAGCCTGGCTGGTGTATCTTGGAAGAAAGTCACTCTAAACACTTTTGAACGAAACACAACAACAACAGAAATGGCAGTTATGAGCACTATAAGTAGGAGGTCTTCTCAAAGGGACAGTAAAACGCAGGAAACCAGAAGAGTAAACAAAAATAAAGGTTATAAAAAAGCGCCGGGGCTTGGTCCGCCAGCCGATGCGCGGGTGCGCCGGCCTAACACGCGTGTCACTCACGTCGTAAATCAACCACCCCCCTGAGGTTTCCGGGCGTTTCTCCCCCCCCTACCCCACCCCCCTCCCTCTGACGGCCGGGCGAAAGGATCTCTCCGCTGCTTTTGTCTCCTGACTGCAGAGTGGCAGGATGTCCCACATCAATAAGCTCATCATTAGCTACAAAGCCAATGGTCTGCTTTGGAATTCATTAAATAGCCTGCGAGGGAGGAATCCTGTCAGTCAAAGCGCTATCGACCCGCACACGCAAAAAAAAAAAAGAGAAGAGGACAGAGAGGGGCGAGAGAGCCCACACCTCCATCAGCTCTCTCTCTCTCCCCTCGGCAGCCTGCATCTGTCACATGGGACCTGTTAGGGCTGTGAGAAGATTCCAGAAAACACTGTGCTGGCTTATCAGTCGTGTCAAAAACATGGACAATATTGCACTAAAATCTGGGTTTGGGGGGTGAGATTCATCATTAGGGCCACTGTGACATTGTCACACGTTGGCTTAAAGTGGGAATCAACCGTCACCGTCGCCTCCCTTTCTTTCCAACTCTTCAGTTTTTATAACGTTTTCTAAGAAAATGTAGGAAACTTTGTGAAAAATAAAAGGAAATTCATACACAAACATAAAAGACTTTAATGAATGCGCAAGTAGTGTGGAAATGAACTTTACTGCGTGTGTGTGTGGGGGGGTTACGTGCGCAGTGACACGCAGCGTTGATATTTGGCGGGTCCCCGACTGCCTGTGCGGTTCCACAAAGAGCTTGTCACCGTCACAGCCGTATCGAGCCTGAAACCGCCATGGTGGGCCCCCCCCCCAACCTAACCCCCGAGGGACCCTGCCACTCTGACCAGGGCTCTGGGGACAGCAAAGGCCTGTCGGAGCTCTGAAGCCCGAGGTCTGACGGCGGGGCCTTCTGTCAGCCGCGCAAACACGAGCGCGGTGATATACGGCGGGTGGAGCTGTGGCATGCTGGGAATGAAAGGCAAGGTCTGAGAGAGATGGGTGGAGAGGAGCCATTAGACTGAATAAACATCACAGTCAGTCTGCGGTCGCTTCGCTGCCCTTGCGACTTTGCGCCCTGTTTCGGGGGGGGGGGGGGGGTGAAAGGATGCGTGGGCTGCCACACGCATGTTAATCGCTCCACGTAAACTTTTACCCGGTTTGATTTGCGCGGGCCGGGAGTAATCACCGGGAGGCGAGGCTGAGTAACCAGAGTGCAGGCCACTGGAGGGGTGGGTGTCTGAGGAGATTCCGTATAATGGCATGTTTTCAAATTGAGAAAGAGAAAAAGACCAAACAGTTCCTTGTGTAACAGCTAACGTGGCTAATTGACGGCGTTTTTATCACGCCAACTTGTACACATTACCCTGTAATCACACAAAACACCATATCATAATTAATTTACCGCATCCAAGTGACTGGAGCAATCTGGTGAGCAATTTACTATTGCCTATTATTCTTTTCCACACATCCAACCAGGACCTACCATCCTCAAGACTACAGACTGTTAATAAATACATTAATTCATTAAACACTACCAAATAAATTTAACTATAAATCAGTTGTAGCTGGTTAACATAGTTTCTAAGATAGATAGCTTGCTAGCTAGATAATTTAGCTCGTAATAATTCAGCTTGTTATAAGCTAACCCATAATGTTAATGATCTCGTATCCATCTCCCATGTTGTACATCCAACTAAAGCACTGGTCTTTGGGTTCAGTAACTTGCACTACACAAACTGTAAGATCACGTGTATTAAGGACCAATTCACAAGATTGTACAAGTAGGTAGTAAGTTAATCAGTGTTGTCGGTAAGCATGAACTTTAACAGAATATTTGTTTAGTCAAAGGCCAGGGTAGTTAAAGGGTAGTCATGATAATTTACATCATTATCAAGCCAAACAGTGAGCCAGATAACATTCAGACAGGATTAAAGAATGTACAGGCATGATATCTGCGGGTCTACAATAAAAGAAACAAACTTCCACGCTCATATAATAGGCATGTCGGGGTAGAGTAACTTTGCAATGAGAAGCATTGTAGTTGCATATTCCATGGTAATGTTGCTGTGTTGTGAAATGGGTTACCATGGTTCAGTTTATAGCAAGTATACTTGTCATCTGCTCAACCCCCACAACAACATCTGGCCGATATTACCTTGCCAATCTCTTGTCTTTTATGTACTGATGAAACAGCAGGTGCAAATGTTTCCATTGCACTAACTACACATGAACGGTATGCAAATAGACATGCTACTTTCAAAAGTCAAAACTCGAGAGGCAGAAGACAAACTACACCTGTTTTCCACTGAGCTTTTTACAATGATTTTCCACATGAACTTTCGAAAGTCGACTATTTTTTCTGACAAAGCAATCCGTGGAGAAGCAATCAGTTGTTTTGCGAGCGTTCTTACATTTATTTTTACATTTATGTAAAAAGTGTTACATTTATTTTTTAGGGGGTAAAAAGTTTTCCAACAACACAGTCAGTTCAACAGCGGGAACCAAGGTCACGACCTTGGTGAACTCAGTGGTCGCAACAGTCCGCCCCAACAGCAAATGGCCTGTTAAATCATCAAGCGTCACTCCAGACAGGCTTTTGAGAAGGTCAGTGGTATCTGGATTTATAAGTGACCGAGATGAGAGATGGACATGAATTGCTAACCTTGCCGTGCTAAAACTTAACTGATATTCAATTATGCTCAAACACCGGGTGGAAAAATAAATAAATAACAGCGTTTGAGATTGGGAGCTGATCCCAGGCAGTGTCGGGTTTAAGTGTCAGATTCGCCGAGGTCGGCAGAGATCCAGGCCCTTGAAAGAGGTGTCACCAAGAGGCCGAGAGGCATCGCTCGAATGAGCGACAGCCCACACATTTCCTGAACGCATGACATTGCCGAGGGGGAAGAGACCATTTTATCATTCAGCGCCATTCGCACCCTCTCTCGCTGTCAAACATGCCATATGTCCCCATAGCAGGTCGTCCCACCGGCTTATCGAGTGTGACAGGGCTATTTCACGCGGCCGCGCCAATCAGACGGCGTCTCCCACGGAAAGGCCGCCACCACCGCCACCGCGCCCGCGGTGACGGGCTGACAGGCAGGGGGCACCAGCTTCGGCAGGGGGGGCTTACTGAGGGGGCCAGACGCCGGGGCGGGAGCCGGCGAGGGGCACGGTCGCGGGAGTCTCAACTCTGCTCTCTGCTGCTCTGGCAGTCAGCAGGAGCCCGGGTCCGAGACATTCTCAGGGCAGAGGACTACCATCGTCATTCACGCCCATTTGCTTTTTCATCGTATACGTCTTTGGTCATTTATTTTACTTCATTTTTTTTAAAGGAGAACAGACATAATAAAATAAAATAAACCAAAAAAAACAGTATTTAGACCAAGAGAAAGCAGAGGGACTCCGGTTTCCCTCCTACAGTCAAAAGACATGCAGGTTAGGCTAATTGGAGACTCTAAATTGCCCATAGGTATGAGTGTGTGAGTGAATGGTGTGTGTGTGTGTGTGTGTGTGCCCTGTGATGGATTGGCGACCTGTCCAGGGGGTATTCCTTCCTGCCTCTCGCCCAATGTATGCTGGGATAGGGTCCGGCCCCCGACGATCCTGACCAGGAATAAGCAGGATAGTGGATGGATGGAAAACAGAGGGAAGCAGACAGGGAAAGGATCACAGTGCATAAAGTGCCATAGTGACGATCGAACCCCAAACCCAGAGTAAACCTCCCCACGGACTGCACCACGCGTCTCATCGGATCATGGGTAAATTACGTTTTTCTTTTTACCTGTGGAAGGAATGAAATTGTCTTATTTCGCATTGTTTATGGAAGAGCGACAAACGATTCGGATGCTAGCACGTACTCTTGACCCCCCGGCCCCCTCCTCCTCCCACATTTCCCATGTTGACTTGCAAGCAGAGCTCTCCAGTAGCTATTTATCCTAATGGAGAATAACTGGGCGCATGCTCAAGGAGGCAACAAGTGAGCAATCAAAGCAAAAGGGTGGATGCAAATGATTCTATTGCCCCTGCGGAGGTGTGCACGGCAAAATAAATCAGCGAGGCATTAAAAAAAATCACCTGTTCTATTGCGCGCATCTTAAAAAGTGCAGGAAATGTGGCGTCTCAAGTCTTCTGAAAAACGCTTCTGGCACACTTTTATATGAAAGCTTTCTGGGAAATGATTGCTAATCTATGCAAAAAAGCAATCAGCGACTCATTCATAATGCATGAGCAAAGATACCAATTTCAAACGCTTTCGGATTATTAGATGTTATCTGGAATACACAAGATGAAATATGAACACTCCTACCTGAGCGCTGGTAATTACAAAAAGCGGAGTGGTTCCAACCGGGGCGTCTGTTTCAGTGAAGAGCACTAGAGACCCGGTGCCGCAGTACAGCTGGAATCTGATTGGATTTCGCAGGCCGGAGTTCACGGCCAAATTCCTGCTTTGTTTCATTTCCACGCCGCCATCACCCACACTGGAATGGTGCTTGGGTTTTTAAACACCGTTACTGTGCCTGATTTAAACTGCGATATAATGGATATAGTGGATATAGCAATAATGCACTTCAGGGGAGGCCTCTGGAATTGAAAGTGCCTATTAGAATTAGTCCCAGATATTTTTTAAATGTCAAATGGCAAAATGATTTTATTTTGTACATCTCTTAAGGAGTTACTCACCAGGAATATGTGCTCTGTATTCTATTTTATTTTGAGCAGCTAAAACGCTGTGTGCTGGTCAGATCTTTAGATTTATAGGTATTTGCAGTTGCACAAACGGAACCAAGGTTTTGGAATTTAATCTATATTTGTATTGTATTACATTGAGTTTTTTTGTTAGTTTTCTTTTAGCTGCGACCAGCAGCTAGTATAAGTCACTCTGTGGTCAGTCCCCCGGTCTGTCTGACCAATTTCTGCTATAGACTATACCCGCACATACAGATAGTTTGGCATACGGTCACAGCTTATCACATGCTAACATGATTGTTTAATTTACATTTGATTGTGTACACATTTTGGGTAGTATGGTAACCATGGCTCATAGAAACAGATGCATAGCACTATTAACATGAGGGCGCTGTACTTAAAGGTAAAATTTCCATTTGATTTTAAATGTAACTGACCCTGTCCGCTATGGCTGCACATACTGTATATATTTGTTGTGTAAAAATATCTATGACAAGCGCTGGTGACACAAGTATGAATCTAATTTAGAGATGGGGTCACTTGCATAGGATTTCACACTGGTGTTCAAATGACTGACTGTGTCGGGTTAATAAGTTCCATTGCAGCTCAAGACCCATATGCATGTCGCAGTTTAATTTGTGGCGTACTCGCACGATTGGGTGTCTGCCCTCACCCCTCCTCCCCTAATCGTGTGTTCTACAGCGAGGCTCCGTATCGCGGTCTCCTCTCGCAAAAAGCTTAACGCATCTCTGCAACACGGCTCAGCGTCCCCATGTCCCTCCCCAGGTTTACTCCTGGAGAGACTCCTCTCTTTGAAAACTGACCTTGAACACTTGGAAGTGCTCACAAGCTCAGAATCAGACAGTTGGGAGCAAGCGGGCGAGCGAGCGAGGTAGAGAGGGAGGAGGGGAGGATGAAAAATAAAGTAAAAAAAAAAAAAAAAAAAGAAGAAAAAACATTTTTATTCTTTTGTTTAGTCGTTTCATTTTTCAGAAGCCCAGGAAAAGAAAGGCATGATTTCAAGCATCAATGTCGAGGCATCTCGGCAGCCCCGAAAGCCTTCAGTTCTGACAGATTTTATGCCTTACAGTACGAGAGACTTCCTCATAAGAGAGCTTTTAAAGGAAAACGGGGCAAGGGAACCAGGAGGCAATAAAACCAATGAGGCTTTTTAGAGCCGTCAAGAAAACCGGCGGCGCTAACCTGTAATTAGGGACGTCTCTGCAGTAACTGATGACATACAGGTGTCCTCTACATTACACAATCAATATAAGGCCATAATCAATGGAGGATCATAATTGCCTGCTGCTCAACTGCCGAGAAGTAATGGCCGCCTTGTCAGCGGCTAGAATTGCAGTTGGCGGTCACGTGGATCAGACGACAAGACGGCGCATCCCTCAGTACTGCCAGATGAATTCTGCAGAAAAGGATGCCCTGGAAAAAAAAAAAAAAGACAAGCGCAGAGAGGTGCCAGCTGCCCGGTTCAGCTGCTGTTTGCGTTCGGCTCTCGCGTGCCGGCAGAACCAACAACTCTCCGCTGTCAAGATGTCTTAAAAAGTTTGTGAAACGGTGACCTGCTTTTTCGTTTATTATTTTTCTTTCATAGCACTTTGTTATGACAACATAGGTTAAAGGTCATATCGTCAGTCAATCCTGAGATAAGTTTCATTAAGTTAATGAGGAGACGGAAAGAGCCTACACACACTCCTCAGTGGAGTCAGTGAATACCTTTAAGCCAGGGGTCCTCAATCTTATCCAGTAAGGGCCAGTGTGGGTGCAGGCTTTTGTTCCAACCAAGCAGTAACACACTGGATTCGGCTAATCAAGGTCCTTAGCAAAGACCGTAGTGGTTGATTTGTAGAATCAGGTGTGTAACTGCTTGGTTGGAACAAAAGCCTGCACCCACACCGGCCCTTACTGGATAAGATTGTCCCCTCCTCTGAGTCAACACAAACCTTACCAGAGACACTCAAGGCCACCCTGTATAAAACACACAATTTAATCTAAGAGGGTGGAAGGATGTACACAACATCTCAGCATGTCTTCATCAGGTCTGTACCGAGGACCTTCAGAAAGGGATATAAATACCTTCCCATCAATAAGCTTGATGTTGCGTCACCAATTACACAGAAACGCAGTCTTGTTACATTAACAAAGACTACATCACAGATTGCAGCGACTGTTCTCCATCGTAGCACATCTGATACAAAATGCAAAGCAAAAAAAAAAAATGTTTATCTTTATCAAATGCCGAAAGGATTGTTTATATAAATATATAATTTTGGTGCAGAGTACGTAAATATATCTTAAAAACCGCTCGGAAGCAGTCAAACTGAGCGTGTGCAGCAAGCGCTCCCCTTTGCTGTCAGTTATGGTTACGCTCACCCATAATTCTGTGCTACCATAACAATATAAAACCTGAAAATCAGCAGTGCTAGCAAGCTAGCGATAGACAGTTAAAACTCAAGGATATTTCCATTAGTTACATGGCAGGTCACTTATGTCTCAGTAGTTTATAAGATAATCACAAAAGAATAATGAACAAAAACCAAAAAATATACGTGAAATAATTGTTCACCTTGAAACGAAACAAATGTAGGCCTACTGTTGTCTACGGACATAGAAGTAGTATGGGCTTTTATAGCAAGCTACCTTTATTTTAATGGTTTTAATGGTTTGCTTTTAAATGAAAATGTCAGTATGACCTGTCAGAATATCCTACCTTGTACATTTGAAGCGCAGCGGCACAGTGTGTGAGAAAGCACTCTGACGGTTTGAGTACAGGGCAGGTCATCTCGAGTGGGTAGGTCAATTTGTAAGGACATCGGCAACCCAGTTGCTAGCGTGGGAGTGAGGCGAACAATGTGCACGGCCTGATCCTCCGTATTACCAGGTCTTGTGAAAGAGATGCGAGGAGATTTCGAAAAAAAAAAAAAAAACCTTTAAGAGAAGCCTCTCTCAGACAACCTATAGTAACCTCCGTTTGGCAAACGTCCACTTTGTGCTGCTTTAGGTGTCTTTAAGGACAACCCTGACGAACACCCAGGCATCATAAGCATGCCCACTCCTCCCCGCCCTTGAAAGGCAAGGCTCAATGCTGTTATACTGTCTGTTATAGTGGCAAAGAACAGCACAGGCAAGCAAAGTTCACACTTACCAAAAGGCTTCAAGGACAGTTTATCAGAATTTAATTCAGACAACAGGAAGCGTGTGCAGGGTAATGAAATTCTCTTCAAGCACACAAGAACATGCACACACAGACACATACACAGAAAGTATAACGTTATACCTCAGGGCATTATCTTGTTACAGGAATTTTTTACCATCTCCAGCCACATCCACTCTTTGCAATTACGCCCTGATTGGTACATCCCATGGTCATCAAGGGCCTGTTGGAATCCTGACTTACAGAACCACTCGCTGCATGAAAAAAGCAGCACCCAAGCGCAGACACATTATAATAAATGAGGTTAATCTTCCAGGTCTTCCCCAATGCATGCGTAGCGTTAAGCAAGCTAATCCGCCGTCATTTGCACTGAGTATCAGGCAACGTGTGAGAAACCCTAGAGATTTAGTGGCATCAAGTTTGAAAAAAGCAAGGGAGGGGGAGGTGTATGTGGGGAACAAACCAGCTGTCAGGGACGACTCCTTCTCTCTTGTTCCCTCAGCTGATGAAGCATGCAGGAGAGCTGGGGCGGGGGGGGGGGGGGGGGGGGGGGGGGGGGGGCTGCGCTCCGGGTACACCCCCCCACCCCCCCCCCCCCCCATCATGGCGGCTGATGCGAGGTTCAGTGGGCGCGAGCACCGGGGCACACCCGCCACAGGCGCAGCCTCCGCACGTCAGCGCGAATGCGAGCGGCCGCCCCGCCATCCTGCCGCAGACTCGCCGCGATCTAATTGGCTAATGTGCTCAGCCAGCCCCGTCGCCTGCGATGTCCCGTCAGCGTGGCTTCACTCCCTGTGACAGCTGCATCGTGAGCTTCTCTCCCTTCACCCCCGCCCCCCCCCCCCCACCTAAAAAAAAAAGAAATTCCACTGTGCAAAGAGACAAGTGGCAAGCAAGAGAGACCTCAGACCTGATTTTTATTGGAGGAAAGGGGTCGGAGTTGGGTCAGCTGGGAGGGGATTTAACTGCTTCTGGAGCCGCCCCCCCTGCCCACGACCCCACGGAACTGCCCTGCCCAGGAAAACTCCGGATGCCCGTCCCCCAGGTTACCCTTCTCTCCGAGGCGCGGAGATCAGAGCCTCACGCTGATGCCCGACGGCCATGTGGCTGCTGCCAGCCCCCCGTGCGCGCGCCGATGCTAGTCCTGGCCCGGGAGCGCAAACTGAGCACGCTCAGCACAGCACGACATGCACAATGAAACCCAGGCAATTTCCTGCTCCCTATCCATCCAGGCTCTGGTCTACAACTGTGTCCAAGCTGTCCATGTCCCAGCAAACCAGCTTCACCAAGAGCGTAGCATTCCAAAGTAAATAAACGCAGCCGTTTTTGACGGTTTTCGTCGCCGTCTTGTGCACGCATGCAAATTCTCTCGACGCGCAGTGCTCTTTAGGTGCAGGCATGCTTCCGGAAAACAACACAAACAGCAAACAACAACCCCCCCCCCCCCCCCCCCCCCCCCCCCGAAAAATAGTATCTTTATACGCCTCTCTCTGGAGAATCTCTTTCTGACATGTACAATCTTATTTTATTTCCACACCGCTGACATTTTCTCTCCATCCTTGACCCCCTTCCCTGGCTCCCTCTGTTATCTGAAATAATGTCAGGGCCTCTTTAGAATCTATTCATCAGAGCAGAAAGAAGCCGACGCTGACATTGATAAAAAAAAAAAAAAAAATACCATCTGTGCCTCGCAGGGGAGAAGGAGAAAAAAAAAAGCTTCAAATGAACCTCTCGCTGCCGTCTCCCCCCCCCCCCCCCGCTCCTCGTCAGTGTCATTTAAATAGAAAAGCGCAGTGGTAATTAAATTCCAGCGGGGTTAGGGGCAACCACACTGAGCTGCAACAGGGGCTGCCCCGACACAAAGACGACGCAATTGAGGGACGGGAGGCTGCGTGGAGGAAGGCAGACCCACGTGACTGTCATTAATGCGCCAGGCTGTCGGGCCCTGCCTCTCAATCTTCCTGACATTTAGAAGCAAAAGGAGGGGGGGGGGGGGACCTCATGACAAAATGAAGCCAATACACTTTAAAATACATATAAATTGTAGATATCCCAGCCTGACCTTTTTGAATATACACAGCGACTTATTGCCCAAGAAGAAACAAGTAAGCTAGGCCTGTTGTACGAGGAAATGATACTGTGAGCATACTGTTACTATGAGGAAATGATACTGTGAGCATACTGTTACTATGAGGAAATGATACTGTGAGCATACTGTTACTATGAGGAAATGATACTGTGAGCATACTGTTACTATGAGGGGGGGAGGCCTGTTGTATGAGGAAGTGATACTGTGAGCATACTGTTACTATGAGGGGGGGAGGCCTGTTGTATGAGGAAGTGATACTGTGAGCATACTGTTACTATGAGGGGGGGAGGCCTGTTGTATGAGGAAGTGATACTGTGAGCATACTGTTACTATGAGGAAATGATACTGCGAGCATACTGTTACTATGAGGAAATGATACTGTGAGCATACTGTTACTATGAGGAAATGATACTGCGAGCATACTGTTACTATGAGGAAATGATACTGTGAGCATACTGTTACTATGAGGAAATGATACTGTGAGCATACTGTTACTATGAGGAAATGATACTGTGAGCATACTGTTACTATGAGGAAATGATACTGTGAGCATACTGCTACTATGAGGAAATGATACTGTGAGCATACTGTTACTATGAGGAAATGATACTGTGAGCATACTGTTACTATGAGGAAATGATACTGTGAGCATACTGTTACTATGAGGAAATGATACTGTGAGCATACTGTTACTATGAGGAAATGATACTGTGAGCATACTGTTACTATGAGGAAATGATACTGTGAGCATACTGTTACTATGAGGAAATGATACTGTGAGCATACTGTTACTATGAGGAAATGATACTGTGAGCATACTGTTACTATGAGGAAATGATACTGTGAGCATACTGTTACTATGAGGAAATGATACTGCGAGCATACTGTTACTATGAGGAAATGATACTGTGAGCATACTGTTACTATGAGGAAATGATACTGTGAGCATACTGTTACTATGAGGAAATGATACTGTGAGCATACTGTTACTATGAGGAAATGATACTGTGAGCATACTGTTACTATGAGGAAATGATACTGTGAGCATACTGTTACTATGAGGGGGGTAGTTTGTAGTTTACCTGGGAAATTCTAAATCATAAGAGATTCGCATTTGAACAAAAAGGTACAAATTAGTACCTTAGTGAGAAATAAGTCTGATATGAGATTAATTATAATTCTGAGCTTGTGCAGTGCCTGAAATGGCAGCTCTTCAGAGATCTACATATACTGTATGCATGTGAATGCAAAAATAAATGTCATTTAAATTAGAACTTTGTCAGGGTTTTTATTTTTTAAATAAGCTTTTTAAAAAAAAACATTAAACTCAAAAAACCTGTCATTCTTTGCCCTTCTTATGAGTTGTGACAATTCAATAAAGTACCAGTCTTCAAAGACTACTACTATAGTGGTTTAACTGAAGCTGAAATACAATTCTCTTTCTACATGCCCTTTCCTTTATTTCCCAGAGGCAGCACAGGAAAGGACGGCTAAATTTCAGTTTTTCTTACTGCGAAATAGTATCTAATTCTGAGGCTGAAAATAAACCCTAATTCAAGTCTCATTAGCGGCTTGGGCCTTTATGAAAATGCACTAAAGAAACAGCACAGAACGTGATTTCTAGGAAAAATACAGTTGGAAGAAGAGAAAAACAACACCTGAAAGTCCCGGCCACATGCTGCAAGCCAGACAGTAAGGGTGTAATTCCACCACAATTATAAAATATATACTGTACGGAACATTCCTCACCTACAGCCGAGGATCCACACCAAAGAACTTTCGTTTTTTAACGGAGCGATAAACCAATCTAAATTGAAATTCTTTCATGGTTCCATAACCAACTCCATGGTAACTGAAGTAGCATACAAGCCTGCGAATGCATTTTTCAATCTCTGCCTCTCTGGATCGAAGAACTATCACAACAGGCTTATGAGGTGTGGTTGAGGGGAGGTTGGTGGGCCTTACATTTATGGACTGATTTATTGTACTTGGTAACCAGCATTAAATAAACTACAGACCAGTTATTTAGTGGATGACCCTACATCAAACTTACTCTTATTCACAATGTGTACAAAGAAGTGAAAAAAAAAAGCTTTGGTTTCCTTCAAGAGACAGAAGCTTTTCTTGTAGCACTGTCACAGTGACTGGAGTCATTAGTACAGCTGTGTTGACCAAAACTATGTTTATGCTAATATTAACTTAGACGCCGATTAGCTAACATGCGTCTGTATTCAATCAACATTTGTCCTTAATTTTAACATTCAAGTAAACCCAAGCATTCCATTTTCTTCTGCAAAAATGCAGCTTAGCGAATTATTTTTTTCCAAATGCTAAAGTGCATTTGTGAAGACAAAAATGCAGATTTGTCTTTAACTGTTACATCAAAGTTCAGTTTTGATTGAATCCAGGCCACATACTTAAACAAGTAATGTTCTTCAAAAAAAAACAACTATATTTACATTTACATTTTAGGCATTCAGCTGAAGCTGTAATCCAGAGCTATTTACAATTATATTATATGAAAGGGACAAATTCCAGCCCTGCTGGATGGCCGTGGGCACTTTAATCCTCACTAAACTGTGAGGTAAGGAACTTTTAAATGCATTCTATATAAATACAACCAACCATGCACACATCTGAACTTGCCACTTTAAACACAGACGTAGTTCTGTGGCATTATGCCTTCGGTCTGTTAAAACACCAGTCTGTACCGATTCACAGACTGATGTAACAGGTGAACAGGGAAATCAAACCTGGAAAACAAAGGTTTGGGGTGGGGGGGGGGGGGGGTGGGGGCAGCATCAGAGCCATAGTGCATACACCAATGTGATTTTAATTCAAAGCCCTGTCACTACAGGGATGGGAAGTTGGGCTTCATGGAGTTGGGGGGAGAGGAGGCTCATTTCAATTTCACTCTCAGTTCAAGCTAATAGCTAGAGGCCAACACTTCAAAAGACGGCCTTTTTATTATCTCTCCCACTGAAATAAATAAAGAAATAACAAATAAAAAAAGGGGAAGAGGCTCAGCTCTGAGGCGGGTAAATCTACCCCGCCGTCGTTGTGACAAAGTGCTTTATTTCCAAATCGTGTCTGTAAATGAACTAAAACGACTCTTGGGAGAGGGCCAACGCTTCCCGGCTCCCATTCCTTGGATTAAGAATCATCGCCGGTGTTTAATCATTCCGGCAGCCTGTGACAAATGTCCGTTTGCAAATAAGCACACGCCAGCCCCCCCCGCTTCCCCTTTCGCGTTTAATTCGGGATCTGCAAGTGCCCCACATTTGCGTCTGAGAGGATGAAAATAATAAAACGAAAGGAAATGAACAGACTTTTCCTAGGAAAGATCGGCTTATCATGTTGGTGAGTGAGGGCAGTTGCCGTGTGTGACAGAAAGGAAGGTCCGTTTAAAAGCAGCAGTTTTTCTCAGTGTGATTTATTGCCATGCTGGCTGTTAGTTGAGACGCTGACGTTAGAGTGACTTGCACCAAGCGAGTCCTTGAGAGTTCAGTCCTCGTAGCCATGGCGACATTTTACACACTCCCAAAATGTTAATAAATTAACAGAACTGTGATTTCAAAAATGGGAAATTAACTCATTACACACATAATTGCAAATAAATCATTCCAACAGCACCAAGACGTGTAGAAGCATGGGCATGAATGACATTACTGCCACCTACTGGTCATGTTAGCGCACCACAGGCACCAGACGTATCTAGCCCTTGTTTTACAAATGGTCTGGGATGCAGGCAGACAGTCTCATCGAAGGTGATCTTTGGCATGGCCTCAACCATCATGACCACAGCTCTAACTAAATGCATAGAGAAGCTTCTAGAAGCATGCAGAAAACCTTTGGACAGGATCTCTTCCCTTATTATACAGATCTGCCTCTTCTGTTTGCATTCAGAAGCACTGTATTGTATGAGATTAAATGCTTCTAGAATATGCCATTTCAGCCAAATGTTTCATTTGTAGTAACTGTCCTGATCACGGTTGAATAGGCCTGTAATTTTGTCCTTGGATTTGTATTTCCTGATTTTTATTTCCACAAAAACTCTAATGGTGAGCAAGTACCCTGCAGAGAAGGACTCGTTTGACTGATTTGGGCAGTATGTTTGTGCTCCAGACAGCAGCCCTCATTCTGGGAAGAGCTGCATGAGCAGCAGGGGGAAAAAAAACCTTTAGTTAGCTGCCAATAGTTTGAGAAAAGAACATCAGTCTCCAAACGTCCGGGGTTTCATACGTATGTGGCGCTGAAGTCGAGTCATAAAGTACCCTGTGACAGTGTCAGAGCCAGAGGAATGGAAGCATCTGGACCCAGCTGTGGGCAGGGCTAGGCAAAATACCGCCATCTCAGTAGCTGTTTAAAACCTGGAGAACTTTGTCTTCGACGGAGGACGGCGAATGCTGCTGCACGCCGGGTGCGCCAATGCTCGTTTCCCAGCAACCGTAGCCACAGTCTTTCAGTTCCTGCATAGTGCTTTGGATCACTGAGCAGTCAGTGTCTGAAAAGTAGAAATAATGAAGAGGGAAAGAAAAAACAATCATGTTTAATGTTTCATAAAAACTGAGAGAATCTGGCTGAGAAAACCACGCCATAATGTGGGTCCCAAGTATGGGTTAAAAAAATGCACTGCGTTAGCGCTGAACTAGAAAGCCATCCTGGCATATTTCAAAACGGTTCTGGCAGGTAACGCCTTGACATTTCTCATTCCAAACATCAATATATTGGCAAGCTTCGAATGAGGTCCTTCATTAACAATTCTGCATTTCACTTGCAAAGAAAAAAATAATTGTATCCCTGACAATACGGTGAATAATTCATCGAATAATTAAAACGTACTTTTGAGCAAGGATGTTATGAGGGGCGAACGGCCGCGCTTTGAGCGCCGCGCGTACCGTACGCAAACTACAGGGTCCAGACGTCCTCTTATTAGAATACGTAAATCAGGTTATGGGGAAGCTGAGCTTCAGTCACATCAGTGCCTGATACCGAGACATTCCAGAGGCGAGCACAGGGGGATTGTGGGTAAGAAGAATAGAATGTGGGAGAGAAAGGCTGCCGGGGTAGGCCGCACACGTAAATCACTCTAATAGGCTACAGAGGGCACCCGCCGGGGCCTCGGGATAATGGGGGCAGAGCAAATGGCTGGTGAAAGAATGTCACATTAGCCTGTGAATAAAAGGTCCAAAACACTTTGGGAAATGACTGCTTTAATCAGGGAAGCGATTTTCCGTAATAACTGTGGAAAACAGATCCCGCTGTGCCGGCGTTAATGAGGGGTGGAGAGGGGGCTTCGGAATAACCGTAGCGGAAGACCCCCGCGCCGGGAGCGGACCCCCCTCGCAAAACGGAGCGAAGCGGAGGCGGCCGAGCCTCGGTGCCGAGAGGCTTCCTGTCTGAGAGCCGCCGAGCGCTTTGACTGGGCGCGGCTACGCAGCATTTGTAAAAAACGACTGCACTTTGCACTAATTACACTCCAGTACTAATCACTTATCGCATATTTCAGAGCGCTGCTAGAGAAATGTCCCATGTTTCTTTGTTTGCCAAAAATGTGCCACTTTAGTTTAGAAATGTATCGATTACTGTAGGATATATTGTCAAAGGAAAAGGCAACTTATGTATCCTTATGGAAAAAGAATAATGGTGCTGGTTGCTGTAATAAATTAATAGAAAATGTCAAAGGGGCCTATAATGGTGTCTTTTCGCAAACCTCACACTTGGAACTAAAGAAATAGGCCTTACTGTGTAAATGGCTCTCTTCAATGACACAAAGGATGTGAATAGCGCTTCTTCAGGTTCGCAGCTCGCAGCATAGAATGCAACCACTACAGTACCACTGAAAAATGGCTTTTTCGCTCAATTAGTGAACCTCCATGAGGCAGCAGCTGTGCGGAGCACAGAAGCCGCGGCTAACGCTAACGAGGCTAGGCCGCGCTTAGAAAGGGCAGAATTAGCATGCGCTAACGGGCGGCGTCCGTCGGCACGGAGACACGGGCGGGCGCTCACCGGGCCTGAGCAGGGTGATGCCGCAGCCCCCTCCCCCCCGCCCCCGTCAACTTGCTGTGGAGCCCCCGTGCCAACGTCACCCGGCAGAGAGTGTCCAGAGATGGGTGCCCCACGCCAATCACGTTCAGGTGGTGTTGGTTAATGTCCATCAGCTCCTGGGGAAGACGGCACGGGATTCGTGAGGCTGTGAATGCGCCCCGCCGGGACGGGGAGGGGTACCATAGGACATAGGGGAGCATGCGGTCGCCATCTTACCTCCAGCACACTGTAGTGCTCCGGGGTGGACTCACTGGCCATTTCGGTCAGAGTCTCCTGACAGGTGGAGGACACTGCGTCTATAGACTCCAGCACCGGGTTCATTATTGAAGGAAACTAGGAGAGCGATGAGTAACAAAGCAACTTCCAATTAGTAACAATGCGACTGTAACCGGGGGAGGGAAAACAGTCTCTTGAGCCAATATTAAACAGAAATAGTTTGAGTATGTATTATTATCTAGTCATAGCGACTGAATACAAGAACAAAAGAGTTTAACGGCAAAGGTTGCTACTGTCAAAAGTGCGAGATCAAGATGCTAAAAGGGGCAAAAAAAGCAAAATGGCTCACTTTGAATTTACACATAGACACACACTCTGTTATATCACACTTTGAGCTGGTTGGCCCTATAGTTATGAAGAAATATAGTGGCTTTTGAGCAGAGATAAATCCATGCGACAGTTAATTTCGCAGACTGAAATATTCTGAGTCATAGCGATGCTCGGAAATCTGTTCCTGACTTAGAATAGATCTGCACTTTGTGTACCTCCAACCTAAAAAACTGCAGTCCTGTACCCCCCCACCGCCCCCCCCCCCCCCCCACCCCCCTCGCCCCCACTCCCCCATCCCCATGACTCTATGAGCACCACAGACACCTGCTTCTGTCGCCAAGGCAACGGCACACGAGGGTGCTCGCGAAGCGCTTCACATTTCCATGTTTTATGAAACTACTCAACATCGAGCCCCCGGAGTGTCTTTTAAACGCAAAGCTGTGGCGATTAGGATAATTACAGGTTGGATGAAAACACGTCGGAACCGGATGGCATTCGTACCTTGTAAATTTTGTCCTTCACTCCAGCAACAAGTACCTTGGTGCTGCGTGGAACTTTGGTGTTCGTGAGGAGGATTCTTAACATCGGGACCCTGGAAATAATGAAGCAAACAAGCACGTTGCACATAATCGGCATTCACGCGGCTTTCGTGCGCCTGTTTTCATAAACTGTGCCCTTTGAAAAAGCGAGTGCACACTGACACAGAAACACTGCAACTAACTGCCACTCGCTTGCCAACTCACAAGGCTTTAGATATAATATTTCTGGTTATCACAAAAGTGAGTAGAGTGATGACTAACTCCCCAAAAGCAATTAAAAAAACAATAAGTAATACCAAGGACCATTTCCTAGTGTACATCAGAGCACAGAAAGACTCACCATCACACTCTACTGCGTTGGAGTGAACCTGGTGTTACAGTTAATCCTTCCATAGAGATCGGACTGAGGCCAATGAGACATACCGTAGGTCTCAACAAAACGGCAGGATACAGATAGAGTAATTGGAAAGACACACCATGTATCATGTGACAATATTACAGTCTAGAAGAAAATCTATGGTATGGAACAGTCAAATACTGTACCTGCTAAGTGGCGTAATCTTTCCGGCACGATATCGGAGAACGCCACCTGAGACACAACCAGACAGAGGCGCTGTCAGTGTGGAAATCAAAACGTCACCCTTATGATGACGTGTTCGTGATCAGCCATCATCTATTTAAAAGGGCGTCTTCGCTGCAGCCAATACCTTTTCTTTTCCAGGGTAATTCAAGTCTACACACGGGATGAAACCAAAGCATTTTCACCAAAGATCCAGAACTATCATGGACCAATCAGCCAATTGCCATCACAGCTCAAATGGGTTCCTGCACATTCCATGAGCTGTCCCGAGCCGGTGTCGGAGGGTATGGAGCATCTCCAGGCCTTACCCCATGTGCTCACGGCGTTATCCACACCCGAGGGGTTCCCATGGATGATTTTCTCTCCCAGAAAGGCCCATGTGTTGATCAGCTCCATCTCCTCCTCGCTCCACCTGTTTCCCCAAAACACACAACCACACCCAATTCACATTCCTTTGTACCAGGATTATAACACCAAGAAAAATCATTTTCTAAATCCTGACTAATAAATAAATCAAGTCTAATCAGAAACAAAGCGTTAACAAAGCATCGTAGGATTTGAAATGGCAGGAACAGAAGGAAGAGCTCCAGTTCACACATAATAGCAAATAAACCAGGTGATTCGAATGACGTGCTACGCTACATCTTAGCCACAAGCACTTTTGTGTGGAAAGTGATTATTAAGGATCGCAGTTACGCACGTCTGTTTTTGAGAACGAGAGAAGGCCTGTGGGGAACTATGCTGGAGATCTCACCCATTCGTCATTTAAGGTGTCATCTGATTCAGGCCTGATTTACACCCCATAACAACTGTTAAAAATCACACACAAGTGTTGGTGTGATTACTGTAGATGCTGGGTAAGTATAAACTGTATATTGGCTCTAACGGCTTAGATCTTTGTAGTGTGTCAGAAATGTACACGCCATTATAATTGCTCTTCTAAGAAGCTAATGGCAGTGATTCAGATAGTGTCAGTTAACAGCATTTTAGTCAGGTTTTGCAGCCCAGGCTTAACAGTACGTCTGTTGATGACAAACTGCCACTCAACAACATTATTTTTCAGCAGATCTTATTATTAATATTATTGCTTCCCATTCTTATTATGGATATTATTTCTATTTTCTTCACTATTGGCTGCAGAAGCAACATGCCAACAGGAACCAACATAAAGAGCCAGACATCCGTGGGAGAAAAGGGAAAGAGAGCTCACGTTCAGTCAGATGCAGATGTAATTTATGTGACCTATAATATGTGGGGTGTAATGCATGTAGGAATTATGACCGGCAGGACATGAAATTAACTTGTTCACCCACTGGCCAGAGTGGCTTGTGGATTCTAACAATCACCAGCCATTTTAAACATTTTACCAGCCACCTTACCTTTTACAATATAACACAACCTGGTTGGTTACTAGCCAAAGTGGCTGCTAGAGTAAAAATCTTACCAGCCACAGTCAAAACCAGCATTTGGATGGTGGCTGGCATTAATTTTGCACGCTGATGACCGGTCATAGGGAGAAGGTGTGCTTCGTGAGCCCTGTGAGTGGCAGTACCTGGCCGTATGTTCCAGGTCGCCCAGAGGAGGGGTAATGGCGCCTCTGGCACATAGCAAAGCCGCAGCGAGACACACAGAGTAGGCTGCGCTGGACCCCAAACCTGCGCCGGTGGGCAGCTCCGACCACACTGACACAGTCAAGCCGGGCAGCTCCCTGGAATGGATCAGAACGACTGTGTCAGAAAGCCCAAAATGGTGAGGCGTGTGGAGCAGTCTCTGTAGGGGGCCGATTCTCCAGTCATATACCGCCCCCCCCCCCCCCCCCCACATAGGGTAGGGGCTCGATCCCCTGTTAAGGCACTCTCTCGGCTGTGGTCCTATTACCCTCTCTGCTGTGTACCCCTCTCTGCTGTGTACCTGTTTTAATAAAGCAAAATATGAAAGGAGGGGGTGGGCCACAGGTCATGTGGGCTTTACCCACAATCCCACACTGCTGCCCACAGGATTCAGAAAGGATGCAGCATAAAGCCACACAACATCTGCCACTTCCTGTGTCACCAGAACAGCACACAGTGACTGAAACACAGCGGGATCTGTTTTCCAGAGGACTAAAGTGTACACGTGTGAGGGAAGCATGGCTTCCTGTGATTTTAATGCCGATGAAAGGCTTTTTTTTTTTTTTTTTTTGCAGACAGGAAGAAACGGAAAACTAATTGTACACTCTTGCTCCCCGGGGAAAAACATATCCAGACTTGTTAAGGCCGAAGTGTGGCTTTGTGCCAAGCCCTCATTAGTCCGCCCTGTCAGCAAGGATCTTCCTTTACCAACAGGCCTGCACAATGTCAGCCTCCGTCAGCGCAGTGCACAGCATGGAGCCGGCTATGAGGCTCAGCATTTGCCCAGTTCAAAGCTACCGTGACCGTTTCTTACACCATACAGGACTGAGAAAAGGGGAGCCTTCTCCCCCATCTCCAGTTCAGCATCAGAAATGTTCCATTTGTTACTTCAAAGACCTTGTCAGACAAGGAGCCAAAGTGACAAGCTAACGGCTACATTTTCCTCCAAAGTGCAGACTGAGAGGCCTCTATATTTGATATTATCTTTATGATCACTGTTCTCACTGCGATTCTGCAAAATGGCTTTGTCTGGCTGACAGTCAATGTATTACATTACATTACAATATATAAAACATCAACCTACAACTATGTTATACAATCGTATGAAGTGTATGGTAAGTAGAATTTATATAAAAGCAACATGATTAAATGCAGCACACTTTAAAAACGTGCCTAGGAATGAGTGAGGTTTGTTGTTTAAAATGAATGTACAACGGTAAGGAAACTTAGCTTGTAACTCAAACCTTATGGGTTCAAATTCCATTTGGGGCACATTATACCCTTGAGCAAGGTATTTCACCCAAATTAATTCAGTAATAATATCCAGCTGTATAAATGGATTGTATGTAAAAATGTAATCTATAAGTCGCTCCGTATAAGAGCATCTGATTACTGCCTAATTGTAATGAAATGGGATTTTTTTCGGTTTTTGTGAGTTGTTTAATTAACTTTAAGACATGGTAATAAAAGACCGCCCATTTCTCGCACTGTAAGACTATTCAAAATACTCACCTGGTCTCTGTAAAAACAGAGAGACAGAGGTAAAGGAAGGCGAGAACAGCCATGGTACTAGTGTCTGTATTACAGTCGGTCACCCCGATAAAACTTCGCAGTCTCGGTAGAAGGTCAATATCCAGCTCCTTTGCATTTTTGAGATCAGCTGTGAGATACACAAAGGTTATTGAATAGAATAAAATAACTTTTATTTTCCCGTGAGGGAATTTCAGTTGTAGTTGCCAGCAGTAAAAAAGACATAGACAGTGGGGCAGACCCACAAAACACAAACAAACATAAATAATGACATTCAATTGAATCAGATGTTTCACATTATAGTGAAGGTATGAGTGGAGTAGAATACACTATTATTATTAGTATTATGATCAAAATTATATTATATTAAATTCATTAATTCATTAATTATGATGAAAAATTTAGCATCAAAAGCAATAACAGTTCCTCATCTGCCTTTACTGTCTTGAGATGTCCATTTATTATATGCATTTATTTAAATTCATTAGGCTTTGCACATTTAGCAGAACTATCCATTGAATCTCCGAGGTGTTAAAAGCGAAACAAACACAAGGTGGGTTTTCCGAAGGAAAAGGTGACAGAAATCGCACCTGCGTGGCCAGGCAGCAGCGACTGCAGCGAAGTCACATCCCAGGAAAGGAATGTGTGGATGTTTGGAAGATTGATGCACACTTTCCCAGTGGAATTCGGCACCAGGCGCAGGTACGTGCGCAGGTCCAAACTCACAGCCAAGGCCACCTATCACCGCACAATAAATAAGGGACAGGTCTGTGGATATCATCATGAATATCATATCAATTCGAGCAAATATTGCATATTAACTGACTCTGACTAGCTAATTAACTAAACTAAAAAAACGTTTACATTAATAAGAATTTATCAACGTAATTCAAGATTTTAATGCAATATTTTACATAAATAAACAAATAAAAATATTTTTATCTTTAATTCCAGGCTTTCAACTTTGCTTGAAGCAACCTACCTTCCCATGGACTACAGCATGCTCTCCGTGAAGAATGGCTTTTCCAGGTGCAGAGACAATACATTCCATGATAGGCATTACAGATAGAACTACCTGCGATACAATTATGTAGACAGCAAATATTAATTAACAACGTCAGTTGGCTAACGAGCTTTCAAAATGTAGCATTTAAAGTTAGCTGTTTTACCAGCTCACGCCGCACGCAGACAGATCAGCTTCTGAATAAATAGAGAGCGAAAGTTAGCAATCTTCAAGCCAGCGTCAGCAGTGGCAAAAATAAAACATACATTTTCAGACGAATAACTGTTTACTTTATTTGACGAAAGGCTGGTGACATATATAAACTTCGGGTTATTCGTGCCACCACCAGCATTGGACTCATTCTCATTGAGGATTGTCAACATGAGGTACACGCTACCGCCTGCCGTGATCCAATCAGAATTAACAACCAAATATACAGATCGTCCACTGTCCAATAAACAACCAGTTTTCACACTCGTGCCATTGGTCGTCTGATGACCCGACATTCGACCCGCCTACTGCCTGTATGGAAGTCGAAGATGGCCAAAATAGTAAAACCAGGATGGACTAGTAATTTTATTTATCTTTACGAAATATAAAAATGGCTTCCGTGATTATAAAACATATTACTTCTCGTTGCATTCTCAGAGCTTCTGAAAAATACGTTCGTGTATATTGGACCAGACCTTTATGTGCAAGTACACACGATAGAGGGTGAGACTTTAAGTAATTATCTATCTAGTGAGATAACTAGCTTGCTAAATAGCATCTAATGTTAGCTTCCATAAGCCTGCCTGCCAGTATGTGTGTAACGCTAGCTAGCTTGATAGGCTTTCAGTAAATTGTTTCTAAAACATTAGCTTGATGCTTTTATTCTTTTGACTGACACAGTCCCTGCTTTGTCATATTGCAATGGCAAGCATCAACTCCGTAAAGAATGAGGCAACAATTTGTCTAGGTGGCATAACGTTAACTAAATTCGTCTTGCATAGCATAGGAATGGTGACCCAACTATTACATTTCACTCTGGTTTGGCATGAAAATGTTATGTTTATTACAAGGGTGGCAAGCTAGAAAACGTTACTGCAGATTGCTCTTCATTTTACGTGGTGTGGTGAAGTAGCTAACATACCCCTTTTGTTTATTCCACTGCAAGTCATGCGACAAAACAAGAACGAGGCAGAAATGTACCTAAAATATATACAAAAACAGGAGACAAAGGTTTGTAAGCTTAATTACATTTCTTGCGTTTATTATTATTAATGTAATTCAGCAAAGGTAAAATGCATCATAGTTGTCATTAATGTACTATTTTGCTGCACACATCTCACCCTGTTACAATCAGAATCTTTTTATGTTTTCTTTTCTTTCTAAAAGGTTTCTCCAGCACTTTCACAGGTGAAAGAAGGCCAAAGGAAGACGGCGTTTTCGAAGCCTTGGGGTCAACCGATGAGCTGTCTTGCGCTATTGGGTAATGCAAAATGGAAAAAAGGGGAGTACACAGTTGACCACTGCGTACATTCTTCAGTTTCTTGTACTTCCCTGTAATGTCTTTCAGATTGGCAAAAGAGTTTTGCATGGACCAAGGACATGCATTCACAGAAGAGCTTGAAAAGGTGGGTTAAAAGCAAAACTACTTTCTAAAAAAAAAGCTTTGAATAACTCTCAGTATGACGGTGTATTGACAACAATAATTTTAAACAGCCATTATCATGTTTTGATTTTTCTATTTAATATTTATTATTATTGTTATTTATTTTGTTTTTTTATCACAGATTCAGTGTGTGTTACAAGATGTGGGATCGAACATCGCCACACCCCGGTCATCAGCACGACAAAGTCACATAAGTAAATTCTTCCTCCAGCTTTAAGGTCTGCTAATATTTACAGTGCATCCGGAAAGTATTCACAGCGCTTCACTTTTTCCACATTTTGTTCTGTTACAGCCTTATTCCAAAATTGATTAAATTCATTTTTTTCCCTCAAAATTGTACACACAACACCCCATAATGACAATGTGAAAAAAGTTTTTTTGAGATTTTTGCAAATTTATTAAAAATAAAAAAATAAAATTTCTCATTTACGTAAGTATTCATACCCTTTGCTTTAACGTATTTTTAAAGTATCATATTTCATATTTGGTTGCATATCCTTTACATGCTGTTACTTCCTGAAGTCTGTGACCATCAACATCAAAAAACTGTCGATATCTTATTTTCAGGTACTGTTACAAGCGATACTTTAAGGGTTGTTTCTCCTGACTTTTTTCCCCATAGAGTTCTATAGGAAAATGAGTCCGGAGAAATAACCCTTGCAGTGATCCATCCACATCTACTCCATATCTGGCAACAGAGTGATGGTTTGGGGCTCGTTTGATAGCTCAGACCCTTGATAACTTACAGCCATTTAGCCAGCCATGTGTTCCATACTGTACCAGTGTAATTTACAGCTGAATCTAGTCTCACCCCCCAATTTCCATAGAGATCCATTCAAATGCAGAGAGGTTATAGTATCGCTTGTAACAGTACCTGAAAATAAGATATCGACAGTTTTTTGATGTTGATGGTCACAGACTTCAGGAAGTAACAGCATGTAAAGGATATGCGACCAAATATGAAATATGATACTTTAAAAATACGTTAAAGCAAAGGGTATGAATACTTATGTAAATGAGAAATTTTATTTTTTTATTTTTAATAAATTTGCAAAAATCTCAAAAAAACTTTTTTCACATTGTCATTATGGGGTGTTGTGTGTACAATTTTGAGGGAAAAAATGAATTTAATCAATTTTGGAATAAGGCTGTAACAGAACAAAATGTGGAAAAAGTGAAGCGCTGTGAATACTTTCCGGATGCACTGTATGTCATATATGCTGCAGAAGCAGCTGCTTACAGAATTATGCTTTGCCTGCTTCACAGACTTCTCCAAATGATGCACGCCAGTTCTCTGATCATTCATTTACATAATGAAATCAAGTGGTTAATGTTTCTGCTTCACAGAGAAGACCATGTTTAGTGGACAGCCTATCTCTGACCTGGAATGCTGGATTGACAAATACACAGAGGAGCTTCCTCCACTGACCAACTTCATTTTACCCGTAAGCCCACATTCAGAAAAACGTGAGCACTCTGGTGCTACTCCAGTGACGGCACAATACAGACCTTTTGATTCAGCAGCTGTGTTTTGTCTTTTTTTAGGAAAATCCTAGGAAGAGTTGTAATCTGACACTCGGAGTAAACTCCAAACAAGCTAGGAAAGGTGTGGGGCTACAGCAGTGGCTATTTTTCATGAACAATTCACAGCTGTTGCTGGGAGAAACCAGTCTCCAGCGTGTTTCAATCAGGTCATTTGCAGACAAACATCAATGAGAAATGGATGAAAGCTGCACTCCATAATATTTTATAAATTACATACCCGGTATTAAGATTGTGTTTTTTTTTTTTTTGCATCTCACTGGACCTGCCATTATTATTAGCTTTACAACCCCAGAACTCTTCATTTGGAAAATACAATAATGCATAATTTGTGAATTGCCAGTGCACTGTGGGCATTGCCCATGGGTGGGGTGGTGATTAACTGGTAGCTCAAGATCACTGTTGATTTACTCTGGCGGCCACAGGCACTGATGAGCAGACCTGAAGTAAGCCTGTCTGTCTGCCTGTCTGTCTGTCTGTGTTGCGCTCTGCAGTCAGGCGGGAAGAGCAGCGCAGCTCTGCACATGGCCCGGTCAGTGTGCCGCAGGGCGGAGCGCAGGTAAGTCACCTCACCTGCCTTAAATCACTCCACAATCCACATGCATAAATAACATTTAACGTGAATGGCACCGTAGCAAAAAACCTGCCGTTCTCTTTTTCAGCGTTGCCCCGATTGTACGGTCAGGTGAAGTGGACACAGAGGTGGCCCAGTTTCTGAACAGGTACGACATTCAGGTGTTTAGCACTGCTGGCGGCTGTCCGTCCTGTTAAGACTCTCGTGCATGGGAGGGCCCCACATTCTGGGATCAAATACAGACCGTGCCAGTGGCGACTGTGGCCGGTTTATGGACGACTATGATGCATAGTTGGCAGTAGCATCTTTCAGGGCTTGGACAGGGTTTGGTCAGGTAGGATGGCTGTGCATCTCATTGCTCTCTAGCGACCCCCACTGGTCAAAAAAATAATACGTTTGGGCTAAACCTCCACGTGAAGTGTCTCCATCCCATGTCTGTGCAAGCTTGGCTTGTGAGCTGCAGTGTGGCAAGAACTGAAGCAGGTACGGGACATCACATGCTTATGAGAGTGCATGCTTGTCTACGCTCTCCTGCACCAGCTCTGGAGATTTGCACATGAGCATGGCTGTATATGATCAGGTATTCCAAATGGGGAAAAAATTGGGCGGTGGGTTGGGGCACAAAAAAAAAGTCACTTGTTTAAACATGGCCGACTGCAGTGTGCAGTATAGCAGTGTGTTACGCTCCAAATTAACTGATTGAATCCGTTTTCCCAACCAGGCTTAGTGATTACCTGTTCACAGTGGCCAGGTATGTGGCTATGAAAGAGGGCAATAAGGAGACTATCTACAGGAGGCCTGAATGAGGAGCAGAAATGGACGTGCACACAAGACTCAATCTCCACTGCACAGGAGTGCATCTCAACGGTGTATCTAGGAGTAAAGATTTGGTGTGTGAAACAGTCCAATTACTTGAACACAATAAGCTTTTCTTCCAATACAAGATGTTAATTATTAAATATTTTAATTTCTGAAACAATACGATTGTGTTCATGCAAAATAAACTTTTCACACTTATGTTCATATAAACTGGGGCACATTCACATTTGTCTACTCTGAAGAACAAAATATTTCCCATCCAGCCAAACACACAACAGACATATATTTTTAGAAGCTAGTTTCAGTGTTTCATCGTTATGTACAAGACAGGACAATAGTTTTACATATGCATCTACTGTTATGCATATTTGCATGTACTTGCAAGGCTTGTATTTTTATACCTATTTTTTTTTTTTTTGTACTGTAACATTAAGACCGTGTTATTGTTTTGGCATTGTTACAATTCATTTGATTACAGCCTCTTTGCTGAAATTCCAATCCACATTCAGATCATTGCAATGTTTCCTGTGGACATCACCTCATTATACAAGAGGCATTTGGAACAATATTACAATAAAGACTGAATGAAAGGCAGCAAACAACCTTAAAAATCACATTTCTCAATCCTATATTCTTCACAAGTGGGAGGCTTAAGACAAACATGGTGTAAGAATCAGTACAGAATTACTAGGGTATATTTCCTCATACAAAAGGACTGAGATTGCCACATTTCAAGCGCTACAACAACATGGGAAAAGAGCTCTTTATTTGGGGACTACGAACTTCAGAGGAATCACAAGAGATGCATGCAGCAAACCAGGATCAAGTTATTATTTGATGCACTTTAACCCCATATACACCAGAAATGCCTGCAGATTTCTGACCATGGAATAATTTATTTTCAGCAATATTTAGAACAAAAGTATTTTTTTTTCACATGATTGTATGTTCTGGTTAGTAACGTTTCATTGAAAATTCACGGGTCTGCAGCGGGTTTAAAATTTTACCAGCTTCTACAGAGTAAATATTTCAAATACATATTTGATCCAGGTCTGATGCATAGTGAACAGTCTGGCAGACCAAGATGAACGTCTCAGCAGAAGCAGGGCACTGCACCAGAGGGAAGTGTGTATTCACCTGCTTTCACCTCCTTTACAAGGACCTTCCTGCAGGCTGAGGTCCTTCCACATCCTTGGCACTGTGGAAGCAAGATGGCCGCCTCTGGGCGTAGTCGGCGACCCCTTACAGGATCTGGCACCAGCCCTGGCTCTTGTTGGACAGGGTGCTGGCCCACGTCATGAGCGACAGGTTTCGGTCCTCATAGGGAGGGTAACGCAGGTAGGTCACACACTCGATGCGCGTGCCGCGCAGCAGGCAGGACTTCCTGTGGGAGAAGGTGTCGAAGCTGGAGCGTCCGTGGTAGGAGCCCATCCCACTGGCACCTGCCACGCCCAGAGGAGAGGAGAGAAGGAGGAGGTTGGAATGGCAACCGTGAATCCGAGGCTCGACCCAACATTTCAATCCCACGTCCGCCCAAAACGCTTACCCACTCCTCCGAAGGGGAGCACTACCATCAGGCTCTGCAAAATGCTGTCATTGGCACAGAAGCTCCCGCTGGATGTTTCCTCCATCAGCCGAGAGATGACCTGTAGCGACAGTAGAAAGGGAGGAACGTTCGACCAACGGACGTGACACGGCTTAAACGGGGGGGGGGGGGCGCTTTTCAAATACGTCTGAACTGTACCTTGCTATTGCTGGAGTACACGTACACACAGAGCGGCTTCTCGCGCCGGCAGATGAAGGAAATGGCTTCGTCCACGTTGTTTACAGTCAGGATGGGCAGGACTGGCCCAAATACCTCCTGCTGCATGATGGGATCTGCCTCCATCACCTCTGTCAGCAGTGTAGGGGCTACACAAGGCAGTATAGTATAGTGGTTAGGGAACTGGCCTGGTAACCTAAAGGTTGCAGGTTTGATTCTCAGGTAGGGGGGGGGGGGACTGCTGTTGTACCCTTGACATGGTACATAACCTGAATTGCTTCACTATGTCCAGCAGTATAAATGATAAGATAAGCCCGTCTGCTAAATGCTTGTAATGTAATGAACACAAGGCAGTGGTGCAAGATGATGATTACACACAAAATGTGTTCATAAAACCTATTAGTACAAACATGACTTTCTTACATTTGAGGGCTTGGATTATTTGTCAGATCAGGTATGTTAACATTATAAAAATATCAATTATAGATCAATTAATGTTGGATTTGTGATACTCTGCCACATCAAAGAAAAATAGAAGTTGACTACTTCTGTGAGAAATGGTGCTGCCCACACAAGCATTCATTTAAAGTGGGAGGGATCTGAGATAACTAATCCTCCCATATCTATGGTCTTACCCCATATCTATGGTCTTACCCCATTGGCAAACCTTGAAATGAGTCAAACTGTCTCAACACATTGGCAATCTTTTTTTGTCTTACTTAGCAAAAAAAAAAAAAAAAGCCTAAATATAAGACTTATTTTAGATGGACTTATTCTTTGGTTTTTGCAGTGAACAAGCAGCCCGCCCCCTTCCCTTACCGATGTACTTCTCCGCCTCGTTCACCTGTCCCCCGACGGCCACCGTCCCAGACTTCCCGAGCATGTCCCGCACGCGGGTGAAGTTCTCCGCGTTCACCATGCGGCCGAAGCTGCGGGACTCGCGGGGGTCGGTGCCATAGAACTCCAGCAGGGAGCAGCGCAGGGCCTGCACCAGCTGGGCCTTGGCGTCCGCGTGGCACAGCACGTAGTCGGGCGCCACGCCGCTCTGGCCCGCGTTGTGGAAGCGAGCCCAGGCGATGCGTCGGGCCGCGGTGCCGATGTCGCAATGCTGGTCCACGTAGCAGGGGTTCTTCCCGTCCAGAACCAGGCTGACGGGGGTGAGCGTGCGGGCAGCCGTCTGAGCGACCTTGGTCCCATCAGCACTGTTGCCTGGGAAACATGGTTGGATTTTAAAAGCTAATCAAAATAAATAAGAGGACGCTAGTTGCGCTCAAATTAATATCAATATTTAGGTGTAAGAATAAAATAATAGTAAATATGAGAAAAAGGAATTATGCACAGTGCAAAGTCAGGCTAGGACAAATATACTTGTTCCAAAATTATAAAAATGTATTTAATTGGTGCCCAACTTAAAGGTGCAGGTGGAAAAAAAAAGAAAAAAGAAACTAGAGAACAAACATTTCCACTAAAATGCTTTCATCTGTGCTGTGAACAGCTGCCTTGGGTGACACACAGGCATATATAAAGTGAATTAATTAGCTCCCCACTCCTAAACTAAAATGATGGCATTTCCCAAAGACTAAATTGGCAATAAATAAATCAATCAGTATTTCTCCTCTTTATGAAGAAGGCCTGTCCACACACCACAAAAATTCATCCAGGCTCAGAGGTGATTGGTATTTAAAAAAATACTTAATTTCCATATGCTAATATGGTGAAGAAAGTTTTGAAGTGCAAACTGAGAAAGTGGAGTTAGAAATTTTATATTTCCCTCACCGTGGAAGGGTAGAAAGCATATTTTTCATTCCAAAGACCCCTGAATCAGGGAGATTTTTTGGCCGTGTGCAAACAGCCCTGCTCCTTTATCAACTGCTGATCTACAGCTCTGTGCACCTGCAAAATTCTTTTTAGACTGAGCGCAAAAATCTCTCCTGTATGTTCTTCTCAATAATACATTGCTCTCCGTGTACCTGTAACCTATTTGATAAGGTGTGTAGAGTGCAGACACTGCTTTTTACTAGAGCATAAATAGACAAACATTAGTCAACACCCTGCTGTACCTCACCTGTAAAGAATACGTGATCAAACTTGAGATCTACAATTTCAGGCAGGTCACTCGCTGATGCAAGTAGCACATGGTAGCACTCCTGAAGAAAAGAAAGAGACAGTGTGACCATAGATAATAAGTGTGAGATAGAGCACCATAGAGTATTCTAAGCTAATATTTTATCACATCCTAGAGGTAGCCAAGCACAACACATTCTCTCAGTACCGGCTGCGGCATCTCCAAGCCCTCTTCAATTTATTCATAATATACATTATATATATATATATATATATATATATATATATATATATATATATATATATATATAATTATTATAGATCATAATTTTGCATCTTAGAGCACGACAACAACCATAGGGGCAAAATGTGTCAGCAAGTGTTGATAGAAACAAATTTAGCATGTTAACATTAATGGTAATTGCATTCTAAACCTGCAACTGAATACTTGTTATTCATGGATTCGTAGGGCTCCTAATTAGATATCAACATTGCTGAGACAGACATGCTAAAGGGAAGAAAAGATAAGGGCATTCTGTCATTTTAAAATTCATTAATTCAATTGAATTCAACAGCTAGCGGGCTGCTGAATTATAATTTTTCAAACTGCTAGTAAGCATATGCGTATAAACTTTTCTGGGGCCAAATATGACACCTAGATAACAGGTTTAAAAAATGGTAAAGAAAATCATAGCTAGCCTTATTAGCTCGTAGGGCAGCAAGCATTTTCAGCTTTATGAATCATAGCACAAATAGTTACCATAAATTGTACTTGTGAGCTAGCATGTTTTTGGGTGAATTTCAACCAAAGATCGCATTACAAACCTGTTAGGTACTGAACTGCGGTTAAATGTCATCAATACATTCTAAAAGCTCAAATTACCATGGGATGGCAACAGACAGAAGACTTATGAAAATCTATCAGTCTTATTGGACAATTGATCACCTAGCAACAGTGCTATGAGTTGTATTGAGAATTGCACTCTGGAGGGTTTAAAGAGCCTATAAGTCAAGAAGTTTAATATTTTTTAAAATGATCCATAGTACACAATGATGGACGTAGAGTATAATAAATATGGTGTGGTATATGAGGTCATGTAACTGTATCTTCAAAGCCTTAGTAGATGCCACAACAATAACCGTCACCCTGAAATAATCCTGAGACACAACTATAGCCTTGCCATGATTCACATGCAGACTAATTCATCAGCCAAGAAATAAGCAACAAGCTAAAATGAGGGACAGTGTGCTTCTGCTCACATTATCCAGGTAGGATGGGACAAGTCTGTGTAGAAGCTCTGCTGTGTGAGAACTGATATCTGAAGGATTGATGATCACGCAGTTACCTGAAAAACACGGACACGTGTATACACACACGCACGCATGCACACACACATGGTCCAGTTAATACATAATAATCTAGGACTCCAAATCCAAAAGGCATGCAGGTTAGACTAATTAAGGGGGCATTAACAGGGCATTGTATAATATATATATAATATATGTCTATGTCTATTTGCTTGTTTTGGTATCAGTGTAAATGTACAAATAACGTTGTCCTCCGAAGAGGGGGGGTGGTGGAGGTTGGAAAATTCAAAGAAAAAAACAGGGCTTTTCTGTAAAAGAACGTGTACTCAGTCAACCTACTCTGTATAAATAAAGGTTCATAACTCAGTGGACGACTGTAAAATACAGTGTTTGTATTATCAGTATCTTACCTGCAGCAATAGCCCCCACCAGGGTAATAATACAGTATCTTACCTGCAGCAATAGCCCCCACCAGGGTAATAATACAGTATCTTACCTGCAGCAATAGCCCCCACCAGGGTAATAATACAGTATCTTACCTGCAGCAATAGCTCCCACCAGGGTAATAATACAGTATCTTACCTGCAGCAATAGCCCCCACCAGGGTAATAATACAGTATCTTACCTGCAGCAATAGCCCCCACCAGGGTAATAATACAGTATCTTACCTGCAGCAATAGCCCCCACCAGGGTAATAATACAGTATCTTACCTGCAGCAATAGCCCCCACCAGGGGCACCAGGCAGAGTTGGACCGGGCTGCACCAGGCCCCGACCACCAGCACCACCCCGAGGGGCTCAGTAACCACCATGCACTGATCCAGAGAGGTAGCCTGGAGCACACGCAAATGGCCAGTTAGCGCAAGGGGTTAGCTTCGCGGCGCACATGACCTTGTGAGATAAGGCACCTAGTACTGACTACAAGCCCAGACATATCTGCTTCTCTTGTGCAATGGATAGGAACAAGTTCAAGTGCAAGAGAGGATGGGGGGGGGGGGGGGGGGGTGTGATCGTGGACCCGGGAGGCTCCGCTCTCTTTTGGGGGGAGGTGGGGGTAATTGTAATTCTAATCCTGGATGGGGGGGGTCAGAGTGATAATCTCCTTTGGCGTCCAACACACAATGTGCTGCTTTGTGGCTGAAGGGACACAGTACATTTGCCTGGATGGAGACTGAGCCATCGATAATCCACCTCCTGATATCAGGAGACCCAGAGTGCCTTGTTTTCTGAACAACACTCTCTGGGGGGAAAAAAAAAAGCTACTCAGTTCTGGCACCTGTACACGGTGACGAATCATCACGCAGTATTGGAGCGGACAGGAAAGCGTGATCCCCAGCACCCTTGTCACTTCCTAAAATTAACGTGCACTCACCAGGTTCCTCTCCACATGCTGTGGCTCCATCCATTTAGTGAGGTTGTTAATGGCGTACAGGGCCTCGTTCTTCACCAGGATCAGCTCGGACACCACTGTCTCAAACCGGGGCTGTCGAAAACACCACAGAAATACCAGAGATGGATCTCCAGGGTCAAGGGTGAGGGTCCATTTCAGGAGATAAGATCAAAGGAACAGGCACAGGTGTGACCGTTCCTACAAATTACAAGAATGCGCCAAATCACTTTTAAAAACGCATATCTATGGTATTTAACAGGGTTCCTTCATTCTTCCTGAGGTTCAGATTCTTTGAATGATGATCCATATAGACAAAATAGTGACATGTACTATTTATAAAACAATGTAAGAATAAGCTGCATTGTACAAATGTGTAAACAGTAAGTATTTTCTATTACTTTTAGTACTCACAAGTACTTGCCTTATTAAAATGTGCATGGCTATTACTTTTTATTCAGTCACTAGTGGGAGGTATGCCGGCACTCTGTAGATTCAGAGTGGTCTAATTTCATGTAATAATTAATACTTTTTTCCTAAATGACCAAGAATATGACTTTTACCCCACAGACCTGTCAGCCCTGGTCAGCCCTGGTCAGAGCCGGTACTAGGTATAGACGATATAGGCGATCGCCTAGGATCCCATCAACCCCCTGACAAACCCCCCCCAATCGGTCCGCAATCACAACACCCCCCCCCATGCTCCATACTTGGGTAGGATATAACTCAAAGGGGAGCCTCCAATAGTGTAGAGCCAGCCCTAGTATATTTTACACTAAAGATAGGAATGCTTCCTAACAAAGCACCAGGAAGCTCTGCATTCTCTAACCACCCAACAGCACCCAGGCCGTTCCCCACCTTATGTAGGTCCCTGCAGAGCGCGTCCACAAAGTCACACTCGTGTTCGGCCAGCATGCGGACCAGAGCCTCCAACTGGGCCTGTCGGAAACACTCCTTCAACGTGCGTCCGGCTCGGAAAGCTGCCCTGGCCCTCTTCAGCTGCTCCGCGCAGGACACGGGGCCAGCCTTCGTACAGGAGTCCCCTATCCGGGTTCTGAAACGCATCACACGGACGGACTGATGGCTCACCATCCAGACTGGTGCCGTCGCTATAGCAACAACAGACTTTCCAAATGACTCATACCCTGAGGTTTCTGCACTGATAAGATATGGTAAAGCTGAAGAAACGTGCAGTGTCCTGTGTGCAAGATGTTTGCAGAGGATCAATGACTACGGATCAAATTGGATTGTGATCTATGTGCAGTGGATATCTACCTTGTGCAGGTCATGCACCCAGGCCTTACTGAAATCAGGGAAAGCTTGGCTTTTCTTTGACACATCTCTCTCAAGTCCTCTAAATGGCATGTCTATGCAAGGAAGCTTGTAGGTTTGATTGGTCATGTTGAGCCAAAACTTTCACGTTAATTTAGTTTGATAAATTAATTTAGAACGCAAGTACAGACAACATAAGCAATCTTGCATCGTAAATAACTTTTCGGCAGCTGATGACAGGCCACTGCTTGTTACAAACAATGTTACGTATAGGCCTACTGATATAACAAGACTTCTCATTATCTCTGAAAACCTGGTAAATCAATCAAAGTAGGGTATACTTCGATCAAAGGACGTGGACAAAAGTCGAGCTTTAAGATTGGCTACGTGTTCTCGTAATACCGGTAAATTAAATATCTTTAAATATCGTGAATTTTGGACTGAATTTTGAATTAAGGACTGAATCCACAGGTCAATTCAATTTAAGAGTAAGGTACTTGTTATGTTTGTTATAAAATAAAATTAAAAAGTATTTTGTAATCTTAAAACCTGAACAAATTTGCTGAACGAAGGAGTTCACCCGCTTCTGTGGTTTGTTTTCGATGCTGCTTTCGCAAGTAGCTAGTTAGCCTATGCTCCAGGCTACAGTTAACAATTCAACTACAAAAACTTACCTTCTCAATGCCTTGAACCATCGTGTTGGAGAAGGGCTTGGTGGTGCGCTCATGCTTCTTGATTAACATAAAGACGCTCCTAAAATCCTGACCTTCACAGAAGGTGCGTGTCCACCGGCAACTCTGAAGAAGACAGGCTATGGGAAAAGTTCTGGGTGATATTTTAGAGTCTGCGCAGAAATATCTTTATCCAGGGGTAAGGGAAAAAAGTGCGACTCCACGCAATTAGTTTTCCATAATCATTATCTTAAATCACGTGTTTCCCGTGACTGGTATTAGAAAATGTGCAGCGCTGTACATTTCCCATAAATGGCATTCGATTTATTTGGTGCAAAACATATTAATTAGCTATAGGCTACAATTTGTGGGGAAAATATTTTGTAATACACACATATACATTGGGGACCGAAAGTATTCGAGCAGTGACAAATTCTTTGTTGTTTTCCCTCTGTACTCCAGAACATTGGATTTTTGCATCCATATCGGGTGAACCGTGAAGCAATTGTAGCCCTTTTTATACATAGCGCCCCCCCATTTTAAGGGACGGAAAGTAATTGGACAACCTTCACTATGCTGCCAGATATGCAGTAGATAGAGATGGATCCCTTTAAGGGTTGTTTCTCCTTACTCATTTTCCTATTGAACTCTATGAACAAATACGTAAGGAGAAACAACCCTTAAAGTGATCTATCCACATCTACTGCACATCTGGCAGCAGAGTGATGGTTTAAGGCTTGTTTGATACCTCAGACACTTGATGACTTACAGCCATTTAGCCAACCGTGTGATCCATATTATTCCACTTTAATTTACAGCTTAATCTAGCCCCCCACCCACCCCAATTCCCATAGAGATCCATTCAAATGCAGGGAGGTTATTGTATCGCTTGTAAGAGTACCAGAAAATAAGATACCAAGAGTCTTTTGATGTTGTTTGGTCACAGATGTCAGGAAGTCATGGCATGCAAAGGATATGTGACCAAATATTACATATGATGACTATGTTAATTTGTCAAATTACTTTTAGTCCCTTAAAATGGGGGGGGGGGTCTATGTATAAAAAGGGCTACAATTTCTACATGGTTCACCCAATATGAATGTAAAAACCGAAATTAAAGCTGAAAGTCTGCACGTTTACCTCATAGTCACTGTTACATTTCAAATCCAATGTTCTGGAATAAAGAGCCAAAACAACAAAAATTGTACCACTGCCCGAATACTTTCCGTCCCCACTGTATATAGCTTTTTATTACAATCGTTTAGAATAAAATTTAATCTGAAAAAACATTTGCCTAAGCATATTTCATGGACGGAGTCTTCATCGTGTGCTTACACTAATTTTTGTCTATACTGCCACAAGAACATACCCCTTCGAACTGAACGGAGTATCTAATGATTTGAGACAATGTGTATGAACTATATGATCTTTTTTTAACCGTAACAGTGCAGATGACACACTATTAATCAAGCCTGAGGCAGCAGTACATGCAATAAAGGACAAACCCACACACAGTTAGTTGTAAAGTAAATATTTAAGAAAAATCAAAGGTTTACATGACTAATAATAATGTTATATAGTTTTTTCTTTTTTTACAGCAGGAAAACCACTTTAATGAGGTTATACATATATATATATCACTTTTTACATTGAAATATGTCTTTTAAACAATAAGAATTTCACATAGTGCAACCAATTTCTTCATTTTCAAAGACACTTTTAAAAGAGAGAGTGAGACAGTACTTCAGAAGGGTGATGCGTGTCATCTGTGTTTTCCTGGATGTTTTTTTTTTTTCTGTGAGGGAATGACATCATTAACAGTGATGAGGAAGCCCTCAACACTCACACTTGGCCTGGCCTGTGAGGTATCCTTCATTCTCCAGTGACTTCCGGGGACATTTCACTCCGCACATCTCTACGTCCACACTTGCTCGGACATGAAACCTTTTAGACTCCGGCCTGGCTATTTCCACACAGATGGCTGAAAAAGAGAGAGAAGAACGCCGAAAGGCATCCAATCTATTTGACATCAATTAATCCGATGGCGCACAAAGCCCTTGAGACTGCATCACAAGAGAACTGCTGTGATCACAACACACTGAAAACAAACAAAGCCCTTCCTTATTTCATGTTACAGGCAGCCATGAGAATCGACGTGGTCGACTTAATAAAATGCTCAATATGCTCAATATGCTTTGCACTCATGTATTTTCAAAGCACTTCCCAGTCAATCACAAAGATCTGCCCCCTGAAAGCATCCATCAAGAAAATCGTTCGACTGCTGACGATCTTTTACACATTAATGATTTGGGATCACAGACTGAAGGTCTGGGGTGTATCAGGGATGGCTACAATGGTAAAGCACTAGAACAAATTGCTGTGATGGACATTAGCTAGTGGCACCCGTCTATCCACATTAGTTAGTTACAGTCACCAATACAGTGTAGCCACAGAGTTTCAGAATCATTTCATGTCAAAGGAGTCCTCACTGTGTCTAAACGCCCAACAAGTTCTGTTCTTATCACAACCTTGAAAGTACTAATAATGTTACACCGTTTATTTTTTTTAACATTCGTGGCCATGTTGAAGACATGTAGAAACTGTGACGGTACTTCAGAGTGAGATTAAAGGTATGATAAACAAAGCACTATTGAATTGTCCACACTGGTTTGGGCAGGTCTATTATCTCCCATAAGCCTGTTCCACATGCGCATACACACTTCAGATGACACAGATGAGGGACAGTTTTGCATAATAAAAAAGTCTAAAAACAGGCTGCTATTGCTTTTTTTTTTGTCTTTTCGGAGTCTTCCTCAATGCCGATGTCCCCACTATAGCCTCCACAGTAGTTGAAACAAAAGGCTGCAGGGACTGAACTGCACCACAGTCATTTTTTTCTTCAGTCATATAACCCTGTAAATGCAAAAATTCTGCACGTCATGATTTGTCAAGATTCCCGCATTTAAAAAAAGAAAAAAAAAGAAAAAAGAATGACCACCAAACCATACAACAGCAGTCTGGCTTTGTTTAAAATGGGGGGGGGGGGGGCAAAGACCTCTCTTTCAGTTTCAGTTTCAAGTGAGTTCAGTTGGGGGGGGGGGGGGGGGGGGGGGGCTCATGGGACCGAGCCACCCCATGCCAAATGTGTGTGTGTGTGTGTGTGTGGGGGGGGGGGGGGGGGGGGGAGTGTTTACGTACAAAACAATTTCCCCATGTTTCACTAGACGGCTCAAATCCAGGCCTCCAAGTGAAGTGCAGGTGAACACAACAGTGCTCTCGGTCACAGAAGCATGGATACGCCCCCTGCTGGTGCCCCTGTGCAAGGGCGCTTTTCCTAAACGGGTGTCTCTCTCCGGCTCCACGGAGCACGGGCCTCTGGGTAATCTCTGCTGGAATTCAGGCCGTCTGTCCCCAAGTTTATGGCTTGATTTCCTCCTGTTACAACAACATAATGTTTCTGTTTATATAACTCCACGTGTTGCTTCTGATTTGAGGACATAGCGCAGCGGGGCTCCGGTAGTGTATTTATTTATTTATAAAGCTTTCTGAAAATCCAGTGGGAGGACTGTTTCAGTTCTGGGTCTGCTTCGCCAACACTGGTTTTATGGTTGTGTCAAAAACCATCTCTATAACAACAAATTCAGATTAAGCGACTTAAACTTCAAGCTATCCTTGCTCCCTGGCTTCCCGTTGTGTTCGTTTGTTTGCTTGTTTGCTATGCATGGGTTTGGAGTAGCTGCATCCCTGCTACAAAATGGTGGTGGGCATGGGCAAGTGCAAACCTCAGGTTACAGCGTATGTACATCCTTAAAATTAACCTGAAAACATCAACAGTGGAGGCTACTTCTGCAGCTTGGATGCGGAAAACATTCTCAAAATTAACAAACGGATGAAAGAATGAAAAAGTACACAGCTGAGATGCAAGTAAAAGCTAAATAATTTACCGTTAACAGTTTTTTAAGGAAACAAAACATCTCTGCACCACAATCAGCAGCATGAGGGGATAATGAAGAGCCATAAACAGTGAGCAAAAATCTGTTAAAAACACAAGATTCAGAGAGTAAATAAAATTAAGCTGTTACTCAGGAGTCCAGCACCTCTCCATTGATGTGCAAGAATTACTGTTCAGCTCAATTACCTAGCTCTCAGGAAAAATATGAGGACGGGTGGCCTGAAACGGGCCTCCAGGATTTTAAGTCAAGTTAATGTAGTGTTACTGAGCGACTTGGATTTCATACCTTATCTAACAAGGGCAATGACATTACAAACTCATCAGATCCTCATATATCTCAAAAACATACTAAATAATTTTAAAGGTGCTTTTGTCACGTTTTAAACAAGGCTTTATAGAGTCTTCTTACAGATTGAACGAGTTGGTGTGATCGCGTAGGCCATCCTGATCTGAAATAATTCCTTGGTTTGTTAGAAAAATTGTCAAATGAACTATTCATGGCTTGCATCTGTATTGCTTTCCAGTTAACGTTAAGCGAGAGTTGCTCCAGTGCCTGAGAAATACTAGAGGTGAAGCCATTTTATTAGGCATTTAGTTAATTAATTTACATATATATGTTGCGGGGGGTTTAACAAGGGATATACGGTCAGGGAGTGTTAGTGAGAGAGTGCGTCATCATCGTCATTTAGACTGCTTCTAATAGATTATTGTTTTATAACGGCCTAGCCAATCACTGAAATGTCTGTGATTGGTTAGCTGCCGCCACACGAGCGCTTCGGCTGATTGGTTCCAGAAGTCCAGTTGGAGGGACCGCGGTGCTAGGCGGTGCCGGCGTGCGCAGGCAGCAGGATTAGGGAGCGGAGCTCCGGTGCACAGGGACACGCCTTGTGGGCGGAGCTCCTCTGCAGAGTGCTAGGACAGCTCGAAGCCCGTGTTCATGCTGATAGCATAGCGGAGCTTGTCGCGCAGGATGCTCTTCTTGCTGTAGTTGGGCAGCTTGAGGAGGTTGAAACAGGTGGAGGAGGTGGGCAGCCGGCCTCCGGGCTCCTTCTTCCGAATCGTGAAGAATCCCCTGAGGACACTCCCCAGCGTGTCCCCCGTGTCCTGTACAGACAGACAGACGCAAGGACGCACACATGCAAGCGCACGGCACGGCACAAAAGCGTCAGTCAGAAAGAACTCTTACATTCCTAACTGCAAAGTCACTTAAAGATAACATTTCCTCTGGTTACAACAACATAATGTTTCTGTTTATATAACTCCACGTGTTGCTTCATTGAAGTGCTTAAGATATTTTTTTTAGTTAAAAAATTTTTTTTATCTGTGTGGAAAGCCGATACCCTACCTTAACAATGTTTTGGCTTATCGCTAAAACTCGACTCTCAATATTTTTTTTTTCCCAGGGGGGGAAATGGGGTTTGGGAAGACCAGGCCTGGCTCACCTGATCATCCGACACCTCCACGCAGCGGATGGAGAAGGGGGGCTTGAGGTAGGCGAATCCGAGGAGAGGGGGCCGGGAACAGCTGGTGACGAACTGCGAATAGGGAAGAAAGTGTGTGGAAGTCAAGGGAGGCGGCTGTGCGCGCGCGAGGCGAACGAACAAACGAACGAACGAATGAACGAACGAACCCTGCAGGAGACCAAATTACAGGGGAGGGAGGGATTGGATACCTTGAGGAACATGGCCCTCTCGTCCGCTGTGAAATCGTTGGACAGGATGTCCCACAGCCAGATAATGACGCGGTGGCTGCTGTGGAAGCCTCCGTAGTACACTGTGTGCTTCCTGACAACGACAGGAAAGAGCAGCTCAGCAGGGGAACACAAAAAATACACATACAAAATGAAACAAAAAAACAACAGAGAGACGAGATTTAAAAAACAGAGGACAACTGATGAGAGAGACACAAAGAGAGAACGAGAGAGGAGACAGAGAGGGAGAGCGAGAGAGAGGGAGTGAGAAAGCGAGAGGGAGTGAGCGAGAGAGAGAGAGGGAGAGGGAGGAGAAAGAGAGACAGGAAAAAGGGGTGGGAGCGAGAGAAAGGGAGAGAGAAAGAGATGGAAAGCGAGAGGAAGGGGGAGAGAGAGAGAGAGAGAGAGAGAGAGGGAGGGAGAGAGAGAGAGAGAGAGAGAGAGAGGATAAAAAGCCAAGCATACAAACGCAAGGCATACAGGGAGCAGAAGGGAATGATATCGCTGGCGAATATCTGGATGCTTGGCATAGCCGGTGTACACTTTGGTCTTTGAGACCTACTTTAGGTCGTCCAGGTCGATCTCAGCGTTGTCCCCGGAGACGAGGCGCTGCACCTCGGGGGTGGCGAACATGTGCAGCCACTCAGGGTTGATGATGCAGCGGAAGCCGCGGATGAAGGCGGCGGTCTGGTCCTTGATCTGCGTGTGCATGCGAAAGTGCGCCATCAGGTGGATGTAGCTGATCCTGCGGGTGAGAGAGCCATCGTCAGTAACACAAGCCGTCCACATCAGAGACGCCAGCAGGCAGGTATATTACTTATAACATTCACACTGTATATCAGGGGTAGGGAACCAGGGTGTCAAATTAACACATGCCACCGGCAAATGCTGGTCAAATTTTGATTGTGGCTGGTAAGATTTTTATTCCAGCAGCCACTTTGGTAGGTAACCAATGAGGTTGTGTTATATTGTAAGAGGGAATGTGTCTGGTATGTTGAAAACCACTCTGGCTAGTGGATGAAAAAGTTGATTTCGTACCCTGTAGGAAACCAAACATGCAACCATAGAATTTCCATACAATTTAACTGTAGACAAATATGGTGACGAGGAGCTTTGAATGCAATGCCTAACTTTATTCACGCATTTTATTCAAAGCCTTTTTATTTCCTAAAAAATACTGCCTGGCACCTCCAGCAACACCTACCTGTTATGCAGGGGGAAACGCAAATTGGATTAATTCACACAGTCTGGTATTTAATAGTCACTTGCAAATGTAAACTCACTTATTTTCGTTGGTGACAGGCATGGTCTTTCCCCCGGGGATCAGCTCGTGGCACACCAGCTGTGAAGAAATACCCGTACAGCGTTAGCGCGCGGACGGATAAACACTCAGGCGTTCTGCCGGCTCCGACAGCGAGGGCTTAGCGGAGTTAGCGACGTAACCACGGCAACAGACAGCAGCCAGCCATTACCTGCCCCATGACGTCCTCGTCGTATGACAGGGTCAGACCAAGGTCGCTGACATCCCCGTCGTATCGCTGAGGAAAACACAGGAATAAAACCGTCAGGATCAAACGTTGGGTTTGAGGGAGAGGGAGAGTAAATGAGGGATTTTGGGGGGAAAAAAGGGGCGGAGATCATCCTGACCTTGATGGAGGTGAGGTTTTTGTAGAACTCTGAGTCCAAGGAAGGCAGCTCATCGATGGAGCTGTAGAACATGCTGTGGTGGTGGCCCAGGACTTGACTCAGGAAGAAAGAGGCGAAAGGCACATCGACCACAATGCCCTGGGGCACAAATAGGCCGTCAGAGAGACTGTGAGATAACACTACTGACAGAGAGACTGTGAGATAACACTACTGACAGACAGACTGTGAGATAACACTACTGACAGACAGACTGTGAGATAACACTACTGACAGACAGACTGTGAGACAACACTACTGACAGACTGTGAGATAACACTACTGACAGACAGACTGTGAGACAACAGTACTGACAGACAGACTGTGAGATAATACTACTGACAGAGAGACTGTGAGATAACACTACTGACAGAGAGACTGTGAGATAACACTACAGACAGACAGACTGTGAGACAACACTACTGACAGACTGTGAGATAACACTACTGACAGACAGTGAGACAACAGTACTGACAGACAGACTGTGAGATAATACTACTGACAGAGAGACTGTGAGATAACACTACTGACAGACAGACTTGGATTCATATTGCAGCGGTATCTGTGTGTACATACACACCTCATACATGGCCTTCCCCAGCATCTTCCCCACAAACTCAAAGAGCTGCAGGTGGTTTTCATGGATGTAGGACGTAGGGGAAGGGTACAGCCTTTCATTCCCACTGGTGGTCTGTTAGGGAGAGAGCAATGTTCTTCATCAGACCCAGCATATTTTATTTAAAATATTAAAGATAAAGATGTACATGTAGAAACAAGATCTGGAAATAGACCATCACCTTGAAGAGATTGAGGCCCGGGTTGAAGACCTTCTTGATGATCTCCTCCAGGAACTCCTTGAAGACCCCGTCCTGGTCAATTCCCGCCTCGTCCACCCCGAGGTCGTTCACGAACTTCACGCGGATCACGCCCTTGATGGAGTTCACGGGCAGCCGGCGCAGCTGGTCGTACCCGTCCTAAAACACGGAGCATAGAGATGAGCACCAGGGGCCAGCTTTTGCCAGACCAATGCAAGGGCGGCCATTTTGATCCCGTACCTCTAGCATTCGCGAGCGACGGATGGTGATGTGCGTCACGTGAGGGGAGGCGGAGCTTGTCTCCACCAATCCCAGAGTCTCTTTCTCCTTCGTCACAATGTTACGGAAGAGCAGGACCCTCTGGGGAAATAAATATTTAAACAGTAATATTCAGTCCTGAGGGGGGGTGGGGGGGGGGGGGGTTATGGTTGGGGTTAGAGGGTCACTGGTACAGTCCTGGGAGGGGGTTAGGGGATTACTGGTACAGTCCTGGTGGGGGGGTGGGGTTAGGGGGTCACTGGAACAGTCCTGAGGGGGGAGGTTAGGGTTGGAGTTAGGGGGTCACTGGTACAGTCCTGGGGGGGGGGGGTTAGGGTTGGGGTTAGAAGATTACTGGTACAGTCCTGGGGAAGGGGGGGTTAGGGGATTACTGGTACAGTCCTGGGGGGGGGGACTCACGTTTTTGTGTGGGATGACGTGAGGGATGTACTGTAGCAGCAGTTGAGCTCGCCTCTTGCCTTTCTCCAGCTCTTGGAACAGAAGGCTCGGCTTCAGGTCTCTGAACAAAACAAAAAAGCAACAGCAAAGCAACTAAGTCTGCACAGTCTGGACGACGAATGGGCTATAGCAACAGACCATTATAATCCCATTAAACATGTTCCCCACTGTAAGGCCCATCATGATGCCAGACTGGAGGGTACAAGGGGGACCAGCACAGGTATGATGGGGGTCATCTGGGCGGGTACGAGGGGGGCCAGCACGGGTATGAGGGGGGCCGTCTGCACGGGTACGAGGGGGGGACCAGTGTGGGTATGATGGGCCGCCACCCCGGCGGTACTCACTTGCGCAGCCAGTGATCGTCTGGAGAGAACCTCCTGCGACAGTCGCGCTCGTACAGCGCCATCAGCCAGCCGTGAACACTGTGGAACAGGTCTAGCTTCTCGCCCTTAGCATTCTCTGTGGATACAAACACACAGACATTAAGCCTTTGAAGAGTACATTTTTTTAAATGTTTTTTCAGTGTTCTAGATCTCCATTGCTTTACCAGTAGTCATTGTTACATCAGCATTAGAATGTTCAGTTAAGAACATTCTAATCACATATGTGATCTTACACCTTAAAGGTTTAAGGACAGAAATTACCAGAAAACATTCTCCTACTCATGCACTCTGCTATCGACTGCATGGCCCGCGCATGCACACTCACCCAGGATCCCGTCCCAGATCATCTTGTACACAAAGGTGTTGAGGAAGAAGGAGATGGTGACGAGCTCCTCCGTTTTAAATGAGATCTGCTCCTCGTACACCTCGATGTCGTCCAGTATCCTGTAGTAAAGCAAAAAGATACGCGGTGTTTCAAACCCCCACACTGGTCATATATCAATACCAAAATAAAATTATTTTACTGTACTACACAGGAACTCCAGCCAGACATCATTATTTCATATGCAAAGAAAATGTTCCGAACCCTAATAAAAAACAATTATGTCCCCCAGGAGTCTCTATAAGACAAAAACGAGACTCCAAAACCTTCACTTATGACTGAAATATTATGATTGTGACTTCAGAGAAAACAATAGATTTGCCAGAATTTCACAATATTCTCCAATTCACCTCCATTCACTTAAATGATTATAATAGGGGAGGTAATATCCCAATGGCATCATCCCTTCAAATGGACTTTAGCAGGTAAAAAAGATAACCAATTAAATAGTTTTGACACAAGAAACACACGTCACACACAATATTCTGAGGCCTGAACAACTCAAAGCATAACAAATGAGTATTTTCTGTTGGAGTTCCCTTTTAAATAGCAGATGATGATGCATTAAAGGCCCATTCAGCCCCTCCCCCTCTGAAGGACCGTGACCACTCTCGTTTGTGGTCTCACGTGATGAGGTGTCGCGAGCAGTCGCAGAACAGCATCAGCATGGCCAGGAGCTGCTTGGACTCGTCCGTGTCGTTGTTCAGGCACTCGAGGAACAGCTTGAGGCCCCCGTGGGGCCCCAGCTCGCAGATGAAGGCCCACAGTTTGGGCAGCAGGTCGTCCAGGTACGTCAGTCCTGAGGGGCGGAGAGGAAAGCGAGTGAGGAAGTGGCGCGCAGCTCGTCTGCGTGGCCGGCGGCTCGCTTTAAAACGCGGCAGCGGAACTGACCGGTTAGGATCTGGAGCTTGATCTGGGTGAGCGTGGTCAGGGCCGTCTGGTAGAGCACGCAGATGCTGCACACTTTCTGCACCTCCACCGAGTCCACCCGCTTCCCGCCCACCGGCTTCAGGATGTTCCGCACGGAGGCGGACTTCTGGAAGGCCCGCTTGAAGAGGTCTACGTAACACACACGCATACGGTTCTCACTCGAGAGATACACAGATTCAATAGAGCCCGCTTGAAGAGGTCTACGTAACACACACGCATACGGTTCTCACTCGAGAGATACACAGATTCAATAGAGCCCGCTTGAAGAGGTCTACGTAACACACACGCATACGGTTCTCACTCGAGAGATACACAGATTCAATAGAGCCCGCTTGAAGAGGTCTACGTAACACACACGCATACGGTTCTCACTCGAGAGATACACAGATTCAATAGAGCCCGCTTGAAGAGGTCTACGTAACACACACGCATACGGTTCTCACTCGAGAGATACACAGATTCAATAGAGCCCGCTTGAAGAGGTCTACGTAACACACACACATACGGTTCTCACTCGAGAGATACACAGATTCAATAGAGCCCGCTTGAAGAGGTCTACGTAACACACACGCATACGGTTCTCACTCGAGAGATACACAGATTCAATAGAGCCCAGGTTCAAGGTGAACAACAAATATGATGATGACCACACCCCCCTGCCCATCTGCGACACCGTTCACAGAGCCCAGCTCTTCATTGGCCAGGAGGTGCCCTATAGACTACTGAGCAGCAGTTGTGAATACTTTGTCACCCTTCTGCGCTAGGGAGAAGGCCGTTCTGAGCAGGTCCTTCTCTCAAATGGCTTGACACCTTTTTTAAATTTTTTTATCAGTGTTTCTTTTGTAATATTTAGATTATTGCCTGAAATAAGATTATTTCTGAAAAATTACTCTAAACCACACACAATATAGAACAAATGATTGCAAGATTACATAATGATAAGAACAGGCTAGGCTCACCGCTTACCTACAGACTAGAGAGTATCGAGTTACATCAACAGCCATCCAAATGAGAACTCAGCAGCTGGGCCCGTGTAAGCTGGAGGGTGGCCAAGATATCAGGGGTACACTGAGGGGGTGTGTCAGAGCCTTACTCACTCTTGACTGGCAGGTTGTTCTGCGACGTGGTTGGCTGTGGGGGCGGGGGCGTGGGCTCCTGGCTTTCCAGCTTTTTGCTGAGAACATCGCTGAAGAGCGTTCGAATGACAGGCACTCCCCAGAGATACTGGAGCTGCCTGGTGACCAGGGGCATGGACTCGTTCAAACTGGACCCCACCAGGAGAAACAAGACAGGAAAGCTCTTCAGTCTCAAGTCATGCAAGACGTTTTAAAACCAAAACTTTCTGCGACCCATTACCCCGTTTCATGACCCACTTTACTGACCCGTAGTCGACCGTTTGGGAGAACCAGCCCAGAACTGGGTGCCAGTGGGTGAGGTTGGACTTCTTCTGAGACACGTATCTCTGGCAGTAGGAAAGCATGTCCGTCAGGTCTTTCACAAAGTGATTGGCCTCCTCTTCAAGCACCTTCTCGTTGAGGTAACCCAGATGAATCAGGTTACCTGCAAACATGAACAAAGCATTGGGATTTGTGCTCCGGGTACATACTGCAGCAAACGGTTACCTCAATGAATCTGCTCGTTACAGCCTTGTTTGTCCGGAGAAACAATACTAGAAGCCATTTCTGTTGACCCAGGTGACCTACCCAGTAAGCAGAGTGTGTGGCTCCCCTCCAGACAAATGCAGATGTCTGCACACTGCTCCTCCCGGCTCAGGAACAGGATGAACTTACGAAGAAGGTCGTGGGCCTGGATGGTGCCCAGGCACTGCACACACAAACAGGGGTGCTCAGAGGCACGTAACCACGGTCCCATCGCCAACCATAACTTACACCAAGGGACTGTAACCCAGGCTCTGGAGAGCCGCAGGGTCTGTTGGCGTTTCGGCAACCAACTCAGAGCCAATAAGCCAGGTGAGGTGAGTTTACTTTGTAATCAACTACTTTAATTCAAGAAGCGCTGAGTAACAGTGAAAACTAGGAAAACTAGCAAATCCTGTGGCTCTCCAGGATTTCATGAAATTTTTGGAAGCTTTAACCAGTAAATGTACTTTGCTGTTTTTACGCTACCAACATTGCATTTCAGCTTTCAGCAAAAACCAATTATACCCATAACATATTGGGGGTGTCTTTAGCCCTTGCAGTTTACCTCAGGCGTGAGGGTGTTCAGGTGGGAGATGACAGCCGGTACAGACATGATGTGGATGAGGAAGGACCTCAGGAGGTTGTCGGAGAAATGAGCAGCGACTACAGGCCTGACACAAGGAGACAGGCACCGAGTTACAGAGCTGCCTGACATATCAACACCAAGCTGTCAACCCTCGTAACTCTGGAAACAATACAGATGTAAAATGATGCTCATCTATTTAACAATCCGGAATATGCTTTGAGCCCCTCTGTGACGATGCATCCTGGGAACTCAGCACCGGGGGGGGGGGGGGGGGGGGGGCACTGCAGCTATATAAGCTCTGAAAATCAATTACAAGTCGGAAATGTAACAAAGAAAGTTATTGCCATAATGTCTCTTTCTGTCCGCTGCTGGGATCTGTTGCGCAGATGCAATAAGTGGCACATTCATTAAGCGGAATCTGATTACGGCGCTGAATTTAATTACTGTAACCCAGTTAGGAGGAAGGAGAGAGGCAGCACGCGGAGCGCTGGGGATCCTCCGAGGCACAGCTGCTGCCCACCAGCGTGACAGGAAACCACATTAGAACGGCGTCCAATTACCTGAGCGAAGGGACCGTGGCAGAGAGAAAACTAACGACTCACCTTAACGAAAGCGTAAATATTGCTGTGAGGGTGGCTTTCGTAAGGGAGGGTCTAGACCGTGCCAAGCCGTTTGTCAACAAAATCTGAAATGGAATTGTAAAGGAGGAAGTCATTAATATGTCTATTTGCGCTAGAAATCCCAAGACCAAGCGGAAAAGTGTACACTACCTGCAGTATTGTGTAAAACCCCTTTTGATTGAGATGCCCCATGATGTTCTCGCAGATTCGATTCAATGCAGGCCTGAGATTCTCTGATGGAAAAAATTTACACAAAATTAGACTCTCTTAACAACCAAGTTTTTCCTCTGAAAATATGGTTGCCCCCCCTAAGACACACACACACACACACAGACGCATGCATGCATGCAATTGCACGCGCACGCGCACACACACACACACACACACACACACACACACACACACACACACACACACACACACACACACACACACACACACACACACACACACACACACACACACACACACACACACACACACACACACACACACACACACTCACTCCCCTACTGGCTCCAAGCTTACCCTTCCCTCTCAATAGCTTCCATTTTGAAGTGTCTGTGAAAGTCATCAGCATGGTAAGGTACAGAGTCACCAGTTTATTGTCCTGCAGTATATCAGGCTACAACAGAGAGAGACACAATAAGTGTAATCAGCATGCGACATCCCGTACCGCATTCTGACACATCACAGAGGTGAAAATAGGAGCCGACTACAAGACTTGGCCACAAACTAGATAAACCTTGAAAAAGATGTAAGGGGCCTTGTGACATTTCTCTTGTTATCAAAGCACTGCTGGTGTTGTTATTTGAACCAGATTTCATAAACAAAAGAGAGCTGAGATAAGACAGAGGGCTGACCTTTAATTTTTTCAGGAACTCACAGGACACCCACAGGATATCTTTGATTTGTTTTATCCAGGGGATGGTGAGGTCTTTAGAAAGCGCCAAGGACACATACCATACCTGATGACAAAAAGGCAAGGTGCAGAAGGGTCATAAGAAGAGCAGCTAAAATTAAAAGTTTTGCATTTAGTCTTTTTACGTTAGTCTGTCATAATCGTACTTACTTTTGGTTCGTTTTCAACCTCCATGCTGGCAAGAATACACCGACATAGCTTCTCAAACCTCTGGTTGAACAAAAACGTTCAGGAAATGTTTAAAACAATTATACATCCAAAAGATATATGTTTAGTTATCATTTTAAACTTCATTTTAGCATCTTAATATTTCATTAGCATTTCAAAGGAAACATACTTTCCCAAGGAAGTCTACATTACCAAACATGCCAGACAAACTGAAAATATAAATGATGCAATGGTTTTAAGTTGCCAATAAAATTTTCCAGCAAAATATCCCTGCAATATATTTGTTATAAGGGCTAAATGCACTCACCAACTTATCCTCTTTAGCAAATATAAATAATAGCTTCCTTGCTATTTTAAAAATAGAAAGAGCATTTCTTTTTGCAGTTCCTGCATCACAGGCTTGAAAGAAGTCATCTACATCTTTCCTGTGGAAGAATCGGGAGATAACAGAGGTTCTAATAACAATAATAACATTCATCTGAAAGCACAAGCTCAAAAGATAAGGTCAGGAATTTGAATGGAAAAAATCTACAGAAATTTGAACTAAAGGAAACAGAACAAAAATGTTTTTAATATTATTTCAATTCCAAATCCTTTCAAGTCCCAATCCCTTATCAAGTGTTGGTACATTCTAATGAAATTCTGAAATGAACACAACACCAGTTTCAACTCTGTGAATTCATCATGTATATTTCTGCAGATAAAACGAAACAATGTTTCCAGCAGCAATCTGTTCTAAATAGTGGCTGCACAGCAGATAGGAGAATGCAGGATGCAAGACAAATTCTGCAGGTGACATACATCACATTCAATTTTTATAGCTCAACATAAGGCATGATACTTCACATACACATCTGGAAAGAAGAGGATGCATGTACCACTATTCCAATCCTCAGTGAGAGGCACTGGGGTGCATCAATAAAAGATCTGGACTCAATGTTTTTTTTAAAGGCAAGATTAAAGATTCAAACATTTAGACTCAAATGGTATCGGCCTATGTGCTGATGCCAACCTTACATGCTGAACTCAAAAGGTCATCACAGGTGTATAAGTAAATTAAAATGGATCAGAGCCTCCATTTTCTGGACTGGGTTTACCTTATTTGCTTTTGCAGCTGGCAGCGACAGAGGAACCTCCGGACCAAGGCCTGGATCTGGGTCGCGGCTCTGTCCCGTTCCTTATGGCCTTTCCTCTCCTCGCGGGCCTGCCTGGCTTTATCCAGGAACTGGGATTTGGAAGTTTGAGTCGCGCTAAACATCTTTCCCTCCTTGAATTGAAGGGAAAATTTTAGGCCCTGTAATGATTTTTGTTTTTCAAACGAAAACCTATTGATATATCAGTTTTAATAACAATCCTACTCAAAAGCAAATAGATCAATAGATCAAACACAGAACTCATATAAAGTTGTGGTAACAGAACGTTTTCGAAGGTGTGAAAATATTTTTTTAAAGTAAAATCACCATCACTGACCAGATTTTTCTTTTTGTGATAGTTCACTCAAACTCTATCGAATCCTGTCATTTTCTCGAGGTCCAAAGTTGCAGGAATACTTGAATGGTCCCGCAAACGCTGATAAACGTGTCATCTCTGCAGAGTAAAAAGATTATTCAAATTGGCCAATTATTTTCGTTCGACAACCTGTCAGCAAATGAACGATGGTTAGTATTTGCTAGCTTAATAAATAAGAGTTTTCTTTTAATCACCGTGACTGCACCCGTTATGAACAACACCAAAAACGGATGGTTGCTATCTATACAAAGCTGAATTTGACCAAATACGCTGTGACCATAGACGGATGCATTTCAGCTATGTGAACTCATCATACCAGTGGACACATAAATGTGCCAAGCTGACTACACATATGACAGTTTGCTAAAACTGTCTAGCTGTCACAAACATGGGGGAAATTACACAAATTAGACAGCTATCTGGCGAAATATTGACACACAGCTGGTTAGATAGCAAGCGAAGCTACCTGGCTAAGTGCTGGAGACAACAGTTAACATAAATTATAGATAAATCAATCGTACGACTGTCAATGTTTTCAAGCAAAATCACATTTATACGGACATAAAGGACAACAACCTATTTGTCAAGCTAAAACGACCAGTTAGCCAATCTGTTAAAACTGAAGCTTACTAAGGAGCATCAGTCATATTTTTATTTATCAACAACAGCGGTTGCCTGGATTAGCAAGCTAGGTGGCTATCCAGCTAGTTAGCAAGCTTGCTATCATGCCAACATGATCCTCTCATTTAGAGTTGTTTAATAAACAGCGATGTACGTAACTAGTCATTACTGAGACAATTAGTTGAAGAACACTGTCCAAAACCCAATAAATTACTAAGCCATAAAAATTATTCAAAATGTAAACAATACAACCAGCCCCGTACACTATGAGCAGCCATTAATCCTCACATTGTCACACTAAAAAGGTTCCGGGAAGAAAACATTTCCCCGTGTGAATCTTGGAACCAATGTTTTTTGGCAAAAACAGTGATATCCACAAGTTAAGCAGCTTACATTTATTTTTGTTAACTAGTTAACTTGCGCTAACTAGAACAGATAAGGAGTGTTCACAACGGTTTATAAACTTTAATAAAAATCACAATAAATATTTTTTTTGAAAAACAGTTACCAGCAACGCCCAATGGAGGTATGATTGAGTGGGGTGGATGAGTTTTGATTTTATAGGTTGGAAAGTAATGGTCCTTACGTCTTGAATGTTTGTCTATTCGTTTAAAGTAGTGGATTAAATAAATATGAATTTTACTAGCGCTTCTTTTGTCGAATCACCAAATTATACCTAAATAGACTAGTTTGTCGGTGGCAATAAAACTGGGTTTTTGAAGTGTCCCACAAAAAAGTTTTACGTATTTATTTCGCAATCACAGTTTAATCATAAGGCGTGAGCGGTGAGGATTAGCTACACGGCCACTTAGCTCTAAAGCAAAAACGTCATCTTTCTTAACGGAAGCTGTTGGAAGACGCACCATCGCTGGCTCGGACGGAAGTGGGTGACTCCGACTTGACTGACTGGTTCGGGAGTGTTTCAGGATTCTATGGTAAACAGCAAAGTTTATTGTTTTACGATATAGCCACCTATATTTTGTTGTTCTATGTTATATTATGTCCAATAGTGTGTTATTATTTTAAATGATGAGGAAAATGTATAGCTAAGTCAGTCCAATATTTTGCGTCGCAATGGTCGCTAACGTCGTTAGCCACCAAGGTACGTTAGTTAGCTTTAAAAGGGAATGGAGAGGTAGCTCGCTAGCTATGCTATGGATCTCCATGTCGCTTGTCATAACAGTCCAATCTGAAATTAGATGGCGAACTCATGTCAAATAAGAGTGTTAATCGTGATGTGCTGCGCTTCGCTTACTAGCCAGTTGAATCGTTACGGTTAAGTTACGTTAGCTTGCTAACATCCAGTTAGCGGATGCTAGAACATGTCGCAATTTCCAATGTTAAATGTCCGATCCCTTTTAGCACTGCTAATGTTGCTTATTTTACTTTGAGTGTCGTTGTGATTACAGGAAAAAAGCGCCATTTAGATGGGTCGTGGTTAGCTAATGGAGTAAGATTTGACACGGGCTCGTCGTCTAACAGCTAATGTTAACGTTAAAACAAAACAAAAAATACTTAATTTATAATTAGACAGGGAGTGCAATTACTCAACGTTAATGAGAAACTTCGCTTAGCTACGAGTAGTAACGTAACAAGCAATATTTCAGTCAATCTGTGTAACGTTACCAAGCAATAGTTCATGTTGTGTAACGTAAGTTAGTTATCGTATTGAATGTGAACAAACACTTGACAAAGAAAGCAACGAAGAGCACGTCTACAGGTAGGGTTGCCAACCGTCCCTTGAAATAAGGGACGATCCCTTATCAGTTCAATAAGCCTTATTGAACTGATAAGGGATCGTCCCTTATTTCAAGGGACGGTTGGCAACCCTATCTACAGGTATCGTTACATGTCTGGCCCATGTACCAGCATGATATCAAATTTATCTCGCAACAAAAGTAACTAAGCTAGGTAATTATACTAGTATGCATTTTTAGTTTTGTACAGTAACGTTATAGTTGTCAGTTCACAATGTGTCCATAACACCTTTCCAATGGATCGCCCATGACAACTCGACACGACAGTCTCATTAACATATTTTAATAATACACGTTTACCGTTAATATTGGGAAGTCCAGAACTGGACAATGAAATGAAAATGTGTCTCAACCTGTTACCTCAGGAAGAGATGTCGGGAGAAAGCGTGGTGAGCTCGGCGGTGCCAGCGGCTACAACTCGGACCACCTCCTTCAAGGGCTCTAGCCCCAGCTCCAAGTACGTGAAGCTCAACGTGGGCGGCGCGCTGTACTACACCACCATGCAGACCCTCACCAAACAGGACACCATGCTCAAAGCCATGTTCAGCGGGAGGATGGAGGTGCTGACAGATAGCGAAGGTACAGTCCAGCTCGGGGGCAGGATGGTTGGGGTGAAGTGGGTATCGCACTATACTGCAGGCCAATCTTAACTATACTGTGTTTAGGGTCTACTTAAGTAGCCATGCCACACCAGAGCAGAACGCCAAACTTTAAACCTGTGTGTTTTCAGTCAATAATTTCATAAAACATGACTCCGTTCTGGTGGTTAAGCTATGGACCCTCCCTCAGATAGAGAGGGAGAACTATGAGCAGAAGCAGTATGGTGTCTGCACTGCAGAGACAACTAATTAATACTAATTAAATGTGTTGGTCTGGAGGTATTTTTTAAATTGTATTTTCCACACTATGCTTATTTTTTATTCAAGTTTTTTAAAATTATTTTTATAGTTTTTTTTTTTTGGTCCTTTCTGTTGGCCTAATTAAATGTTGCAACAATTTCCTTGCCTGTGTTTTTGTCACACCCCACCCCCCTCCCATGGATCGGATTTTACATCATTGCTGTCATATTTTTCATATTTTTCCCTGCATCTCTCCTTTGTGCTGCGTTTGAATAGAGGAGTGTGCTAAACGGCCCAAATGTTTGCTCCTTCTGGTGAACGTGTAAGGATTGGAAGCGAGCCGTTGTAGGTTGCCAGGAAGGGCCAGTCGTGTATTCTGTCTGGATCTTGAGGACCATGTGCCAAGTGGCCCATGCAAAAGGAAACCTAGCAACAGAGAACAGCTGTGCAAGAGAGAGACACAGAGAGCAGTGAATGAGGTCAGCCAAAGGGCATCGCGTATATCAAAAAACAGAGACGAGGCGTAAACAAACAGCACTGCCCGTGCAGCGCATGAATACCGATTCAGTGCGAGTCTCCATAGGGTCACTGGTGAGGTTCCACAGCTGTGGCTTGTCTATGGTGACACTAAGGCACTGTGATTTGGACCAGAATGCTATTGGCCCAAAGGTTGAGCACAGCACTGCATTTTGCATTGTAAGCATTTAGCAGAATCTCTTATCCGCAGTGATTTTCACGGCTTACATAATTTTTTTTAACTTAAAATCCATTTATACGGCTGGATGTTTACTGAGGTATTTCAGGTTTAAGCACCTTGTCTAAGAGTAGAATGGCAGCACTCAACCTGGAAATTAAAACTACAGCCTTGAAGTTGCAATCTCAGTTACCTAACTATTAAAGGAGCAGTAGGCAAGATTTATTCGATATAATTTTGGCGAAATTATTAAATTTACTCATTATATTCTAGCAGCTATCAATAAATCAAATGTTCTGGGAAAAAAATCTGGTTTTTGTGAGTGTCCTGGGCTCTGTTTTAGGCTGTCAAAAAATCTCAACCCGGTCAACCAATCAGGGTTAGCTATGTAGCTACCAATCAGGGCGACTATCTACAAGCAAAATATCCACCCCGCAGAATAAACCCCTGTCTGTCTGTCTGTCTCCGCTGTGCACTGGAGCATAATTTGGTTGGAGGGGCTTATGAGAGAGATAGGAGGAGAGCAAAAGGGGGAAGTCTTTTTGTCTTGTATATTGTCAAACTTGCCTGCTAAGCGAATGATGTAATATGACTCTCCCTCCAGTTTTCTTCTGACTCACTGTTGGTGTTTTGTTTTGTCTGACCTCCACCCCATCCAATTCTGTGTTTCCTCCTTCAGGGTGGATCCTGATCGACCGGTGCGGGAAACATTTCGGGACCATCCTCAACTACCTGCGGGACGGGGCAGTCCCGCTCCCGGAGAGCCGGAGGGAGATCGAGGAGCTGCTGGCAGAGGCAAAGTATTACCTGGTCCAGGGGCTGGCGGACGAATGCCAGGCAGCACTGCAGGTACTGCCTCCTACAGGCCACGCCATGCAAACGTATCCACAGATTGACATGTATCATACTCTATAGACCTGAGGTTTTTAACTTAAGGAGTAAGTACACCCACTGTCTCAGCCTGTCTCTGCCTACTACACAATTTTGAAAAATACTTTGTGGGGGGAGAGGGGTGGGGGCGGAGGAGCTGTGTCCATCGTCAAAATGAACGTACAATGTACAAATTATTTTGTATAACTCAGATCAAACTGTAAAATTAGACGTTGCACATCAAATATGAATCAAGATTCAGCAACTGCATCGCCTATTTCTCACCTCAAATATTTTCAGAAACATATTTTAGTGAACTATTTAGGTGGAATAAGAGAGTTTATGAACAGGACGCCACGTTGTTCCGGTTTAAAAACGTGGAGCCGAAATTAAAGTAACCTAGTGGTTCTAACCAATCAGGTGCTGGCTGTTTCTGTTGTGGGCGGCAACAATTATCCATATGACGTGGAGGTACCTCCAAAGAGGTACTCTGACATCACGATTGGGACGGGGGCAGTGTGGGGAGCAGAAAGGAAATTTCAACTGTTAGGGGCAGCACAAAGACGCTTTTCTACCAGTTTCTTATAATATACAATATTATTTCAGAATTGTTGAAATAACGGAATGCATGAATAAGTTTAATTGTAAGGTAGGCATACAAACACGTTTACAGTGGGGGGAAAAAAAGTGATCTAGGGTGTACTTACCCTTTAATTAAAAATATATTTTTATTAAAAAAATTTGTCGGTCCTGTATTGCTCCTCACTCAAGTTTGTTGTGTAGTTGTAGCACATTGAAACCATTGGAGCTACTTTGACAAGCCTCCTCACATTTTCAATATTATATTTTAACTTACCAACTGTAAAACAGATTGATGGGAAATATTACTTTTTTACATTTTCTGCAAAGACTGGTGTCTACATTGTAAAACTGATTGGTTAAAAAGTAATTCAGTGCGTTCACCAAGGCCTAGGTTTCTCTAAGCCTACGTCTGGAGCAGACGCTTAACAACCAGTGGTGGAAATGAGTCTGTGAAAATGAAATAAGTGCACGTTGGTATGGATCCCAGTGTGCCATCATCTCTCATTGTCTGTGCAGCTGTTATTCCCATGCATTCCTGATGTCTGGCATGTAATTAGTGAGGAAGTTAATTACAGTTCCTGTGTTGAAAGGAGCGAGGCTGCTCTTGGGTGTAATGTGCACCTGTGTAGTAATGTTCTGAGTGTACACTGTGAATACATAATTAAAATCCCTATAGATCTGTTCCTGTTTGCCATTTATTTTATGTGCCTTTCATTGTTCTCACAGAACAAAGAAACATATGAGCCCTTCTGTAAAGTGCCCCTGGTGACATCATCCAAGGAAGAACAGAGACTCATCGCCACCTCCAACAAGGTACAGAGCATCACAGAAACGCAGTGTTGTACCACAGACTGATATACCGCTAAAGTGAACTTAGATGGGCTTTTGCTTTTTTCCCCCCTCAGCCTACTGTCAAACTCCTGTACAACAGAAGCAACAACAAGTATTCCTACACCAGGTGAGAAAGAAGTTCCGGCTAAGGAGGAAGCGGTGGGGAAAGTGTTGGCTTTGATACAGGTGTCAGACACACCCTGGCCTACACACTGCAGCATGGGGCAGGGATTTGATAGTGCTTGAAGATTAACCATTAAAACCATGTACTGAATGTGACGGGACAGTAGGGGGCAGTCTTCTCATTGGAAAACCAGTACAGTACATGTGAAACTGAGGATGAACTGAGCTCATCCTTCAGATTTTATGTTACACAGAGGTCCTTATTTTGCAGTGATCATTAAAGATTCCATGGTGCTTATACTATAGGGGTGTTCCTGAATCTCCTGGTCCAAGTTTTCAATCTGGCCACATAATACTCCACTTATTTAATTGAGAGATATTTACCATATTACCTTTAATAATATTACACGGTAAACCAGTATAGTTTCACTGTAACAGTTACAGATTATTTGTTGGACAGTTGAGCCCCCCTCCTCAAATGTTAAGGCACATTGAGATCGTAAGAGGTGCAATGCATTATATACATTAGATTTATTACTGCTGATGGGCGCTGTGAAAGATGGCCCCAGTGTCTGTTTTCCGAGCGGGGTCATGTCCAGAGGTGTAACATCCAGGTAAGGAAAAGTCCTGCCATGTGTGTCTTCCACCCTTAAACTCAGCCAGCTGATTTCAATAATTAGTTCTACCTTCTGGCTGCAGATTTTGGCTAATTGTGTAGCAAATCCAAACACTAGGGAGGACTTTTACTTAATGAACCCGGATTCTACGCCTCTGGTCATGTCCGACCATGGTCACCTTGTGCAAAACTGTCCCCTCCGTGCAGCAACTCGGACGACAACATGCTGAAGAACATCGAGCTCTTCGACAAGCTGTCGCTCAGGTTCAACGGGCGTGTGCTCTTCATCAAGGACGTGATCGGGGACGAGATCTGCTGCTGGTCCTTCTACGGGCAGGGCCGCAAGATCGCCGAAGTGTGCTGCACCTCCATCGTCTACGCCACAGAGAAGAAGCAGACCAAGGTACCCTGCCTCCCTCTGGAGCCGTGGGACAGGGGAGCACAGAGCAGGGGGGTATTTCACAAAGCGGGAGTAAGGAGTTAGCCTTAATCCCGCTTTGTGAAATTCCCCCCAAAAGTTCCACAAAATGTCCCTGTAGGACACACACACGGTCCACAGAGCAGTCTGGAAAAATCCTAGTTTCTGTATAATGCAGTATTAACTGTTAAGCTGGTGTTTGTTATAACGCCTAAAATGGCATTCCACAAAATGTACATAAATAGCATATTGTGCAATTTCATCAACAACGTGCCGTTTATGTACAAGTGAACAAATGTACATGTGAGCGAACACGACAAAGCCATCACAGAGGGGGTTTTACTTGAAGAACATCCATCCCCACTACTTCCCTAATTCTGTACGTCAAATTGGAAAGCCAGGGGCATCTCTTCCTTCTGCAAAAGGGTTCTTTTGGTCATCTTTTCATTGAGGGTCATTTATATCCCACACACGCACAAAGGCGCACACACACACACACACACACACACACACACACACACACACACACACACACACACACACACACACACACACACACACACACACACACACACACACACACACACACACACACACACACACACACACACACACACACACACACACACACACACACACACACACACACAATCACTGACTGCTGGGTTGGTGCAATCATCTGTCAGTTAGGGACAAGTCCAGGAGTGGAAGGCAGGCTTCCTTTCTAAGTGGTGTAAAATGAGAACAGATTGGTTTAGGTCAGGTGGGTATTTCACAAAGCAGGATTACTGAGTTAGCTGGATAACTGCACTGAGTAAAACCCGGAACAGCTCTTTTTACTTCAGTCCATGTTCCAGATTTGAGAGGGTTCTGGGTTTTACTCAGTGCAGTTATCCAGCTAACTCAGTAATCCTGTTTTATGGAATACCCCCCTGGTCTCCTTGAATTTGAGGCTGACTCTGCCCTTCTCCACCCTCCCCTCCCCCAAAGGTGGAGTTCCCTGAGGCTAGGATCTATGAGGAGACCCTGAACATCCTCCTGTATGAGTCCCAGGATGGGCGGGGCCCCGATAACGCCCTGCTGGAGGCCACTGGGGGCGCGGCCGGGCGCTCCCACCACCTGGACGAAGATGAGGAACGAGAGCGCATTGAGCGTGTGCGCCGAATCCACGTCAAGCGCCCGGACGACCGCACCCACCACCACCAGTGACCCCGCCTCCTCACACCCCTCGTCCCTGGCCCCACGCCCCGTGCCTTACAATGACCAGCGCTTCGCCTCTCGCCTTCCACACACACGCGCACAACCACACATGCGCACAACCACACACACACGCGCACACGCACGCACACAAAACACACACACACACACACACACACACACACACACACACACACACACACACACACACACACACACACACACACACACACACACACAGGGGAAGAGAGGCACAGAATTTCACCGTCTCTAGCAACCTCACTGTTCCAGCGCCCACCGCAGAAGCAGCCATTTGCCCTTAATACAAACGTTTAAAAAACACTTTAAAAAAAAAAAAACTAAAACTAAGGAATACACACCTTTTCTCACTCACAGTTTTGCAAATTTCTGTTACTGTGGGCGATGGAGTGGTTTGTCTCAGTGAGGTGGTGGTAAGAAAAGTCAAACCCTTTTTCTTTAAAAAAAAAGCAGTGTTCAGAGCTGCAGAGGCTCTAAGGATCAGGTGTTTGGGGAGGCAGAAGGTGTGTTCTGAATGGCTCTCCTCACAGTGAGTGCCATTTCTATCCCCTCAAGTGGCCGTTAAAATCCAAGTGATTGCAAAACGTTTGGAAAGAAAAGGGGCGAATCCTTGTGAGACTGCGGCAGGCCCCCTAAGTGGTCCAAAAATGAACGGAAGGCATTCCTGAGCACTCTGTCCTGTGTGCTTTTCTGATGATTGAATTAATTTGTATTTGGGTTTATTGATTCTGTGGATGACGAGCTGTTCTGCCAGGCGAGACTAATTTCAGCCCATTCAGTGTAATGGCGTTGACAGTTGGAGCCTATATGCAGTTAAGCAAGGAAACAGAAATGGGTTCTGAAATTGGGTAGGGGAGACATTTTTAAGGGCATTGCCTTGAGATGAACATTCTCTCATTGAGGAGCTTAATTTGTTATTGTAAGGTCTGCATCTGGTGGTATGTTTAAAATACCATTACTATTATTGTGTTGTCATTATTATAGTGAGTTAATGTCACCCACGATAATCTGCACTCCGTAGTCTGTGAATATAGCTGTGTGTAGTTGACGTGTCTGCTGAGTGAGAGTCCGTGTGGATTGTGCGTGGATCTGCCTTTTTTGTGCGTGCCTCTCTGAACGAGGCGTCATTGGAAACGGTTGGTGTTAACGAGCGCCGTCGGACACGAGTAGCAACTGGGCACTCTTGGCCACAGGCGTCCAGAGGTGAAGGAATTTTAAACCGTTTTGGCTGTTTTTTTTGTGTCGTGTTGACTGTTTAACATAACGTATCATGAACGGAATGTCTGTGCTGGAAATGTGAGGACTGCCATTGTGCTTTTGTTGTTGGGTCTTATGTCGCACGTGCTAGAGGGTGCGGTTTAATGCAGTCTGCTAAGAAAGCAGAGGGATAAGAGGAGAACGGAGAGTTTGAGTGTCTGAGATGTTTTGTGTGGTTTTGAAGCTACGTACTTCAGGAAAGGCTGTCTGCGAAGGTTGCTAAGAGACTGCAGTGACGAGACCTGTACTAGGGAGAGGTTGCTGGTGTTCGCCACCAGAGGGCAATGTGTGAAAGGATAAATGAAAGGTTTCCTTTTACTGTTTTGTGGACAGGGCAAGCTTTCTCCACAGTCACTGTAGAAGTAGGCTAATCGCGGTATTTCTTTGGCTCCATTCAAAGGCAGTAGCTGGCTTCTCGGTTACACTAAGCTGGGGGGCGGCAGTCGGCGGGCCCGCATTTCCTTGTTTGATCGCCCGAATTCTTGCCGTGCTCAGCATGTGGAAATTTAAAAGGGGGAGAATATGAGCCTTGGAGTGAGGTGTTAAAGAATACCCGGGTGATTAAATAATTCCTCCTGTTTGGAAACGGAAGACCGGAAACCGGACACCGTTCTCCAGGGGCCAAGAGGGTCTGCTTTAGTTGGAGCCATTACAGTGACTGCAGTATGAGCTCCAGCACTGGCCCCCAACCCTGTTCCTGGAGATCTACCCTCCTGTAGGTTTCCACTCCAACCCTAACAAAGCACACCTCATTCAACAGCTAGAGATCTCATTGAGCTGCTAATTACTTGATCAAGTATGCCAAATTAGGGTTGAAATGAAAACCTACAGGACGGTACATCTCCAGGAACTGGGTTGGGGGCCACTGCGTTAGTGACTGCTGTGGGTCATTACAGTGTTCAGAAAGAAATGTACGTACATTTTGTTAGATGACAAATTTTTTACAATCACACGTAGAAAAAAAAAATCTCTTTGTACAGATATGCACAGAGAAATGTTTTACCTATATTTATACCTACATTATCACAATAAAGATTTATACATACCAGAGCGTTTTGGGACTGTCTTTTATTTTAAACACATATTCTACTGAGCATTACGTATAAAATTATGATACATATGGCTTTGGTATCACAAAACAATGGACACAGTTGTTAAAGCCTCCAGGTGTTACATTTCTGAAACCTAAGATGACAATCCAAAGGGATAAAGTGCAGTATTTTGCCCTGTTACCGAATTAATGAAATGCATTCAAATTCCTAGTATTGACACAGTATACCCACATGATTCCTTTGGAAATGTTACATATTTAGCCCTCGCTATTATAATATACCCCATGAAGTGACTGGAGTAGGAACATTAGTTTTTTGCACTGAACCGGTTTTAAGTGAGGAGACTGTAGGCCTGGGATGTGTCATTTTTGTAGGTGCAGGGGTCACCGTTTCCAGGGGCAACCGTCCCTCCGTCCTTCCAACTTGTAAGGGATGAGAAGCCCCCCCCCCCCTGCAGGTCGCAGCTTTGACCCCGCCCACATAGGGTGATGTCACCGCATTTGGGCGGGGCCTTTCGGCAGACATATCTGTCCTCTCTGATGAATTATTCAGGGTTCAGGTGGGATGCGGCCTATCGTGTGTCAGGTGGACCCCTCCAGTCACCGAGTTCTGGCTCGCAGAGATACCTGGAGGAAAGGCTTTAGTGAGCCATGGCCAAATAGGCCCAGGCTTAATGGCACAGATATGTTCTGACCACATAACTTTTTACTAAGTGATTTTCTTACAAAGTACATAATAAAGAAATTGTCATTAAAATAAACATGAAAATTGAAAACATGCTCTGCAAGCAATTGCACTCAATCCTCAATTAGACAGCAAAATGTCTCCACTTTTCCCCCTGTAAACATAGTGCTCAGTATTGGACCACAACATTCCCCTTGGTGCAGGCGGCCATATCGCATATCACTCTATTACTCACCACCATCAAGTGGCCATTCTTGGCTTTGTACACCATTGGCTCCTGCCCACTGGAAAAGTCCACAAATCCCTCTTTGCCCGGCTGGATATCAAATTTGGTGCTGAAAAACATAACCAGGTTATGCTATAGCAACATGCACTTTGAGTCTCCCTGGGTTCTCTCCAGCAGAGTGCTTACAGCTCACCTTCCCTGGACCACTTTGATGGCGTCCTGCTTGTTAGCCAGCACGCTCAGCTTGGTCAGCGCCTCATACAGGTGCTCACACTCCAACACCAGGTCCCCCTGAGCACAGGACATGGCAAGCAGAGGGGTCACACATTGGGCCTACAGCATGGAGACTCAAATCTGGCCCTCAGATATAAATCCGGCCCTGGTTTTTCTTTTCTCCCAGATAATTAACTGAACAATTAGTGCTACTGATTGGCCAGACTGTCTTCATACCTGACTCCCAGGTAAAGGGAGGGTGGAAAACCAGCAGTTCTCGGCCCTCGATTTGAGTAATGGGCCTACAGCATCCCAACGACCGACTGGCTTAGCCAAATTAGCCAAATTTCCATAACAGGTCAGACCTGGCACACCAGACTAGAACAATCTACCTGACTGCTGACTAGCAGCCCGCCAAGGACACACACCTGGACACATTTTAGAGATGGGCACAGAGTCCTACCTTCTGTTTGGCGTCATCAAATTTGACATGTAGGATCATAATGCCGTCGGTCAGGTTGCTGACGGACACACCTGCAATTACAGTGAGATCTCCTTCAGCCTGTTCACTAGGCCTGGCCGCTGTACTTGGTCACACGACAGAATTTTGCTCCAAACACATAAATGTAAGTGAATGATTTGCTAAGTCACAAGGACAAATGTAAAAAAATATATATATATATTGCTCAGCTTCCAGGATTAATGGTACGTGCATGTAGAACCCCACAGACAGCCATAGCGGTCACCTGTGAGCGCGCTATACGGCACCCTCTGCTTGATCTTGGCCTCCTCCGCCATGTAGGCCGCAGCCTGGGTGAGGATAAGCTGCCGCTGGCGAGACTTGAACCCGTTCCTGTCGTACTTCACCACCGGAGTGCTATACTGCAGGGAGGGAGAGAGTGATGGGAGTTTCCTCATTTTCCTGGTGAGCCACGTATGAAGTATCTCACAGATTTCTGTGTGACTCAGATATGTAGATGGCGATCTAGAAAAGGAGGTTCCAGTGGCCTACAACATCACTCCACTACTTCACAGTCACCGCCCAAATTAATTCCTAAAGGTTTTGGTTCTAAAGAAAGTTGTAACCAGTATAGCCCTCACCGGATTCCCTTTCTTTTCCCAGTTTCTTCAAAATAGCTCAGTAGTTTCAAGCAGTCTTTTTAAAAAATGTTTTTATTTTTATTTTTTACCTTGATTCGTTCGTGGCGAATCGTCTGCACTACCCTCACGTTGATGTCCTCTTCACCTAGACGTAGTGCACAGGGGGATATTACCGTCAGAGAATTAAATCACGTTAGAAAGCAACCACTGCCGTTCCATTTAACCCACAGCAGAACAGTGATGACTGATGCTGGCTCTCAGGGGTTATACTATACTGACTGATCCTGGTGTCTACAAAGGGTTTGGAGACGCTCTGCGCGTAGCTGTCCTTCTTCCCCTTGAAAATGGCGCTGGTTATCCCTTTAAGTTGCAGCTGAGGAGACATAATGGCCGAGTGAAAATATGAACAAAGAACTTATTTACACAGATAACACTAATGGTAAGACTAATGGGATAAACAAGGCCTGTGAGGATTAAGGCGCTGAAAGGAGAGAGAGAGAGAGGAACACCTGGATGTACCTGGGCCTTCCGCTGGGCGGTGATCCCTCGTACGTATTTCCGCACCAACATTCGCGTGTGGAGTGCGCGCAGGAGTTCTGAGGTCTGTGGAACATGGGAGGACCACGACCTCAAGTGCCTATCCCACAATTCACAAGCACAGAGTGTGTGTTCTAATACTTCATAATTTCACATGGTGAACCAGGGAATCTTTGCACTGCTTGCTTCCAACTACTGTTCAATAAGCAGCCTGCTGATGTCTAATTGTATTCTCCACTGTACTGGCTGAAAAATACTCATCCAGAGTATGGGATCAAAATGAACAACGCCCAAGTAAGGATGCTTTTTATTTTTAAAACAAATTAGGAAAAAACCTTCACATGCAAGTAATATAAAGATAAAAGTAACTTCAAACTGGTTCAAACACTATTCAGCCTTGGTGTTCAACCCCTGTTGAAATGTGGCACCCACCCCCTTGAGCTCCTCCTACCCCCTAAAGCTCCTCCCACTCCCTCAAGCGCCTCCTACCTCCTTCACTACAGGCGGAGGAGTTAGCCAGGTGGTTTTGTCCAGAACAGTTTTGGGCAGGTTGACTTTCAGCTTGTTGAGATAGTTGTTTCTGACAAAGGCCAGGTATTCTGAATGGTCTGCAGGCGAAGCCTTGTGTCTTTCCATGTATCCCTTGATAAACCTGCCAAAAGTGAAGAAAAATTCAGGCTATTCCTTGCTTATGCAAGTCTGTGTTGCCAGCTAAGATGATTACTCAGATATTCCCTAAACAGTGGTGGAAAAGGGTCAGAAATCTTAGTAGCTATTATAGAAGTCATTTTATTTGAGCCATATCATAAACATTCAAAGTCAGATTCAATTTGTGTATATACTGTATATTCTATACAAATGCAAGCTATATCCTTGCAATGTTCAAAAAAAAAAAGAAATAGTTCCCTTGTTTTATAAGGACCAGTCTGAGGTTAGACCTCCGCTTACTTCTTTATAACTTTGACGGCCCACGCTCTCTTCTCCCGCTCTTTCCTGGCCTGCACTCCTCTCCAGCAGGTCTCAATCTTGGTGGCTGAAGGCACAGCATTTAGTCACAGCCATTCAGAGCCTGACCACATGCAGGTGTCCTCAGAAATGACAGGATCGAGGCACTGAAGTCTTTTAGCAGTATGCAGACTTAGCCTAGCGCACATGAGTACCAAACTACAAACATTTACAACAATCACTACCTCTCCCAGCGGCCTGCCTCCAATTTATTTGGTGAGAACTAAAAAGAATAAAGTCTACGGTCTACGGTCTAAGGTCATTCATTAATTTTTTCACATTTTCTTAAAACCCTTTTTTTTTTTACATGCAAATGCAGGTTAATATGAGCCCATTACAGCTTGTCTAGAATCACTACCACGTCATGTAAATTGAACGCTGGTATCTCTCACTTTCCTTCCGGAACTAAACGCAGTGGCCATTGTGTTCACCGTGGAGTTTGAGTCACTGCGACATGTTTTATGCATGCACTCAGTGCTATTCCTGCCCTCCGCTTACCAGCCTCTTTCTGTCTCCTGAACTCCCCTTTCGCTCGGTAGCCTTTGTATTTGGCCTGAATCCTGGACGCTGCAAAATTAAGGAGAGCAGGGATGACTCGGCTGTCCAAAAACGGTCAGCCTTGCCTATACGTCCTCCATTTTTCTCATGTGACTGAATAAACACCTACCCAGCTCATGCTTACAGAGCTCAAAGGCATCTTCTGTGGCAAAAAGGGTCCTGGCGTGACGGATGAATATCTTTGTTCTGCACAGAGACGGAAAAGGGATGACGTGAGATTTACGGGAGTGGATGGGGCCCTGCAGTGTAATGGTCAGAGAGCTGCTCTTGTAACCAAGAGGCCGCAGGTTCAATTACCAGATGGGGCACTGCTGTTGTACCCTGGAGCAAGGTACCTTAGCTGAATTAGCTCAGTTGATATTCAGCTATGCAATATTCAGATATTCACCTACACAAATAAGTATGTAAAAAAAAATATGGAAGCTGTTTAAGTCGGTCTGGATAAGACTCAATGTAATGATTGCCTCAATGTAATGTGTGTTTCCTGGTGAGTGAGGAGTGTCAGGTGGTCGATCTCGCCGGGAGGCTCTGGGAGCTGCGGAGGTGCATCTCTTACCTGCCCATTTTGTACTCATCTGGCTTGTAGCCCAGGTGTTTGACCAGTTTTTCTACGCCATCGGCAGGCACCCCTCGCCAGTGGGGCCAGGTGCCCGGACACAGGGGCTTATACCTGTGAAGCACACGGGGTACCTGAGCGTCTCAGCCAATCACAGTCTGCACAGAGGACTGCTCTGGGTTAAATGTGTAATGCTGTAATCCAGGGATCGATCTCTAGACTTAGGCCCTGGAGGGTTAAGCTTCTGCAGGGTTAGGCCCATTTAGGCCGTGGAAATCAGTTGTGTGAAAAATTCATGACTTACTTTAAATCAAGGGCTCAAATACACTGAAAACCAGCAAGCAGAAACTGTGCCCCCCCCTCTCCCCACAAGACTGGATTTTGGGACCCCTGCTTTGGGCAGCAGTCAAATTCCTGGAGATTACTCATTTTAAAAGATCTATTTTGTTCAATATTTCTCAGAAGGTTTTTACCAGCATCTACAGAGTTAAAAGTGTTTCAAATATAATATGACTGGTTCAAATGAGAGAGTAGCTGATAGCATGTAATGGCTGCACCCATTTTTGGTTAATGAACCCATATTCGTCCATCCTTAAAGCGGGGGGTCTCTTCCAAAAGGGGGTTCCCTCTGTGTACCTCTGCAGGAAGTTCTCGTATCGCCGTCGGTAAGCAAAGCCGGCCCGCCTGACCCTCAGGTGCTCCATCAGCCCCAGGTACTTCACCTGGTGTCTCACCAGCGCCTCGTCAAACCGCCCTGCGGAGAGGCGGAGCCACACGAGAGAGTCACACGCCCATATGATGTTCTGCCAATGATGAGGAGGCCACTGCAGGGTCAGCGTAGCTGTATTTCCTGCTCTATGGGGAGGTTTTGGGGGGGGTCTCACCGGACTCTTTGCTCTCATTGGACTTCAGGCATCGCACGTACCAGGCCTCTTTGGACATGAGGATTTCTGTCAGCTTCGTCAGGCTGTTCCTAAACTGGGTGGCCACCTGTGGGGTACACAGGCCCTTGTGGTTAAGCCAAACCTGCTGTTCTGTGGCCACGCCCCTCACCTTTCAGCAGCAGCTGTCTACAGTTGGTCTTGCATATGACAACACAGGAGAAAGGGGGTGCAGGGGAGTGGTACTGGGGCAACAGACAGCCTAAAGGAGGTCAGCTCTGCCATTTTGTTAATAAATAAAATACTTATTTTAAAAAGTACTGTTGGACCGTTTTTCACTGTTTTACAGGCAGAACAGGGCTAGGGACAAAACCCAGCACAGCCTTCCACTCGTTATTCCCGTTCATCGGCATGGAAACCAGGAGTCTTATTTCAAACTGTGTTAGGATTTCGGACCTCCCCGTTTGTTCACTCAGTGCTTGGGGGAAGTCTCCCGGCCTGACAGGAGAATCTATGCTGGAAAATCCTCCCAGATCAGGATATCCCCTTTCAACTGAAATGAGCAAAATACTAATATGTGTCTTTACCGTCTCTGGCCTCTTCCTGCTGTCTGGCTCTATGGACGCAAAGCACTCCCTGATAATGGTGTTTTTGGACTGGCGCATCACCTGTTGGGGGGGGGGGGGGGGGGGGTAGAGTACTCAGGCACAAGCGTATAACAGAGACACTCAAGACAGGCAGCCCACTTCACTGCAATCAGCTCCTCCATTATTTAGGCCAAGTCTACTGGACTATGAATAATTAAGGAACCAGGCTGAGAAGGGCTTCTTTGGTCCCCCCCCCTGCCCCCCGGCTTGTGCATAATCCCTTCCCAGAGTCCCAGGCACTTACGTCTTTGATGTTTCTGTACAAAAGATCATTGTTTTTGTCAATGAATCCTGGAATGAGAAAACAAAAAACACCACAGAGAAGTGGAGATGAGAAGGGCTTTCGGGACCACAGTCTAGTCACCAAGGCTGTTCCTGCAGTCGCTTGTTGCGTGTTAATGTGCAATATTAATAAACAAAAGTGTTAAAAGTTTTATGAAACATTAACATAATAGTAATATTTTGGATATGTGATTAACAAAACTGAACCAACATTAGAGAATACATGTATTGTGCACCAGGTAAGGCCGTGGAGTAGGTATCAGGCTATTTTGATAACTTTTTTTTTTGGTTTTTGATTGTCTGGGACCTGAGGGAGACTATTTTGGGGTTCCTCTCACCTATGACGCAGTAGGTGACCTCGCCAGCATAGTGCAAGAGACGGAAATCCCCTCTCTCCAGCGTCTTGCGCATCTTCTTGTCAGCCAGCTTGTGTCTGTAGACCATGCCAGACATCCAGGGTTAAGCAGGTGGCTTCCAAAGTAGAGGGGGAGGGGTGTTTAGTAATTGCGTGTGTGTGTGTGTGTGTGTGTGTGTGTGCGTGTGTGTGTGTGTGTTTGTGTGTGTATCAGGGTTCGGACTGGGTTCAACTGCATTTAATTTCAGTCAATTCAGGAAATGAGTTGCAATTAATTTCATGAACTGAACAAATGGCTTTACGGTTCTATGAGGATTTAGCGAATTAGTGAAATTAATTTAAATTTGTTTGTGACTTGAATTAATTTAAATGGAATTGCCCCCAACCCTGGTGCACATATATGAGAATGAGAGCTTGTTGTGTGTGTGTGTGTATGTGTGTGTGTATGTGTGTGTGTGTGTGTGTGTGTGTGTGTGTGTGTGTGTGTGTGTGTGTGAGTCTGCGTTTCCCTGTGTCTTAGATGGTACTAACGTAACAAAATGCGGGTGGTTGCCCATCTTCTCCTCCAGCTTCCCTAAGAAGGTGAGGTCCGTGGCTTCCCCTGGTCTCAGACATTCTTCATCCTGGTGGGGGAGGCAACCAGAGCTGAACCACCACTGCTATAGGGGGGTCAAAGCATTCATCACCTCCTCCCCACCAACATGTCAGCCTGTCAATCATCTGTCTGAGAACGCAGTGGAGCTCTCTCACCAGCACTGAGATGATCCCCCTGTGCTTCTCCTCCACAAGGTCACAGATGATCTTGTTGTTGAAGAACTGCACTGGCTCCCACTGAGAGAGAACAGGAGAGCAGAAATGCACTCAAATCCTCCACTGTACAAACTGGGCAACACAACAAAAAAATAGAATATGTGGGATTGGTTCAGACTGATCACAGGCGCTCACGTGCACTGTATTGTGTCAACTCTACCACCTGAACCCCTAACAGGCACTTAAACTGTACATTATTAATTTCCCCCAGACCTTTGAGAACTTTGAAGATGGGAGGGGTTGGGAGAAGTTTCCTACAGTTCAGAAGGAGGAGGTACCATGTAAAGTGACAAAATAAATGGACAATTCTGTAACTGCGCTTGGTCTTACAGTATCAATAGCTCTACCCATTGGTTCCTGTTGGGTCTGCTTGGCACCTAGCTTCGAGCAGGGACTAGGTATGTGTGGTTCTGGGTACGGTGTGGTTCTGTCGTGGTACATTGTGGTATGGTGAAAGTACGGCGTGGGTTCTGTTGGTAATGGTAATATTAACAAAACCCGAGATCTCGGTTTTGGGTTACAGTTGGGAGTGGTCCAGAAAAAAAAACACAATATGATTCTAAACCCACAACCATCACTGGGCTGACTGGACGTCAGTGCGTGTGCAAGCGAAAGTCACGGAGAGGAGGCTTTACCTCGATGCCCTCCGTTTCATACTCCTCCTGTTCAGCTTTCAGAGTGAGCTGGATGAACAGCTGCTGTAGCTTCTCATTGCAATAGTTGATGCAGAACTGTTCAAAACTGAGAGACAAAAAGACAAATGTTGTGTCCCCAACAGAAAAAAATAATAATACACTCATGAACAAGATAATTGTGAGTTAGATTTAAGAATGGGAGACACATTTGATAAAGCATGCCTGCTATGGTAGGTGAGAGACAACAGGTTGAGTGTTTATAGCTTCACTTTAATGGTTTGTGTGGAAAGTCCTGAACCTGGCCCAGTAAGGCAACCAATCACATGCCAGCCTTTTCACATCACATGATATGTGACATATCCATCGTGCACACTGCACGTGCATCACCAACTCTACTGATTTACTCTACCAAAAAAACTGCTAAGTACAGAAACATGATACAGGTGGATTACGGAATAGCTTGTGCTTTTATAGAGGACCAGTAGAGGGAACTAAGAAGTGAAGGAAAAACATTTGCACATTAAGGGCCTGATTTACTAAGACCTTCAGCAAGTGCAAAACATTTTAGCACATGCAAAACTAGTAACACAATCAATGATTGGTTCAAAGCAAATGCCATGACCAATCATTGCTCATTGTTATTGGTTTTGCGTGTGCTAAAAGGTTTTGCACATGCTAAAGGTCTTAGTAAATCAGGCCCTAAGTGCCTAGTTTCATACAGTGTATGATAATTAACTGTAGGAGCAAAATGAAACTAGTGGAATTTAAATTTGATTTCTGATTATTACTTCACAAATTGATATTTTATATTTTGGGGTGAAATGGCATTTAGAAATTTCATGACAGAAGGTCAAATATTTACATACTGAAACTAGATCAAAAATGTCCATGGCCTGGATGAATTGAGGGTACTTACTTTATGTACTTGTAGAATATTAATTCAAACACATGAAACATTAACACGTAATGCTAAGAAAAAATATCTGATTCAACTGATATTACATCCATAGTATCACCATTTCTGAAATCACAGCAATTTATTTCTCCTACCTGTTCACATAGAATACTTCAAAGCCATAGATGTCCAATAACCCAATGACTGTCTTCCTAGTTGAATCCTATGGAGCAAAAATAAAATAAAATAAGTAAAGAGTCAGTCGTGGAGGATTCAATCTTTTAAAAAGGTACTGCGGGCCTTTAATGAACATTTGAGCTTTCTTACACCCAACATGGTTCACTTGGATGCAAATTCCTTATTCAAACCCCTCTCTAATAAATGGCAGCTAAACATCCAACTCGCCTGATTCGCTAAAGACTCATTTATCTTGTTAACAAGCCAAGTGAAGGTGCGACCGTAAATCGCTTTGGCCAATGCGTCTCTGGCATAGATGGCGTGGTCCATGGTGAAGGGGCTGAGGACCTGGAGACCACAAAAAAGAGGGGAAAAAAGAGTCATTATAATTACATTACATTCATTTGGCAGACGCTTTTATCCAAAGCGACGTTCAATAAGTACTTATACCGAAGGTCGCTGAAGCATCTACAAAACAGGTCAAATAAAGCACATTTCTATCATAACGTTGCAGCTATCCATAGACATGAACATTGAGCATAGTAAGCTATGGCAAAGTCATCTATCTAGACAGATAATGACAAGCAAACTTTAAAGTGGGGTGGCCATTTTGTGGTTTTAGCGCTCCTTCACCTCTTCTGTCTTGGCTTCAATCTTCCTGTAGGTCAGTGCCTCCAGAAGCACCTGTACATGGATCCCCAGTAACTGGGGAGGGAAGCCACAGCTAGTCAGTCAGTCGTCAGCCACTCTGAACAAAGTGGTACGCAAGTGTGAGGCTCTAGAAGAACGGATTTGTGCCTCACCCTGGACACCCAACGCAATTCAACATTGTTGTGCAAAGTGGCGTAGCCCCTGGAGCTAGGTTCGAAGTGGACGTTGCCCAGGTGGAGGACGCTGGCGATGATCTCGAACAAGGGCTGTGTTGAGAAGGAGAGGGAGTGCACTTGTCAGAAGGGACGTGTCACGGCTCCATTTTGTTTCCATCCATAGTCTCACAGATGAGTTCTCTATCTATACTGCTGGGCATTTTGTTTCCATCCATAGTCTCACAGATGAGTTCTCTATCTATACTGCTGGTCATTTTGTTTGCCTATATGCATCCATCCATCCATTATATCGATATCCTATATGCATCCTAACCCTAAACTGTTTCTTTGCGGGGGTGCTGGAGCCTATCCTAGCATGCATGTCCAGGGTGTATTCCGAGGCTGGAATACACCCTGGACAGGTTGCCAATCCATTGCCGGGCACGCACCATTGACTCACAAATTAGCCTAACCTGCATGTCTTTGGACTGTGGGAGTAAACCGGAGTACCCGGAGGAAACCCACGTGGACACAGGAAGAACATGCAAACTCCACACAGAAAGGCCCCTGGCCAGGATTCAAACCCAGGACCTTCTTGCTGTGATTTATCTCTAAACTGCTGTGGATAAGAGAATCTGCTAAATGAGAAAAATGTAACTATCAGGCCAAGTGACATATCCAGTCCCCTTGAGTCATTAGGGTCTCTTGTCTGCATTATATGGCATAGTGGTACAGCACATTCTTGTGAGCTCTCTCCCGAATTGACAAATGACATTGCAAAGATGGGATAGGCCAACAGTTACACGTTTCAAACTGGGACAGAAAAGAATGTAGATAGATATATACCTAGATGCCTGGCTGATTGCAATCAGAAACAATACTCTTAGCATTGCTTCAGATGGCAGTAGTCCATGGACTTACCTCAATGTCACTCTCTGTGAAGTCAATAACTGAAAGGGCTTTCCTCATTGTCTTCCAGTCATTCTTGTCATTGATGGAGCTCACTTCGGCACATTCCCCCTGTTCAAGAGAGGACCGGAAGTGCCGTGTTGAGATAGAGACTATACAGTGATCAGGGTGGAGTAATCATAGTCCTGGAGTGTGCCAGTGGAACATTTCACTAACTGCATCGTACAGTTTACGGTTTCAGTTGAACTAACATAATTTTTCTATCTTCTTCAGCTACCGACTCCAAACTTTTCCATCAACTCCAATGGACTCTGACGTCCTGTTGCAATTATGGTGGTTACTGTGCCGCAGGATATAGCATCTTTTTTTAAATGTTGTTTATGCTCACTGCAATCGTGAAAAATGCAATGCACTTATCACAGGGAACAGGATGTTCTTCAATGTCCTGTCTGAGAGTCCAGTAGACTCTTCCCAGTTCAGCCGGACATAGTTCCCTGAATAAAGCCACTTGTGCACCTCAAACAATGAGCAAGTGAACAGGAGTCCCCCAGCTGACAGTGAGGTTGTTTCTCTCACCTGTACCAGGAAACTGTAGTGCTGGCAGTTCCTCTCCAGGCCCAGGGAATGAAGGAGGTCGTCCTCCCCGCCCTCCACCAGCTGGTAGAAGATGTGGAAGTTCCTCTCGCCATGGTTCTGATGTACCACCCGGGACTTCTCCAGCAGGTAGCTGAGAATGTGCCCCCCAACCGCTTCTCCCTTTAAAAACAAGATGAATGACCACGCTCAACAACCTCGGCGGTTTGCTACTACCAGGTAACATTCATGAGTACTAGGGTTGGGGTCAGGCATGGGAAAAAATATACTAACATGTATTTAGTAACAGAAATGTATCTGTAACCTAAACTACAGTCATAGTTTGCCATGCCTCCCAAGCAACCTGTTTTACGTTTGAAATCTAGACATGCAAATACATATTTCAAATACATTTATTTGAAGTACCACCTATCCCAGGTCAAGGTCAATTTCTTTTCAAATCTGTAAATTTAGGAAAATTAAACATAAAAAAATGCTTATAATGTTCGATGAGGATTTTGCAATGAATTAATAGAATTTCAGTTAATTTCCTGAATTGTGATGGAATTTGAATGGCATTGACTCTCAACTCTGATGCACGCGCTCAAAGCCATAGCTCCACCCACTCCCCCCTCTCTACTCCACCTCGCTGTTGAACTGGATGTCCATGTACTTCCCGAAGCGGCTGGGAGGTTGGTTTGTCGTTCTTCAGTGTTTTGGCGTTCCCGAAAGCCTGCGGCAGACCGGAGCACACCAGTGGTCAGAATTTGAGGAAAAACCAACACTGGGGACAGGGGAGTGTGAGCGACGCGACCAGGTGTGTTGGCGGTACACGGCCTCACCTCCAGGACCGGGGTTTGAGACGAGCATGCGGTCCCGTACGCTGTGCAGGAGGCTGGTACTTGGGCAGCTGACCGCGTAGAACTGCAGGATCTTCTTGGAGGCCTCAGTCTTGCCGGCGCCGCTCTCTCCGGAGATCAGGATGAAGTGGTTATTGGTCTCTATCAGCATGGTGTGGTACGCATTGTCTGCCCAGTGCGTAGCTGCGAAAGAACACAAAGATGCACAGCGAGAGAACCAAGGGAAATCTTCAGAGGAAGAAAATTGTAATCCTGGAAGTGCACCCAAAGAACCAGGGAATAAGGCGCTAAGTCAATACAAGAGGCAAGACAATTATCTCAAGCTTTTGTGTCATTTCAAACATTTTGCAGATGCATGCTTCAACATCTTTCATGGGTTGGCCTGGCCCCCCTTCCACTGAGTCAGTTATCTGAACAAAGAAAATAATAACTGGACAACAAGTGCCTGTGTAATGACCCTTCAGGCAAAGCAAATTTAGCCAGATGGCCTTTTTAATGAAAGCCGCTCATTTCTGGAACACACTCCCTAATGTTGATATGTTGATTACTGTGCACTGTTGGTGCTAACTAAACACCAAAAATGAATTGAATATAGAAAAAACCTCTGCTTGTTCATAGACATACACACACACACACACACACACACACACACACACACACACACACACACAGTGCAGTACACTTACATGTGAGGTGGAAGCTCAAAGAAGTTGACTCCCATGTAGGTGTCCATTTGCTTTTCGGTGTAAATGTCAAGTTGTTTGTATGGGTTGACAGACACTAGAAGAGTGCCAATATAAGTCTGAAGGAGAGAAGGAGGAAAGTTAGAGTCTTTCCCATTCTTTGACGTTATATTCAAACCGGCGAATAGCCACCAGTTACACCACAACAGTAGCAGGTGTAACTGCATTAAGTGTGGCCTTGGGAATGGCTGTAGGCCTATTACCCGAGCATTATGTTATAGGAATGACTATAAACCACTTAGCCTGGGCACAGGAACACAAATTTTTCTGCCTGGTCAGCCAATGAGTCTCACCCTTTGGTAAGTGATGTCACAATGACAGATCCTTTAACATACACACTTTACAGCAGCTACCATGTCAGTAATGTAGATCTCTACAGCATTTAGGGCCTGAGTTATTAAGGCCTTTAGTATGTGCAAAACCTTTTAGCACACGCAAAACCGATAACATGACCAATGATTGGTCATGGTATTTTATTTTAATTTTTTTGTAATTGGTCATAGAATTTGTTTCGCACCAATCATGGTTGTGCCCTTAATGTGATGTTGATCATGAAACCATAGTCATTCAGAGAACTGCAGCAGGTTGATGAGAACTCAGCCATGATTGGTTATCATGGTATTTGTCTTGCACCAATCATTGGTTGTGCTTTTAATGTGATGCTGATCATGGAACCACACAGTCATTGAGAGAACTGCAGTAGATTGATGTGAACTCTGCCCGACTCACATAAATCAGGTCTTCAGTGAAGCGTTTTCTCAGGTTGTCCAGAAAGGCTGTTTCACTGGTGTGGGGGTCCAAAAGCACAAAGTCCTGGATGCCCACGAGGTCCCGGGCTATCAGGGACCCCTCCATGTTCAGCTGGTTGCTGTGAGTCTTCCGTTTCTGTAACCAATCACAGGACAGTGTGACATCGTTCCACCCTTCCACATATCCGTGGCACATTCGTGAGGCAAAGAACCACAAAACAATTCTCAGAGAGCATAAGGGGGAGGTGACAGAGAATGAGATTATGTAGTATTTTTCAAGATCTCTGGACAACATTTCCCATCGGCATAATTTCAAAACATTTTGTAGCACTTTGCCAGTTTAATTCACCACTGGTTTTCCCAAAGTAAATACCTGCTTTTATAAACTGCCTGCCTTCATTTTAAGATTTCTTGCTGATTTCTACAATAAGTCCACAATAGAAAGATGCAAAGAAAGTCTGTTCACACATATACTCTCAAAGAGGGCTTATTGAGTAATTTAACAGGACTGGCCAGTGAATACTTATGAGGAAAATGCTAGTTTTCTTCATATATTCCTAAAATAAAGACATCCCTGGAGGTCCGCAGACTCAGCTGCCCACCCTCTGGAGATTAATCACTGTAGTCAGAGATCTACACATCAGAATCTCTATGGTACTGAGGACACACCCAGTTCCCTGTGCAGTTTGCTAACTGAGCTTGTTAGGGCTGGTGGTCCTGATGCTTCCTGTTGGTATCACCTTCATCCCAAACAACATTGATTATTACTGCATGGACTATGTGATTGTCACAGTGGCTTAGCATCATGTCACACACTCTTAAGTACATCCTGAAGCAGGAGGCATCTTTCGAACCTGGGATCACACGTCATTTGTTTCCATGTATCCCAACACTGGGGTAATCCAAACAGCCACAGGAAAAATAGGATTTACATCAATCTCTCAGTATGTGGCAGACTGTGGTGTTTTAAGTTGAATGAACTGCTTAAGTTAACACTGGCACGTGACTTTATAGTTAACACTGGTCGCCCACTGGGCCATGCAGAAGAGTTCTGGGAGTTTCCATATCCATCGGTAGCTGTGGAATTTTAAAAAATCTGTTGGGACACAACAGAAATCATCCTTGAACCTGTTCACTGAAACAGCCTTTTGATCCTTTCTTAAGCTGTTTACTCCGATGGGTAAACAGCATGACCTCTACGTAATGAGATCTCTAAAATGTTAGCTTTGTTCCCGTCACCGGTCATCTAAACATGGCCTTTCCACTGATATTTTATTAGCATGTTTAATTTATGCATAAAATCACTTGGCATCAACATCTGCAAACACGGTGTACAAAGTAAACATTCATACACACGTACCACACATGTATATAATGCATATACTGTATATCTATTCATATTTTCTTTGATTTTGTACAATTTTCAGTGTCTTTAGAATCTATAAATCCCATCTTTGATCACCTAGCCATGTTATAAATCCGATCAAACGTCTACTTACTTCTACCAGGACACCTAGAATACAATTCATGCCATGTGTGAACGTACGTGTGAAATGTTACGTGAACTGCAGATAATTTATCCAGAGAGCAGCCCACTGGAGGTGGGGGGGGGGGGATTAAGAGATTTGCTTCTCTGAAAAGGACCGATCATGACTTATTGATTGAACTGCGAGGGCACTGGGCAGGACTCACTGTTTAAATAACCTCTGTGGAGGTCTTCTGATTTCCGTCTCCCTGAGCAGCTGCTGTTGTGACACGCTGTCTATCTCAGTGGCTATCTGGTAACATTCTCCTCTACTCATTAAATACAGTCCAGTATATTTATAGCAGCTTGCGGACTTGGCCAAGGTTGAGTGTGATGGGGAGCCAAGTATAGTGCTCTTGTTCTCTCATCACTCAAAGCTTTCCAAAGTGCATTCTTAGGCCAGCCTTTTTTTACCCACCTTGTGCGCAGCCATTCATAAGACATGGATAATAAATGAACCCTTTGAGTTGCAAGATCACATATGTGATTAGAATGTTCTTAACTGGACATTCTAATGCTGATGAAATAATCACTACTGGTAATTGAAAGGAATGGAGTTCTAGAACACTAACTTAGAATTTTGAGGGAAAACATTCCAAAAAAACCTGCTCTTCAAAGGGTTAATGTGCATTTAGTTCTCTCTAGTTGTCTCTTTCTCTCTCTCTGTTGTTATATTAAATGCATATACTGCCTGCAATATTATGCAAAGAAAAACAGGAACATACAATTCACCAGTCAAATACACCAATGGGACATCATTGAGTTCTCTGTGAGAGACAGCACTAGGGGAATTATGACTGTCAATTGTGTAAGAAAAGAAGCATAGTATGGCATTCTTTTGTGTTAATTTATTGCATTTTCATCATAAACAAGGTCAGCTCATAGGTTATTCATTTCACATTCATTCTTATGGCTGGTGCACAGTGGATTTGTCTGTGTGACACTGTTTAAAAAAACTAACATGGTCTTTTTGTCCTTCTTCTGTTTTTGTCTTTCTCAAGAAGAAAAAAATCTTGATCACGCCAGAAATGTACTGGGGTTATCATTTGAGACCGGTGAACCACAGACAGTCCCATACTGAAGTTTCCATGCCATGTCTCCTGCCCTCTTCAGCTAGGGAGCCACCACTGTCGTGGCGTGCCAACAAATTAAAATAATAATACCCTAATTTACAGGAACTCGACATGCGTGTAATTTAGAACGGGGTTCACATTTAATTGAAAACGAATAGTGCTACGATAGGCAAGTGTACACAAACACACATGGCTTCTTCTCCAACAGTCTGTGTAGAAAGTCCTAGGGCTTGGCGCAGCGGGCAAACCAATCACGTGCCAGATTTACATATCACACGATATGTGATGTGCACTTTTCAGCTGCATAAATAAAATAGTTTTATTTTAATAAAAGCAAAATGAATGGCACTCTATCATGGGGTAAAATATCATAGATGGAGGGAGACAATTCATCCTATTTTTACAACCAATGGAGGTTTCCCATTCTATTTTTCCCATGGAGTGAGGTAACCAACACATTGGCACAATCACCCATAACAAGTATCACATTCACGGCCACATCAAGTAGAAACATCGTGGAATTTGCTAAATGTACACTGTCTGCCCTGAACTGTATTCCATAATAAGTATTTAGAAATGCCCTTTCCTTTACCATAATGCATGTTGCTTTTGCAAGGTATGTCATTCTTAGTCGATGTGTAACATTTAGTTTTATAGCAGGTAATCAATCAATCAATCAATATTTATTTATATAGCGCATTTCACAAACAAGTTGTCACAATGCACTTCACAGCAAAACCCAGCCTAAAGGTATATGACTGAAATACCTGCTATCAAGTGGTGTGATGTTCCCAAAATAATATGATACAGAAATATAAAGCAGACCCCATTTACCATCTTCTGGCACTGTTCATGCAAATGCGGGTTTTATAGACCTTCTTATTGTAGTCTTACATCTAAATATACAGGGACAAGTATCCTGAGGAGAAAGAGAGCATTTGTTAGATGTGGAGAAGCGTCACGTGACTGATTCTTAATGCTTCTTAGTAGGCTGAATGAAAACGACCTGGCTTTGGGGTGAGGGGGGGGGGGGCATATAAAACAGGAATTTGGAAACTCACGGTAAATGTTTTCCAATGGCGGGCGACCGTGGCTTTGAAACGGAACCGTCTGATTGCACAGCGACAACAGAGCGATCTAAACGATTTTCGGGGACGCAGGGGGTGCTGGGCGAGCGGCCCACGGTGCCGGTGCGGTTCACACCCAGCACCCGCGGCACCGCCCCGCTGCACAAGGGAGCCCCGGCAGGCCCCCCGTTGCGGACTGCTGTGGGACCGGGTTCCCCAGGGGGTCAAGGAGGGCAAGGGCTGCCAAAACAGCCCCACCTTTGAGAAGGAGCGCAGTGAGAAAAATCCCACGATTCAGGTTCTGCGTTCTCAATATCCGAACCGCCCCCCCACCCTTATTTCCCACCGCCACCCCTCACTGCCCCTCACCCTTGCCTCACCCCTCCACCCCAACTCCAACCAGCAAAAAAAACAAAAAAAAAACCTTTTATTTATTTTACGTTTTTTTCTTTTTTTTTTAATAGGGCAACAATCCTTTGATTTTCAATTTTCAATGCAGAAAGAAAACATCTAAAAAGATAATCCATTGGATCAAATGGACACAAAGCTCCCCCCCCATACCTCGTCTTACTTCTCTGAAAGGCGACTTTTTTTTTTTGTCCTGTAAATACAGAGGATGAGAAAAAAAAAGGTTTGTTAAACATAGTCTACAATCCATTACACATATTCTCTGTGCATATCCTTTCAGTAATTATTCATTAGAAAACATTTAACGTCACAGTGAATTTCACACTGGGCAGTCGAAACACAATAGAGGAGATTTGGCCTATTTAGTGGGGGTTTGTGGGGAGGGGGGGGTGCAGTGGATGGAGGAGAGGAGAGAGCAGTAGGGGGTGAAAAGGGGGGGCACTATTTGTCTGATCTGAGAACCTCTAAAAATGAGGCCTTCTTGAGACAACGGGCAGACTAAATTGTGGGGTAACGGTCCGTGGCCTGCTGTTTGCAGTGACACTCATTTAGTGTGGGGGGGCTGAACAATAGAGGCTTGTTCTTAGCAATCCCGTGTTGTAATTTGGACTTCATTACTCAGACTGCAGGCCCTGAGGAAGGATAAGGAGGGGGGGGGGGGGCTCGTTGGATAACAGGTTTTTCTTCCACCTGTCAGCTACTCTAAGTCTCGTCCCCCCCCTTCCACTGTCCCCACCAATAACTCCGCCCCCCCCCCCCCCCCTCCTCTGGCCACCTCTCCTCACTCTATCCCCACTTTAAGCCAATGAGACAGGTGAACAATATCATTGAAGGCACCCCATTCGAGACGTCAAAATCAATCTCACAATGGGCTAGTGGGGTTCACAAGTGCTGAACCCCCCTTTTTTTCCCCTCCCTCCTCCTCCTCCTCCTCTTCATCCAAACATGGGAACGGGGCTTCTTTTTCTTCCCCCCCCCCTCCGACACCAACGAGCAGAAGAACGGTTCGTGAGGAATTCTTTGAAACCTTGTGTTTACGGCGGCGCCCCCATTCTGATGGTTAAAAACAGAAGCGGCAGAAAAAGAAAAAGCAGAGCCGTCCCCGCTCTCACGGGGGGGAACCTTTTATAGGTTGCACCATCGCAGCCGCCATCCCCCGCTCTCACGGGGGGGAAGCTTTTATAGGTTGCACCATCGCAGCCAAATGCCAGCGGGACGCACAACAACAACTGTTTTTTCAAGTCCTTAACCGTGCCTCAAATTTGATCATATTGTAAATAGCATAACAGCTCTTCATGCATAACGTTTTGCGATTGCACTGGTTTTGACAAATATCTGGGCTAATAACAGCCCGTACAGCCATACATATTGACTATATTCTGTAATCCATGAGGCAGACAATTTTGGTGGGAGTACCATACTTCAGTAACCACAATTAAATTCCCAAATGTACCTCAAACCCACAACCTTCTTCACAAGCTCAGAGCAGCCATTACAATCTGTACTATTGCCTGTACAAACAGCGGTGCAAACATTCCCCATCTGATTAACTTTCTCTGCCACTGGGCAGCTGGGTAGCAGACCGTATGCTGTTGGCGTTTCCTGTGCCAGATGCAAGCAAAATACATTTTCGTGTGAGGAGCCTGTCCCAGTCGCGAGGGCAGTGTTGCTTGTTGTGTCAGAGAACCGACTGGTGCAGGGATGAATGAACAGGGGGCAAACAGGCGTGTGTGTGTGTGTGTGTGGAGGGGGGGGGGGGGGGGGGGGGGGGGGGTGGCAGGAATGGGTTTTGGGGCATAGCAGCGGATGTGGTGTGGGTGTCAGTGGGAAGGTTAAACACAAAGCACCCTCAGCAGACAGGAGAGCAACACCACGCTGTTGGCAGAGGGAGACTTCCGGCCATGCAAGAGAGAGAGGAGCAATGACTACAGCACACGCTATGCACACTATAGCACACGCTGTGGAGAACAACAGCACATGCTATGCTATAGCACAAGCTATGGACACTACAGCACACACTATGGATGCTATAGCACATGCTATGGACACTACAGCACACACTATGGATGCTATAGCACATGCTATGGACACTACAGCACACGCTATGGACACTACAGCACACACTATGGATGCTATAGCACAAGCTATGGAGAACAACAGCACATGCTATGCTATAGCACATGCTATGGACACAACAGCACACGCTATGGATGCTATAGCACATGCTATGGACACTACAGCACACACTATGGATGCTATAGCACATGCTATGGACACTACAGCACACGCTATGGACACTACAGCACACACTATGGATGCTATAGCACAAGCTATGGAGAACAACAGCACATGCTATGCTATAGCACATGCTATGGACACTACAGCACACACTATGGATGCTATAGCACATGCTATGGACACTACAGCACACACTATGGATGCTATAGCACACACTATGGACACTACAGCACACACTATGGATGCTATAGCACATGCTATGGACACTACAGCACACACTATGGATGCTACAGCACATGCTGTAGAGACAACAGTAGCGTATTCTGGGGGCAATTGTAACAAGGGTCAATTGTAACACAATTTTTTGTTACAATTTCCCCCAACCCTGAACACTAGCTAGCTAGCTTGTTGGATAGAATCTCAGCTCTAGCTTGTTTCAGATTGGTGCAATTTTATGGTGTTGCAATTGCCCCGTTACAATTGCCTCCAGAATACGCTACGTCTTGTGGAAGTATGGCAAGGATGCCCGCATTCTCCAGTACACCCCAAAGCCACACTCTTCCCATGTCCCTCTTATAGGAAGTGATACTGCCTGTGGAGGTGACTGATGCCCAATGCAGGGGGGGTGTTGCAAAATCTCACCAGTGCCACACACACACACAGACACACACTTATTTTGACAAACAAGAGTGACACAACTGCTCAAACACAAATGCACAGGATAAAATAAAAAATGTCAAATGTAGAATTGGACAACTACACAGTCACACATCCTTTTGGGTGAGCTGCCTTGTTACACAGAGCCTGAGCTGCCTTGTTACTCAGAGCCGGACCCTTACAAAAATATTGGCCTTCAAGCAAATTTGCAGCAAACCTTTGGCATTGTTGCCACAGGTTTGCGGAAAGCTCATATTTTCACATGTAAATTAGCTTTGTGGGAACTGCCATTCACTTCTGGCAAAGTTTTTAGTTCACCGCTACTGGCAAACTCCGACAAACCTTTTGTGGAAAACAATTTAGTTTGTGGCAAATGCACTACATATTAGCTGCAAGTTTGCGGCAAACTATCCAATTTTGTAAGGGGAGCTGCCTTGTTACTCAGAGCCTGTCCAAGTGTCTTTTAATTAAGAAATGCTCCTTCACCTGGGATTAGGTGTCAGTCTCACCTACCGCTGAGCTGAGGTGATCTCACTCTTGAGAGAAAGGGAAAATGAGAGAGAACATGAAAGACAAAGAGAAAGAGAACAAGAGAAAGAGAGAGGCAGAGAGAGGGAATGTGAGAGACAGAGAAAAAGAGAACAAGAGATACTGAGAGAGAGAATGTATGAGAGAGAGGAGAACAAGAGAGAGAATGTGAGAGACAGAGAAAGAGAACAAGCGATACTGAGAGAAATTTGTGAAAGATAGAGAACAAGACACAGAGAGATGCAGAGACAGAGAGAGAGAGAGAGAGAGAGAGAGACAGAGAGAGAGAGAGAGAGAGAGAGACAGAGAGGGAGTGAGCTAAACCATTATAAATTAGAAGCTCAGTTCATTGGCAGGATCAGCGAGCTGTCCCAGCACGGGAAATCCTATCTCATTTAGCTGACATCATTCTCAGAACTACATCACTGTGCCCTGCTCCAGCAATCTCTTCACTCTACTGCAGGATCCTGTTACAGACACACAACACAAACGACCCACTTATTCATCTTCCTCTGTGCTGCTAGCCAATTCCTGATGCTCCCCATCAACCAGAATGACCCCAATCATCTTCTCTGAACCCCAAAATTCAAGAGCAGAAGGAAATCGTGGATTCCCAGCAAGACCAAAGCTGTTGCCTTGCTTTCATCAAAAGTGGTTTTTAAACAAGCGATGGGCAAGCAACCCAACCCTCTGAGTGACTGAGAAGGTTCACATCGCAAACACGAGTTCCTCCTTCAGAAGAAAGAAAATGCAGCACTCACAAACTAAAACAGAAATACGGGTGGGATCCACAATAAGATAAGGGGTCCATGGCAACATGGCATAGCTGGGCAGCCAATCACATGAGATTATCTAATCAGGTGCACATTAGCTTGTGTCCATATATGTCAACATATTGAAAATCAGATCAATTTTAAGGATGTACACTAAAATATAAATGGATATCCTTCAAAACGTACAGCTTTTTTATACCAATGAACGCATCAATCTACAAAAATTCCTTTGAAATGTAAGTGGAACAGCTTTAAAAGTGCAGAATACTGTACCTGCATATCCAAAACGGTGTGGGTCAAAGTCCAGTTAGGCTTTCTTTAATAATCTGAGGATATCCAGATAGTTTGTGTCCACCCTGGAAAAGCTGTAGTCGTCCGTCCTGTCTAGCAAGTGCAGACTCGTTCCATGGTAAATGGTCCACGGCGTGTGTATTCACTGTCCATCAGGTGACCAACCCTAGAGAACCCAGTGGCAGCCGATGTCGTGATCCGGTACTCAGGCCCCTCTCCTCCTCGCATGCAGCGAATAGCTCAGTTGTAGTCCGGTTTAGGAATCGAGGCAGAAGCTGTACGCGAAAACCGCGTGCGGGTCATCCGGTCCCCGTGGTAATGTGCTAGGGTCCGAGCTCCGAGCGCAGGCTGGTTAATCATTCATGACCGGAGAGGCCGGGAGATCTTATTCAGTGCTTACCTCGGTGTCCACTCCTCCGATCTGTGTAACACAAGGATGGAGAAACACTATCCACTCCACCACCCCCTCCAAAAAAAACAATCAAAAAATACAAACCTTCATGGCACTAGCATCAAGTTACTGATCTTTGATTAGATGGATGCATTACCTGCTAATCGCACACAAGTTACCAATTCAGCGCTATTGTATATTAAGTATTAATTAATTATGTATTAAGCTCCAGTGACGAGGTATTGGTATTGGATTGCTGCTCATGTTAAGGTTATAAAAGGTCACCCCAGGCTGGCTACCATTGACATGCTTCACTGTAATCACAGCACCCTCTTCACTGGCAAGCACCCCGTGTATTACTGTGAAAGCCAATTCACAGATTTGGAAGAAGGGCGACAGTATAATATAACGGTTTCGTTAGGGAATTGGGCTGTGCCCTTGAGCAAGATGCTTAACCTGAACTGCTTCAGTATATATCCAGCTGTATGGATACTAAATGTTGTGTAAGTCACCTCTAGATAAGAGCTAAATGCCAGTATTACAATGTGTTCACATCCAATGGGAGTCCACGTTACAAAGTAAATGAGTAGTGTCAATGAACACATAAATAAACACCTGAAACCTCTGTAACTGAGAAGGAAATGGGGTCATGGCTCAAGATTTAACGTGTGAATCGGCATGAAGCCTTCAAAATCTGTCTCATGCAAGGAAGCCATTTACCTCATAAGATACACATACGTATACCTCTCCAAACTGGACTGCGGTTCATGGGTAACGCACCAGCACCACTGTAGAGGTGGCAGTGTAGGTGCAGACTGTCACCCCCCCCCCTCCCCTCCTCCCCTCTCGGTCACTCTGTTTAAATTTTAATCATGAGCACCCTGTAAACATTCACAGAGGACTCTAGCATTACAGGTTTTCTGATCGAGACGGAAGAGCTGGATTTCAGCAGACGGTAAGCTGGCACGGAAAAGAGATCCATCTTGAATCTCATTTAAATATTTTAAATATGATACAATATGTGTGTTTTCACACAAGCGGAGTGGTGTAAGGGGCAGATGTACCTTCGGGTATACAGAAATATATAGATTTGAATGTTGCCTAATTCTATGATCACTGACATAACACAATGTACTGTATGTGCATGTGGTTGACGTGGGTCTCTGCTGATCCGTATCTTCAACACATGCACACAAACACACACAGTCCATATGTGCACAGCAGTCTAAGAGGAGTAACTGCATACAAAGGCTGTGCAATGGGAAGGAGACAGCTGAGATAAACGGGCAGTTTCTGTTGGGTAGAATCTTGTTGATCGCTTTTGGGCGATATTGTCATTACCATTAAGGCAGAAATAATCAGCAAGAGAATGTGATGCTTTTCCAGGCTCAGGAATGTCCAAAACATCACTTTATTTGTATGGAATGATGAGAAGTCCCCCCCTCCAGCCAACACCACTGTCAGTGCTACCTTTACCCCCCCAGCAGCATCATGCTTGTCCAGACTTAACAAGCTTTGTGCTGCCCACTGGGTCCTGCTTTAGCACGAGTCCCAGCAAATCCAATTACACAGGATTCAGAGGGGTTGATCTTCCCATTAAAGATCTCATGCTGAGTATAAGGGTAGACCATAACAACACTTGCATCAGCCAGTTCCCGCCAGGTCTCTTGCCTGGGGGGGGTATCCACCCAGGGCGGGGGGCAGTAGCTATCACTTAGTCATTCACTGGTGTCACAGCCAAGCAGTAAGGTCAAAGCCTTTAGAATCGCCTTTATACCATTCCTGGGTGCCCCAATACTCCAACTGGGCACGTTATTGTTTTCGTTATATATTTTTTAGGGCTTTTTAGATTTTTATTGGACAGCACAGTGTAGATCGACAAGATCAATGGGAGCGAGAGAGAGGGAAAGACATGTGACAAAGGTCACGTGGCCAGATTCGAACCGCCGACGTCGCATCTCGCAATGAGCATGGGGACGGTGCTCTTACAGGCTACGCCTACCGAAACACCAAGGGCACGTTGTTTTAAATCAGACCTATCAGAAATGCAGCAGTTAAAACTAGCATTATTGTGTCTCCAACCTCTTCTCTAACCCTGCCAGGGTCATTCAGGATAACCCTTCAAAGGAAAAATCAGCTCTACATGGCGCATAAACCAAACTGCATTTAGCATCTTTTACAACCCAGCCTCCCGTCTCACAACGGTGATACAAACACATTTTAAGATGAGGCACACTGTCCTAAAGTAGGCTTCACGGTACACACTGCAGCACTGAGGTGTATTAAAATAGTTTAGCATGGTCAACTCGGTGGTCTGATAGTCTGAAGGTCGAAAATGGCAGTGAAAAGAGCGCATAAACCCCAAACTTGAAGATCTAAAGTCAAGACAAGTACAATACAAGTAGGAATACTTGGAAGGTTTTAAACTGGCCTATAATATTTGGATCTCCAGTCATCCAAACTGTTATCGTCATTAAAAATGAATTTATCCAAAAAACAAAACAAATAGCAACCCAACTAATCCCACAAACTCACACTCCATTTACTGACAGACTGAGAAGACTCACGAACACAGCAACCATCTACTGCTGGTTTAATGATGCAAGAGCCCTGAAATTAGTAATAAAATGCTGGAGCTATGTGTAAGAGATGAGCAGTATTAGATCACAGTGCCCAATAATGAATAAGAAAAATAAAATTATGAAATAAATATTTTACCATCCAACCTAAAATGATTAGTATAAGCTTTCAGTGATATTGAAGGTGATGATGACCAAAGCTCAAGGCTGTGATGGGGGAGGGGGGCCTGCATGTATTCAAAATTGGAATACTGAAATTACCAATAAACCTTCTTAAGGTTTTCTCTACAGAAAATTGAACAACAATAACAGCTTCTTCAAAGGACTTTGAACAGGAGTGATGCATTGACAACTGGGAACGGTACTTTCTGCATTGTTTGGGTAGTGAATGAGGAGAAGTCCTTTCCTGTCTCTTTTTCAGAAAGTGAAAGCCTGCATTCTTTCATGAACACAACTCCAGGTCAAGACCTTGGTCACTCGGGGTCAATGCCATTAGTACCACACCCCCACCCCCACTCTGAATCCCTTGAAGTCACCCCTGTGAGCCCTCACGCAGCACAGAGGCAATGAGCAACGATTCTGCACATTTGCAGACATCTTAGGTAAGCAATGCAGCCAATTACAATCTCCCTCTACAAACTGTGTGGAAAAAGGGATATTTCCCAAGAAGACCATTCTGAAAACACCCCCCAACCCTTACTGTCCTAACGACACTTTATTCACAGTGGCAAGTAGCCATAGACAAGTCAACTCCATTCAGACCGTGTCCTGCGACTCAAGGACACTGATTACCAAAGTCATCCAACTGTGACAGTGCTGGTGATTTCTGCACACTGATGTGGCACGGTAGCATTAATACTGACGGTTTCCTTCACTGCATTCCGCGCAACTACACTAAAAAAAAATCTCCTGGTCCTGACACCCGTTAGCTGCTGTTAAAATGCCTCAATGCAACAAAGATCCTTTTATGGGACTGATACAGAGTACTCCCATACAGGTGTCATGACTACAGATCTTAGATTATATTAATTCCATACAATAGTCTAATAAGATGCATTCAGTTCCATTTCAATTATGTTGAATGACTGCATTTAAGTGCATTACATTTCAGGCATTTAGCAGATACTCTTATCCAGAGCGACTTACACATTGTTTTTTTATTAAACATAGTACCCATTTATACAGCTGGATATATACTGAAGCAGTGCAGATTGAAGGGTACAATGGCAGTGTCCTAAGTGGGAATCGAACCTCTGACCTTAAGGACAAGACCTTGATAAGTAGAATCAGGTGTCATATTGCTGGGCTAAAACTAAAACACACACCCACTCCGGCCCTTTTTGGATAAGATTGGACACCCCTGTAAGTAATGTACTCCGCTTTTGGACACTAGAAGATTTTCAGTATAATTATTTCATTATATTTAACTGGGAGAAATATAATATCTAGCCTCTTATTCTGAAATGTTTTCTCCCAGGTCGACCTTCAGGGCAGGGTGGTCACCTGGGCTGGGTCCGGTCTCCTGCATCCTGCTCCAGATATGGATCCTCAGGAGTCACAGCACAAAGAGTAAAAAAGATGGCTAAGGACCCACATAATCATGTACTGTATATTCAGCACCTAAATTGATGGCCTTCCCATAATGCAGTTGTGCCACTCTTCCCAAAGTTCCATCACAGAAGGCAGTATAAGAAATGAGGTCGGACCTCAGGCTAACTTCTGCAGTTAATAACAGCAGGGAGGGAAAAATAAGGCTCATGACACTGTACTCTCTAACAGTGTAATTCAACAGAAGTGAGCCAACTGGCATGCAGTATTTTGTAAAGAGGATGAATATTTGACTTTTCATTCTCCATTTTGCCATTTTCCCAATTTGGCATTCTGAACTGCATTTGTTGAGGAAACTCTTTAACAACTGAAACCCTCTGTCAATTGTTGTGGTTGTCCAGCGAGACTCCAGGCCACAATCGGCCCTGGCACAATTAGAGATGCTCTCTGGATTATGGAGCACAGCACATGCACCAGTGGCTTATGGTTTCTCTGGATCCATGCAAAACACAGGAGGACCCAGTAATGAGAATGTATGATTATGAAATGGGGAAATATTAATAATCATGCTGGATGGGTCCACCCTTGTCGGGGCTATCACTGTTAGAATACCGGGGAACAGAAAAAAATCTCACAGAAGAAAAACATATATATAGCCTATATTCAGCGGGTTAATTTCAGCATAGTACACTACAACAGTATCCATTCAAAACAGTCTCTCCCTATATGAACCTATAAATAATTCAAGGCTATTTTTCACGCAAGACAAACAGTTACAATCATTTACAATGTATTCATACAATTTACAACTACACAAATGACAGTAAAACTATAAAGAATTTTGTAATAAAGAGTGTATAAAGAATATGCATGCCTGAATATGCATGCATAAATACATACAAACCATTATTGTATAAAAAAAGACCACTTGTTTGGGGCTGAAAAATAAACTTATTTTTTTTCTTTTTAGGTCAGAGTGATGTGTCAGGGCCTCTCACCTGTCAGAGGAGAGAGAGGGAGGGAGGTATGGAGAGAGGGAGAGGGGGAGGGAGGGAGAAAGGGGGAGAGAGAGTCAAACTGACAGCTGAGTGGTCCTTGTTGTTCTTTTTTTCCCCCCAAATCCACATTTCTGCTCCTCTGTTGGCTCCTGCTCAGGACCCCCTATTGTCCCCCTAATCCCTTAATTGGGGGTAACAGGCCGAGCCCAAAATACCCCTCCCCTTACCCCGGTGTCTCTGACCGCTGGCTCTTACCACCGACGAAAACAACCACCAATTAGCCAGAGCCGAGCCGCGGTGCCCTGAGAGCCACTGGCTACTGACCTGATTCTGCAGCCCGGGGTCTGGGACCATCTAAGACAATGTCCAAGATGGCCGACACCTCCCTGTCTGTAAACACGACTCGTCCCCTGAAGGTTACACGTGCCTTGTGTCTCTCGGCATAAGGATCTGATCTCGGACATACGGATAGCACCTGGCTCTATTTTAAGTGATTATGGGTATAGGTGTCATATATCATTCATCTACATTTTGCTACATTATTTTAAAAAATGTATATCTACAGATAACAAACTAATATTAACACCCGTGTATAAAACATGCATGTGAAGTTTTTATTCACTAGTTGCAAAATAAGGGAAACATTCATTTATGAAGTCAAGTTTTAGAATTGTTTTTGAGTGCAGTGGTAATATTTTTACTGGAGTTAGACTAATGAATGCATTTCATGCTAAAAATGTGTAGTTTTTTCTTTTCTAACTACAGTGGCCAGTTTCACATAGAACAATAAGAAATCATTAGAAAATGAAGATATCTCTGACCGGCCTAAATATCAAGAGGCAGGAATTAGTTATATCAAAAAAATACCCACACATGTCTAAATATTAAAAAGAATTTAAACTTTAAGTTGTTATAAATTGCCAAAAGATGACAATCACTTGGCAGACAGATGTCAAAAGCTACTTCAGGCAAACATGTCCCCAGTACCTTTAATAGGTTTTCTTTTTAAACTGGCTTGCATGTACACTTGGTGTAACTGTTCCTTTTTGCCATTTGTGTCTGTGGTCCAGGACACAAAAAGAATATTAAAAAAATACCACTTCTGTTTGGCATCTGAAGAACAACAGGTCTGTTCTAGTCATTATATTGAGATTTTGCGGTACGAACATAAAGAAAAGGTTTTATTTCCTGAAACCAATTTTCTTGAATCTCTGTAATTGCTAAACTTCTCTGTCACCTGTGCTTTAGTCTTGACTGTGTGATTCTGCATCTGACAGGCAACAAATAAGTCAGTACCGGCCTGGCAGCCAGACAGCTGGTTAGGGCTCCAGCTCGTCCAATCCCACTCAAAAAACAAAGACCGTTGCATTTGATTAGCACCACTCTCTACGAGCACACCCTCTTCTAGCTACAAGATCACGGGTGGTGGAAACCTCCTCCAATCAGGAGGTTAAAGCAGGTCACATGTCACTCCCGGACACACTGACCCTCACGGCAGGACAACCAAGGGAGCAGGATAAAGGGTGAAGTGACCTTCCCTTCTGTGTGACACTGTGTTTTTGGTAAACACTTAGCGAAAACAAAACAGGGCAAACAAACTCCGCCCGCTTCTCAGAGGGGAATCCTGCTGTTCCCATTATCCCTGCTTAAGCAATGGGAGAGAATAAAAAAAAATGCCATCACAGTCCGTTCTCTGAGGCCCGAACCACAGGGAGTCCTTTACTGGGACATCCTTGTTTGCCCAAATAATGGCGAGAGGTGGTTGCAGCACTTATCGGGGAGAATCCGTTCGGGTCTACTGCTCCTGAACCAGAGACACTATTGTCTCCCGTTGCCCGGGCCACACATCATGCCCTATCAGTCTCTGTAATGTCCTCTGCCCTTTTGTAGGGTCGTGCACACCCAGCACTTCACAATCGTCTAAAATGATAGAGACATTGCAGGGCTTTTCTGCAACTGAGGTTCTTTTAAAAAACTAAAAAAAGACAAAACACGGTATGCTTCACTCAAAGACGAGATTATAGTAGTAAAAAAAAAAAAGTTAATTTGGCATTCCATTGCTTAGTAACATATGCAAAACGTCTTGGAATCAAAGCCTAATTAATGGCTAGAGGGACTTAAATACCCATGTTCTTTGCTCATTGTCACCAGGTCACGCATGCATTAAACATTCAAATGGGTGCCAAGATCAACTGAAAGTCCGCACAGCCTTGCTGTTGAGGCCCCCAATAAACTAACTTGACTATCTTTTTAAAAAGTAAATTTCGGGCTCTAGGACCTAGTGCATACCCGGGACTTAAGAGGCAGGTCTTTTTGTCCGTTACGTCCATGCATGTAATCATTGATTGTGCCCATTGTGAAACTCCGATTCACCATCTGTACTGTCCCTTGGGGGTGAGGCCGCTGACACAGGCTCATTCCCCATAGGATTAAACGAGACCGGGCGCAAATTATTGAAAGGATACAGTTATTTCCTCCAAGGAAGAGAAAGAAAAATACTCGTCATAGTTTGAAAATGCTTTTAGTAGCTTGCATCTAACAGCGGGAATCGGCTGGCTTGATCAAGAGTTGTATTGTGGCTACTTGTATGTGCACATTTACATTCGAAAAGTTCAATGAATAAACGTCTTGTGCTATTAAGCCAGCTGAATATTAAATTTATGACTTTTGGATGGAGCCCTTTTAACCGTTGATTTGAATAGGCTATCCAGAAACAATCGACACAGAACTATTTTTGTACAAAACAAATTCCACCTGCTTTATTTTATATGCGTTTTTTAATTAGCCTATTTAAACTGTAGATAACAGGTAATGCCTGCTCCATCTGGGCCATGCCATACGCTGTCATCTTATGCCAATGGCTGGTAGTAGGCTACTGTAGATGCATTTACAGTAACGTTACAATAATGCACCAAAAATATTGCTCCAAACCCTGTTTCCATTATTCTATGGAGCACGTGCATATTGTGTGCTATTTTACCTTTATGATTATCCTTGGCTGTAAGCAAGAAAACACACTGCAAATATGCGTAGGCAAATGAAAACCCTAGAGCACATGATGCATGAACGAAGGGTATACTAAAACATACACTCCAAAAATATGTATTGATGCCTATTGTATACATTTATTTCGCCACTTCAGCACCTGTTGCATATTCTAATTATTATTATTATTATTGCATCAGAAGCAGAACTATCTTCATCAAATTGTGCCTGAAATGTACAGCAATTGAGCCTGAAAAGGCACATTCTCATTGGGAAATTTTGGATGGAGTGGGTATGACTTGTTGCACCCTTACACTTGCCTCACACATTGAGCTGATAGCTTCATCTGCTCCTCCACCCCCAACGCGCCTTCCGAGCCACCTTTCCCGCTACTGCACCCGGCAAGAGGCGCGGGCAGAGCGGCGGGGAGAGAAATCCTCAGCAAGCACCAACGGCTTTATTCATTCAGTCAGTCATTCATTGCCGACTACGAGCCCAAAGGTACACGAGCGAAGAAACCACTCTACCTAGAAGGAGTACTATTGGGGATTTGAACTGGACTTACATTAAAGAGAAGAAAAGTTTGAAAATTAATTTAGTTAGATAAGTTAACTAACCGCTGCAAGCCTTGTAGAATACGAGTGCTGCTTAGCAACCAAAATATTGAGTCAGGGTTAATCGCTTTTTATTTTACTAACTTGTTTGATGGACAGCTAACTGGTATTATGCGAATTTGCATTAACGTTAGTTGGCTTGTTGGAATATTACGTGGTGGTTAGGTAGCTTGTCATCTTATTTTGGCAGTTTCTCTAAAATGCATGCCTAGCTAACTATTTTATGTAGTTAGCCAGCATGCTAGTTAATGATAAACTAGCTAAATTTAGTGCACCTGTGCAACACCTTTATCTTTTTTTTTGCTAACTTGGAAAAATAACGTCAACATGCCAACCAAAACAAGTATGTTACCTAACACGAAACTTCTGATTTGTGATTGAACAGAGCAACTTAACAAACGTTAATTATTAATGTTCGTTGCTATCAACTTTTTTCTTTACCTAAACTGACAGGCTGTGCGAAATTGTACCTAAATATACTTTAAATTTGCATGCCAATTTTAGTCAGACGCTTTTACAATAGGAGATAAGAGATCAATAATGGTGAAAGTCGGCTTGTAGCCAAGATTTTAAAATATAACTAACTTTAACATAGCTAGCGGTTTCCTTTATCTGAGCGGAATAAACACGTCTTTTACTTTATTACAAGCATAACATATGCACCTAACTACCAAAACATTGGTCGTTAAAGGGAAATTAAGCAACTAGTCTTCTAACATTAGCTAAGTTAGATAGAGGAAACTTGCAGCTTGATGATGTCTTAAAGGTGGTTGTTATCCATTGAATTGGACAAGCCTTTGTGACCCTGCCATGCACTGCGCATGACAGAGGCAGCTGGACAGCGCCAAAGAGGGAAATTTAAAAACGGTCTGGAGGACAAGTGCACAGTCAAAATACCCCACACAGACACACAATCAGACCATCCCCAACTCCGGCTTACCCAAGACAGGTAAGACTTTCTAAGCTGCTTTTTCATTTATGATTATATTATTTTATTTTTTTTAAATTGGCGTGGGTTTGTGGTATTTTTTTTTTTACTGCTAAATGGCGACTTAGGTAATATCACTCAACTGTAACATTATTCTTGTTCAGACAAGGATGACAGTTGTAGTTAACGTAAGCACTGGTAACGTTAGTTAAGTTAGCCAACGTTATAAAGTAACGTCACTTGGTTACGGTCAGCTGATTTTTGATTGTCTGATGTCAATTTTACTTTATTGCGTTTTTGATTCAAGCCTGCTGGCCAACTATTAAAAAATTTGGATTTGATTAGATTTTTAAATAATTATGCAAATGTTTAACCAGATAGCAAGCTAACTCGCAATCTAGCTGCACAGCTAGCTTTCTTTAAAAGTTTGTTTATATGTAGCAAGCTATTTAGCGAGCTACCTGCTTGCTATGTAATAACAATTTCTACTGTGATTTAGAGGTCAAGGAATATCCAGAGATTATATTTTATTCAGGATGTGGGTAACGTTAGAATAAAAACAAATCATCATTTATTGAACACCTACGGAAACGATTAGCTAGAAACGATTCAATAATAGGGGTGATCAGGACATAAATATTAATTATTTTAATACTTTCTTTTACTTTAGTTAGTGTTGCCAGTTGGCACTTCTGTAATGGAATATTTTATTCTTTATCAGTACAGTTACTGTCAATTAATGCAAATATGTCAAATCTCTCTCAGGAAATGATAGAAAGTGGAATTACTTCCAGGATGTCAGAAATTCTTGGAAATTCAGGACAAAGTCACCACCCATCACCTCAAGACTACAGGTACGACAAGGTTCATAATTGTACTACTCGTGATGGGTGGAAGCATTGCTTTTTGCTTGAGTTACCAATGCTTGTAAAGGAACGTACACCTTGATGTGAAATCGTTCATACTATCTGTGCATTTTTTTAAAATCTTAGCTTGGCACACCTATGAATAATTACTCAATTGCTTTGGAATACTTTTTGAACATCCATGTTTAACCTAACAAGAGATACTCTTGCAAGTGCCAAGGAAGACCTCGTACTATTATACAATCGCTATCTATAATCTAAAGGTATGGACAGCTCCTTAAAAAAAAAAAAAAAGTGAAGTGGGGGAGTTGTATGCAAAACCCTGAGAATAAATGATTTTCAGTCTGAATGGGTCTGTCAGAACCCATCAGCTCTGTTTACCCTCCCGCTGTCGACACACGGAGAGGCAGAGCCCCTCTCTCTGGTGGGTCAGGGGAACAGGGGCTCTCAGGGTCACTAGAGGGGGAAGTGGCCTCCAATTAGAAAAGAGAGGAGGGGGCACGAGGAGTGTAAAACCGCTGGGAAAGCTTGCTCCGTTGCCTTCTTTTTTTCATGTGTGAAGGACAGGAACACTACATGCTTTGCCTCGCTGAGCAAACAAAATTAATCTTTTTTTCTTTTAAACCGCCCCACCATTCCATGTATACTTGCATTCCAATGACCACAGTATGTATTTTATAAACACAGCTGAATGTACAATGACACTGCTGGTATTTAATTAAGCCCAAATATTCTGACTGTCTCCTTAATTATCGGAGGTTCGTGGGTAACTGCTTCTCGCATGCAGTGACTGTGTTGAGTGCATCAGGTGTGTAGCCTGTGGATGCGGCAAACAAATGCAAACACATTTAAAAAATTCACCGCAGCGTTTAATATGTTCGCCTCGTGATATTACGAGGGACATTTGTCATTTTAATTTTGACTTTGATGAAGTTGTGATGTTTTGCCTCTGAATTATAAATTAAACAAAGTTTTGGAAACTCTTAAGCTAAATATTAATTATGCCAAGGACTTCAACAGTACTGTGAAATTCCAATTTTGGGGCATCATTAATATTTTTGTACCAGGTTAGATATAGCCTAATTATTTAGCTTCATCCGTAATACTCTTCACATTAGTATGTTTTTTTGAGTGTATGTCAAATCAAGAGCCAGTCAGAGCCAAGACCAGTTGTTTTTGAGTGTTAGTAGAACAAATAATGATTTAAAAAATGTGATCCATGCATCCATATTTGGTTTATTTTGAGAGCTGTGTGTTGATGGTGATATTGGTGTGTAGTCTGAATGAATTACTCTTTATCACCTGTCACATATCTTCTAATGCTTCTGTCAGACAGCCCTTGCCAGTACATGCACAGGTTATACCTGCTGTGATCTAGGGTAGTGAAGGTACCTTTTTAAAATGTTTTGTTAAGAGGTTTTTGTTTGTGGTGCAAAATATTGATGTACAGTAAATGCTTCCTCTAACCGGGAGTTAGCAAAGGAGAGCGTTGAGTACAGGGCATGCTGGCATTTTGTGGCCCATAGAGAAGGATTGTGCTTATCTTGACCAGTGAGTTAGTACCAGTAATATATAGGCCTAATTTTATCACACAAACACACAGATATTTAAAGGCAAGAGAAACTAAACCTAGTCTGATCTAATTACAGATTATAGATACAGTACAGCTTAATTCACATTAAAATATTGTGATGGTTTGCTATTGCAGTGTGTGATTAATCCTCCTGTATATCTTAGCTATAGCTGTTATTTGTTTGAAAGGAATCAATAAAATCTGTGCCGTTGTAACAAAGTGACATGAATGGCACGTTGTTGTTGTTGCTTTTTTTTGCATTACTATGGTTAAACATTTGTGATTGGTCGAATCAATCCCTGCAGAACGCCTCACGACCCTGAGGTGGAATGTGTGCTGTTTACTCTACACGCGTTTCTTTGGGTGTTGACCTAGCGACACAAGATTGACAGGGATCGAGCTAGTAATGCAGTGAAGGAGCGCTGTGGAGTAGTGTGTGTGTGTGTGTGTGTTGAAGATTACAGTGGTTCTGTGTACGTCAATGTTGAATTTCAGGTTTGTATGACATATATTTATTTTATTTATATAATTCATTTTATTTGTGAGACATGTACAGGTAAGATTTGAGAATACGTTATTTGTCTGACACTACTAGTAGTTTACTGAAGTACTATCTATGGTATTACCAATAAGGCTTGCTGCTTATTTTCTGAAAGTTAGGACATACTGTACATTTGAATTTGATTATATAACCTATTCCTAAAAGGTATTATCAATAAATAATGTATCATTGGGGCCAATGTTTAGAATACAAATGGCCAGACCTTCCTAAAATGCAGTTTCTGTGCTAGCCGTTTACAGTAACACAAACTGAAGTTGTTTTGTGGTTTTTTGGGGTGAGTTGTATGGCTTAAGGGTGTATTGCAATATGGTAGTAAGAACAAACACTGAATTTTATAATTCTGTTCATTAACAATATGCAGACATGACAATGCAGTAGATACACTTCATTTTAATTGACAAAATTGTATTTTTATTAAATAATAAATCATCAGTATTGTTTGTTTATACACTGGGATGTTTAAGTGAAAATTGCAGTTGTTAAGGTGTAGAATTATCTTTTTTGTGGCTTGGACAGAAAGGGAAATTTAAAAAGTGTAAAATATATTTTCTATATCATTTCACTATGAAGTAAAGCACACAGGTTTACTGGAATAAGGAAAGCAGGCTTATCAACGACCACTTTCCCAATGGCAGTAAACCCAGGTGCTGTATTTCATAGTGAAATGACATGACAAACTGAACTACGGTAACTTAGCAATCTTTTCCACACCCACCCGACACATTGGCGTTTTATCATCTTTAGTAAAATCGGCCTGGCTCAAAATGAAATATTACACAATGGACACTCCCATGGTAACCATGCAATAAATAAGAGCAACCTCTCAACCTAACTTGACTACGGTTCCTTTTTTTCCCTTTCTTTTAATCTGGCAGGGGCTTGTATTCAGATGCTTTGAGGGGATAACTAACAGTGCTTGTTTTGGGGCATTGGCCGGTTACATTATGAGGAGCTGAATTTTATCCAATTATATCTACCAGTGTGAAGTCAGTAGGCGGCTTAGAAAAACTTGCCAGTGAACAGAAAGTTCATTCAAAATCTCTGACTACTGTTCGCGTGATAAAACGCTTGTACATTAGGGTACCATGGCAGCCTTTTTGTTTGTCAATATTTTGATTGCTCAATGAGGAAATCCAGATAACAGTTGAGGAAGTGTTTTGTGTGTGAGTGGGAGGGAGGGTGTGTGTGTGGCGCGCGAGTGTGTGTGTGGGGGGGTGGGGGGTGGGGTTAGGGATTCAAATTTCAAAGGTTAAATTGCCATCACGGAGGAACATAAAGCAGTACGCCATGCAAAATTTCACTTGAACAGGCGCATGCATGAATGGAACAGCCTAATTATTCATAAGCCTTACCAACCAGCAAGGGTGCCCAAGGCCACACTTGGAGGCCCTGTGGCCGCACGGCGGGTTTTTTTGGGTAAAATGATGTAATTTATGGGCTGACAGGCTGCGTGAGCGCTGTGGCTTGACCCTGTTGCCCCCCGCCCTGTCTATTGCACCATTGGGGGCGAGGAGGTGGAACTGGGTTGGAAAGAGGACAGGGAAGCAGATGGCTCTCTATTTGTGCCCCTTGTGTCTGGACTGTCATTCCGGCAGATTAATGCAAGGCCTGGTTAAAAAAAAAAAAAAAAAAACCCAGAGACAATCAAGCAAGGGTCTGGGGGGAAACAATGGAGCCACGTGCCACCGGGCAGACTGCCGTTTGGGGTACAATAGGTGATCATCTTTCAATAGACAGGGCCAACTGTTGCAAACAACATGTGCCTACTCCACATTTCAAATGATTTCAGGCCGTTGTTTATTTATGATTCAGCCAATGATGAGAGAGGGACTGTGGTCACCTGATTGCGTTTGGGGGGGGGGGGGGGGGGGGGGGTGCTACAGAGACTCACAAAATAACTGAATAGTGAGGGTTGTCATGGCGACCCTAATTATTGCACTCTTCTACAGTAAGTGTAGGAAAAGAGGACTGGAGAGGATTCAAGAAGTTCCTTTTTTTTTCTTCTTCTTCCAAGAAGTCTGCATTTACAAAAGAAATAAATCCTGAGAGCGGATCCTTTTTTAAGCCTCTATAGACCTCGAGTGACTGGATCTAATCTTAAAACCGCAAAAGAGGACGTATTTATTTATTTAACTCATTTCAGCACTTTTTTAATTTATTAATTTATTTACATTTTCTTAATTCTATTAGAAATGTATTAAAATAACCTCAATACAGAATCGATACATTTTCATTTTCACATAACATTCATTGTCAACCAATGATTATGGAAGTTTGGTTTGGAGAAAGAATAGAGTCAGCAAAGAAGATTAAAAGATGAAAGTCACTTCTTATTAACACTTTTCAGTTGGAACGAAAAGAGATCTCTTTCTAAAACTGCATCAGACACTCATGCAAAACACCAGGTGCATAAGCAACCTGTTAAAGAAAAAGGGGAGTGTTTTTGTTTTTTTCAATTCTCAAATTTATAGAATTTAGTGAGAGAAATAGATTTTTTTTTTAAACTATTTAATGGGATTGAAGCCTTTTGCTGATCACTCTACATGTAAAGATCAATAAATCCATCAAGCATGGCTAAGACTGGAAACAAAAATTCATACATTTTGGTTGTAACCTGACAAGTACTTGAAGATTGACTATACATAAAATATATTTAAAAAATAGTAAAAAGAAATGTATGCGACTCCATGTAATAATGTATAAAATAAAGCAAAGTGTTGGAGTATCTGTTGAGACAGTGTGCCTTCCCCACAGGCTGCTGACCACAGACCCGTCCCAGCTGAATGAGGATGACCTCCCAGGGGACCTCCAGTCCTTGTCTTGGCTCACCTCCGTGGACGTGCCCCGGCTACAGCAGATGGCCACGGATGGCGGACGGCTGGACTTCAGTGTGGCCTCGCAGAGCAACCTGCTGGAGCAGCAAACAGGTGCGCGCACCTGTCCGCCAGTATGCCACTGTGGTTTTAGGGCAGGTTTGAGGCATAGAGGGTTAGCAGTGGCATGGCTCTTCTGCTGATAAGGCGTGCTCACAGTGAAAAACGACCGTAACGTGTGTGTGTGTGGTTACAGCCCAGCTGAACAGCATCGACGTGTCCAGTGGACAGGGAACCATGATCCACCTTCAGAGCAACATGCAGAACAGCCTTCTGGGAATGAGCGCCATCAGCGCCCACGGCGGAAACGTGAGTTATAACTGACGGGTTTTACAGCGAAGGGCTTCGGTTAGACCAGAGGTGTCAGACTCCAGTCCTGGTGAGCCGCAGTGTGTGTGTTTTTTTTTTGGGGTGTTCTAGGCACCGGTGGTTCATTTAAGTCATTTGATTGGCTAAATAATCCACGTACCTTGTTCTTAAGGGCTTCATTGGCAGCTGATTGAAAGGAAACCGCAGAAACACACAGACAGACCTTTTTACCAGCCACATTACCGTTTACAATATTACACAACCTGGTTGGGTTACCTGCCAAAGTGGCTGCTAGAGTAAAACTCTTACCAGCCACAATCAAAATCTTTCCAGCATTTGGTTGGTGGCTGGTGTTAATTTCACACCCTGGAGCGTACACATACCTGCGTGGCGTGAGATGAAGCCAATAAAGACACCCTTAGTCTAGTGCCACGGGGAGAATACAGGGGGTCACAAATCGTGCGTTTCGCCCCCTCTCTGCTCCACAGATGATGCCGTACACCCTGAACGGACAGCCCTCCCCTGGGTTCCAGTCCCACCCTTCCGTCTACCAGCCTCCTCCTCAGCAAGTCTTCACCCTTGCGCAGGCTGGCCAGCAGGTAAAGCCCTATGGAAGTTGTGTGGTGGGCATGCTTCACGTGATCTAACGTGGGCCATGTCCGAATCAGTGCACTTGTTACGTACTGTTGACAAGCTGTTACGTACGTGACAATTCTGAAAATTGAATGTTCTTAATATCCCCAGATGATATACTTATTTCCGGGTTTTCGCTGATAATAGTATGGAGGATATTTTTTGCATAATGCATGTGACTAAACAGTATGCAGTAAGCAGTATACAGTATGCTAGTACACAGTAAACAGGACGCAGAAGATAGGGCTCTGATTCGGACACAGCCATGGTCCACGGACACAGGGGTCCTCAATCCAGTAAGGGCTGGTGTGGGTGCAGGCTTTTGTTCCAACCAAGCAGTAACACATTTGATTCTAACTAAGGTCCTTAACAAACACTCTAGTGGTTGATTAGTAGAAGTGTAACAGGTGTGTAACTGCTTGGTTCATACAAAAGGCCCTTTCTGGATAGGATTGAGGATGCTAATGTGAGCTTTATATTCTTTACTATGGGGAGCTGTGGGATTGAGCATGATGAAAACTAAAATGCGCACTCACTCAAGAGAAATGTGTCTCGCCTCTTCCACAGTGTTCTCCCGCTGGTCTCTACAGCAGTGCCTCCTACAGTAACCAGGGCCCTTTCAACCAACCCCGGCTCGCCCCTCACAGCAACCAAGACCTGCAGCCAAAGTCCTTTCCCAAGCCCATCTACTCCTACAGGTGAGCCCCTAGGAATTCTGGGAATTATTACTCTTAATTATATTCAGGACTCAACGAAGAAGTACGTATTGTATGCTTGCTACATCCTGAGTCAAATGACCCAGGAAAGGAAATACTGGCAACTCCACAGTCAAAGGGACCATCTTGAGATAACTGGTAACCCTGATTCCATTTGACCTCCCCTCAGTTGCCTGATCGCTATGGCCCTAAAGAACAGCAAGACGGGAAGTCTCCCCGTCAGCGAAATCTACAGCTTTATGAAGGAGCACTTCCCCTACTTCAAGGTAAATTCTCTTTCCAGTTTGTTTGCAGATACAGGGGTGACAGTATCATAAAGCAGTATTTTACTCGCAAGTTTCATGACTTAGTGAAAAATACATTTTTGATGGAAGAAAAAAAAGAAGCTGTGTCAGTCGCTCTGGATAAGAACATCTGCTAAATGCCTGTAATGTAATGACTCGATAGTCCTTTTCTCGCACCTGGTCTCACCGTAGACGGCGCCAGACGGCTGGAAGAACTCCGTTCGGCACAACCTTTCGCTGAACAAGTGCTTCGAGAAGGTGGAGAACAAGATGAGCGGCTCCTCTCGCAAAGGCTGCCTTTGGGCCCTGAACCCTGCCAAGATCGACAAGATGGAGGAGGAGATGCAGAAGTGGAAGCGCAAGGACCTGCCGGCCATCCGTCGGAGCATGGCCAACCCAGGTAGGAAGATGTAGTCCATTTTTGTAGTTTGAAGCTCCTTTTGGTGGGTGTCTGCCGTAGTATGGCCAACCAGGTAGGAGATTGTAGTCCATGGCTGTGACCGAATATGACCCGTTCCCTGCACCCTGTCCACTCAGACCCCTCTCTACTATGTGCCCTGTCCCCTCGCTTTGTAAGCACTGTGCGAAAGGAATCCTGCAAAACTCTTTCCAAACTAGTGAGGAAGTAGTTATTTTTTTATTTTTGTTGAGAATATCAATCAGTTTACATATGATAATGGTTACAAAGTGTAGATTATGAATGAAGATAGAATTAACAAAAATAAAAAGTGTAGTTCGTAATATGTCCCGCTCTTGTACTACAAGTTGTAGTTTTTACTTCCGGTTTACTTCCTGAAATTGTCGAATGAGTGCACAGTTCTGTGGATGAGTGCTCCCGGATCCCCTCAAAAAAAAAAAAAAGGGTTTCATCCTGGAATTTGAAGTGCCTCCATTTGTGAGAAAAAGTTGCTCTCAAAAACGTTTTTACGAAGTTGACTCAAATATGCGCCCTCAAAGGGGTGAAGGGATCATATTTGTAGAGTTTGAAGCTCCTATGGGTGGGTGAATGTGGCACAGCATTGGCTCCAAAGGCCCAGCTGGTGAATCCAAAGGGAGGCAAAGAGGGAAATAATTTAAAGGAAGGGAAATTAAGTTTTTTTGAAATAGACAAACTAGGGTGCAAGATTATGGCAATGATCCCAACGTACAGCAAGGCAAAAAGGCAGTCACGTTTCTGAGCGGATCTTTGTGTCGCTCGTTCATAGACGAGCTGGACAAGCTGATCACGGACCGGCCGGAGAGCTGCAGGCGGAAGCCGTGTGACCCGGGGGTGACCAGGCTGCCCGGGGGCCCGGCCGGCCTCGCCCTGGCGGCTCAGCTGCATCCCCAGCCCGTGATGACCCTGTCCCTGCAGTGCCTCCCGCTGCACCACCACCAGCTCCAGGCCCAAAGCAGGCTGGTCCCCGGCTCCCCTGCTCCGGCCCAGACGCCCCCGCTCCACACCGTCCCCGACCTCTCCCACAGCCCCCTCGCCCAGCACCCCGGCAAGACCCCCCACGAGTTCTACAGCCTGCACGGCGAGGGCAACGCCGAGGTCGATACTCTGGATCCCAGCATCATGGACTTCGCATTACAAGGTGGGCCTCTTTGGTTTAATGCGTTGATTCATTTTTAAGAGGACAGATAAAGAAATTCAGATTCTCCAGAATAAGTAACAGGAAAAAACACAACTTTAAACTGCAACCTGTGCTGTGGAATGTGCTTTAAGGTCCAAATAATAGGTGCTATGCAGACAAACAATAATCTTATTGATGGTGATTTTCTAGCCATGTTAAATGCACCTTCTGTAAGTCACTTTGGCTAAATAAATCTGCTAAATGCTTACATTGTAATGCTTATTATAGTCTGGGATTAGCTTTAGGTACCTAAATCCTTCTGTTTTACCAGGTTAATCCCACAATTTGCTCTGGCTTCATTATTAGCGAATAGCGGGCAGGGTCAGAATACAAAATGCCCCGAGCAGTATGAGAGAAAAAATACATTTACCTATGAGAGTAAACACGTCATTCCGTCCGACAGGGAACTTGTGGGAGGAGATGAAGGACGAAAGCTTCAACCTGGAGACGCTGGGCGCCTTCAACAACTCCCCCCTGCGGCTGTCCGATTGCGACCTGGGCACGCCCGGCCTCACGCCGGTGTCGAGCAGCAACAACCTGTCCTTCTCAGACCTGCAGGTGACTGGCCTGTACACCGCTTACAGTGGCCTGGACAGCGTCTCCTCGCAGTACATAGGCACGCAGGGGAGCAGCAAGCCCATCGCCCTGCTCTAACGCAGCAACCCAGGGCAAGAAGCACCCAGAGCTTTACTGAAACAACACCCCATATTACAATGCAAAGAAATAAAAGTCACTTTTCCAACAGTGGCGCAAGATCCCACTCTGGCACCAAATGCTCGACTTCCAGCAGTTTTTTGTTTTGTTTTGTTAGTAGCACTTGGATTACCAAGCGACGGGATTAAATATTTTCTTTTTCTTTTTTGTCTCCCCCCCCCCCCCCCCCCACAAATTATTTTTTTTTTTTAAATCCAAGTGCCACTAACTAAGAGCAGTTCTACAAATTAGTCCCATTGTTTCCGTGAGGAATGTGGCTATTCAAACAAATGGACTTCCATTCTCTTCACATTAAAATACCGCTACGGCCAAAAACCAGCAATATCGGAAAATGTCGAAACAGCCCTTCACAACTAGGAGAACGCATACATTAAACAAAAAGGCTTTGTGTGGAATAAAGTCAGGGCTTGGGACTCCTTTCTGTTAGGAGTGTTATACCTCCATACTTATGGATGCGAACACCGAACTTTGCCAAGCAAAGAGAACTTCAGCGGACCAACAACCAAATGGAGGGGGGGGGGTTACTGTCCTGGCAGCTCTGTGAAAGACTTAACTGTGTAAATATAAACTGTTGGGCAGAACGGCAGCAGCAGCCCAGCTGAGCGGGGTGAAAGACAGCAGCAGGAGAAATGCTTTCGTTTCGTTTACCTCTGGTCAACGTTAGCCTAACTGTAGTTTCAGAGTCCCGTGTTTACCGTTTTTGTGCTAGGCAGTATTACTGTGTTGTATATGTTTTTATTTATATTTATAAATGTACGAGAAGCATCATTTAAGTTTACAGTTTACATTCCCTGCAGGTGTGACACTCCTCCTTGGAACAGAAAAAAAAGGAAATATAAATGGTAAATTAATGTACTTCATGTTTACCCATCCAGAGAAAAGTTGCCAATATCAGTGATTGAAAAGTACAGTACACACACGGAAACTTCCTGATTTTAATCTGTAGCCAGATTGCTACTGCCGCGTAAGCATTCAAATTCAAAGACCCCAATGGCATTTTGGATCTTCTATGATTCATCTACTGTCGTAATTAAAACTACCTGTTTTGCACCTTGATCCAAAGTTTCTGTGATATGTGGAACCAATGTTCCAGTGTAAAAGTCTACTCCTAAAAATCATTCCGGTTTTATAGTCACGTTTTGTATACATTATGGGTACTAAAACATGTTTCAAAATAACTGTAAAGTATGTTTGTAAAAAAACCATTGAAACACTAGAAATATTTAAATACAATAAAAGCATAATGAGTTCATAAATGCATTTGCTTTACTGTTGCAAACCGTTTAGTTTATACACTAGTAAGTAATGACATCGGAATACAAAAATAAAAATCTCACTTGCACAAAATCTGTCATGTCACATTCTGTGATCAGCTCAAAGATGTGACAGTTGGAAGATCAGCAGTGAAATTGGTGTTTATTCAGAGAATATGTATACATCCCAGACACACAAACACACACAGTTACGCACTGACACTGAATGGCTCATTCACATATGAGGGGGCCTGATTTACTAACACCTTTAGCACGTGCCAAACCTTATAGCACACACGAAACCAAGAACATGACCAATGATTGGTCATGGCATTTTCTTTTTTCCACCAATCATTGGTCATGTTATTGGTTTTGTGTGAGCTAAATGCTAAAGGTCTTAGTAAATCAGGCCCTTAATCTCCGCCTCTCAAAAAGCCTGTAGCACCCATCCAAATACTGAAAGCAAATGTATCGGGGAAATATTCATAGCTTATCATTTACAAAGTCAGTCATGTGGAGAATCAAGAAAATGCACAGATGTAAATGCTGGTGTACACGCGAGTATAAAAATCAGTTCTTATGTTCTTTTTATGAGCATCCTTGCTCAAACACTTAACACAGTAAAAGGCATAGATTTGGTGTCAGCAGGAAAAGAAACAGCTTTTGTTATCAGCACATCACAAGTTAAGGGTCTGGTCCTGTCCTACAGTAGTTAGTCAGCAGCCGATACATACAACCGCTGACGAGTTCTCAGATGTGATTCATCATTGTCCCATTAGGTATGCATTTCGCAATATGGACAGGCTGAGATTTGGAAAAAGTTTTTGACACATTTCAAAAGAAGAAGTGGGTCGCCCTCCATTTAAACGCACACGGAAACACAACTGGGAAACATTCAGTACATTCTGACGGCACAATGGTGATAATTCTTTTAGGCAGCTTGCTTGCATTCATGTGTAGCGGAAAAAACTAACTACCTACGGAATGGGAGTATAGGGGACCTGGCACACAGCAAGTTTTTTTTTTTTAGCTGCCCACACACACACACACACACACACACACACACACACACAGCGGCAGGTCTGGAGTGTGCGTGGTTACAATCAGCAGTCGTAGCTTAATCCTGAGAATAACACTAGAGTTTATCTGTCCCAGCAGTTCACAGCGGGAAAACATGGCTGCGTTGAAACAGCCACAGACCGCGCAGGGCGGGGGTGGGGGGGGGGGGCTGCTCTGGCGGGCTTTGGAAGGAATCCCTGGCATCTCTGCGGAGTTCAGTTGGTGGCCGTGCCGTCCATGGTGGCCAGCAGGTGGGAGATTTTGGCCCTCTGGGAGGAAGTGATGTTCTGGCTCATGTGGATGATGCAGTCCATGGCTACCTCTGGATTGGCCTGTACCAAGCTGAGGTCATAAAACACGGGGAGAAGCATTTTGTATACTAGATATTGAATGGTTCCTTTGTGGTGCTTAACACCATGCTCTGCTTGTGTGTGCATGAGAGAGAGAAGAGTGTGTGTGTGAGTGCATGTGTGCTGTCTGTATTGGTGTTTGTGTGTGTATGTGTTTGCGTGGTTGTGCACGTATCTGTGCGTGCATATCTGTGTGTGTGTGTGTGTGTGTGTGTGTGTGTGTGTATACACGTGTTTGTGTGCTTGTGCACATGTGTAATTGTACGTATCTATATGCATCTGTGTGTGTGTACAGTACCAGTCAAACATTTGGACACACCTACTCATAGAAGGTTTTTTTCTTTTATTTTTACTGTTTTCCACATTTTGGAATAGTAAAGACATCAAAACTATGAGATAACACAAATTTAATTATGCAAAAACCAAAAAAGGGTTAAACAAAAAAGTCTTATATTTTAGATTCTTCAAAGTAGCAATCCTTTGCCTTGATAACGGCTTTGCACATTCTTGCCATTCTCTCAAACAACTTCTGTGGTAAACAGGTATTCCACAGGTAAAAAGGTGATGCCATCATGACTGTATAAAAGGATATCAAAAGACTCCTGATATCTTATTTCCAGGTACTCTTAGAAGCGATACTATAACCTCTGCATTTGAATGGATCTCTATGGGAATTGGGGGGTGGGACTAGATTCAGCTTTAAATTACACTGGAACAGTGTGGAACACATGGTTGGCTAAATCAAGGGTCTGACGTATCAAACAAGCCTTAAACCATAACTTGAAGGGTTTCTTCTCCTGACTTATTTTTCCATAGAGTTCAATAGGAAAATTTGTCAGGAGAAACAACCCTTCAAGTGATCCATCCATATCTACTGCATATCTGGCAGCAGAGTGATGGTTTAAGGCTTGTTTGATACGTCAGACCCTTGATGACTTAGAGCCATTTAGCCAACCATGTGTAATTTAAAGCTAAATCTAGTCCCACCCCCCAATTCCCATAGAGATCCATTCAAATGCAGAGGTTATAGTATCGCTTCTAAGAGTACCTGGAAATAAGATATCAGGAGTCTTTTGACATCCTTTTATACAGTCATGATGGCATCACCTTTTTACCTGTGGAATACCTGTTTACCACAGACGTTGTTTGAGAGAATGGCAAGAATGTGCAAAGCCGTTATCAAGGCAAAGGGTGGCTACTTTGAAGAATCTAAAATATGACTTTTTTTAATTTGTTTAACCCTTTTTTGGTTTTTGCATAATTTAATTTGTGTTATCTCATAGTTTTGATGTCTTTACTATTCCAAAATGTGGAAAACAGTAAAAATAACGGAAAAAAACCTTCTATGAGTAGGTGTGTCCAAACTTTTGACTGGTACTGTATGTGTGTGTGTGTGCATGCGTGCATGTGTAATGGATATTCCTGACCTGCGGATGTGCTTCAGGGCGAAGTCCCTCTTCAGGTACTTGATGTTTACCCTGATGGCTGACCGGGGTCCCATCTTCCTCTGATAAGTGCTTCTCCAACCACTCCACCACCACTTTGTTATTTTCCCACAGATAGGCCTGCAACACAGAACCACCCACAGCACCTCCTCTCAACCAATCACTATCATCTGTAATAGTATTTACAAACCCAAAACAGCATGCAACACAGCCCCACCCACAGCACCTCTCAACCAATCACTGTCATCTTTAATAGTATTTACAAACCCAATACAGCATGCCCACTGGCTAGGCCTGCAACACAGCCCCACCCACAGCACCTCCTCTCAACCAATCACTATCATCTTTAACAGTATTTACAAAACCAATACAGTAACCCCACTGGCTCCCTGTCATCTTTCCAATCCAGTGTTTCTTAAACAATGGATTGGGACCCAAAATGGGTCGTGGGAGCGTATGAGGTGGGTCCCGGAATGAATATGTAGCCAACTAGGCTATGTGTCCCTGAAAGGTACTACATTTGTAATTTGAGTCCCGATATTAAAAAGTTTCTAAGTAGGGTCCCAATGTTGGAAGGCTTAAGAACCAGTGCTCTAATGGACCAAATCGGGGCGCACCTTGACGGTCCCCTCGGTCTCCACAAACCAGCGCCTCAGCATGGACTGGACGTGTCCGTCGCTCAGCTCCTTGTTGGCCTGCAGGATCTCGCCCTTCACCACCTGCTCCAGCAGGAGGCGCCGTAGACGCCAGTAGAAGAAGCTTCTGGAGCTCTTCCAGTCCAGGATGTCCTGCAGCCAAACTCAGCGGTCAGACCAGCAGAGAACTATGGCCCAAACATAAGAGTGAAAGATCCCCTGCGCTAATGGGAATATACTGTAAATATGTGGAATATGTTTTAAACATAATGATATTTCCACAGCTGTGTTTTTTTTAAATATAGTGCAATATCTTAAAGTGGCAATTATATATTTGCCCACATATTGTGAAGCATTGCAACATATTGATAATATATTTTACTACAATATTTTGCAGTATATTTCATTTCAGGAAAGGATATTCAAGGTCAAATTGGAGAAACCTGAATCAGGCTGTATTCGGGTCCAAATTTTATGCTTTCCCCAAAATGCCAGGATGAAATATAGCAGCCACACCAAGTGGGATTCAGTTCCAATTTAAGAAAGGGGAGGAGTAATCATATTCCCTCACTCCCTTGTTTATCCTCCATTCCACCTAGGGTATAAAATGCGAGCTTCCAGCAAGAAGGGAATCCCACAATGCAATGTTCCACACGGAAAAAGTTGGCGATCATGTTTCAACTCTGTGGGGTAGCGCTTCCTATATCGGTTGCGAGAGCCATTCAGTTCTGTTTTGGTTTGTTCCTCGTCTATCCTCCCTTGCAGAGCACCTGTTAAGTACGCTTGTTGCACATCACAAATTTCGACATGAAATTACGCTCACTCGAGGGAAGAGATCGTGTTAAATTGGATCCGAATGCAGCCCTGGGCTGTGTCCGAATATGACCCCTGTTCCCTGTCCACTGTCCACTCAGACCCCTGTCTACTATGTGCCCTGTCCCCTCACTTTGCAAGCAGTGTGCGAAAGAAATCCAGCAAAACTCTTTCCAAACTAGTGAGGAAGTAGTTTGTAATATAGGCTACATATTTTTTTAAATTATTTTTATTGAGAATATCAATCATTTAACATATGACGATTGTTACAAAGTGTAGATTATGAATAAAAGAATTAACAAAAATAAAAAAAGTAGTTTGATTTGATATTGTACCATAGATATGCATATACGCTCTATGGGCTCTATCTTGGCGATCTTAGCGTTTTGTCTAAACGCATTGGCGTAAAGCGCATTTAGGGTGTGTCCAAATCCACTTTTGCTAGTTTGACGGCGTGTTTTTTGAGCGCTAAGCACGGCGCAACATGCAAATGGGCTGAACCTAGTCTCTTCATTAATTATAGGTGTGTCTTGGGTGTGACATACAATAAACCAATCAAAATGTCATATCCCATTCCCTTTAAAAGCCTGCTTTTCCACCTTGGCGGATTGCTTATATGATGGCGAAACAGACATGCTCGTGCATGTTTAGTGCGATCAAGGAATAGGCCATATGGATCAATAGTATGATCAATATTATTCGGACTAACCATTATGAGTTTCCGGTAATTCCCGACAGTGCTGTTATTTTACAAGATATATGCGGTTAAATTTTGTTAAAAGCACCTGCAACAGCTGAGAATAAGCTACCAATGGCTTCCGTCTCACCTTAGAAAATGGCAAATTAGCCTGCTTGTTTAACAAATTTCGTTTGATTATGCAATAAAACATTGTCCAACATCAATTCCATGAGGCTTTTCTCATGTAGTTCTCGAAGTTCAAGCTTTATCCGAAGTTCATTACCTGCATTCTAATATTGATTAATAACACAAATACCGTTATGTTGCCTTCATGATGACGCTAAATACAATAAATCTGTCAGGTTTGCAACCCAGAGGTCCACGCATATTTTCCCTTGTTTTATAATGTCCTTATTATAAAACAACATATGGAAATGTGACCAACGCGTTTTACTAGCAGCTTAATGTTTTAAAAACAAGTCCACTTTCCCGGGAAGACAGTGAAAAGTGCAATTTAAAGCAGGTGAAACAGACCTGCTCCTGTATGACTTTAAAGCGCACAGAGAATGGCATTAAAATGAATTGTGAATTAATTGTTCTCTTTAAAATCATTTTGTTTAGTTATGGTATAACAGGTGAAATCAGCGGGGTTTTAATAAACTGAGAGTATGGAAGCCTGGTCACTGTAATTTCAAAAATATGAAGGACGAAGAATAAGGCTAAAATTCAGTTAACACGGTGAAATCTATCTCCGTTTTTTAGCCGTAGGCTATTGAATAAACCTTATGCACAGTGAATCCCGGGGACTGTAGCCTATGGGCTATTTGAAAAACAATAAATGCAATATTAACTAGACAAGGTTTTGAACTTTTGTCAGTCAAAACCATTCTATTTACTTATAGGCTGTAGGCCTAGATGAACAGAGCTGTATTGTAATGACATCTGAAGCGCATTTTCAGAACTCAAATGTCCGTCTATTGCAGTGTGCGAGTTTTCCATTGAATGACAATTCACGTATTAGGTGTAAATGACAATTTGCGCATTAGGCTTGATATACGTAGGTGTCATCAGCTCCTTTTTAATGGATAGCCATTGTCCCGTAACAGAAGATTGTCCCCCCAGAAGATTACAGGAATTATTGGCAAATATAGGCTAAGTCATAGCTTGATCCAGGATAATTGCGAATAGCTTATACATGTAACCTTACACATACCATCGCACATCGCCTGGATGTTGATGGAGTGGGCTGAAAGCAATTTAATGCGGCATTCCCCTTCGCTGAGGGACAGGTAGGCTATGTGGTCTTTGTCCTATGGACCCTTTTATTATTATGCATTTTTTGATATAGCCTACACAATAATAATATTTCACATAATCTTGTTATGTGTACGTGCGTTGTGCACACGCCTATGTAGACACACTTATATGCGCCGTTAAAATAACATGTAAACAACTGCGACATGACTTTAGACCAGGTTTTTGGTGGTTTTAGCACAAGCGCTTTCTGCAGGCTCAAGATAGCAATACGCCAAAAATAATCCTGGCCACACCTCATCTTAAGACCAACACGCCCGGTTCACTTGCTATGGGCGCAACATCACTTGGTATTTAACCGACGTAAGTGCCAGGGGCTATAATGAACCCTGCACTGGGTGTAAGATAGCAAAGACACTTGCGTTTTGGTTAGCACCGCTTAGCGCCAGGTGTAAGATAGGGCCCTATGTCTTTTACGTTTTTACTTCCGGGTTACTTACTGAAATTGCCGGATGAGTGCACTGTTCTGCAGATGAGTGTGCTCCTGAATTCCCTCAACAAAGCCCCCGAAATAAGGGGTTCATTCAGCCTCAGAATTGACTTCAAGATACTGTTGCTCGTTTTTAAAACTTTGAATGGTGATGGCCCCTCCTACCTCTGTGACCTTCTGTCTCCAATGGAATCCCCCCCGCTCATTGCGGTCCAACAGCCGTAACCTTTTGGCAGTGCCCAGAACTTGGCTCTGCACTGTGGGTGATCGAGCTTTCTAGTCCATTGCACCACGCCTGTGGAACAGTCTGCCGATCACCTACGTCTGGCTCCATCAGTTTCGGCTTTCAAAACCGGACTTAAAACACATTTCTTTCAGTGTGCCTATTTAAAACCCTGTAACTTTTATCTTTTTATCTTTATTTAATGCACTTGTTCTATTTTATTGCAATGTTTTGTACTTTATTACTATTATTATTGTGATTATTAATTTTAGTTTTTATTATTATTGCTATTTTTAATTGTTGCCTTTGTAGCACTTTGGGATCGTCTTTGTATGATGAAAAGCGCTATATAAATAAAATTCATTATTATTATTATTTTAAGTGCCCCCATTTGTGAGAAAAACTCGCCCACTCAAAAGCTTTTTGACGAAGTGGACTCAAATATGCGCCCTCAAAAGGGTGTAGGGGTCATATTGGACACGACCCTGGGCTACATCCCAATATTCTTCACTCCCCACCTCCCTTCCTCCACTCCCCGACTACCACTCCTCTCCTACCCGGAAATATGCAAAACTGCCTGGACGTTTTGAGTACAAGTATTTGCATGTACAGTATCCAATGTACATGACATTGCGGTTTGCGTCGAGACATTAATTAATATGTAAGCATTAATACATAATTAAGATGTAATCAGCGACATTAGATCAAAACACAAAGATCCGTTTCCGGGGCACAGAGTAGAGTAGTGGTAGTGGAGGAAAGGTGGCATTTTACGACTATTGGGACGCACCCCTGGAGATGCACATCACACTGCAGGCAAAGAGGAAGTGACCTCACCGTAATCACACCCTTCTCCTGCATTCTCCCTGGAGTGTCATGGAGGTCCACAAACTGCACTGCCACCTGGTGGTAGATGGGCAGCAGGAACTCCTCTCTGGCCTTCAGCTTGCCGTCCAGGTCCTTGCGCTCTTTCTCTGACAGTTCTGGGGTGCCTGTTCAGCGCACACATCACATGATTGCATTACATCACGTGCATTTGGCAGCCACTTTTATCCACAGCGACATACAACAAGTGCATAGCGCGAAGGTCATCGTCACATCCAACAAGATCACATCAAACCTCAGCTTAACAGATAAAATGGGTAACAAGTTTCCGGTAAGTTCCGGCAGCCTCGGGCAGGGTTTACCTAGCTGTTCAGCCAGCCGGGCGTACGTCGAGTCGATCCTGCGTATGGTCTTCAGAAGGTCCTTCCTGCGGAACTTAATCTCCACCGTGCCCTCTGCCTCCAGAACACCGCCCCTGCACAGAGAGAGGGAACAAGGGGGAGACTCTGTCACTGGCCGGAGTCAGGGTGTTAACTTAGCCTCTCTCCCTCCTGTTCTCTCCTTTTCTCTCTCCTCCCTCTCTCCCCCGCCCCTGCCCCCCCACCACCACCACCACCACCACCACCCATCAACCTCTCACTGCTCCTCTCCCCACCTGCACAGACGGGAGAAAGCGCTCAATCACAACCTCAGGTCAAGCTGTTAACTTGGCTTCTCTCCCTCCTGGTCTCTCCCTTTTCTCTCTCCTCCCCCTCCTCACCTGCTCTCCCGGTCCGCGTAGAGCTCCATGCAGAGGGGGTTGATGGTGGGGGTCGATCACTACCCAGGAGCCCCCTCTCAGCTCCGCGTGGGGGGGGATGTAGACCAGGACGGGCTGCTTGAACTCGCGCAGGCTGTCCACAATGTAGGCCCCGAACTTCAGCACCTGATCATACATGTCTACAGGGTGCAGAGAGCCAACGGCAGCAGAGTTACAGCCACACTGTCGCCATGGACACCCAATGTATCCCAGAATCCCTCACTGTATCCCAGAATCCATAATCAAACTACACAAGGAGAAACATTCCTATACAGTATATACCAACATGCCCAAATACACATACAGTATTACCTACCCTCCATATACAGTGCCCTACACTATTATTGGCACCCCTGGTAAAGATGAGTAAAAAGGGTGATAAAAAATTCACCATTTGGTGAATTAGCTTAATCTCACACTGACAAAAATGAGAAAAATTATGCTGGAACAGTATGGAACACATGGTTGGTAAAATGGCTGTAAGTCATCAAGGGTCTGACGTATCACTGGATCACTTTAAGGGTTGTTTCTCCTGACACATTTTCTGATTGAACTCTATGGAAAAATAAGTCATGAGAAGAAACCCTTCAAGTTATCCATCCATATCTACTGTATTTCTGGCAGCAGTGATGGTTTAAGGCTTGTTTGATACGTCAGACCCCTTGATGACTTAGAGCCTTTTAGCCAACCATATGTTCCATACTGTTCCAGTGTAATTTACAGCTAAATCTAGTCCCACCCCCCAATTCCCATAGAGATCCATTCAAATGCATAGACGTTATAGTATCGCTTGTAAGAGTACCAGAAAATAAGATTACTTTATTCCATATATAAATGCAGGGGTGCCAATAATTGTGGCAGACATGGTTTTGTTAAAAATAATAATTTCTTGATTAATTTTTCTCACTTCAATTAAAGGTTGGATTTTTCAAATTTCTTCAGTGTGAGAATAAGCTAATTCACCAAACTGTGAATTTTTTATACCCTTTTAACTCATCTTTACCAGGGGTGCCAATAATAGTGGAGGGCACTGTAGGCATGGACTCTACTCTGAAGCACGTGCTGTTGTCAAGCACCGGCTCTTTTCACTCTACTCTACCAGCTAAGCTTTCTAGGCAATAACATACACATTACACAGAGATGAGTTAATTAACTAACCAACGCTACTGAAACTCCCATCCTGGGTGATGCTACAGCCAATTATGAGCCACCCTGTGGGGCTGCTAGCCAATCCGCATTGGCATGGTGAGGATTTCATACCGGGTCATAGAGCAAATCACTACAATACCAATCAGCATTTATGAGGAGGAGCCACCTGAAAGCCCAACACCATCCTCAGTATGGCCTTCCACACTGCACTCTCACCCTTCATTCCTCCAGAGAAGCCCCTCCAGTTGGCGAACACCATCAGGGGCAGCTGCTCGCGGCCGAAGTCCCGGATAGCCTGGGCCGTCTTGAAGGCGGAGTCAGGGAACCACACCTGGCCCGCCTGCTGCAGGAGCTGGAGAGCGAGACGGCGGCGGGAAAAATGGGGGGAAAAGTCATCTCACTTTCCCTGCCCGAGATCACCATGGCGACTTTCAGGCCTGTGGCAAACCACAGGGTACACAGACGAAGGCATGAAACACTCACTTTGGCCTCCGAGTCCAGGTTGGCTGGGTCTGCGGGAATGGCGACCTCGACGGCGCGCGTCTCCACAGCAATGACCCCCAATGGAATTCCGCCTAACCTGAAGAGACATCTCCCATCATATATAGCAGTACTTTTACATTTTAGAAATGAATTATTATGGGAACGTAATCTTCTACACACTTCCGCTTTCTGCTGTGTTTAAAGATCCAATACTTATAAAGGTGTACAACTTGTAATAATCAGTTTGAGGTGTTAGATGTGTGAGCCATTTGGTTTCATCAAACTCAGCGAATACGCAAAGAATATCATACAGATATATATTTATGTACTTTTAGCAACCCAAGTAGTTATTTCTTTAGACTTGTATTAAACATTTAAAATAAACATTTATACATAATGATTGATTGATGCATTCTTCATGATGATGGCATTTTCTAATTATAATTTCATGCAATGAGATTTTGAATTAAACAGAAAAATGTATTCAATGTGCAAACTGGACAGAACCCTAATGGCTTCAACTGTACTGAAGCTTTTTCAATTGACCAATATTGTCCCCATATCATATTGTCGCCCACCTACAGCCCATGTATTGATATACAAGTCACTGGTTCAGTGAAATATTTATATCAATACAGATATTATTATCATCTACAGTATATATTAACCAACTGGGAAGGCCCTATATTCCATCCGTCCTCCCCAACTACAGGAGGCTCTGATTAGTAAGAGGAGTTCCTGCTGATTCCTAACATCCAATTAAATTGATTGTCACAAATTTTCTAACAAATGTTTCAGCATCAATGGAAAGGAGACCGAACATTAAATGGTGAGAATACAGAATGGACCACCCGAATAGGCGACAGCATCTGCGATGGCACTTATATCTACTCGACGTCACTGCAAACGAGGGCAACCTCAGTGTCCTTCGAGTTTAAATAAAGGTTATTGATTGATTGATTGATTCACCATAAATAAGCCCGGTTTCAGTGAGTCTACACTTACCTGGCTCTGCCCACGACCACAGTCTGTGCCCAGGACTGCATCACCTCCATGAAAGAGCCGTAATCAAAAAAGCCGCTCTGCCACGCCCCCTTGATGGCTGCAGACAAAGATTACATCCAATCACACGTCTCAGTCCGGGCGCCAGCATGCGGTCTTTACTTCCATTTATTCAAACTCATTTGGGAGAAAGGAACGAATTTGCTGCAAAAGCAGTCACTCTCCTCTTTAAAGAATAATGGTCACCCTCACTCTCCTCTTTAAAGAATAATGGTCACCCCACTCCGTTCCCTGGGGCACGCGTATCGTGTGTAAGAACAGTCGGTGGTTGACACGTGTAACCCTGTACGCAATGCCGGGTGTGTTATACCAGCAGTCGACATCAAAATTCAGGCTGTGCGTGAAATATTCAGCAGGTGTTCCTGTGGCAGTCATACAGGAATACGCTACATGCCACACAGAGCTGTGGTAGGCATACAGAATGTTTTACGCATCACGCAGTCTTTGTGGCAGTCATACAGGAATACATTACATGTCACACAGCAGTCTGTGGCAGTCATACAGGAATACATTACATGTCAAACAGCAGTCTGTGGCAGTCATACAGGAATGTGTTACATGTCACACAGCAGTCTGTGGCAGTCATACAGGAATACATTACATGTCACACAGCAGTCTGTGGCAGTCATACAGGAATGTGTTACATGTCACACAGCAGTCTGTGGCAGTCATACAGGAATGTGTTACATGTCACACAGCAGTCTGTGGCAGTCATACAGGAATGTGTTACATGTCACACAGCAGTCTGTGGCAGTCATACAGGAATGTGTTACATGTCACACAGCAGTCTGTGGCAGTCATACAGGAATGTGTTACATGTCACACAGCAGTCTTTGGCAGTCATACAGGAATGCGTTACATGTCACATAGCAGTCAAACAACAGACACGTCTCAATTTTATAGGGGTGAAAGGGGGTCTCACTGGGATGATGCCTCCCGGCCAGCAGCCAGCGCGGGTCGTAGGGGGCCTTGGTGGGAGTGAAGTCGATCTCCCTCTCCACCGGGTCTTTGGGCGGCAGGACCGGCACTGGACTGCGCTTGTTCTGAAACGATAGAAAAGGCACTAGAGGACAGGAACGCGTAATTTTACAAGACAGGTACCTATAAAACAATAAACTCTGCAACACGGTCTCTTGCTGTGCTTGCAACTTTTTTAATGAAATAATGACTTACGGTTGGTTCTTCGTCACAGTCTAGGACAAGTACAATGTGGAATGAACCCACAATTTCAGGCACTGGAGCCCACATATTAAGAAGAGTCGCCGTTTGCACGGTACCTTTGGCATGTAGGAGAGCCATTGCAGGATGGTGAAGACGCCCTCAAAGTCGTCGGGTACAGTGGTGTGCGTAACGCCGTTGTTGTGCATGATCTGCACCCCGCCCAGCTGGTTGTTTGAGGTGTAGACCTCACGCCCCAAAACCTGCATTGTGATAAAAGCACAATTTGGGCACAATCCAAGCCCGCTATACTCAATTTCTACAAACATCAGGCTACTGCTAATTTCAGAAAAGCAATTATTACAGACATAGCATGGATAGCATGCTACTATGACGTCTGTTACACCGTGACTACGACAGAAGCAACATTTCTTTTAGCTTACATCTTCATTCATGATCATTTTTACTCCAGACCCAGTTTCATTAGGTCACTGTATTTCTGTATTTCGGCACTGATACTGCATGAATAGGCTAACATTTCCCTGATAAAGCAAATGGCTGAAATACAGTTAGGATTTATCAACGCCAATGAAGAAATGTGACAGTTTGATAAATGTACATTTATTTGTGCATATAAATTCATGTGCAAGAATAAATTGAATACATAACATTAAAATGAGGAAAATGGAACATGCAGCCCATCTTAACAGCCCGTTCCCATCACAATAATGTTCTAATGTTCTTACACACTGAATTTGCACAGTGATAAATCCATCCACTACTCCCAATATATATATAAAGACAGTGAAGGCATTTCTAGAGAGGTCAGAGATGGGAAAGGAGACTTGGAAACACACAGAAACACTCAGGAGGACAGACAGACACACAGACAGACAGAGAGACAGACAGACCTTGTTGAGGGCGCCAGCGCCCGTAAGGATGATGTGGGAGTTCTCCACCTGAATGACCCTCTGGCCCAGACGCACCAAATACGCCCCGATTCCAATGGCCCTGCAAGTCACCTGCCGACACACACAGTACACATATCACCGTGCATGGGGCGCCATCAGAAAAGGAGCGCCTGGCTAATGTCCTGTAAGATGGCGTTCAGACAGTTCTGCGGTGGCGTTTCCATCGTGCCGACTCACCATGCTGATGGTGACGATCTCGTCGTACGCCAGAGAGGTCTCCCCCGCGATGGTGCCGGACCCCCGAAGGTTCTCCACGCCAAGCCCCTCCTCCATGCCGATGATGTCAGTGATGATGTACCTGAGGGGGTGGGGTCATCGCTGGGAGTCAGCCTCCCTTATCCACATAACAGACCCTCCTCCTCCCCGTCCTCCAACAACACCACCACCCCCAAAATACCCACCCAGACATCCTCCCTATTCCTGGAGACACCCAACCCTAGCCCTGTAGAGCAGCAGGCTTTGCTGGGGTTCCCCGTTTCTCACGACTGATCCATTACGGCAATATACCGTTACCGCTCCATACCTGGTTTCTTCTGTCCAAACTGGTCAGTGGTTCTCAAGGAAAAAACATAACCCAGCCACCCTGCAGTTCTCCAGCACTAGGGTTAGATATCCCACCTCGCACCTGCATGTAGCAGAGCTGGAGGTGAACAGTCCAGGTCACTCCAGGACAAACAACCCCAGAAAACTACCCATAAAACCCGTCTCATTAATGAGCGACTTAAACCACTGGGATTGAGTGAAGCCAATGACATCAACACTGCGACGTCCTCACAGCGGTATATAAATGGGTTATTTTAGGGACACCATAGAAAGACATATTTGATTGTAATGATGAAAATAAGAGAGAAAAGGCCGACCTGGACTCCCCCCCCTCCTCCACGTGCTGGCAGTGCACAGAGTTAGTGGAGCTGATACGCGTGTAGTCCTGGGGTGTCAGGTACAGGTACTTGAAACCCTGCGTACAGGAAGGTCCACAGGTGAGCTTGTTATGTCAGTGTTAAATGGCTGTTCTTGGCCAACCGTTCTTACCAAAACAAGCGGCTCCTTTAAATAAAGTCACTCAGATTTTCAAGTCAAGTAATTATTTTTTAAATAACTTAGACAACCAGTAGATTTCCTGCAAATTCCTGACAATCTAAGTTCATCAATATTCAGAACAAAAACAAAAAGATTGTTTCATATGATTGTACATTGTGGTCAGCAACAAGTTTCTTGAAAATTCTCAAGGATCTCCAAATTTTACCAGCATCTGACCCAGGTATGAACCTGACATATTTATAAACAGGTGCACAGCTGCAGACGGCTCTGCAGGTGACCCCGAGGCTCAGCCTTGCCTTGTAGGGGTCCTCCGGGTCCACCCAGGCCACCTGGAACTTGTGGCGGATCTCCTCGGCCAGGCCGATGCGGGCGCCGCTGTTGGCGGAGATGTAGACGCGCGGGATGCCCTCGGCCCGCGCCAGCTCCGACGCCCGCAGGAACAGCATGTCCTCCTGGGGCCCGAAGGACCCGATCATGTAGGTGATGTCATTGCAGATGACGATGGCCTCGCGGCCCTCTGGGTACTCCGGGGTCTTCATCTTCATACGGAAGGCCACCATGCCCACCTGCAGCGGGAATGCGAGGAGACGGTCACCACTAAAAAGGCGGCAGAAGGGCCGCCGCCGCGGTGGCACAGCGGTAAAAGCGCCGACTTTGAGTCGGTGCAGTTGCACACCGAGGATTAGGGATTCGCGCCCCTGGTCCTGCCAGATCCCAGTATGGCCGGTGCCTTGAGGGAGCCACTCCCGAGGTGGGGGGAGGGACTCACAAGTGCACACAAGTGGCCCCGGGCGAGTTGGAATCGCGGTCAGGAGCTCGAGGAGACACACCCTGAAGAGGACGTGGCGCCCTCCTTCCTACTACCGCCTGAAGGGGTTGTGTAGCGGCAAATTCTCAAGCGGTTGCTACACGGGGGGAATTGAACAACATAGGGTATAATTGGCTACCAAATTGGGAGAAAACGGTAAAAAAAACTGAAACTAATTTGTAAAAAATAAATAAATATTAAAAAAACAAAGGTGGCAGAGCAGAGAGAAGGCCAGGCAAAAAGAAATGACATCATCAAATAAGTTTGGCGGCAACAAAAAGGGTGATAATGAAGATGAAATTGATGCCAACGATGATGGCAATCGTGCTGCTGAAAAGTAGCTTTTACAGCCAGCGCTGGGGTACATCTAATGAGCCGTCCCTCCCCACTGAATAAACAAACAATCCTAAAAAGGCTCAAAAACCCAGCCTGTAATTTAGATGATCTATGCAGCGTACTGGAAGTCAGCACTTTACATTACGTTATGATCACTTAGCCACTCTTTTCCAGAGCAACTTACAAAAGTGGAAGACATCACTGTTAGTCTCAGGAATGCAAAAGCGCGATGTCACCAAGAAGGCATGAAAGGCTCGTTTATAATCAGTAGGTTTATTGATTATGTATTCCAGGGGTTTACAAACTTTTCTGAACCTGACCCCCAACCCATGAACCCCATTATAAGTTAAAAACAGGTAGATTTTTTAAAAAGTTTTAGATATTTAAATATTTTCCAGAATCTATACAGTCATTGCGTATTCAGTCCGGCATAATGGATACTACATGTATGTTTAAAAAAAAAAAAAAAAACGTAAGTCGCTCTGGATAAGTTTGCTGAATTCCTGTAATATAAATGTAATGGCCAGGGACCCCCTACAGTATATTCAAGGATCCCAAGGTGTCTGCGGACCCCCTGTTGAAAACCCAGGAAGTACTCCACTTCTCACCCTGTAATATCCTATAGCGCATCTGAGCGCCGTAGACTCTCCTACCTCGTTGTCGCCAGGGAGACGGTTCATCTGCACCAGTTGTCCCTGGGGATCCAGCACCATCTCTGTGCAAATGAGCACATCTTCGGGGTAACTTTCCCCCGAACCCCACATCTTAAACAGAGCCTGCGAGAACAAGGCAGAAAGAGCGGTGAGGAGGGGGGGTCTGCGTGGGGCGTGGGGTGAGGGTCTACGGTCGGCGAGAGAAGGAGAGGGTGGCGGCACCTGTCTGAACATCTCGGGGAAGTCGTACACGTAGGTGGTCCCCAGGGTCTGGGCCTGGAACCTCTTGGCCTGCAGAAGGTCCTTGGTGACGTAGGGGGTGTTGATGAGCATACCGTGGAGGAGCCCCTGTTTGTCCCCGTATGACTGGAACATAATCTGAGGAGGAGGGGGGGGGGGGGGGGCACAAGAGGCACTCAAACACACAGAACCAGTCACCTGACACAGTGTTACACTCGACAATGGTTTACTTTGGCTTGAACCGGCAGAAACTCTTTGAATGATCATTTAGGAGACACAAAAGCTAACAATTATCAGAAAGGGTATCATTGTGTCTCCAGAGTATCATTAGCTTGTGTACATCCTATGAATCAATAAAATGTTGACTTGCCATCATTCAATGGTTGTGTGACAGCAAATGATTAATTAATAAGTGTATTAGGCATATTTATAGAGCTGGGCTGATTCATAAATGAAGCGGTACACTACGGTTCAAAAGTTTAGAATCACTGAGACATTTTTATGTTTTAGAAATAAATTGATACTTTTATTTATCCAAGGTAGCATTAAATTGAAAAAAAGAAAATACAGTCAAGACATTGATAATGTTAGAAACTACTACTATTTCTATTTAATTTATACTTTAGCAATTGTAGCCACTTTCCTATTGAACTCTATGGAAAAATAAGACAGGAGAAATAACCCTTAAAGTGATCCATCCATATCTACTGCATATCTGGCAGCAGAGTGATGGTTTGAAACTAGTTTGATACCTCAAACCCTTGATGACTTACAGCCATTTAGCCAACCATGTGTTCCATACTATTCCTGTGTAATTTACAGCTAAATCTAGTCCCACCCCACAATTTCACAATTCCCATAGAGATAAATTCAAATGCAGAGAGGTTGTAGTATCGCTTGTAAGAGTACCTGGAAATACGATATCAAGAGTCTTGTGATGTTGTTTGGTCATATACATCAGGAAGTCATGACATGCAAAGGATATGCAACCAAATATTAAATATAATGACTTTATTTAAATTTATGTATATTAATATATATATATATTAACTACTTTTGGTGCCCTAAAATGGGGGGGGGACTATGTGTAAAAAGGGCTACAATTGCTAAAGTAGAAATAGAATGAAATAGAAATAGTAGTTTATAACATTATCAATGTCTGGACTGTATTTTTGATCAATTTAATGCTACCTTGGTGAATAAAAGTATAAATTTCTTTCAAAAATATAAAAATGTCTCAGTGACTCCAAACTGGTAGTGTATATTACATGCAGTTTTTGACACTGCAGTACAGTATAAGGTACCTGTCAAGAGCTGCGCTCATGCATAAATTAAGCGGTATATTAAATGCAGTTCTTCTACTTGGCCACTAGAGTGCACCTGTCCAGAGTCGGGGTCCGTGACCTCCTTGTACAGGCTGATGTCCAGGTAGTATCCCGACTCGTTGGTGAGGAAGAGGCGGACAGGGATGGCGGTGCCGATGGGAGTCAGGCGGATGTTGATCTTCAGCTCGGCCTGCAGGACACGGAGTTTCCACAGCCGGCTACCGTAGCGCATGACCATGGAGCGCACCGACTCCTCGATCTGAGGAGAAACACTCTGCTTATCACTGTGCCACAGGGGGACTGCAGAAGGACACACTGCTCCTCAAGCATCCGTCACACCCCCTAGTGTCCAACCCAAGGCACTGCAGCTCTAAAGCAACTGGAATGGTAAGTTACCAATGGTAAGTAACCGGACTGATTACACAGTATTGGCTTGTGTCAATGGTTGACTTAGCTTGAACCGCCATCTCCGATTGGAGCCCATCGTACACAAGATCACGATTTCATTGGTTTATGAGCAAAGCACATCCCCATAAACTGGGCACACTCATCTCAGATCTGACCCTGAGGTAAAATAAAGTTATTCTATTCTATTCTACGTTGGTCAAGCTTTCATGTTTGGATCAGTGAGGGTAACCAACCCCTGATCCGAACATCAGACATTTTGTGTCCTGGCTAAATTCCCAAACTGGCTCTTTCAACCTGCCAGCTAATCATCCCCCAGTTTAATTGGCTAAGAATTGTTCTCTCACTCTCCACCTCAGCTGATGTGTGGTGGTCATTTTGATATAAAATGGCTGCCGTTACATCACCCAGGTGAGTGATCCTTGGAGGGGTCCATGATGACCGTGGGGATGAAGTTTTGGACACACACACACACACACACACACACACATACTGACCTTGGAGGGGTCCATGATGACCGTGGGGATGAAGTTTTGGACACACACACACACACACACACACACACACACACACACACACACACACACACACACACACACACACACACACACACACACACACACACACACACACACACACACACACACACACACACACACACACACACACACACACACACACACACACACACACACACACACACACACACACACCTTGGAGGGGTCCATGATGACCGTGGGGACGAAGTTGAGGAAGATGTGGTTGCAGTCGGTGCGCACGTTGGTGTTGCTGAAGGCCACCTCCAACTCATCCATGGCCTCCAGGAGCAGCCTCTCGCCCTCGTTCTGCAGGTACTCAAACGAGGCTTCCTGGAGGAGGAGGGGAAGAGGGGGGGTCACAGCAACAAGGGTTCCCTCTCCCTAAATCCTTACCCTCAACACCCCTAATTCCTGCGGTACCCACTAACTGGCCAATCCACAAAGCTGCAAGTATTTCTCACCATTATTAGGCCAATACTCATATTTAAATCAGTTTCTTGGAAGAGAGGAAATTAATTCATTATTTCATTCATACATTAATTTATTGGAATAAACACTGTATATAGTATGAACACTGCTCAACACATAGCTGAAAAAACAAACCAAAGTCTGAGACATTGTAGTTCCAACAGACTACGTTAATTTCCAGGAATTGGATTGGATGACTGCATGTTAAAAACACCACAGAATAATAACCATCAGTACAAAATAAAGCAAAGCCATAAGAAAGGACCAATCAGGGCGATGTGCGTTGGGCGTAGCGTGACGTTACCTTGGTGATGAGGTCGGAGTGGCGTATGATGGCCCTGATGAAGAAGCGGTAGTCGGTGACCTCGGCGCCCTCATCCACACGGGCGGCACCCAGATACAGGTGCATCTTGTGGTTGGCGCAGGGCACGGCGTTCAGGTCGAAGTTACGCATGCGGCTGAGCTCCAGCTGGAAGGCCAACGCTGGCTCCAGGTTTCTGTAGATCCGGTCCTCCTGGAACTAGAGACAGGCATACCGCGGGATCCGTCACATTCTAACGCAGCTCACAGGGTCTGTCACGCCATTCTAACGCAGCTCTCAGGCTCCGTCACGCCATTCTAACGCAGCTCTCAGGCTCCGTCACGCCATTCTAATACAGTTCACAGTCTCCGTCGCACCATTCTAATGCAGCTCACAGGCTCCGTCACACCATTCTAATGCAGCTCACAGGCTCCGTCACACCATTCTAACGCAGCACTCAGGCTCCGTCACGCCATTCTAACGCATCGCTCAGGCTCCGTCACACCATTCAAATGCAGCTCTCAGGCTCCATGACACCATTATAACGCAGCACTCAGGGTCCGTCACGCCATTCTAACGCAGCACTCAGGGTCCGTCACGCCATTCTAACGCAGCTCTCATGCTCCGTCACACCATTCTAATGCAGCTGACAGGGTCCGTCATGCCATTCTAACGCAGCTCACAGGCTCCATCACGCCATTCTAACGCATTTCTCAGGGTCCGTCATGCCATTCTAACGCAGCTCACAGGCTCTGATAGTCACATAATGCATTTACAGAAACAATGTATGGTCTCTTACCTCATCTCTAGCTCTGAAAGTGAAGAACTTAGGAAATTCTCTCTGTATAAAAAAAATAAAAATAAAAAATAGATAATGTCAAAATCTGGTCCTGAGAGGAATACGTTTTTGATAGTCATAATTCATACAGAAGCATCTTTATCATGCAAATAATTTACAATTACTATTAATTATTTAAGTCTAAATACAAGTGTTGTGCCATCACATTTTAACATCCATGAAAAATTTGCATTATTAATAAAACCAATAATCTTACCTTCTGTGCAACTAAAAATGTGATTCTTCTAATTCCATGTTCAAAAAGTATGGCTTTCTGAAATCACAGAGATATTTTTAAATTGATGTGCAGGGAAAGAAATTACAAATGTACTGAATCCAGAAATGCACAGCAAAAGCTCCTCAAGCCTCAAGCAAGACAGACCTGGGTCGAATATGGATTTGAAATACTTTAACTCTTCAGACACCAGTACGATTTGACTCCTGCAACTGTTTGAGAAATTTCAGTTAAACATGTTGCTAACCAGAATGTACAATCAACTTAAAGACTTTTGTTCACAATTTTGGTGAAAATAGATGCCGGATATCAAATTATTGTGAGTAAACTGCATGAATTTTACTGGCGTCTAAAAAGTAAAAAACATATTTGGCCCAGATCTGCAGCAAAACATCATCCAACATAGAGAGGACGCAAACATCGAGGGGACCCATTATCCAGCACAGTGAGCAGGGATGTGATGTGTGACGCTCACCTTGGACTGGGCGTAGGTGCTGAAAACAGTAACCAGTTTATCGTCGTCCTCCGTATCGGCGTTCTTGATGGACACGTTGAGGATGTGGATGGGGTTCTCCTTCATGTTCTGCAGGGGCGGGGAGGGGAAAGGGATGTGACACGGCTAAACTCACACGCCCTGAAACAGAGGCCCCGCCCACCCACAGTGACCTGTGCTCTCCGCTCACCTTGCAGTTCTCCTCGTCGTACAGGGTGGAGCACGCCTCCGTGAACAGTGGGCTTTCCAGCAGGGGGTCCGCAAAGCTGGAGATCACCTCGTCGAAATTCCTTCAAACACAAACCCCGCCCCACCCCCAGCTGAGGTCAGCACATCTCTGGCCACACCTCCCCAGATGAACGGTCAGAAAAATCCCACTGATACCCCCTCGAGGGTGAGGCTGTAGTTACCGCTAGGCCGGAGTCAAATACACATTTGAAATAGCTCTTTACATGCTGGGGAAATTTTAAAGCACTCCTGCAGATTGCCGAGAATTGTCAACAAATAGTAGTGTAACGATTCATGCGATGCATCGATGAATCGATTGTCAGTCCTACCGATTCAACTAAATCGATCTGCTAAAATAAATAAATAGAATGAATCGCTTTGGCTTCACCAATAATCGATATAAATGCTTTATATATATAATAATCGATATAAACCCACCCATCCATCCATCCAGCCACTGACTCTTAACTCACTCACACACCAACCTACTCTCTCCCGTCAGTATGTAGCCTATTGATAAGTACAAATGTTCAAAATAGCTTTGTTACAGGGCTGAGCAATTCATTTGTTTAATTACATTTTTGTATTCAGCATAAAATATTATGCAGGCCTACTGTGTAGAATCTACCCACTCACTCGCTCTCTCGCTCTCTCGCTCTCTCGCTCTCTCGCTCACCCGCTCACCCGCTCACTCTCACTCACCCTCTCGCTCACCCACCCACCCACCCTCTCACTCACCCACCCACCCTCTCACTCACCCACCCACCCTCTCACTCACCCACCCACTCACCCACCCACCCTCTCACTCACCCACCCACTCACCCTCTCACTCACCCACCCACTCACTCACTCTCACCCACCCTCTCACTCACTCACCCACCCACTCACTCTCACCCACCCTCTCACTCGCTCACCCACCCTCTCACTCACTCTCACCCACCCACCCACTCACTCACTCACTCACTGACTCTTAACTCACTCACTCACCCACCCACTCTCTCCCCTGCCAGCATGTAGCCTATTGAAAAATGTTCAAAATAACTGAGCCATGTTTAATTACATTTTTGTATTCAGCATAAAATATTATGTAGGACTACTTTTTTTATAGAATAAATATATTTAATAAGTAATTCTGTTGTCTGTTTATTTTTTCACCTTTCAGAAGAATACAAATAGTCTCACTCGCATTATTGCATGTTTATTTCATGGATATAGAATTTTGGTTAAAAGTTACGGAATCGAATCGTGGTTTACAGAATCGAATCGAATCGAATCTTTCCAAAAAAAAAAAAAGTGTCCTTGAATCGAATCACCAACTACTGAATCGTTAATCGAATCGAATCGCTGTGAAGCCAAAGATTCACACCCCTATCAACAAAACATACAAACCAGAGAAAAGTCACATGAAACAATTTGTCTTGGAATTTTGCTGAAATTAGACGTTTCTTGGAAAATTGTACGCAATCTGCAAGCTTTCTACCAGTATTTAAAGGGTTAAAGTATTTCAAATATTAATTTGACCCAGGACTGGTTACCACCAATGATAGGTAGTTAACTGTCCTGTTATCGCCATCACACCTGACATTGAGTCTAAGGCAACCCTAATAAAGCTCGATGGAAGCCCGCCTTGGTGACCCCCGTACTCTACCTCTTGAAGTCCTCAAAGCACTGGAAGGCGACCATGGCCCCCATCCTCTGGCAGGGCGGAGACAGCGCCCCCTCCAGGAAGAGCTCACTGCCCTGCCGCCTGATCTCAAACTGATTGGAGCTCACTGGGACGGACACCCTATCAGGCGAAAGAAGAGGAGGGTCAGAAGAGGAGGGTCATAAGAGGGGTTGACGAGAGCACAGGTCAGGGGTCAGCGGAGGCGGGGGGGTTCAAAGGGCAAGGCATAGCCGTTTAGTAGACTGGACTTGGGTCTGCACTAAGAACTAGTCTGTAACACAACCTAGAGGTTTTTCTCCACAAGGAAATAGTGCTTCTGTTAAAGATAAAAAATAGTTCATTAATCTTTCTTGGAAGTGCCAAACAAGCCATTTGAGAGCAAATGGTTTTCATAGATTAGACCTACAGCACTACCAATTGCCAATTTGTTTTTACTTTGGTAAACTTCACATTGTATAAAACTATTTTTTCAGGAGCACATTGCAGAAACAGAAACACGGTTTGCAGGAGCAAACAACAACCCAAAAAAACTAATCTAATCGGAAACCTGTTAGAAGAGCCAATCTTCTCCCTTAAGAGACAGCCTGCACAAACGCACAGCCTCAAAAGAGGAGAACGGCAGAAGCAGCACAGCATGCTGAACGGCACAAACAATGAAAAAGACATACAATGCCAGGTTATTCAGCTAAGTGCCATTATGGTAAAGAGCTGTACTCTACCTGTTGAGAGTAGGGCTGCTTTCTCTGAAATAAGACCATTGACATGTTAGCAGGGGGAATTACCAAGTACTGCCAACACTGCATCAGGATTAGTTTCAGCTCTGTATGAAGTCATTATTATTTTCACACATATGCAAAAGTTTTTTAATAAAATCTATGTACAGACTGGATTAAAGACACAACCATTCAGCATTACAACAGAGGGCCTGATTTACCAAGACCTTTTAGCACACGCAAAACCAATAACATGACCAATGATTGGTGACGGTATTTGATTGTCACCAATCATTGGTTGTGTTATTAGTTTTGCGTGTGCCAAAAGGTTTCACACTGGCTAAACGTCTTAGTAAATCAGGCCCAGAGAAGTTAATGCAGAGAGATATACCATTTTGATAGGTTTGGCTAAAAAAAGGTTAAAGTTAGGAGAGTTAGATTTAGCAGCACACACTGAACTTAGCAACTGTTAAAAGACTGAATTAGTGTTTTGAGTAGGGACTGTAAAACACTCATAAAAGTGAAGTTTCTTTACAGGTCCACTGTCACAGGCTCAGTTTTTCTGGGGAAAAAGGGAGACGTACGTGGAGAGCGTTGAAGACATGAGCCTATGAAACGGTCATAAATGTAAACAGCTATAAATACCGCACTACACAGTGATGTCACTTCTGGTTTAAATATAAAACACACTCACATGCATGTCCAAAATACACAGCAGCCAGGCGCAGGACCAAAAATTAAAAATATAATGAACAAGAGAGGGGAATTGAGTCTGCAACCTGCTTTTGCACTCCCATGATGCATTTTTCCCCCCACAAAGACTCTGACCAGACCTGGGAAAAAGTAAATTTTCTCAGAGGATTATGGGCATTTCTCACTTCAAGAATTAAATTTCACAGGAGTGCAAAAGTAGCCTATATTCATTCCACTACTCTCAACATTTACTCTTTTACACCAAAATTAGAAAGCGGTTATTCATATGTTTAAGAGAATAAAATTGATCATTTTCATTTACTGACAAAATGGTGGAATTGTGGGTGAAGGCACAAAGTTCAATACCATACAATAAGAGGCGTGCATCCCTTTTTGTGCCATCCGTTTACTGTAGGGCAGCGATATGCATGACAAATACAGCCCGATTTACAACAAAGAATTTCACAATGATGCGGTCTTCTGCACTTTGTGAACAGTGCTTATCATGCAGCATTTCACCATACATACTTACTCACTCAATAGACTAAGTTACACGCAATGCCATGAAAGCCAGGGGTGGGAACACAACTGCCCGGGTAGCAGGCAATGACGGGCCAATGAGGCTTCACGAAAAACAAAAATGGGAGGAGCCATCACATGCTCAGTCATGTGAACCAATCATTGATCAACCAGTCGGCGATTGACAGATCACTGTAGCCCCACTCAATAGAAGGTTCAAAACCTCATTCTCCCATTACTAGTAACAGGTAAAGGGGGGTTTGGGGGGGTGGTGCTGGGAGCTCAGTACCTGTTGGGGTGGGAAGTGGGCAGCATGAACTGGAAGTCCACAGCACAGGTGCCGTCCTGCAGCTGGTGGTGCTGGAGGCTGTTGAGCTCGTACGCGATGTAGCCCCTGCGTACGTACACCTGGGGGTGGAGTCAGTACAGTGAAAGAGTGCCACAAAACCCTATTTCACCATGTCAAAGGATTCCTCCCCATCCTAAACCCATATAAACTGGGCCCAATACCAGGGGTGTCACGGTAGCATAACGGTTAGGGAACTGGGCATGCAATTCCAAGCTTGTAGGTTTGATTCCAAGATGGTGCACTGCCGTTGCAGCCTTCAGCAAGGGGCTTAAACCTGAACTGCTTCAGTAACTATCGAGCTGTTTAAATGCATTGTATTGCAAATAATGAAAACTGCCAAAAGACCATCTGCTAAATTTAAAAAGTAAAATGTAATATCCAGACATACTTGTGCTACATTTAAAATATAACCTCACATACATTATGCTACTTACAGCACAATATCCTCACTACTCCATCCAAACCCTTCTTGTACTTATTGGCTATGCTGTAAGTTGGCATAACAGGGCTCTACAGTGCACCCATTTTAGGAGCATTTGCTCCTACTTCCTTGGAATTAAGTGTGCTAACTGAAAAAATAATTTAGGAGCACATCTACTAATTGGGACTTAGTGCTTCTTTGAAAAAATGTTAGTGAAGAGCCCTGCATAATGACAATCAGGATTGGTTGTGAAACTAATAACTTGGTATCTGTATAAGAGTGTCTGTGTAAAATATACTAATAACTTGGTATCTGTACAAGAGTGTCTGTGTAAAATATACTAATAACTTGGTATCTGTATAAGAGTGTCTGTGTAAAATATACTAATAACTTGGTATCAGTATAAGAGTGTCGTGTAAAATATACAAATAACTTGGTATCCGTATAAGAGGGTCTGTGTAAAATATACTAATAACTTGGTATCTGTATAAGAGTGTCTGTGTAAAATATACTAATAACTTGGTTTCGTTATAAGAGTGTCTGTGTAAAATATACTAATAACTTGGTATCGGTATAAGAGGGTCTGTGTAAAATATACTAATAACTTGGTATCATTATTATAGTGTCTGTGTAAAATATAAATTCATCACAGTAGAGGTTTCTCTCAGGATCTCACCTCTAGGGCAGCCATACACACTACTCGGTTACTGTGGTAGAAGAAGTTGGGCAGGACGTCGAAGATGGAGGTCTCGGATAGGATGAGCTTCTGCAGACGGGAGATTTTTAAACATGGTGAGACCCCTCGCTCGCCGTGACAGGTGGGAACATAGCCGTGAGACTGCTTTAAGGAGACTCACCTTCAGGTTCTCGGGGCAGAACTGGTGTCCGTACATATCAATGGCGGACAGGAAGATGGACTCTACCTGGTTGTGCCTCAGCTCATAAGAGGGCAAGTGAGAGGCTATCAGCACCTGAGGAAACCACAGTGTTCGAATGACATAATTTACCTGCTTACCATGCGCTGAATATCAAAGACTACTGATTACACCAATATGCATTACTTGAGTACACTGCAAAAACCAAAAAGTCAATCTCAACAAGTATTTTAGTCTCACATTCAAACTTCAATTTTTGTTTATATTACTTTTTTTGCCAAACAAGACAAAATTATTTCCAATGAGGTGAGGCAGTTTGACTCATTTAAGTTTTACCAATGGGGTAAGATAATTTCACTTGTGAAGCAAAAGGTAACTTAAAAATGCTAATATTTTCTACTTGAGAGGAAAAAAGAGAGACTTTAAGTCTCATTACAAGACTAAACCTCTTGTTAAGACAGACCTGTTTGGCAGTGTAGACCACCTAGCTTTTGCCATATAGGGATTCACATTTAGGAACCTCCAGGGCTGTAACTGGCATAACATATCCCCCCAACTGTATTCTATTTGGATATGCATATAAGCAAGGATTACAAAAAGCTGGTAAATACTACAGAAGAAATATAGCAGCACAATATCAGAGCTCACAGACAATGCAGGTCAATGCTGCATAATGCTGTTGTTTATTTTTGTTGCCATTTTGTTTAAGAGACAAAAAAAAAACACCCTTCAATGATCACCATAAACACTGTTATGAATTTCTGCTCAGAACTGAAGTGATAAATAAGAGGTATATTTCCACACAGGTGATGTCACGCCTGTATTTAATCAGAGCTCTGAGGGAGAATAAACGCGTCAAGGTGTTCGGACCTCACCTGTCTGGCCCGCAGAGCCACCTTGGCGTTCTCCATCTTGCTGAGCTGCGTGAGCTCGTTCAGGATGACCATGAGCTCGTCGGCCAGAGTGGGGTCCCGCCCGCAGAGCTGGTCCTGTAGCAGACACACAGGGTTGCACCACTCCCAAAACACAACCCGACTGCATGCGGACATTTTAGAGTGCTAGCTCAAATCTGTTCTCACTCTCCCATACTCTACTGCTGCAAAATGGCCGCCGTGCATCACCCTGGTGGGCGCTACGTGTTGGTGCTGGTTGAGGCCAATTTCCCTTCCTCTCTGTAAAGCATTTTGAGATACTGAAAAGCACTATATAAATTACAAACCACATCTTGTTATTATAATGAGGTAATGGTTATAACGTTATTCTCTGAATCTGAATTCCCACAGGCATTTTCTCAGAGGCCAGCTGCACTGCACGGGGCCGGAGGCTGTATGGGGCCCGTGGGGCTGTATGGGGTGGGAGGTGTTTTGGATTGGTGGGGGGTGGGGCTAGATTGGGTGGGAGGCATTTTGGATTGGTAGGGGGGTGGGGCTGGATGGGGTGGGGGGGTATTTTTGTATTGGTGGGGTGGACTGGATTGGCTGGGTGGCATTTTGGAATGGTGGGGGGTGGGGCTGGATTGGGTGGGAGGCATTTTGGATTGGTGGGGGGGGGGGGGGGGGGGTGTTCAGGTTGGTGTGGGCTGGTGTCTCGGATGGGCGGGGCACTTACGATGAGCATGGTGACCAGGAAGTTCTTCTTGGAGACCTGAGCATGGGAGAAGATGCAGTCCAGCACGGGGCTCATGTTGGGCTTGTACTGCTCCCTCAGGTTGATCACACACTTGTCATAGTGGGCTGCAGACGAGAGGCAAACGGCAGCTTTACTGCGCAGATAACGTCCCATAAGGCCTACTGCACTTTCCTCACATCAGAGACCTCAAACTCACGCCCGCGGCTCTGATAACGTCCCATAAGGCCTACCGCACTTTACCTCACATCAGGGACCTCAAACTCACGCCCGCGGCTCTGATAACGTCCCATAAGGCCTACTGCACTTTACCTCACATCAGGGACCTCAAACTCACGCCCGCGGCTCTGATAACGTCCCATAAGGCCTACTGCACTTTACCTCACATCAGAGACCTCAAACTCACGCCCGCGGCTCTGATAACGTCCCATAAGGCCTACTGCACTTTACCTCACATCAGAGACCTCAAACTCACGCCCGCGGCTCTGATAACGTCCCATAAGGCCTACTGCACTTTACCTCACATCAGAGACCTCAAACTCACGCCCGCGGCTCTGATAACGTCCCATAAGGCCTACTGCACTTTACCTCACATCAGAGACCTCAAACTCACGCCCGCGGCTCTGATAACGTCCCATAAGGCCTACTGCACTTTACCTCAAATCAGGGACCTCAAACTCACGCCTGCGGCTCGGATAACGTCCCATAATGAGGCCTACTGCACTTTACCTCACATCAGAGACCTCAAACTCACGCCCGCGGCTCTGATAACGTCCCATAATGAGGCCTACTGCACTTTACCTCACATCAGGGACCTCAAACTCACGCCCGCGGCTCTGATAACGTCCCATAATGAGGCCTACCACATTTTACCTCACATCAGGGACCTCAAAATCATGCCCGCGGCTCTGAAAACGTCTCATAATGAGGCCTACCACACTTCACCTCACATCAGGGACCTCAAACTCATGCCTGCGGCTCTGAAAACGTCTCATAATGAGGCCTACTGCACTTTACCTCATATCAGGGACCTCAAACTCATGCCCCGGAGAGCCGCAGTGTCTCCTGGTTTTCATCACAGGTGGAAAGTCCAGGGGTCAAAAAGTAAAAGTCCTGCCCTGTTTTTCTTCCACTCATGAACTCAACCAACTGATTTCACTAATTAGTTCTACCTCCTGGCAGAAGAACTGTGCTAATTAGCAAATCCAGGTTATTGGAACAAAATACTGAGAAAGAACTTTCTGAACCTGGATTTTTCACCTCTGGTTTTCACTCCATTTCAGCACTCAAGTGCTTCATTTAAAATCACTACTTGGCAAAGAGTTCCCACAGCTGGTGTCCAAGGCTTAAAATGGCTGCCAATGGAAAGAAAAGCACAAAACCCTGCATACACTGCAGCCCTCCAGGACCGGAGATTGAGATCCCGACCGTTAAGGGATATTTCACCTTCGTGTGACAGAAGTCATTTTGTGGAGCCTACTCCATTATATTTGCATAGCGTGAATACTAGCAATGTCAGCTGTCCCTGCTGACTGTTAACGGTGAAAAGGTACGTGTTTGTTTTGAGCTTATAAGATGTTGATGATTAAATTAGCTATAATAGTGGAACTATTTCCGGATATGCTACTGCATAGAAATACAACAAGCCGTAGTTTGATTTTTCGTTTTATTATGACGTAAACCTACAACTAACGGTAGCCTAGGCTACTACAGTTGGTGAATTGATGTCAACTTTATCGTACGCAAGGATTCTTCACTGAGTTAAAATAACAAAGGTTTTTGCCGGATCTTCTTTTTCTTTTATAAGGTAATAAAACCTTGAAAGTACATTAAATATCAAAACAAACATGTACCTTCTCACAGTCGTGTTCTCTTTTATTGATGTATATTATCTGCCGTAGTTAGTGTTTGCTTTAAAATGATTCATTTTGGTGAGGTCCCGAAAATGAATGGGAGTGAATGGGGAGCCTGACAACCGGGACTACCGGGGATGCCGTTAACGGTCAGCAGGGACAGCTGACGTTGCTCGTATTCACGCTATGCAAATATAATGGGGTAGGCGAAGGTGAAATATCACTTTAAAGAGATAAAATCTGTATTTTCTGAGGTGAGCGGGTGCACTTACCTTGCTGGAACTGCGTCTCCACCTCCAGATACCTTTTAAGCAAATCCAACACCACCGACTTCATGTACCCGCGGATTCCGCTCCGGTACCTAAGGGTCAGAGCAGTGCACAGATGACCTCTCGCGTCATGAGGGAACGCAGCTCCCGCACGTAGGACACGCGTAAAGGTGAGAGGAGAGACAGCGGCCTCACCTTTGCACAAGCTGCACGATGCTCTGGGTGTTCATAAAGAAGACCTCCCTGTCAGACTTCCTCTGCAGGGTGGCAGCGTGGCTGTCCAGGATGTTGGCAATCTGCAACAGACAAATCCTCTATGAATTTACATAGTATATTTCACAGAGAACGACATGGCAGAGTGTGCAGTCAAGCCTCAGATGGATTCAAAGTCACTATCATTTGCTGCGTGTCACAAATAAGATTCCCTCAAGACATACAGTACCCATTTTACCCAGCGATCACAAACTGTCGGCTGGTTTTCAGTGTGTTTCAGCACTAAAGTGGTTCACTTAAGCCCATATTGGATGCATGTTTTAAAAGAAAGCATGAAAATCTGCAGACGTTTCGGCCCTCCAGGTCTGGAGTTTGGGGTCCCAGGTGTAACGGAAATGATCGTAAGTGAATGAGTGGTGTGGTCAGTGCATTAGGGGTGTGGGCAGTGTGTCGGGGGCATGGTCAATGTGTTAGGGGCGTAGCCAGCAGCAGGAACTCACCCTCTGACTGGGGAACTGGCAGAGCACGGAGGTGATGTTGCTGGCGTACTGGGCCATCACCTTGCGGATGGCCTTCTCCACGGAGACGGGGATGCGCCCCGAAACGCTGGTCATGATCTCCTGCAGCTCCAGCAGGGGGAGAGAGGGGTCCCGCAACGTCTTCATCAGGGTGCCCACCCACTGCTTCAACTGGAGGGACGGCCACAACAGACTGGCTAAACACCCTCACACAGGGATACACATCTATCTAACTGCGCTTTAAGGAAATAGACATCCTCACACAGTCAAACACAAATTTAACTGTGCATTAAAGAAACACACAGTCTCACACAAGGATACACATATATGCAGGGATGGGCAGTATTATAAATACATTTATTTAAAATGCATGTATTTCATATACAATATGTGCTGCCCCTTTTTTTGTACGTGTTACACCCCTCTGCCACTTGCAAAGAAACCAACACCATTTTGATTTTTGAATATTGATGTGCTCTCTATGAATCTATCCGGCTGTGCTTTAAAGCCTATGTAGGACTGTTCTCTGAATGATCTGAACCCATAGAAAGTGCTTGGTTGTCCAGCGGTGGATTTTAATGTCTCTTATTTAAACTATGAGTCGTCCCCTACAGTGGACTGCAGCTCAGGCAGGTCCTCACCTTGTTGCTGAAGTAGGGTTCCGGCAGGCAGAACCCATCCATGATTTTAGCCAGGTTCTCCAGCACGCTGTGGAAGATCTGGTGCAGCTTCTCCCCGGTGATGGGCAAGGGCTGCTGGGAAGGCAAGGCGGTCGTGTTCAGCTCCACCTGGGAGATAGAGGGAACACAAGGCCTCAGCCTGACCTCACTGGCAGCGACTACTGCTTGCAACTACACAGAACTGCCAGCAGAGGGCAGTGTCGTATGTAAAAACGAGTTAATCAGAGCCTGCCAGCAGAACTGGGTTAAACAAGGGTGTGAAATTAACACCAGCCCCCAGCCAAATGCTGGTAAATGATTGTGGCTGGTAAGAATTTCTACTCCAGCAGCCATTTGGCTGGTAAAAAACCAGGCTGTGTTATATAGTAAAAGGTAATGTGGCTGATGAAATGTTGAAAATGGTTGGTGATTTTTAGAATTCACAAGCCACAAAAAGTTAATTTCATGCCCTGGTTAAAACATCCCTTCAGAGACAGCAACCAGAACATACATGCATGTATGAATGAAAAACTTTGTTCCATTAGAGAGATTTGATGCATCGTCTGCCCATAGGGATTTTACTTGATGTCTAAAAGGTTAAAGTATTTCAGATTAAGAATGTAAGGCAGGTGTGCACTACTTGCCGGATGGAGGCTGCTGGGATCGTCCAGCTCCAGGTGAGCCACCACACAGCCGGTCTCCAGCACGGCGCCGGGCCGCTTGACGAAATGCATGCAGCCCGACTCCTGCACGGTCAGTGACATCACCATCTTCATCACCTGTACAGGCGGAGCACGGAACAGGTAAACATCACCTCAGAATACCCCGGTGGTGCTGGAGCACAACAGTCAGGGTTTGCAAGAGGCTGAAAACTTGGTTACAAGGTAAGGCAGTGCCATTGTACCCCTAAGCAAGGTATTTCAGGAAATATCCAGCTGTATAAACAGATTGTGCTTAGTGAGTCCCTCTGAATTAGAACATCGGCTAAGTACTTACAGTAATATTCTGTAAAGAACTCTTTACAGTCCAATACCAAACATTAGACTCCTAGCCATAACCATTGTTGTATAAATATTCTATATACAGTAGAGCAGGGCTTGGCTGTAGGCATCTGCTTTTGAGGTAAAATTCCACGTTTTTGCATGTTTTAATCAGTGGCACATTGAGCTCAGTGGAGTGGAGATTTTACTGCTACAATAGAACAGATGAGCTTTGTATTTTCAGAAAAGACTTACTTTTTTTAAAACAAGGGTTTATCTTCTAAACTATGTTTTACCTCAATTTCTGCATAGGAATTCCCTGCGCATACATGACCTCTGTCTTCCACCATGTACTGCAGAAGTTTACCAGCAGAGGGCGACCTAAGCACCGTGGGGTCTTTCTCCTTCTCAAACATGCAAGTCTTGTTGCCGATTGTGATTCGGTAGCTAGAGAAACAAAACACATTCAATTGGGAATAATATACATGTCAAAACACATTACTATCCCTATAATAAACTGTTATTAAACATTAAATGACGAAGAGCATGGCCATATTTGTTGGAGTCGACCCATAGATCTGACAACGAACAGACAGGAAGTGTCACCTCTCCACTTCCTCCTTCATGTAGGTAGTGTAGCTGCAGCTGTTGTAGGAAAGCAGGAGGCCCCCGTCGCTTAATCTGTGCACGTCAATCTCGATGTCTGACCCATTCATGATGATGACGTACGTGGTGGGGGACTGACGAGCCACCTGCAACATGCACATGTCGAAAGGTCAGTGCAATCAGGGGCCATAATTATGAAACGAGCAGCAAATGGAGATGAAATCTTACAGTGATAAGGGAGTATGAGATAAGGGGTTTAGTACCTTGAGACAGTACTTTATGCCTTCGTAAATCAGGTCCACGTCCACAGTGTTGAGGAGGCTTGCAGCAGGCAGTACCTGGCCCCTAAGAGAAGATAAACTTGCTCAACGGCTCTGGGCATGCATTCAGACAACCTCATCTCCCAGTACAAAAGATTACCCGCCCAAATTGTGATGTCACACAATTATGACAATTATAACCTCTGGTTTAAAGCTAGCCTTTATAAAAATGATAAAAAGTCATGGGCTGAAGGGACTGTTTTATAACATTTTTAGGGAAAAAAAAAACATTTGTTCAGTGTGAATTACTTAGTTTTAGAACATCTGCTAATGGCTGCAGTCTCTGAGACTCAAAGTGCCAAATCTTCAGTCCAGAGTTAAAAACAAGATGGATCCAATCGACCAACTCAAAACTGGTTGGCATGGATACAGTCAGTATATTTGTTAACCCTTGTTTTTATGTGGACGCTGTAGCCTTAACTCAGCAACATTCAATGACCTTTTGGACAAAATCTCGTCCCTCTCATCTGGTCTGCTGTTGCCGTTTTCATCTGAACCAGGCATTAATGTGAAAGGCCCACCTCTCCAGAGAGTGCAGGAAGTCCGACATGCTCTTCCTGAAGCTGCCGTCGGCCACGTGAAGGGACCCACAGACGACTGCCAGCATGGTGTCGGGCTTCTCTGCCTGCAGCACAGAACACAGGAAGAGGAAACGCTGAAGCCATTCGCTCATCTCAGTGGGAACGGCAAGAGATCGGATCGTGTTCTGAGGAGACCTCCTACCTGTACTTTCTCCGCGATGAGGTGGTCCAGCCAGCCGGTGTCTATGTCATTGTTCCTGAAGCTCTCCGTCTCCAGCAGTTTGATCAGGTACTCCACAGTGGTTCTGAAGTCCCCACGGATGGACAGCTCTTTCATGGCCACCACCATGTTCCTGCATGCAGTAACACACCTCAGCTTCCACAGCTACCTCCAAAGGAAGGTCCTTCTCACCAGGCCTCTAAAGTGCACCAGCAGCCAAAAAGAAGACAGACTTACGAGATGGCTTCCTCCCGATTCTCCCCCCAGGAGAAGCAGTGTCCGAACTGGGAATCGGCGAACTCGTGCAGGCCTCCAGCCGCCCCCACGCTGAAGTAGCCCCACACGTTCTTGCTGCTGCGGAAGTTGAGCTCTTGCACGGTGCCTGAGCTGGGTTTGAAGCCCTGGACATAGAGAAGACAGCGGTTAGAAAATACTGCTTTGGGCCCTGAACAAGAAGGTCTACTACAGCCAACAAAGCTGAACCTGCTGGACCTAATCACATTCATGTTATATCTACGCATTTAGCAGGCACTCTTATACAGAGTGACTTATGTGCATACAACCAGGCTAGAAGAACAACGCTTTAGTATCAATTAAGTCAAAGATAAATCTGTGTCAGCTGTAGAGACAAGCATATCAACAAGTCCCAGTTGCAAGAGTTTGAGATTCCAGTTTTAGGACCAAGGTAGGAACCACTCTATAACACCACCAGCTGGATTACACCAAGGAATACACACCTTCACCCTTTCTAAGGAAAAAAAAAAATTTCAATGTCTGATTTTTTTTGATACCTCCTGTAGCGTTTACGCGAGCCTCACCCCAACCCTTACCTCATCAGGGTTCTCGCTGGTGATCCGAGCTGCAATGACGTGGCCCCTGGGACTAGGAGGGGACTCAGGGGCCTCAAAGTTGATCTGCGAGTCTCCCCATGGACTCTCCCCATACAGCACCCTGATATCTTTGATTCTGTGAAGGGGGATCCCCATTCCAATCTGCACAGATGGGAAAAGCTTGATCAGATCTGTAACTGTCATGGCTTCACCCATGGATATCCAAATCTGGACCTCAAATCCAAAGCCGGCCCTGGTTTTCTTTCTGCCAGGTAATTAACTGAACAATTAGTGCTACTGATTGGCCAGACTGTCTCCACACCTGACTTCCAGGTAAAGAGAGAGTGGAAAACCAGCAGTTCCCCTAACCCCTTGATCACTTTTTACATTGAAATTTACGTTAAAAAAGCGATGAAGTCTGCAAGATAGAGTGTACTTTTAGTCAGAGGCTGTGTCATTGACATTGAGCGTACCTGGAGCTGGGCGGCTGGAAGATTAACGTCTCCAATCATCTCCGTGCAGGGATGTTCCACCTGCAGACGGGGGTTGAGCTCCAGGAAATGAAACCTTCCATCTTCAGAGAAGAGATACTCCACGGTCCCTGTGCTCACGTAGCCCACCATCTTAGCCAGCCGCACAGCACACTGCCAAAGAGAGTACAGACAGTGACCCCTGCTGGCATGGAGGGGAATGACAAACAAGTTCATACAAATCACACCGTACAACACTTGTCACTTTGGCCTTTAAAGCCACGAGAAGAGCCGAAAGTTGTTTTTCCGTTGGAAAGGCTTCAAAGCGGTCGCCGTACCTTCTCCATCTGCTCAAAGGTGGATGGAGCAGCGATGGTGGCTGGCGCCTCCTCGATGATCTTCTGGTGCCTCCTCTGTATGGAGCAGTCGCGGCCGAACAGGGAGATGGCGTTGCCGTACTGATCCGCCAGGATCTGGACCTCCAGATGGCGGGCATGCTGCGCCAACTGCATGACGAATATGGGCGAGCCTGGCACCTCTACTTGTACCTGCGTGTGAGGACCGAACGTGACCGTCCACATCAGTCAGAATACTCACAGTCCCACGGTCTTCTCAGTGGATCCAACCACGGTCAAATACATATTTTGAAGTACATTAACTATTTAAATGTCTGTTCAATCTGAAACCACTCCTGCAGATATCCAAGAATGCTCAAATAAAGATGGTATTAACAAAAAGAAAAATCATGACAGAATAATTCTCTCAGTATTGGTGAGAATACATTTTTCTTTTATGACTGTGTCAGTAATCTGTGAGAATTCTACTGGTGTTTAAAAAGGCTAATGCAGTACAAATGGAAGTATTTGACCCAGGTTAACAGTGGACGTGCCCTTTCTTTGTGAAAGCACCAGAGTGTAAGGTGCCCTGAACTCTCACCTGTCTGAAGGAACCTGCAAAGTTCTCAGCATTGTCCACCTTCCTGATGCCTTTTCCCCCACCGCCTTCTGAAGCTTTAATCACAACAGGATACCCGATTCTCTCCGCCCCCTTCAAACACACAAACAGGGTTTCATATTTCAATCTTCTCCTCATACGCATAAGAATCAGTGTTTCGCACCAGGACACTGCCCCCTGCTGCTTATTGCACAAAGTGCACAGTGATGGCGTATCTTCAGAGAGTTGGAAACGAGATTAAAGGGGCTGCATTCAACACACCAGGGGCCACATGCATAAACAGCGCTGAGCAGAAAGCCACGTAAGGGAGTTTCCACACAGAAATTCAGATGCATAAAATAACACGGGCTGTTAGAATCTGCATACCTCTGCACACGCTGGACACCATATATACGCAATGTTTGGCGTCAGTGTGATATGGCGACATAGTGACCAGAAGTGGAAAATGCAAAACGTTTTTTAAGCAGATTTCCAACTTTCACCCTGAGCGTTCTTTTACGCATTCTTTTACTCAGAGTTTATACGTACATGCGGCCCCAGAGGTCCAGAGCCAATTATGGAACAAGCACATTTTTCAGAAAGGTTCAGTTTCCGGCTGCACATGTATCCTTAGTGAAAGCACTTTACTGCAGTCCAGTGAAGGAGAGAAACATCACGGGTGTATACATCCATTTACATAACGAAGCCAGAAACAAAACAAAATCAAAACTAGCAGGCGCATGGGTACTCCACCCCTGCAGCACGTGAAACATGTACTGTAGAACAGGTGTGTACAGAAGGCATAGAATGTGCACGTATAAAGTGTTCCAAATAAGAACCGCTGCTGAACTGAACAAATCGTTCCCAGTATGGCAGGGAACATTCCGGTTCAAGAGCGGCCAAACGATATGGAGTGCTATAAATAACACCCGAGCACAAATAATATAGAACCTCAAACTGAATTTGAAATATAATAGGCCATATGTAAAAATAGAATAGAAAACCCATGACATGATGTTGATTGCTCTCTATTGCAGTGAATTACATAATGCAACGTCTATGTTTGTACAGCACTGTCAACACCATTTTTCACTCAGTTTTTATTAGGCAAAGATTTATGCTTAAAAATTGAACTACAATAATAGGGGTCTTTATACCCCCCCCCCCCCCCATTACAATCCTATCTGCATAAAACACTACGATTGCTTATACAGCAAGTACATTTTTCCAGCTTAATCCACCTGTATCCAGATACTGAACGCACCCCAGGTTTGACAATATTTTTCTGATATGTTCTAATGATCATATTTTTCTGTTTTAATCCAGGCCCCAGTATAGGAGAAGAGTGGAATAGAAATTACCGCGAGCCCTTCTTCGATGTCGCGCACGCAGCCCTGCGCGTAGAGCTCTGGGGGCACGCTGATCACATGACCAAGCCGCTGGTCTTCCTCCGCCCAATCCACCATCAAACCTGCAGGAGACGGCAGCACAGACCCTTTAGCTTCACCTGATACTCAGCTACGGAATTCCTTCAGTCCTCTCTGCTTCTTAACAACAGGAGGCGCTGACTGATGACATCACAGAATGTAAATAATCTGTGATGTAATGCCCCTGAGCCTGCTCCCTATTTCCTGAGTGCCAAACGAGTGGTGTACTCCACCTGATCCGCTCCAGGGCAGGATGGGGATGCCGGCGCTTTGTGCCACGATGGATGAGGCCACCTTGTCTCCCAGGGCCCACATTGCCTTGCTGGAGGGACCTAAAAACATCAGTAATTTATTAGCTTGGTCTGGTGCCAGTCAGCCAATTACTCAACTCACTAGAGAAACCTGTATTCAAAGTTCAGTGATTAACTGATCACATGACCACCACAGTTTATAAAACTGCAGAAGGTACAGCTTGAGAGAGGGAGACAACACATCCCGAGAGGAAGCAGTACTTAAAATAAAAATGCCAAAAGTCACTACAGTTCAAATTACGCTACGGCAGAAGACGCTAAAGTACGGCTTCCGCCGTCCACTATAAAACTACACAATAAAAGCTTGGTTGCTTAAGATTTGCCTCCGGGTCCGTTCTTTTTTAATCCAGTTAATGTAAAAAACAATTTGTCCACTAACCCCATTACATTTTCTGCAAAGTAGTCAACTCAAACTTCTATAGTTGTACTAGCTTCTGGATTAACACCTGTGCCAAAACTAGAAACCACATCTGACACAGACATTAACAGTGACATTTGAAAACATGTAAATCTTAATTAAACTTATAAAAGATTGTTGAGTCGTACCTAAAAAGCATATTCCGGCTTTCTGAAGCAGCTCTGGAAGTTTGGGATTTTCGGACGCATGGCCCCACCCCGCCCACACAGCCTGCAGAGGGAGAGGCAGCAGTCAGGCCACGGCCCCACAGAACCAGGGGAACGGGCCCTCAGAGCGGGCTCAATCAAAGCCATTTTTATAAATAAGATACACATTACACTCTAGCACCTGGGTTTTCAACAGGGGCTTCTTGGACCCCTGGGGAAATATCTCAATATATAAAGCCCTTTTTAGAATATAACAATTTTTAACTTATGATGGAGGCCCCCTGGATGCCTTTGAGCCTGGGTGGGGATCCCCTGGATGCCTTTGAGCCTGGGTGGGGATCCCCTGGATGCCTTTGAGCCTGGGTGGGGATCCCCTGGATGCCTTTGAGCCTGGGTGGGGATCCCCTGGATGCCTTTGAGCCTGGGTGGGGATCCCCTGGATGCCTTTGAGCCTGGGTGGGGATCCCCGGGTCAGAAAAGGTTGAAAATGTCTTGTCTAGCATATGTAATTCACAAAATCATGTGCTTAAACCAGCAGGACACTTGAAATGAAGATGATATTTCTGAAATAAATTAGAGAATATTCTAGACCATCAGCAGTCCTGGTTCTGTTCAGTCAGATACAGCAGTAACTCAGGTATGGGTCATGTTGATGCAGACCACACTGAATTACCTGCACAGGGATCCTCTTGGCAATGTCCACAATCAGCTCCACATTGGCATAGTTGTTGTTGTTTGGGCCACCGGGGACTGGCACGTAGTGGTCGGCCATTTTAATGTACTCTAGGTGGAATGACACACTGCTGGATTAATGCTCTGTCTTCAGGATGACTACCTCCTCCTTCTCCACTTACTAAGGCAGGAACTTCACGTTCGCTTGTAATAAACCATGCATGGATATCCACCTGCTGCAGTCGGTGTGCAGACGGGTCTGTGTGTACCCCCCACGGCGGCCTGCACTGAAACATTTACCTGCATTGGCCTTCAGGTCCTCTGGGGTGACCATCACCACGAAGCGAATGGCCCTCTCGTTCCGGAACATCTCGTAGGACCAACGGCGTATTGAGCGCATGCACTTCACTGCTGCTATGCCATTGTTGGCTATCAGGACCTTCACACAGACAGACAGACAGACAGAGAAGTCCTCTACCTGTACTTGAGACGTTTCTGAAACTCAATTTTTATTGATTAATCAGATCAAAAATAAATCAAAATCAAAAAGCAATAATCAAAAATAAATCTCCTCCCTGCTGTGAATACCACGCGTGGCGGTGCTAGCCTTACCTTGTCGATCACAAGGTTCCCCCCAAAACGGGTGATGAACTCGGCGGGTGAGGCCACGGTAAAGTCTCTCTGAAGATCCATCTTCCTGTGCTCTCTACCCTTCTTCACCAGGTGCAGGCCAGACATACTAGGCCTAGGGAAGAGAAGAGGAGGAGTCACATTAAACACACAGAATCTGACACTGCAAAAAATGTCTGTCTTAACAAGCGTTTTAATCTTGTAATGAGACTTAAATATTCAAATAAACTTAAAATGGAAAATATTAGCTTGTTTTAAGTTAATTTCACTTTTAAGTTAGCAAAAACTATCTTACCCCACTGGCAAATCTTGAAAGGAGTAAAACTCTCACCCCATTGGCAATCTTTTTGTCTTATTTAGCAAAAAAGTAACATAAATAAGATTCTAGATAGTCTAAATATAAGATTAAAATGCTTGCTAAGATTTGTTTTTTGCAGCAGTATGGAGCTAGTATAAACTGATTGTTATTGGAGATTAATAGTTTACCTTTAGTATTTAAACAAAGACTCAAAATAGTTTTGTGACATTTTTTCTACCTTTAAATACACACAGTTCAAAGTAGTTTAAGGAGGAAAGAAAAACTTATTCAAAATTTAAAATGCGTGAAAAATCCAGTTTCAAATCTTCAAAAGCAGCTGAGCTGCACACAACAAAATAAACTTTATGACGATGGATTCACTTCAGGCAGCATTGCAAAAACATGTGCAATGTGCAAATACACTGCCTGGCCAAAAAAAAGTCGCCGTTGCACCCGTGATGCATAGTTCCCACTGTACAAGCCTCTGGAGGCAGTGTTATGATCTGGGGTTGCTTCAATTGGTCAGGCCTAGGCTCAGCAACGTTATGCAGCAATAGAATTAAGTCAGCTGAGTACCTGAATGACCAGGTTATCCCATCAATGGGCATATTCCAGGACGACAATGCCAAGATTCATCGGGCTCAAATTGTGAGAGTGTGGATCAGGGAGCATGAGGAATCATTTTCACACATGAATTGGCCACCTGACCTGACCTTAACCCCAATCAAAGTCTTTGGGATGTGCTGGAGAAGACTTTACGGAGTGGTTCAACTCTCCAGTCGTCAATACAAGATCCCGGCCAAAAATTTATGCAACTCTGGACGGAAATAAATGTTGTGAAGTTGCATAAGGTTGTCGAAACAATGCCACGACGAATGCGCGCCGTAATCAAAGCTAAAGGCGGTCCAACGAAATATTAGCGTGTGACTTTTTTTTTGGCCAGGCAGTGTATAAGAGAACTCAGTGTATAACCTAACCTCAATCTAATTACCAAGACCAAAATATCTGAAATATTGGAAAAATCAACACTTAAATAGACGACTGTGCAGATCAACAGTACATTGCATGGAAAGAATTCAAACGTATATAATTATGCAGACCTCTTCTGAAGGCATTATAATGCTGGCATGTTGTGTGTTAACACTCCAGTTGTGATTTGTGATGTATAATATACATTATTTTCAGCAATATTTAGCAATATCACATTAGCCTTTACTTTGAATGCATCTACACATTTTAAATCAAGTACAACCCTTTACACTTCTTACAGTTCTTGTTGTTTAAAAAACTTCACACCTGATAGCTAGGCTACTTCAAAGGGTTAATGGTCACAGGTTTGGCTCCAGTCAACGGCAGAAGGCAGTGACCTTTTATTTATATTAACATTTTACTAACAGTGGTAAAATCAAAGCACCTCCAGCAGCTATAAGACACACTACTGTGACACTACAATTGGGAACGGCAGCATTTTTACCTGAGGCCATGGCTCCTTGGTCATAGTCTCCTACACTGTACGGCCGTGTGAATGCTGACCAGAGTGACACCAGCCAATCAGTGGTTAATATTTCATCAAACTTACACGCTCGGCATTCTTAACTCTTAACATGACCAGATTCAGTTCACGACTTCCGCGTGACCTGAAAACTGCATGTCTGCCATCATAAAATAGTGGATATAAAAGAGATCTAAAGGGCCCTTTTATTTAACGATACAAATAATTATGTAATTTTGAAAATTACAAATTCTTTGGTGTCCATTCATGACGATTAAAAAAAATAAAATAATCAAACTATATGCCTATGCCCATATTTTGGTTACTGTAAAAATAAAGTGCCCTGATAGGAGGAATCTGGAGGAGTGTCACTGCCTGACCAATCCGTGTAAAGACCATTCAGTGGTGATTGGGAAACACTCGGAGGCATGTTACTTTTGCCACAATGTCTAGTTTAACACCAACAGAATATTTAAATGGCAAGAAAGAATTTACGCAGGTGCACACACACACACACACACACACACACACACACACACACACACACACACACACACACACACACACACAACAACAACAAACACTATGCAGTTACAATTTTAGCACACAAATGTAAGTGTAGCCAAGTGCATAATTCAGTAGACCAGTAAACTACTTAGTACATCATGTATTTAATGTGCAATTTTACTGTGATCATGCAACACATTTTAGTTAACACGTGGGCACAAAATGAATTTGCAACAACATTTAGATATTCATTTTAGCCATTTTAGATAGCATATGTAGCTAGTTAGCCGGCTATTATTTGTGTGCCTTGTTCAAGTTGTCATTTTTAATCTTGTTAGTTGGCTGTTTAGGTATCTATGCAACAAGTTACCCAGATAGCTAGGTTACCATGTAGCTTGCAAACCAATCAGCTGTTTAGCCAACTGACGGAAGTCAGTATTGAGACAGCAAGTTTCCTAACACCAGTTAGTTAGTGTCCAGTCAGTAAGTGAAATAAAGAAAGCCCATAATGCATACTTCAGCCAGTTGCTTCATTCTCCAGACTGGGAAGATGTATACAAGTTTGTAAATGGTGCTTTGATAAGAGCTTTTCCATTTATAAGCGTCTAACTGCATAACAGATAGCCTCCTATTCTGCTCAGCCCCTCCCATTCACACGTTTCATCTCAGGACAAGAGACTCTGACCCACACACTGCATGTTCACTGAACAAAGGATGGTATGTTCCTATTCATAAATCAATAACGCTTCCTCTATTGATACCTTTCATCATCTCTCTCCATTTGTGTGTGTGCGTGTGTGTGTGTGTGTGTATATATATATATATATATATAAAACTCATGAAGAAACATGCCTGCATTCAGTCAATATTTTCTACCATCTAAGCCCTCTTTACTCCCTAAACAGCTGGTGAAATTACATACGGTTGGTCTTGCTTCATACAATGGCCAGCCCTGGTATGCACTCAAGAGACAAATTAAAAACAGAAGTACACGGAGACGTTCCCTGCCAGAAAACTGCAAAAATAAGTAACAAAAAAAAAGTAAAACTGCTTTGTAGCACATAAAGCATTTACTAAAACCAGGAAAATAAGCTGCATTTATAAAAGCGAGCGGATTAGGCTATAAACATTTTTATAAAAAAGTCCTCAGACCCACATTCCAGTGTAATCAAAACCAACAGCGCTCCACAAATCACCCAACTGCTGTCTAAACAGCCCTACTGATGGTATTCACAGTTCATCCTGCAAATATAAACAGTTTTCTGGGAGACACTACCATTTTCATAAATCGCTCTTACGGTCTGGCTCTATCACCCGCACCACCGCTGCATTGCAAAAAACACCCACAGCCAGCTAGCTCCCTAGTCCGCTTAGTTTGCTTTTGTTCCTCAAACTGAAGGGTTGTTAGAGGACACGGGTGAAAAGATTCCACAAGACGGGGCTTGTCATACAATGGAGAGGAGTACTGTCCTGTTCATGACTAACCTCTTGAGGTACTCAAACCAGTTTAGGGATTGCCTCCAGTCGTCGTCCATGGCTAGGGTTCAGACGGACAACGGGTAGAGATCCCGTAGCCAAAAGCTAAATACCACCGTCCACCCCTTCCTATCTCTCTTCCTTCCTCCCTCCCTCTCTTCCTCCTTCAGTAGCTTGCTCCCCTCCCCCATCATTCCTCACCCCACCCCCATCATTCCTCACCCCACCCCCGATTTGAGCGCTTTCACTGCCCACACACGCGCACACACGCACACACACACACACCCTGCAGAAATCAGCCCAAGCTGTCCTCTCTATGAGAGCTCAGAAACGCAGCTCGGTCACGTCCGTGTACGGCGCTCAGTAAGAACATGTCTGCAACACGCTTTCCATTTTCATGCTTCCTGCATACCCCAGTGCACAGAAAACTTTGACCTGAAATGTCCTTCCTGCTAGAGCACTGCACGACTCAAGGTTGTAACAATGTACAATTTAAAGAAAACATGACACACTGCTCAAATTATGACTTCGGCAGGAGGGAAACAGAGTGGAACACCATCCTCACCATGAGGAACCTTACCTCTATCCTCCCTGAACTTCAACTCCATGTTAATCCTGCACACGTTGTCTCAGTATCCCAAAACAATAATCAACCTTAGCAGAGTGCGACCCTTTATCCAGCTGTCCTCAGGTGGCCCAGCCAAATGCGAATGCATCAAGTGGCCGGTCAGGAAATAGGCCAGCCAACTACCCGATATATCCAGTCACCCATCAACTTTCGCTGATCAGAAAATCTTCTCTGCCATGCTTCTTTTTTCTTTTTTTTTTTCTTCTTCACGTAATATACCTTGGTGCATATTTTATGGCAGAGTCAAACACTCTCATGACATCCTCAAACGACATAACCATTTTTTTGGGAAGGAAAACGTTTGCCAGGTCGGTGCGCGCCGTTTACGACAGGACGCACACAGTTTTTGAAAGTCAAAGTCAGATCCCCTTGTTCCATTAATAGAACAGTAATGTGTGGCATGCAACAATAACACAGGGTAGCATGCAGCAGCCAGGCTGTACAGGGACATGTACAAAAGGGCTGTGCCTACAATCAAGGCAAAAGATGCTTGTGGTACAACAGCGCCCCCTGGCAGCCCTCAGAGGCCACTGCAGCTTAAATGTGTCAACATGAGCATTACATTGCATTGCAGCAGATGCTTTTTTCCAGAGTGACTTACACAGGCTTCAGTTTTTACATGGAATCCATTTGTGTAGTAATTGAAGCATTTAATGTTAAGCACCTTCAGGGTACAATAGCAGTACCCCGCCTGGACACTACAGTACGCTGCAAAAGTCTTAGGCACATGTAAAAAAAATAATAATAATAATAATAAAAATAAAATTATTTAAAGCAAAAATGCTTTCAAAAATAATTCAATGAAAAGTTTCTAAATATCAAACTAAATATAAAGAGCAGTAAACAGTACCAAACTGTAATGTAATGTAATGTAAATCAAATCCATCTTTGGTGTGACCACCCTTTAAAACTGCATCAATTCTCTTAGGTAAACTGTTGTGTAAGTCTTTGTCCCAAACATGGAGCTTACAGTTGCCTACATCACCCATTCAGTGATTACGCTGAACTACCACTACACCGAATCTCAGGACTGTTTTCAAGAAATAAAGCAGCAAGCACTTTACAAACAAAGGTAATGTAAAAAAAAAAAAAAGATTTGTAGGCTATGGTTTCTCTTAAAACTGTTGGAGATTTCTAACAATATGGTTAGGAATCATGATTCTGAGGATACTCCAATCACCAGTGCAGTTGGATACACTGCATGTAGCTCTGGAAAGGCTTCCTTATAGCCCTGTATATGTCGACACACTGTTGACAGGTCCGCGTCAGTGGAGAACTTCTTGAGCAACATGGATTTTGCCACATCAATTTCATTTTTCAGACTATTGGTTGTTGCATCAGTACCGGCAAGTAGCTGCAGCGGTTTCAATAGGGCCAACTCTAGAAAAGACGTAGACTGGGGAACAAGACAGCTTACTGCCCTCATCAGGTCAATATTTCTCCTCGAAAACCTGTCTTCAATCTCTGCAATAGCTCTGTCCAAGATGTTTAGGACGGCTCTTCTCAAAGACTGGCTGGGAGTGTTGGAGGAATCGGACCAACGGTGGAGAGAACAAAACTGTCTATGAGCTGTTTGCTCATTGTTCTCCTTCTTTTTGTAGCAGTGGGGCTGTCAAAATTATCCCATGAATCATCTTCTCGGATATCTTTTAAAGCTTGCAGTGAGGCACTGATAACCTTCCCAGCACTGCAAAGATCCACAGCCTTAGCCTGCAGAATAGAATTTGCTGGCTTCAAGACACCAAAAATTTTGATGAGGAATTTACCAATTTCAAAAAAATGATGCTTCCTGAGTTGTACTAGGAGCCCTGATGCCTCTGTGCATAAAGCCATTGCTGCCACACTATCTTCAGAAATCGCTGACAAAATGTTCAAGATGGCATCCTCATTGTCTACCAGACATTTTGTTACATCATAATGACTGGTCCACCGTATCTCGAGTAACCTTTTAAGAGAGGGTGCATTATAGTTCTGGGCTACATAATGATGGCGAACGAAGGAATGTAGTGAGCCGGAGAGTTCAAAGAATGTTTTGGCTCATGGCTCTTCCTGAATGGCATGCACCACTGCTAGGTGCAGCTGGTGGTTGTAGCAATGTACATAAGGAATGAGCCTGCCAAGCTTCTGTTGCAACAATGCTTGAACCCCACCCCTGATCCCACTCATGACTGATGCGCCATCATAACATTGGCTGATTATATTATCAGCACTGTAACCTTCACTGGACAGGTGTTTGAGCATTTCTGTTGTTATATATTCTGAATCCAACCCACTCAAGTCCAGTAAACCAATCAAATGCTCCTCAGTAACCGAATTACAGACAAACCGAATCACAAGTGAAAGATTCTCAACATTGCACCTGTCTCTGGTTCCATCACATTTGATGCAGAACCCTACTGTATCTGCATTATCATATTTTCGTTTCACCTCATGCAACACCATACTGGCTAGAGTGTTAATTATCTCATTTTGAATGCCTTTTGATGTGTACTTTGCATTCTGAGGGATGTTTTTTGCTATTTCAGCAAGTTTGGAATCCTTAGCCAGAGTGTACTCAAACTATTTCAGGAGAGATATCACTGTCATCGTTTATTTTGGACTGACTTTCAGTGCTTCCACGAAAAGCAAGTTCGTTCACAGCCAGAAACTGCACCACTTCCCCTATGCTTCTGATGTAGTATCGGTGTTTCTCAACCTGTGTTTTTCCCAAGAGACATGATATAGTGTCACCAGTTTCCACTCTCGTGTTCAGTTCTGTCCATGATCGTGCAGCATTCAAATGGCTATGGCTAGATGCATGCCTGTATAATCCCCTGTCCTTTTCTAATGCCGTTTTCCAGTTAATAAACCCCGTCTTGGTAAAAACTAGATCTCTGTCATTTGTGCTTGAAAATTTGCGACAGGGGAAGCAGAAACATGCATCTAGTTTCACTGAATATTCTAGCCATGATCGTGACTGATACCAGGTTGGGTTGAAAGAACAAGCCTTTTTGCCAAACTCCCATTTGGGAAATACTTTTAGAACTGGCTGAGATGGTGTGTTATCATTTAAATCATGGCCGAGATCCACGGAAGCACCCCCGACTGCCTTTTCTTCCGAACTGGGACCGGGCACAGGATCCGATACTGAGCATGAAGATTCTGAACTACCGGTATGTACAACTAGAGCTGCATTTGTGTTAACATTACTGTGCTTTGGTTTAGTAATCAAAAATCGATGCATAATTAGGCTAATACCGTATAAGCATGTAGGGTAACTGTCACCAAAAGGAAAGAAGAACCGTGGAGCACAGAGAATAAGAAAAGAAAGAAAAACACATTAGCGACCTAACCGTTAGTTAGCTTTAGCTATAACGGTGACAATTAGCTAGCTAACAGTTAACGTTACCTAGCTAGGTTAGCTAGTCTAACGTAAACTAGTACTGTAGCTAGCTAGCTAACGTTGCGTAAAACCACCACCACTAAGCCCCTCAGACAGTAATAACACTAAACCACTAAAATGAAACAACAAGACAAGACTCAAAATACACAGGCTTAATTATAAACTTTTAAACAGAATAACTTTAAGACCTATATTATTTTTATTTATTTATGCTGTGGGCAAACGTTAACCTCTTCAAGTGACAGACAAACACCGACAAATGTAGAGAGTGACAGCAGATCGGTCCGTCTCCCAGTTTTAAACTGCCAAACCAACCAATCAGAAATACATTGCCAAGTTGTTGTTTTTTGATATTTTGAATAGAACATTATGATTGGCTAAGTCTCCTGAACTGAGAAAGAATGCAAAATATCGGTTAAAAAAAATTATAATAACTTGGATTTTTTCTAGGGATCGATCAAAGCAATTGATTATTTTAAGTCAATGGTCAAAGTTTTGGGGGGGCACAGCAAAAAATTGGGGGGGCACGGCCCCCTCTGGCCCCCCCCTAGATCCGGCCCTGGTTTCTAAAACCTTATAAAAGAACACTTCACAAGTGGTGGATTTTTTATTTTTTTTAATCTTACAAATTTCATGCTATGTTACTTCACCAAAAAGCTACTCAAAGGCATCCAATCCTGCCAACATGGACTTTAGGCAGCAGGGTAGCACTGCATTGGTCACAACTAGAAAGGAGGGGGTTCAGTTGGTGGGAATGTCTTCGTCTTATTGTGCAAGAGCAACGGCTTTAACCAACAAGGCACCTGCAGTCTGCTTGTACCAACTGGGCGGGGCTCTTTCGGGGCCCCTAGACTGTGGACTGATCTGCCCGAGGAGATCAGACTAGCAAGTTCGGTATCTTCTCTTAAAAACACACTACTTCCGTCTGCTTTTATCTGATATTTTACTTATCAGGGAAAACATGGTTTGTTTTATTGCACTTTACCTCCAAGATTTATCTGAAAATTGTACTTTGACTTTTACTGGGGCGTTGTTTCGTTTGATTACTCTTTTACACACTGTATTTTACTCTCCAGCTCTCCAACCATGTTTTTTTTTTAACCTTATTTATGTTATTCCATTTGAGGTTTTTCTATTTGTAAAGCACCATGTTTTGATTAGTGCTATATAAATAAAGTTATTATTATTATTATTAACTATATGCGAGCTCAGATGGTTGACTGGCAGAACACACTTTACAGGAGAGTGTGTATGACATTCCTGTAGAAGAATACATGGATTGGGTTTGTGCACAGATTCCCCTGTAGAAATTAAACCTGGAATTAACTGTCCCCAGGCAGATCCCGGTTCTTTACCTTTGACTTTTTACATACATTTTTATATGGAGTCCATTGTTTCATGGTGAAAGAACCAAACTCAATACAGAAACCACACTGACAACACAAAAGCTTCAAAACCTAAACGTAGGCCATGGCAAAGTTCCACATACTGAGCAAAGTGACGGTGCGGTGCATTCACATTTCAGAAACCGCATGTATTAAAACCATGCCTTTTACTCTACGCAGCATGCGTTTTACTGTTTTTTTCGTTCTGTATTCAAACAATTGGAAGTTTCACTTATGAATTCAGCGCAGAGTTTACCATGAGGAGTTCACAATAGAGTTTACCACTGAGAAAAAAACCATGTATAATAGCTAGTACTGAATGAACAGAACAGGGAAGAGGTTCCCTTTGAAAGTGTCCCTTACCTTATGCTGGCGGAGGAAGAGGAGGTGGACTGGATCACTGACTGGGTTTCACGTGAAGGAGCAGGAGTCACAGACATTTCCACCCTGCTGGAGGAGGACCTGCGCCTCGCCTGTCCGGCAGGCTGGCCCAAAGCCACCGGCTCCTCGTCCGAAGAGTTGTCCTCGGACGCTCCCAGGATGAACTTCAGTCGCTCCCGAGCCTCAGGGCCCGCGCCAAAGCGCATCCTGGTCACCCCGCCACGACCTGGGTCACGAACGGACTGGACGGGCGGGGCTGCCGCCATCTCTGCAGCGGCTTGGAGTGGCTCCGTCACCTCCACGCCGTGCGCTCCGCCCTCGGCTGGGGCGTCAGGAGCTTTTTGGGGCGCCTCTCCCTTTTCTGTTGAGGTAGCTTCTGGTTGAGGCTGCATCTGACAGCTGTTTTGCGCAGGATCCAGAGAAGGAGCAGGATTCGGAGTCAGAACAGCGTCGGTTTGCGGCCCGGATTGCATGTCCTCCTCAGCAGCCTCACGGATTTTAATCTCCCCCTGAACTCTTACTCCACTCTCTAGCATCGATCTGGCCTTGCCGAACCGCCACAACAACCACAGTATTAAGAGTCCAGAGAGCAGAAGAGGAATCATTCAAGAATGTCCTGTAGGATCTGCAACCAAACACAAACACACAAACACACACACACACACACGATTATTAAGCTACTGTTCCCATCACTGCCCATCCTAGAAAAATCGTTTTTAGACGTGCACAATATGAAAATTCTGGGGCCGATATTAATAACCGATATTTGTCTGGTCATATTAGCCAAAGCCGATACCTCCCAGTTCATAGCACACTATAGCACAAATGCAAACAGCAAGTTTCCACATCCACGGAAGAAGTAGAGGAGTAGAGATGTCAACTTATGAAGGAAATATTTAACAACAAAATATTTCAATGTGCTCTAGAGACTACTGAGTTTCTATAGCTTTGTTTATGAGTTTAACTGGTAAAAATGATAAATAGTTTTTTTCAAGCTATTATTAACAGCTACAAATACAACCCCGATATCATTATGCACGTGCCATTGCAATATCTCCAATATGGGTGCATTTTCATAAAAGCCTCACGATGGCATTGTCTTCCTTCTATACAGGCTTCCTTCGTTCTATGAACCCAGTGAACCAAACAAACTTGGACAGTCTATCTTTATCATCTGAACAGCCTGTAATACAAAAGGCTAACTTTACACAGCAATACACCAGCTTGAGAGAACCACCCTAGGGACAGCTCAGGGGGGAAAAACACATGTAGGTTATAGCCTCTAAATGCACTTTACTCTTAGCACACCCGTCATATTTTGTCACATAAACAAGCTAAGCATTCACTGAAAACAAAACACATGCATGTCTTCAGACAACAATACTGCCATTTTGAGAGGAAAAAAAGGCAAGACGAACATAAATCAAACAAATAAAGCTGGTGCACGTCTATGCCTCTTGTCCTCAGCTCGTCTTTAGCTTGAGACACGGAAGGCTTACCTACCTCTTAAAACTGCATACAGAAAGGGGATCTATTCCCTCCTCCACAAGCTGTGGCCAAATCGGGAATGTACACACATAAATCATAAATTAGAGTGCATTTTGGTAGTGCGGGACACACCGTGTGCCGGTTGGGAGTTTTGAGTCCGAACACCGGGTGTCTGGAATTCCCCCAACGAGGGTAAACTTCAGAGGCCAGAGGCAGCCTAGGCTATTCCCAAACTGTTGCTCGTAAACAGTGCGTCTCTGACAGCTGCTGGGATAGCGGGACAGGGCACACCAGCATGGCGGTCCTTTTGGCTGTGCCAAAATGGGGGAAAGGTCAGCTGTCAGTGGCAGAACACGGGAGGGAGGGACGGATGCGGACGCCAGCTGGCGGGACAAACAAGGACAATCTCAGATGGGACATGCCACAGTGGCGGAGGAATGGAAGTCGTCACCTCCAAACCAAATCAGGTTATTTAAAAACACAATCTCTCTGTGTAATTCTGAATGAAGAGAGAGAATTATTATTTTTTTCAAAATGGCCTTGAAAGGGTTGACTTTCGTCTCAAAGAAAGGCCACTCCTCAAGCAAAACTTCATGTTTCCTTGTAATTTGTGCATGTTTTTTTTTTTTTTACATATTTGCATAAATCATTATAAAGGATCGTTTCCCTTAAGTCTTAATACACACATGTATTCATCTGTACGATTCCTTCACCAGACATTGCACAATGTCCTTAGGGCAGACCATTCCACATTGAAGGTCACTAACATATTGAGCAATAGTTTACTTTTTAACCTTTACAACAGGTAGATAATACCCGTATAAATTTACAGAGATTATTAATGATGAACAACAAAGAGACCGGAATGCGTAACTCGCCGTCTTTGCCAGTGCTACCGCCTTTGGATCGCTCTGCAGGAGCCTACGCACTTGCATCATTTGCAAGCATCGACCGTGCCATCAGTTCGGTTGCTGTATTCATAATAACACACCCTATGGCTGCTCAAAACGTGTTGTTGGGTGACATCGCGTTGCACTACCGTAAAGATCGCATTATACCTCCAAGTGTAACTTACAATAGCGTGCTGCTTCGAACAAATTACGAAGCTGACTACCACACATGCACGGTGCAGGTGCACCACACAAAGTTTAATAATGTTGTGCGGACGAACTTGGTTTGTTTTCCAGCTAGTTAACGTTACTTCTACATTATAAGCAGTTAGCTAATGATAGCGAGCTAGTATCTATGTTGTCTTCCTTTTGTAGCTATTAAAGTAATCGTTTCACCGTTCAAAATGGTTGGGTTGAAAAAAAATTTGAATTTAATTAGAGTATTTTCGACCAGCATTCCCCAGTACCAAGCGAACATTTACGTTAGCAACACGATATCAAAAGGCAACAAAAACGTTGCTAACACAAGTTAGCAAGCTAATTCCACAACATGACTCACAAATACCAAACGCCAACTTACTATTTGCAGCTACGCTTACCTTTAACATCATAGCCTCTTGCAGTCATTGTTTATGCAGGTTGTTACATGTTGTATGGATCACTGAAACAGTCGGGCTAACTTTCAACTGCTCGCATTGTTTTGATAAGAATTCAAACCCTTATCGTGTCCGGCAAAATGTAGCCAGTTAGCATTTATCAAGCCAAGTGCACTTCAAACAGCCGTTATAATGTGGTCATAAAAATATCCTTCCTGGCAATATATTAAGAAACATGCTTCCTTGATCCAATGTAAAAACATGAAATCGGACCTAAACTGATCCGATTTATCCTTATTTCCGGGGTGGGGGGACCAAGATGTTTGCCCCACAGCAAGTCCAGGGGAGGTTAATGTGGGGGGTCGGGGGGTATTATCTTCAAAGCTTCTGACGTAATGATCTCCATGTCCATAAGCTACTACCTATATGTAAATGGTTTTCTTATGGAAATATTTCTTCCAATAATGTCAACCTCAAACGTGTTTAACCAGGATACATCTTCAGTCATAAGCGGGTAGCTTCCAACTATCTGCATTCCAACTATGTATGAAATATTTGCGGTCTGAGCACAGGCGACCAAGGGGACCATTTTGATGGGGTCCAGTCAATACAAGCCTCCTTCAGCAAACATTTAACCGGCTGGTCCCATGAATGATAGGCAAAACCCACCTTAAATTCTCAGGTGGTGATGCCAGTTGAAAAAATAGCTTAAATTATACTATGTATTCAGTATTAGTATTAATGATACATAAAATCAAAATTCAGCAAGTACTGCAGTTTTTGCAGTACTGCATTTGCTTTTTCATGGCAGTGCCAACCCCCAACACCTGTTCTCTCTCTCTCTCTCTCACACACACACACACACACACACACACACACACACACACACACACACACACACACACACACACACACACACACACACACACACACACACACACACACACACACACACACACACACCCATAGCTTTAGTCCAACACAAGACCTGCTATATTAAAACAACATACAACTCCTGTTTTATTGTAAATTTATTGAAACATCAAAAATAAAAGAAACAAACTGGTTTATAACAGCATAAGACACGTACGTATTTACAAATTAGCTTGCTTATCAGTCCTTTTATCTAGCTACTCACTGTGGTGTTGACCGTTTGTGATTCATAACATAAAACAAGGGATTTTAGAGATGAACAGTTTACTGTAGATTTAAAATGTAAAGCAAAGCTTAATTTTTAAGTATTATCGATGATACATTTTTTAACTCTGAGGTAGTCTGAGCAATGCAAACCCTTTACATATTGAACATGCAAAATCTTAAAAATCAACATGAAGTTAAACTATGCAAAAAGAAAATTTTAAGATAGTGTCGACATGTTCAACATTCACGTCAAGATGCTAGTCTTAATGGCAGTATATACAATAGTGTTAATTTTATTTACTTTTCACAAAGCCAACTTGGAACAAATTTAAGGGAATTGGAAAGAGCTTATGGGAATTTCTGGGACTTTCTTAGAGTGCTGTCCAATCGATTGGCTTTTTCCCTGACTTCTCCAGCAGCTCATTGGTCTTTGAGAAGTGTTTGCAACCAAAGAAACCGCGATGTGCAGATAATGGGGATGGATGTACTGTCTGCAGGACGTGGTGACGTTTCTGCAAAACACAAATGATTTAATTAAGAACCAAAAGTAAATTAGCAGTGCCACACACCCACAATATCTAGGAATGTTCATAAGAATACCAAATAAGGCCAGTTTTCCTAATCAAATCACACTAGATTTTCTATGATTTCCTTCTCTGTGATGTTTTAATGTCAGATGTTTTTAGACATATGACATTATGATTTAAGGATTTGTCTTTGGGGCAATAGTTACAGCTACTTTGGGCTATAAGGCTTAATTTGAGGCACATTACTGTCAAAACAATTGTCTAGAGGAACACACAAGCAAGTTTGCAAGAAAGATTTATGCATTTCCAGCTGGGAAACACCGGACACACCCTATTGATAGCAATGCCCTTCTTCTGAGCGTAGGATCCCCACAGCATGAAGACCAGACCTTCCAGGTTCCCATTGAGCCACTGAACCACAGCATCTGTGAAGGTCTCCCAGCCCTTGTCTTTGTGGGAGTTGGCCTGGTGTGCTCGAACTGTCAGCACAGCATTGAGCAATAGTACACCTGAAATAGAGGAGAACTAAGAGGATACTCGCCAAGGGGACTTGGAAACAACTGTAATTAATATTGACTTTGGAAGAGCATTACCCACAGCATCATTTTGGCATCAGTCAGCCACTAAGTATATCTAGTTGACTGCATTTAACATGTCAAAATCAAACAGGTAAAGTACTCCAACCGCATGTGTTCTGCTGCACTGACTTTGTTATAAGTGGCTGTTTGCATGTAATAAAAATAAATACAAAATCAGCCACGAGTTCAGGCAAATACTGGCAAAAGTTGATAGGAAATTCCGATGTCAAGATGATGCAACCATTTCTTCAGAAATTGAAATAAAATTATAATGAACTGAAAATAGACCACAAATAGCTTCTCTAGTTATATTTTATTAAAAACCATTCAACTTCAAAGCAATAATGTAATGTAAAATGTACAAATAGGCTACTGTATACACGTTATTCTAAGTGTGTCTAAACTGACAAAGATAAATATTATTTCTCAATGTTTTACTGCCCTTTTTAACCCATTGGTGTACACCAATAATATTTGTGCAGGGAATCCATCCATTATATGCATTTCTCATTGGCAAATTCACATCACATTTCGCATTTAAAACGGGATGAAAGCGGAGTACCTTGTTTGGCCCACCCTGTCAGATCACCATGTCCAGGGTGCTGGAATCCTTCTATGTCTGTAGCCAATTCTTTGTACATATTCACCAAGCTAAAACACAAGAAGGTTAATGGGCAGACTTAGCAGCGGACACAATGTGCTTCACAAAGGAATGACTGAAGAAAAGCAAAGCAAACTAGGCCCGTTAGAACCACGCACGCTAAGTTACAACTGCAGCAAAAATTAGCAAACATCCTGTCATTGTCTTCGAATAAAATGTGTGCCAAGTGATTTGTCGTACCTGGGCGGGGGCGAGACAGGTCTCTGCACGCTAAAACACAGCCCGTGGGCTTGGTTAGGGCCGTGGTACGGGTCCTGGCCAAGGACCACCACCTTCACCTGCCAATCACAGCAGACACATCAGTAATTACAGAGTTCTGCACAGTCAGACCTATACATATTAACAGTCTGTAACAAGACCTTGGGTCAGACTGAAAGCAACCTTATGTTCTCATCAAAACCTGAAATTCCACAGGTTATTGGGTAGAACATATCAGTCAGCTGTAAGTGTAAAGTCTGCAATTGGTGGGAGGGTGACAGCGCTGATGATTTCCATTTTACAACATTGTGGTACTCACATCTTGGATGGTGCACATTTGAGTCCATGTAAACACTTGATCAGCAGGTGGATAGATGGTGTGGTGCTTTCTTTCGTCCGACACAAAAGTAATCAACTACACAAAAGAAGCACAGCTTGAGTATATGTTTATAATATCCTGTTTGGCACTTATCGTTTCTGAGTTCAATGATGTTGTCTCAATATCTACTTTCAAAAGAATATTTCGGGATGCAGGCATGATGGGAAGTCGCTTTAGAATGGATTTCAACTGATCCCACTGTTACAAGACCGACAAAATGTCCGTGCACTGAAGAGTAACATTAATAAAATCGACACATACTGAAAACAACTAAGACACCTTTATTTACAACATGGAATAGAATTTCTATTTAAATACATCCCAATGAAGTTCAAAATAGTCTTACTCTGTTAAAATAAGGCTTTCCAAACTCTTCGTTCAGTCCTTTCCGCCAGCTCTCCCCGAATCCATCCGGTACGTTGCGGGCAGCCAGTTTCTCCAAAGCAGCGCGTTTATTCTTCTCGATTCTATCCAACTGTTCCGGACTGAGGGGCGTGATAGTCGGAGTCTCATCGCTCGTTGGTTTCAGCTTTTTTATTGTCGAAACCTTCGAACATTTAGTTGAAGAACGAGTTCGCTTGCTAGCCATTGTAGAGGGTAAGACAACTCGTGTTGCTGCCACAGAGCGTAGCCGTAGGATATGCATGGCTATGGTTGTGTAGCTAGGCTAATTAATATAATATAAACACCTCGCGTGTGGTGTGTACAAAAGAGGAGTTATGCATACAGTGTTACAGTCTTGGTGTACACAACATTAGATACACCATGACCAACAGACAACATAAATATAATAATTGTAAACAAACTGTATTATTGGTAATTAATCTAAAATGTAACATTCAACTTCCCTAGTTAAATAAATGTTTACTTCCGGTGTCGCTGTCCCACGTGCGTATTTCGCGGTACCAGTATGACTTACAGGACTCGTTAGAAGTGATTCATTCGTTATATATTGGCTAGAATGCTGACTATATTTACGTGAAAAACAACGAAATTTAGACGCCAACAGGCCCATTCTTTTGTATGTAGTTAATTATAGTTCATCGTTGCAAATGCAATAACAAGAGCAAAAACTCACATTATCATTAGCTTCCTCGACTTTGGTATCCTGTTGGTTCGCTTCCAAAGTCCTTTTTTTGGCAACTGGAGAAAAAAACGAGTTTATAGTTTTCTGCCCAATCATTTTTTTTGCATGAATGTTAGCAATATTTAATGATCTAGGTTTAAATTATAGTTCTGTATCTTGAACTTCAGAGAGTCAAGGCAAGTGTTCCTGTTTAATCAACATTTGTTGTTACCGCCCATTCCCGCCAAAATGCGGAGGTTTTTTTTTTTTAAAGGGGCATGACTTGGCAAGTTGGCGTAATTTGTAGTCAGAGGCTTTAGGTACTTTCCATTATTAAAATGGCACGTTAAAAGATTTGAAAATGAAAGTTCAACCTTATATTAAGTTATCGATTCTTAAAATCGATTTTTAGTCTCATGGGCTGTTATTGACTCGGATTGCTAGATAAACAATTTTCTATTAAAAAAATAATAAGAAAAAAGACATCTACCTTTAAATTAAATATACCTTTCGTGTTTGAATAAAGTTTAACTTCTGATTAATTTTAGAATTTGGATGGACCCATTTCTGACCCAGGCAAAGAAACGTAGTGCGCACAGCATGAATTGGGAGAAAGAACATCACTGGAAAAAATTTAAAGCTTGTAAAGAAGATGAATGGGAGGAAGAAGAGTCCTCTATTGAAGAAGAGTTCTCCCACCCTCTCCCTTGGCAGAAGATTGAAGCAGAGGGGCTCGACTGTGACTACGCTCTGCTTTTTTCAAAAGATGAAGCAGACAGACTTTTTAACGAGCTGGAGGAAGAGGTTGAGTATTTCACAGGTAAATCATATGAATCGCACTGCTTTTTCCAATAGGAACCCTCCTGTTCAAACAAGACTTCAAAAAGGTCTGATCCAAATGTAGAGTTACTTATAAGTTAGAACACCAGGGGGGTCTTTTTCAAAGCAGGATTAGCATACTGAGTTAACTGGATAACTGCACTGAGTAAAACCCGTCCGGAACCCTCCCAAATCTGGAGTATGGACTGAAGTAAAAAGAGCTGGTCCAGATTTTACTCAGTGCAGTTAACCAGCTAACTCAGTAATCCTGCTTTGTGAAATGCCACCCTGGTCAGTCTTGACGAAATAAAATTGATTTTTTTTGCATGCTAATCCTCTCGTATGCATTTGCCCTTGCATTTACAATTTACAATTTGCATTTATAAATTGCAATTTCCAGGTGAGAAGGCTCAGATTCGGGTGTTTGGGAAGCACTACAGTGTTCCTCGGAAGCAGGCGACTTATGGCGACCCAGGCCTGATGTACTCTTTCTCTGGGGTACATCTTCTGGCTAGGCCATGGACCCCCACACTGGATTACATACGTGATGCGGTCACTAAGGCCACCGGGCGCACCTTTAACTTTGTCCTTGTAAACAGGTGAGGGACAAAAGCTGCTGACGGTAGAAGGCGACTTCACAAGCCTCATATTAGGGGGTGGACATACAACGATGGTAGAACAAGGCTTCACAAGCCTCATATTAGGGGATGGACATACAACGATGGTAGAACAAGGCTTCACAAGCCTCATATTAGGGGATGGACATACAACGATGGTAGAACAAGGCTTCACAAGCCTCATATTAGGGGGTGGACATACAACGATGGTAGAACAAGGCTTCATAAGCCTCATATTAGGGGGTGGACATACAACGATGGTAGAACAAGGCTTCACAAGCCTCATATTAGGGGGTGGACATACAACGATGGTAGAACAAGGCTTCATAAGCCTCATATTAGGGGGTGAGCATACAAGTTAAGGACAACTCTTGACTCTGCTTTCCAAAGTGCGACAATGTGATTAGGTAAAATTAACGAGGCTCTTGACAAGCCTGATAATAGGCGGAGTTACCATGTACAGACAATGCTTGACCCCACTGAACCAATCAAAAGGCTTTGCTTTCCAAAGTGCGACAATATGATTGGGTAGAATCAGTGAGGCACTGATAACACATGATGGCTGCCGCCATTTTAGGACTCAAAATGTCTCGCTCCTGCCATTAGTCAAAGCTCTAAAAGATTACCTTTCTCGAATCCTGCCACTTGTCCCTCCTATATTGTGACAATCCCTGGTTATACACATGCATTCTGGAATGAGTTACAGCCTTTTAAAGTAGAACTCAGTCAAGAATAATTTTTTAAAGAATTCCTGCTTATATAACCGATTTCCCTTTCTCACAGGTACAAAGACGGGAGTGATCACATAGGCGAGCACCGGGATGACGAGAAGGAGCTGGACCCCGGTTTTCCCATCGCCTCCGTGTCCCTGGGGGCGGCCCGGGACTTTGTGTTCCGGCATCGGGAGGCACGGGGAAGGAAGCCGCGGCGTCACATCGACCCGGTGAAGCTGGAGCTGGCGCCCGGAAGTCTGCTGCTTATGAACCAGCCCACCAACACGTACTGGTACCACAGCTTGCCGGCCCGCAAGCGAGTCCTTACACCACGCATCAACCTCACCTTTCGATGCATCGTCAGTCAAGCACAGCAGCAAGAACTGAGACCTTCCCAGTAAGACCACTGGGATCTTCCCAGTGACTGAGACCATTGGGACCTTCCCAGTAAAGATACTCACTTGGGAAGATGTTTCTGCTTTCATGTACAGATGTACTCTGCATGTGTGGTCAAAAAAATAATAATCACACACTGGGTTTTGTATCCATATTGGTTACTATACACTGGTAACTGCTGTGACTTCTCAAAAATCTTAAACATGTCAAATTCCTTGACACGGACTTACATTTTTGAGGCGAAGATGTTATGATGCGTTGTCACCAGTAGATGGATTTATGTACGCGGGATTATTTGCAAGTACTGCAATATATGTAATCATCATGTCATGCGACGGGTTTGAAACATTGATGCACTTGTAAATATATTACACCAAGTAGATCTGGTAGAAATGTTTAATAAATATTAAGATTTATCACAACAAAGTCTCACAAATATGCTCTTCTGAGTTTTATTAATAACTTTATTTTTCATCATTGAAATCTATGAAAACAGTCAAAATACACCTGCCATCATGACAGATCACACAAAATATATATATTATAAACACAATAGTGCAATTGGCTTGCGAGACAGTTATATGCAGGACAATTTCTCATGTTTTAGGATAATACTGAAAGGTGAAAATGGTGGGCAGTATTTCTACATTCAGTAGTATGTTAAATACTGAGGGGAAAACACTGATCAGCACGGACTTGATTTTCATTCTGTGCAACAGCAACTTCACACAATTTGGCAAATTTGACTACATTTCAATAACCTGGGACTGAATGAATTAAATGGTTTTACATTTTCATCGAGGACTGGCTTCAGACCCGTCATACATGGTATTTTGGATCCAATCGCATTCTCTTTGAATACTGAAATAAAATGATTTCTTGCCAATAAGAATGCAATGATGACAGTTATCACGCATAACACAGGTTGCTGAGAAGTACCAAAAGGAGGGATGATTACTTTCTATGCAGCATAGACAACAATCAGGGAGGAATTACAATACCTGTTCTCCAGGCGGAGATGAACAAGAAGCATTTGCATTACCTCGTAGACACACCGCTAAAGGCAAAAAGGCTCTGGCCTCATCTTCGGATGCAATCGCAGCAAGACTTTCATGTCTCAACTACGTATGCCGAGCATTATTGGTAATATCTGTTGTGACTCAGCTGTGTAAAATTCATGGCGATACCCTTCCCATTTGCATTCACGTGACTGATATAGTGGTGCAGTACATTATTCCTGCAATTTTGAGAAAAATGGTTATCCTGTAACTAATGCAGAAATCTATTCAAAGAAGCAATACTTTATAATTATTTGGATTAATCTTCCAAAATGAAGTAAATCTAATTGATATTGATCCAAATAAATAAAATTTCATCGTAATTCATAGACCTTTTAATAAAGTACATGAACCAGCAATGGTCCCCTTCCATTGGAGCATTAGACAGGAATCACAACTAAGAAACAAACACGACATTTTCTATCTCGGACAAGAACGAGGTACTTTTGTTTCCAAACCTTTAAGCTCACCTGATCCATTTGACCATTTTTTATTTTCTTGGGAGTCCACGAGTCAGAAGAACGAACATGTGCTTCCAAGCAAATTACAACACCGTCCTCTCTTCTGAAGTGGCCTTTATTGATGAAGGGCAGCCTTCAGATCCATTCTGGCTTCACGGTGGCTTTTGTAGATTCCACAACTCTGCTCCCATGACACCCCGATGCTAATCTTGACAGCTTTATCTGACCTTTGAACCCTGCCCTGTTAGAGCATAGGCAGATTCACTGACCGGCTCTCTCTCATAGGTGGGTTCACATGGGGAAAAGAGGGAGCGAATAACAGGAAGAACTGAGCAACATCAGTCAGTGCCCTGATATGACCATAAAAGGAAAAAATACCTCTGGGCTCCTCCTCCTTTTTGGAGGTCAATGGAAAACCGCAAGAGGGGCGTTATATGACTGGAGGACTAGAAAGTGCAGGAAGAGTCTCGAGGACAGTTAGTGTGGCGCATACACTTGGCGGGAGGCGATTCGGGGTCCCTCGTTAGCCCCGCCCTTCACTCCTCCGGCCTGAAGCTGGGGCGTCGCCGCACCCTCTCGTAGAAAAGCAGGTAGGCGTTGGACGACAGCACCTCCTGCAGGCTGGCCCTGCGCACGGAGTCGTCTGACACCCACAGCCACTGGGCGCCGAAGGGGGAGGGGCCTCGTGGCAAGGGCGGGCAGCGGCGGTACGTGACAAAATGTCCCGAATGCATGTCGCCGTGGTGCACCAGGATGGCGGTAAGCCGGAAGAGATAAGTGGAGGAGCTGCAGGAAGATGGCGGTTTGTCAGGCAAGCTCGAGCTACACTCGTCTTTTCATGTTTAGCTTTGCATATGATCATCACCACAAACATAGTAAAAGGGGAAAAAAATGTCTGTCCCCACTGTATACATAGCCATATATATTGTTTAAAACATCCACTATTAGCACATGAATTCATAAAAATAGAACTAAGCTAGCATGCAGACAGACACGTTCGCTACACTAAATGACTGGAATTAACTACGGGAAAAAAAATAAAAAATAGGTCTACCTAAACCCCAAAAGTTGTCCTCACTCATAATCTACGGGTCTGGTCCCCACTATTAAACTATTAGATGTTTGCATCCTTTCTTATTGCGATAACTGAAATCTGCTGACCACATCTATGTACAGTAGTGCAGTAAGCATACTGCATGCTTTACAGATTTATTTAAAAACAAACCAATCTTTTTTTTAATAAAAAATAAAAAAAATCTCTAATACAAACTAACATTTGACTGTTCATGGATACTGGCCCTATGCATCCGATTACAATGACCTCTCTTCCCAGCTACTGTAAATGTTGCTCTGAGGCAGTGACAGAAGAAGAGTAGCTTACCTGCAGTCGTGGGCAGAGGAGAACTGTGGGCTTAGTGCAGGAGAGTGGAACAGGACAGAAGGGCAGGTTCCATTCGACAACGGCTTGTTGTTGTTGCAGTGTTCTGCGTCTGTGAATCGAGAGCACCCCGTCATATTTTTACACTGTGGGCCACGCGGTTTACTCAAAATAGATCGGGTCTGGACAAGTCGTCCTAGTTCTAATGAACTGGACATACACTGAGAACAGGGATCTCAAACTCTCGTCCTGGTGGGTCTGCTGTGTCTGCTGGTATTTCGGTCAGCAGCCATCTTAAGCCTTTAAGGGTCAATGTGTATGCTGCATCAGGTTTCATGCCAATCCGGTTGACTGGTCAGTCCATACCTCTGAGGTTTGTAAGGGTGGGTCCAGACTATAGTGTTTAAAACAGGGAGCAGACACGGACGCGGACGGACAGTCCGCCGGATTGTCCGCAGACCTTTGCCTTTCATAGTCGAGCATACCAACCCCCCTTCACTCGACTACATTTCCCATCATTTTTGCATGAGAATTGCAAACTACAATGGCATGCTTCATGTAAGAAGGTTGCGGTATGCAGAAGGTACGCTTATAGGTGAAACAACAGGTCCGTGCGGATAGGTATGCGCGGACGCAGAAAACAGACTGCCTCGGCGGACGTCCGTACGCATGCTTTTTTTTGGTGACTATGAATAGGCCTTAACTGTGAGATTCTACTGTATGCAACATGCTTTGGTTTTAGAGCAGGGCAGGGAGGTTGAGGGGGGGTTTGCATGGTTCTACCTGCGCCGTTGGACGGGGTCTTCCCCTGAGCCTCTGATTTGCTGTCTGCTCGAGCAGGTTTGTGTGCCCAGCCAAGCTCCTGCGTCCCCCGACTCGAAACGCGGTGCTTGTAGTAGTCCATAGACAGGTACTCCGTAAACTGCACATGCTCCTGTCTCTTAATGGGGGTCCCCTCGCTGGACCATGTCAGTCTCTGTAGATGTATACACAGGCACTGGGGGAGCTGAGAGAGGGATGGAGAGAGAGGGAGAGAATTCCTGTGATACCATGTAACACCCTGGGAGAGAAGGAGACTCAGGGATTGACTGTCTTAATTTTCATCTGATTCCTATTCAGCCTCAATCACCGCAGAATGAAATGCAAAGAGAGGAGTGCTCTTTTACTGTTGTAATTCTGTAGTTTTACCTGGAATTTAAACCCACATCGCTGCCAGAATTTGTATTCTGACCAAAAAAAAAAACCAGATGTCAATGTCTACTTCAATAGACTACTTGAATTACTTTGAAAACAGTTTCAGCTAGATGATGGAAAAGGAACAAATGAATGCTACCTGAAATAGCAGAAGAACAAATTAAAGGTGAATAGCAAATGAGCATTCCTACCTTGCCCAGCTTAAGCTGTTTAATGAAGGTTGTCCTCTGGTTTTCTATGACCTGACCATTCAACACACCCCCAGCCTGGATCTGAAACAGCCAAGTAAATTAAACAATCATGTAATACTGATATAAATATATTACATTATTCATTCCAATCTGAGGACCTCCTGTGCCATCTTATATTTGAATTTGACCCGCGAGGAGAAAAAACATACAGCTGGTTCACACAGGTTTTGGGGCAGCACGGTGGTGCAGTGAATAGCACTGTTGCCCCACAGTCCAAAGATTTTATTCTATTAAACATTTATTTAACCAGGCAGGTCACTTAAGAACAAATTCTTATTCACAAGGACGGCCTGACAAGAGGCAAGCCTCTTGGGGGGGGGTGGAGGGGATAGTCAGATATAAAAACAGAACAAAAAGACATGCCGGTTTGGCAAATTAGAGACTCTAAATTGCCTGTAGGTATGAGTGTGTGAGTGAATGGTGTGTGTGCCCTGCAATGGATTGGCAACCTGTCCAGGGGTTATTCCCGTCTGTCACACAATACATGCTGGGATAGGCTCCACCAACAAAAAATTTACCTTATTATTTATATTTGTGCATTACCAACATTCGCAAATTAGCTCTCATAAGCACAAGGAATACACAATGTAACCCCCTCTACCAGGAGAAGCCCTGTAATTGAAGACCACTGCCATACTTTCTGCCCACCTAACCCAATGCATGCTGGGATAAGCTCCAGCTCCCCGTGAACCTGACCTGGGCTGTGTCCGAATACGACCCCTGTTCCCTGCCCACTGTCCCCTGTCCACTCAGACCAGTCTACTATGTGCCGTGTCCTCTCACTTTGCAAGCAGTGTGCGAAAGAAATCCCGCAAAACTCTTTCCAAACTAGTGAGGAAGTAGTTCGTAATATTTATTTTTATTTTTTATTGAGAATATCAATCAGTTAACATATAACGATTGTTACAAAGTGTAGCTTATGACTGGATAGAATTAACAAAAAACAAAAAAAAAAAAGAGTAGTTTGTAATATTAACCTATCTTGTAGGCTAGCATAGATACCCATATACGCTCTATGTCTTTTACGGGTTACTTACTGAAATTGTTGTATGAGTGCACCATTCTGCAGATGAGTGTGCTCCTGAATTCCCTCAACAAAACCCTGGAAATAAGGGGTTCATCCTGGTATTTTAAGTGCCCCCATTTGTGAGAAAAAGTCACCCACTTAAAAGCTTTTTGAGGAAGTGGACTCAAATATGCGCCCTCAAAAGGGTGTAGGGGTCATATTTGGACACAACCCAGGAATAAGTGGGTTAGACAATGGATGGATGTCATACTTCCTGCCCACCTAACCCAATGCATGCTGGGATAAGCTCCAGCTCCCCGTGAACCTGACCAGGAATAAGTGGGTTAGATAATGCATGGATGCCCTACTTCCTGCCCACCTTTGTGCAGTTCTCACACTCCACCTCCTTGATGGTCTCAGAGGAAATGAAATGTTGGAGACAATGGTCCAGAGTAACAGGCCGGCCCTGGAACAAACAATCTCCATTAGCCTTTAAGCCCTGGGGAGCCATAGTTTGTGGAATTATATTAGGTTTCTTGTGACATCATAATCGGGTACAAAACCATAATTCAATTCAATTAAATTTTATTTGTACAGCGCTTTTTACAGAGAACTGTCACAAACATGCTGTACAGAGAAACAGAAGGACAATTGGGCAAAGACCAGGCCTGAACCCCAAAAAAGCAGACCAGGAAAAAACTCCCCAGTGGGAAGAAAAACACTGAAATGGTGGCGAGAAAAAACTCCCCAATTCAAAGTGACTTCCCTTTGCTCACCTTAAATACCACTGTTATATCTACAGGTTAGGACTGCTAAGGTTTTGTGGTGAACGAAAAAGAAATCAAGCGCTGCAACAGTTTGCATAGTGCAATTTGTTCTAGAACAAACTATACCCAGCAGCTACAAATACACAGCTGCATGCAAGACTGAGCTCTCTACCCTTTCCTTTACACTTACCCATGATGCTGAGGGGATGGAGAGCGAAAGACTGTCAAATGAATCGTAACGCACTGGACTCTGCAACGATAAACAACGATAAACAAACTCAGAATATAAAACATTGAAATGACACTGGAAAATATGTAGAGGATATCTTTTTCTTCAAATGAAAAGAAGGAAAGAAATTTTGCATCCAATCACCTGTTGTTCACAGCGTTTGCATATCATGTTACTTGTGAGTCGTCCGTGGAATGGGTGCTGGGACTTCCATGGACTAGTTATAGGGTGAAGAGGGCCTGGAGAATGATATCAAATTGTTTATAGTCACTTTTCCAGTCAACACAAGAGCAGGTAGCACCCACTTCCCTCACACTAGAGACCTTACCTCGACTTCTACAGCTCAAGTTCTTCTCAGTAGACTCTGGGGCACTCTGCACGCAAGCCACAAGCAACAGGTTTAATCAAGAAAAACATGCTGAAAGTATTCATTCAAAGGCAAACAGTCGTGGGCCATCACCGCCCTGACTTGATAAGGGCCTGTACATCTCACGGTACTTCAGTAGGTTTCTGAGGCTTTGCAGTGTTCAACTAATGTTAGCCATTTTATGATCTGGTCAAACTGTCAACAATACTTATTTGATTTTTTGGAAGAGGCTGATGTAATAAGTTGTAAGACTGGGCTGCACCCTTCCCACAAGTGCATTTATGTAGTCATCGTCTGTGCAAAGCATGGGCTCTGCAGGGCATGGGCAGTTTACCTCAAGGGACTGCATGTCGAAAAGATGGGTGACTCTGGGCATGCGATCCCGCTCTTCTTCTAAGGATGACGTGAGGACATGAAAGAGCTCATGGGCATCCTGAGAAGAGAAGAAGCCAGGATGAGACGCACAGCACTGTCAGAGACAGCACTGAGGACGTAAGGAACAATTTGTGGCTGGTAACTAATTGGAGAGGACGGTGAACAAAAGATTTGAAGACAAGAGTTGCAAGCACCACACTCATGTTTCCAACAAGGACAGCCAATGAATGGTGACCCAATGAGCGATGGTCTGTCTGAGGCGAAGCACACAACAGAACCCACCTGTTCCTCAAAGGAGCTGATTTGCCACCTGTGGAGCCTGAGGACATCCAGGAGACATCCTGCGTCAAGGACATCGTCCTCTCCGGGATCTTGGCCGGACAGAGCTGCAGACACAGAGGATGAAATCCCATCAGCCAATGCAGATAGTGACTCGCTCAAGTGAGAAGGATTGGTCAGTCACCCGGTCAGGCCTACCCTTGAGCAGCTGCAGGAGAGTACCGGACAGTTTAGGGTCCCTCTCCAGCTCATCATGGCTGTGATTTACATCCCTTTGGCCCGAGAACTCTTCCAGCCAACTAATGAAGGAGGGGCATGTGGCCAAGCCCTGGAGCAAGGAGTTCATGAAGCAAGTGTTGCCCAGATTCAACAGACCGGGCACCATGCCTGGAGAAAACACATTTTAACAAGCAGGGTCAAGGTCTACCTATAGGTTTCCACTCATGTGCTTGGCCACAGACAAGACAGTGATCATTGTATTCATTTTTCTCCATAGTTAAAAAAACAAAACAAAAACAAAAACTCACCTTTCTTTTGCTTCTTCCTCTCTGTAATGGGACCCCACAGGACATAAACTCCAGCTGCCACAGCAGCGGCTATACCGCCAACGACCGCCCAATTTTTCATCATCTTGTTCCTAAAGGAAATTGTAACATGGCAAGTAAGTTTAGCACAAATTCAGCGCAAACAAGCACAGATATCAGGCATGACACACAAGTATTTTACCTGGAGCAGTTCTGTGTGCAGAAGGTTTGTTCCTTATTGCTGCCATTGTTTTTTTTGTTTTTTTGTGTGGTTTTTTTTTTAAGCAAAAAAAGGGCAGAACATCAAAATGAATAGCACAAACTGGCAATCACAGAATACAATTACATTACTTAAATTCAAAAGCTAGTAATTCTACTAAAACTACTACAACAAATAGTGATGCAATTATTATTAGTGGTTAAGACATACAGGCGTAATTCGTTGTGAATTAGTTTTAATCACCTATGAACAAATGAAACAAATACAGTACCAAAGACATGAAGTTGCCGTGTAGCTAAGCAACACTACTAGCTGCATAGCGCTAGTTAAGTTAGAAACTTAATTTAGCTACCGGAGTTGCCAAATATTTGAAAAGGTAACGTAACGTTATAACGTTAACAGCTATATAAAAACATTGACCTCTCCAATGTTGACCTCTATAGCAAAAAACAAAAAATAAGACTAGTAGTAACGTTACTTTAATTTTAGTTGATCAAAGGTTGTAGGTTGGCTAGCTAACGTTACTCGTCAATCCTGTTGTTAAAGCATAGCTAATAGTAGTAGCTAGTAGCATTAGCTGTATGGCCATGTACTGAAACTCTACTAGTAGCGACCTTTGTATGCAAACTGACTAAGTAGCTGCTAGCGAGCTAACAGTTACTTGGAAAGATAGGAACTCCCATCGACTCGCTTAACTGTGTACCCTGCTTCCATAATAGGTAGTCGAGGTTAGTTAGCTAGCTAAATAAGTAGGCAGTTATAATTGTTGAGTTCACCGACTCATTCTAACAAATTCCAATTGTAATTTTGTACTGTCAACGTTTAAATCGTAATAGAAAGTCAGCGCTATGCTGTGTCTACGGCTGTCTACGCAGCATATTAGCCACAGCTAGCTGCTCTACCGAACACTCCCAGATATGTATCGGTCCCCTCTTATGAAGACGTTTGTTCTGCGGCAGTTTGATCCTAACCTGACTGTGGATCCAGTTCTTAGAAAATCCCGAACAAGCTTGTCTGTCCCCTCAGGTCTGCACCACGGCATCCTCACCGGTGCAAAAGCCGAGGTGTACTGTGGACAGAGTGTGGAGTGGAACGCAAACGAGCTACATCATTGTTTCCATACGGATATTATAAATATTAGTACAGGAACTCTATAATAATCCATGTGTTAATCTCGATGGTTTTATTTAAAGCGATACAACCACAGAGGTAAAGTTTCTACTAAAGTAACACAATTGCATATATTTTGGAGTGTAATTAGAACTAGTTAGTTAGTGTTAATATGCATGTATATGGTACGTGTGCGTGCAGGTTAACTCCACATAGATTAGTACTAGCTAGTCTGCTTAATTTACCTAGCTACTGTACATACAGTAACACGTTTAATTGACACATGTTGAACGCTGGTTGTGTATTCTCATTTTCTGCTCCATTGAGTAGTGCGTGAGCAGAATGCACGCAAATGAAATCTGTAAACAGTGAAACGCTGCAGAACCATCATTTGTTGGGGCACCTGGCACAACAGAGCTCCCACACACACAGCATAATTTTTCAAAAACCTACTTCTGTCATTTTACAGAATACGAAATAATAACGTTACCTTCTTTTGTTCTCAAAGGTAAATTAGTAACGATATGGTGCCCAAATATAATAACACAAATGTGTACACTTTTGGAAATGTCTAATTATTTCATTATTTTTTAAAAGGCTTTGCTGAAAAAGGGCAGGAGAGAATGCACATGAGCGGAGTTCTTTTTTATATACAGTTTTACCCAGTTTAATCAGCTTGACTATGTCTAAAGTTCAATATACCTCAATGGAAAATAAATCTTTTGAGGGTTGCCTTTACTATTTCTGTATGGTCTGAGGAATATTGTTTCTTTCGTTTCTTGTGTTTTGTTTTCATTATTGTTTGAATTAAATGTTTGAATGCATTTTTTAAATTATGTTGCATGTTATGTAATCAAAATCTGATGCAAAAATGGGGGAATATAATATAACCCATAAATCGAATTTGTACAATTAAGGTACTTGTACTTATTTTATAACAAGAGTTTCTCAAACAACCATTCCTGTGTATTTCCAACATAATTCTCTGTATTTATTTAAATGGAGATAACAAAATTATAATTAAAAACTCAGAACGGCACGGCTTTAACAGCATTATTTGTAACAATAGTATATGTCTTGCCATAACATTTGTCCGAGCATTTTACCCTTTATGGTGCATTAGCACGCATAGCTTTTGTCACCATTGATACGACACGGGAAGCAAAAAATTGTAACACCGCCCCTCCTTTGGCTCCGATCACCATTGATAATCAGAACAAGTCGCTTTCCGCAAGCCCGTAGTGCTGAAATCCTGGCTCGTTTTGACAATGTAAGGGCAATGAAACAAAGCATTGGAGAACCCGAGAAACACCACCACAATGGACGATGATCTGTTCCAGCTGAGGCAGCTCCCGTAAGTATTAACGTTCTCAAAAGCAACGATAACGTGCTCGTAATTTTTTCGTTTATTCCTCGCAGGGCCCTATTCCCGAATAGACTGCTTACCTTTAGATATTGTCTGTAATAGCAATACACATGATGCTAATATGTGCGCTTGTCGTAAGCGGCTTGCTACTACAATAATTAGGCTATATAATATATATACATATATATATATATATTTCTATGTATGTGCATGCATACAATGTTTTTGCTATTGGATTTTCATTTAGTTATACATTTGTAAAGATCATTGATAAATCTCTCTGGCGTGTTACGTCACGCCCATATAACAGACGAAAGTAAATACCACTTTTTAATGTCATTTTGTTCAAGAGGGGGCCATAGCAATAGAGGTAGGTTACCTCTGCATTCGGTTTGTGGGAGGAAAATAATAAGCTATCGCACCTGTCACACCGTTTCACAGTGTAAGCTACATTTCTGCAGAAAAGACGAGTAGGCTACGCATTTAACTTGAACTGAACGACTTTTACGTTATATATAACATAACAGTTGCTGTATATATAGTACCTGTGTGGTAATTGGGTTAAATGGCCAAATAATACTTAAAAATTAAGTATTATTTGGCAATTTTCCGTGAGGTAGCTATGGTTAGATACGTGTTTGACAGGTCCACGTGGATATTTGAAAGGTTCATTCGGCAGGAACCACAATAAGCAAATTCTATCAGCGCCGAGTCCTATTGCTGAAGGAATAACGTTGGTAGAACTGCAGATTGATCTATCATTTTTTCTAAGGTGACCTAGGAATAGGTGTACATGCTCACCTGCGCTCTTACGTTTGACCTACCACTGTAGACGCGTTGTTTAGTATTACATTTCAGCATGACACTAATGCGGATTAATTATGGTGGCTTTTTAAACAACTGTTTAGGTGATTGTTCAAAGAAAGAAACGCATAAGTAAACGTTTCCCTGTGAAATGTGCAGTCGGTTACATAGAGAAGCCTTAAGCCTCCTGTTATGTTCGTGGATCAGTTATGTTCCCGGGTAGGTTTTGACACGGTATGGTTTAACCTCTTAGTTGTAATAGGTATTTTACCCACAAATTTAAATTTACCTACCTAGTCAGCCATCTAGACCTATGAGATTGACAAATATTTTGCAACAGTCCACATAGACATTTTTTGTATGATACACCACTAGTTTCTATAAGCAAACAAAACACACATTTTGCAGTATCGTATTGATTTGCCATGATAAATGTAGAATGCTTATGTTTGGTTTGATTATCTATTTTTAGCATGTGTGCACTGCCTAGATATTTTGTTCACCTTGATGACTTGACATAATGAACAAATTCACAACTTTTATGTTTGACCATTGTATTGCAAATTTAACCAAAAGAGTCAATTGCAATTTCTCCTGAATTTCTCCTTTATTTTTAGCCATAGGTAGAATATCAAAACATACTATGAACATGAGCAATTATGATTATCACATTTGATTGGTTTTTATCATTGAACAGCACTACTGTATGGATGGAGGAACTGATGAGTTTGCAGAAAGTGTGAGTGTCACAGACTGTGCTGATGTATTTTTTGCAGCAAGTTGTGCTGGTTTTGCGGCCTTATTTTTTAGAATGGTAGGCTTGGCATCTTCCCCACTTTCTTGCACTAGAGCAGGACTTAAGATGGAGCAGGACCAAATTCCTTCACTTGCAAGCAGAGGGAGTATCCAAAAATGGTGGTGTCGTCTTAACACCCTAGGGTGTTAATTGTACACCGGCAGTGTTAGATTTACACCGGCATTTTTGCTGTGCGCTGTTCCATGCTGAGTCCAGATCACAAATGCGGACACAGTATGCAGACACATCAGTGATATTGCTAAAGATGACCAAAGGCCAGCGGGCTGTCATCCTCTTACAGCTGTATGTTCCTGTAAGCTTATCAAAAAATGTCCCACCCCTTCCTTGTTGTAATAGTCACACAACTGGATCTTGTGTCACTTGCCATCCATATCTTGAATGCCCTGTTTTGCTGAGCTTGTACTACCTGAAAGGACAAAGGAACCAGTCCAGGGTCACTTCTGGGCCCAGGATTGGAGAGGCAAGGCAAGAGCTCCACCAACTTATTCCAAACATCCCTAATGGCAGCCATTTTGTTTTTCTCACATTGAGAAGTTCTAGCTCTCGCATGGACAGTGTGTGTGTGTGTGTGTGTGTGTGTGTGTGTGTGTGTGTGTGTGTGTGTGTGTGTGTGTTTGTGTGTTTGTTTCATTTACCATTCTATACCACAATAAAATTTGGCCTGGAGCAGTAAATGATGTACTGACTTTATAAAACATCAAATTAGTCATCATCAATTTCACACATTCATATCTGCACTATTGTGGATCTCATCAAGTTTCATTGCGAAAAAATAATTTAGTTTATGGTTGTTGCAGTGACGTTAAAGTCTGAAACGGGTAAATTTTGACCCGAGGTTTAATAATCATTACTTAGTTTCTCTTGATGGTTAATTTCAAGTTTTAAAGATCAAAGATAAATTGCTATGTCAAATGGTGAGAAATGATATCACCGGCAAAATTGCTGTTGTAAAATATTAGTGTTAAGACAAATCAATTTAAGTCATATTTCATTAGCCTAAATGAGGGGTCAGCTTGCAATTTAACAACCAACAACAAACAGTGGTCCTCCTACCATCATCAATAAAATGAAGACCTCCATCCTAATTAACCAGTGTAGCTAATTAACAATAGATGTGCTGACATGTTTCACCAGCCTGTGTATGAACAATGTGTGAGGTGCTGTCACTTCTGAGCAGTGAGAAAATATTCACAATGACTGGCAAGAAGTACACCGTGATCAGGTGCTGCAGGCAATTTCATTTTCTTGATTGTGTCATCCGGTGACGCCGTTAATAGCATCGCCGCTATGAGCGCAGGGCAGGCTACTGTCAAAACAAAGCCTTTCAGTTGTGATTGTGCTGTTCTATGAGATGGGATTCCAGACAGCAAAAATGCTGGTGTAAATGTAAAACTGCTGGTGTACATTTAACACCATAGGGTGTTTTTATGCAAGGGCTGGAATTTGTAGGACTTTGCTAGGTTAAATGTAGCCTAGGTGTAAAACATTCAGCCACTGCTGGTCAGGCAGCACCCCCCCCCAGTTATAACCTGAATAAAAAACAGAGCACACACTAAAGAGGCTCACTTTGCATACACGTAGATCTGAAGCACTAGTAGTGTTGTTGTTGCTACTGAAATGCAAGAGATTTGGCAGTCTGCCCGTTCACCATCTGAAACAAAGCAGAGGAAAAACGATGGGCCGCTACTCCACTACTCACTCCCTGGGCTTAAAATATTCAACACATTTCCCCGGCGTCGGCTCAAAGTCATCTTCCACCCCAACTGGGTTCTGCAGGTTCTGCATGCATGGCTCAGGAGGAATTAGGATGGCTCCACAATAGTAGCTGGGCGCCGGGGCTTGCTTACACTTATCTCCAGACACAGAATTCTGCGCATCATAGACCCAGACCTCTGTCTCCCTCTATTCCTCTTCTTCAACAAACTTTCAAGCATGGCTTTCGTGCTCCTTTTTCCGAGGGAAAAGACATGCAAATCACAAAATATCACTGCCTCATGAGCCCTCTCCCAGAAGAGTAGGTTATCTGGTTTGTGCAGTACTGTAGCATGCCTCTTTGAAAAATAACATGAGAATCGGTTTCCGTTTCACTCTGGTATACTAACAGGTTTAGGGAGAAAAAGAAGCATTACAATTGACTTCTACATAACAGGGAGGGAGAATAAACATGTTCCTTTGGTTAATTACACTGTTCATTTAGGGTGATCAGCTGTAGTCAGTGTGTCCTTGAAATGTGTACACTGATTATAGTCATTAGGTCATCAGTGGTCGCCTACATGGAGTCATGCTCACCCACTTGTTATTATTTTAACCTCAGGGATATGGACACCGCTGGTCCAATTACATAGAAAAACTAATGTATTATGAATTTAATATTTTATTCATTCGTATGCAGATGACAGATTTGTGCTCTGGTTCTTGACACCTCAATTGGGCCTAACCATGTACCTCAGTCTGAAGGTAGCCCTACATTTAATCCATATGTAGAAGTATATATATATATGCATATATGTATATATATATACTGTATATACAGTATAGAGAGAGAGAAGTATAGAAGTATGTGGGTGTGTACATAAGCCTAACCCCTCTCATAAATGTACGTTATGAAATACCATCTTAAGTTTTGAACCGGCGCAAGTAAATTCATTAGCAACAATGTCACAAAAAATTAAGCGAATACAATAAATGAATACAAATCAGCACAAATAAAGGCAGTATTAAGAAACACTATCCCTATGTGGTAATTAAACGCTTGTTAATGCAGTGTGATCTCTGAGTCAAGTGTATGCTGTGCAGGTAAACTCAGATCATGTGTCAGGAATGTGCAAATCGTAATTAATCACCGACGTTTCCGTCAGCCTGAGCTGCTTCTTATTTTTGTTGTGTCAGAGAATGTCACCTCGTGTGTATTTGAGGGAATGTCACCTCACATGTCCTTAATATGCCTACAGGTCTATAACAATATTGGCGCCAGGACAGAAAAGACTTGATTATGCACCGTATCCTCATACAGATGGTTTTGCATGGCAGCCTGTGTTAGCAGCCTGTGTTAGTGGCCAAGCCGGGGTGTGGGGCTTGACTAAACCTTCGTTAAGCATTTCTGCCTTAACAATTTAATGATCTTTCACATTTTACCAGCTTAGTTATGATTTCTTGTTGCTACAAAATACACAGTTGCAGGTACTATAAGTAACGACATAGCTGTGAATGAAATTGGAGTAAAAATAGCTCAACGTGCTAAATGTGCATTACGTGCTAAATTTTAAATGAATTTAGAAAAATGTATTTTGAACATCATGGGACCCTTGTTCTGTGGGCCACATTAGGTTGGCAACCGCTCATGTAGTAGACATATGTATATCAAATAAAAGGTGTACTCCAGTGATATTCTATCAACCATTTGCCTGGTACTTTTTACGCACTGACAAATTATGCATCCCATTTATGGCACAGATCAATGACGCAGACAGGAAGCTCGCACATCACCTAGGCAACAGCCTCTCTCCAACCAATTCAGCTCTGTACCCACAATAGCTAATCCCCCCCAAAGATATTTATTCGGGGCAGGCTTGGAAATGAAAAAAACCTCTGTTTTTCATTAGGTCAGCAGGGGCACCTCTACGTGTTTGATAAAGGCCAAACCAGCTTAGTGTTATTGAATGCTTGGTTTGTTTTAGTTCGGAGAAAGGTTTCAGCTCGCAGTTTAAAACCAAATACCAGGAGAGTTTGTAATGCAGCTGCATTTGAAAAGAGACTGGTGTTCGTGTGGAGGAGCTGCCGGATTTAGAATGTTTTTGTTTAACTCTCCAGGGTGGTGAAGTTCCGTCGCACAGGTGAGAGTGCGCGCTCCGAGGATGACGGCGTGTGCAGGGAGCATGAGGTCCAGATCGAGGGTGTGCGGACGGACCTGGAGTCGGTAGAGCTGGGCGATGGTACCGCGGTACCCCGGGAGTTCGCCAACCCCACGGATGGTACTAATTTACAATTGAAACATTTAGTAGAAGATGCTTTTTAGTCAAAGCAACTTACAATAGGGGTATTTAACTTGGTTATAAGCTCCACTAGAGATGGAGCTCAATGAAGCTACAGTAAAATTGACCTCCTGATGGTTTATATCTCTATCTGTTACACCAAGCGCCTCAACATCCCTTCTGGACTAGGGCCAAATAATTATTTGAAATCCTTCAAAATCCTTTAGATTGCCTGTGAAATTCCTCCATTCATTTGTAATCAAATTTTGGGAAAGCACCGTTTTTACATGTAAACCATTCAGAGCCTGAGGTGAGGACACACGTCGTTCACTAGATTGCGTGATGGAATTAGGGAATACCGGATGATTTAGGGAATACCGGATGATGGAGGGTTTTCCTCTCTCTTCCCAGACACCTTCATGGTGGAGGACGCTGTGGAGGCCATCGGATTTGGGAAGTTCCAGTGGAAGCTCTCCATTCTCACGGGACTGTCTTGGGTGAGGATCAGCAGCTGACGTATCCTGAGGAACAGCACACACTCTGGCACAGAGCCTTCTTTCAAAGCTTCTGTCTTTCTATTGGATAATCATTTACATTTTACATTTACATTTTAGTCATTTGGCAGATGCTCTTATCCAGAGCGATGTACATTAGTGATAATGTAGTAATCAAATCATGTTGATCATCCAATAGAATTTCTGAAGGTTGACAGGTTAGATCCCCATGTCACACTGGGTTAAGTGTTGCACTAAGGATGCGTTGATATCCAACACGCTTTCTGTGTTACTACTTTTATGTTATTTTCAACACATTTTGCATCAAAGTTACTACTTTTATGATACTTTCAACACATTTGAATTGTGTGAAATTACACAACTTATGTGTTAAAAAGGGAAACACAGACTGTGTTGAAAAGTAACACAAAGGGTGTTTAAAACCTTAACTATACACGGAGGTGTGTTAAATATGACCCTTTATTTATTATTTTTAACATATCTGTTTTGAGAGTGTGTGTTTGTGAATAGGACACAATCGCAGTGTAGACCCACTCATTTGGAAATGGAACCAGCCTGGTAATAATTTTGTTTCTGTCCTGTGGGGCACAGGGGCTGTCATTTTACTGCTGATGTTACATGTCAAAGGGTGTGCAGCAGGTCTTGTGTCTGCTGTGCTTAGGGTATCTTTCTCTCTCTGACACTCTATCTCTCTCTCTCTCTCTCACTTGCTCTCTCTCTCTCCTTTTCTCCCCACTCTCTCTCTCTCTCTTTCTTTCTCCCCACCCTCTCTATCTGTCTCTGTCTCACTCCCCCCCTCTCTCTCTCTGTCTCTCTTTCTCCCCCCCTCTCCCTCTCTCTCGCTCTCTCTCTCTCTCTCTCTCTCTCTCTCTCTCTCTCTTTAGATGGCAGACGCCATGGAGATGATGATCCTCAGCATTCTGGCCCCTCAGCTGCACTGTGAATGGAGGCTGCCCACCTGGGAGGTGGCCCTGCTCACATCGGTACTGCGCTTTGAGCTCTCCGTCGTTAGCGCTATCCCATCTGCCCCTGCTGTCCAGGGCCGCAGACAGCTGTGACGTCTCATTTGTGTGGCCGTGTCTCCCGCAGGTGGTGTTCATTGGCATGATGATCAGCTCCTCGCTCTGGGGGAACATCTCCGACAAGTATGGCCGGAAAACGGTGAGTCTGTCTGTCTAGGGGTGTCAAATCTTATCCGAAAAAGGGCCGATGTGGGCACGGGTTTTTGTTGTAGACCAGCACTAAGACATCTGACTCTACTTATCAATGCCTTGATTGAAGACTATGATTAGGTCATTAGTTGAATCAGGTGTCATCATGCTGGGCTAAAGCAAAAACCTGCTCCCACATCGGGCCTTTTCAGATAAGGTTGGACACCCCTGGTCTAGAATCAAGACCAGATATGTTCACTTTTTGGTGAAAGCATTGTGTGTCTTGTCATGGTGGGACCCTGGTTACACCAAGACATTTTGCCCCTACAACTCAAGACAAGTAAAGTGAACTTCTCAAAGCCTCTGGCCTCCCCGGGATAGTTGCTGTTTATGCTCGGTTTATCTTATCTTTGTCCATGTCAAGAGTTTGTTTGAATGTGGAACCTTAGGGTGCTTGTATGGTTGTCTGAGGGTGGCTGTCAGATTATGGTTGTTCAGTTCATGTGTCAATGGTTTATGATTGTGCCTGACCGAAGATGGTCACACCGTGGGTATTTTCAGTGTTGTGCAAGTTCACACTTTCACAAGAGCTAGCTCAAAGTTCAGTTCACACAGATTAAAATGAACTAGTTCACGTTCATAATTTAGAATTTTGAACTAAGTTCACAGTCCCAAAAAGTGAACTAGTTCACGTTCATTTCTTCCGTTTTTTTAAATGAGCTGCTCCGATCTATATCAATATTGCACACATTTTTGTGAATTAGATAATCGCCCCAGCTCATTCCAAAGTGATTATTACTACTACTGCTAACGGTTAAAATATGTACTGTACCTACAGTCGCCTACTACCCAACTCTCAGCACGAAATCGACTCGACTCAGAGCCCTGAGCTGTGGCAATATTCCACGGCTCCAGAGCCGTGACACAAACCAAAATTCTTTAGAGTTTTAACAGAGAGGAAATGTTGTACCCTACACCATTAATAATCGGGTTTAGACTAGCTACTCAGCGTGGATCAACCAGAAACCTTGACAAAGGTATTCTGTTATATCAAATGATATCGCCAACACTTTAATAGCCAACTTTTTATTACAAAATTATTGTGACTGTTTGCAACCGAATTGCAGTATAAAACGAAATTAATATGCGATTGTGTTCAACTAATGACAGCAAATAGGCTACTTCTTATTTAAAGTGGTAGCATTTTTATTTTAGAACCCAACAACAACAGTGAACATATAAATACAATTTAGTATAATAGAATAAATAAATAGCCCAATGGTTCAAATAAACATATTTCATGGTGTCCAAATAAATCTTTACCAAATACTATTTAAAACTAATAAACGAAACAGACTCCTGTACAGACACACGCATCAAGATCTGGCTTGTTTGTCAGATTTGGCTGACTATCTCTCCTATACAGCCATCCATCCACCACATTTCCAGTAGGCTACTGGATTCTAGGATCTGAGAAAAAATAAGATTTATATTTGCATAGACTAATAAAATAGCTATATGCAAATATAACCATTCAATGTCTATTCTTAGGCCACGTAATATCTAACGTTACAATCAATGACCGACAGCGTTGTTAGGCTATAGACGTTAAACTTCTGCTAGAATATCGGAGATGGGAAAGTCGTAAATAAATGTAAACTGCGATTGCAAACTAGCTTGAAAAGTAAGGGAGAGTGAACAGAAAACATTGAGCATAGGCTATTAAAAATGAGCATCAATCAGGTGATTTGGGTCTGAATAAAATATCAAAGCTAGTTTACTAACTAAATATGCTACCAGCTAGACTCTGCTGTCTGAAACGGCTTCAAATTCCAGCTTGCGCCACTGGGAGAGAGATGCGGCTCGGGTAGTTCGAAAGAATCAAACAAACGGGACTGTATTAACCGGAAGAACCAAAAACTCGCGACTCCGACTCTTCAAACCGAACGGTACGGAAAGAGCCGACTCAGAAAAAAGAGCCGAACTGACCATCACCAGAGACCCTAAATCTCTGCCATCACTACTCGGGTGCCGTAAAACACAGTGCGTGAGCGTCGTTAACTCTCGGGAGTGAACGACGCTCATGTTCACGTTCATTAGTTGCAAACTGATACGTTCAGTTCACCAAAAACATGAACGCGCTCTTTTAGCGCGTTCATGCACAACACTGGGTATTTGTGATGCCGAGCAGCAGAAGGATGCTGGATGTTTTTGGGGTTCAGGTTGTGGTTACGCAGGTATGCGGTTGTGACAACCTTTGGGTTGTCTGTGAGTTTGACTGTGGTCCACTCATGTTAAGGGTGTCCATGGTATATTAAGATGTTATAATTATAGATATATTATTATTAGATTTATATCTGATATCTGATATTTTTTATATCAAACCAAAAAATGGGTTATTAACCTGGGAATGCTCTTTGTCTTGTTCTGACAGCTAGGTGCAATACAAAACAATCATTATTTTATCGGACTTGAAAGTTCAGAATCTTGTCATCTGAAAACTATACTATCTGCAGGTAGAACCCTGGAATTCTAAGCTGTTCCTATGGTTACGCATGTGATTGACAGGGCCTGAAGATGAGCGTGCTGTGGACCATGTTCTACGGTCTCCTGAGCGCCTTCGCCCCGGTATATGGCTGGATCCTCTTCCTCCGGGCCCTCGTGGGCTTCGGCATCGGAGGAGCTCCACAGTCGTAAGAGAGCCCCATAAGCCAACACACATCTCATAACCTAACACATGTATCTCATAACCCAATACGTCTCATTACCCAACACACTTCTCATAACCCAACACGGATCTCATAACCCAACACACATCTCATAATCCAACATATATCTCATAACCCAACACATGTATCTCATAATCCAATATGTCTCATTACGCAACACACTTCTCATAACCCAACACACATCTCATAATTCAACACATATCTCATAACCCAACAAATGTATCATAACCCAACACGTGTCATTACCCAACACATATCTCATAACCCAACACATGTCATAACCCAACACATATCTCATAACCCAACATAACATCTCATAACCCAACACACATCTTATAACCCAATAAATATCTCATAACCCAACACATATCTCCTAACTCAACACACTTCTCATAACCCAACACATATCTCCTAACTCAACACATGTTTCATAACCTAACACATGTCTCATAACAACCCAACACACGTCTGTGAAAAGAGGACTATAGCCAGTGACACCACACAAGGTGCTATAAGCTTATTTCTATGTATATAACCCTTCTTTTATCACCATGTTCCATCACGTCCTGTTGGGAATAGCAATGAGGGTTTCCTGTGGCATAGTCTGTGCTCAGTTGTAGCAGTTTGACCTTGTGATTCGCCTGCTATGCCTGGGAGTCCGCAGTGGCACAGCATAGCTGGGCCAAAGGGGGGAAGGATGGCTTTAAGTGGGCCAGCATTCCCCAGAGACCACTGCTTTAATGCTGCTTCAGCTGGCTTGTAGCACCATTTTATCTCTACTCTGATTGGCCACAAACTGTTCTGTAGCACCATTTTACATCTCCTCTGATTGGACAGAAACCGTCTTGTAGCACCATGTTACCCCTCCTCAGATTGGACACAAACTGTCCATCTACCTCTCATCTGATTGGACACAAACTGTCTTGTTGTACAGTGTGGCCTGTAGTATGGAAAGTAGTCACTTACAGATGCATTGAGGGATTTGTTCCTCGTTACCAGGGTAACGCTGTATGCTGAGTTTCTCCCCATGAGGTCCAGAGCCACGTGCATCCTGCTGATTGAGGTACAGTATCGCTCCAGTAAATTCCAGGTGGTGTGAGTGTGGGCACTGTAGTCTCCTTGTGCCTTTGTGTCCAATATATGCTGGGTCACAAGCTCTGAAAATAAAGACAAATTATACAGCCTTCATTATTACATTACATTACAATCATTTGGCAGACGTAGATTTTATCCAAAGCGACGTACAATAAGTGCATACTGAAGGTCATTGAAGCGACTACAAAGCAGATCCGACAAAGCACAACTTTCTCATAACGTAGGAGCTATCCCTAGTAATGAATATAGAATAGTACACACAGTCAGCTATACATTCTGAACTATAAAATAACACACAAAAAAAAGATGGTAAGCTAGCCACAGTGTACTGTATCTGTAAGGCAGGAGTCCCCAACCCTGTTCCTGGAGATCTACTGTCCTGTAGGTTTTTACTCCAACTGTTATGATCCTGGGGACGGTTAGGACCTAAATGCACGACTGGGAAGCAGATTCAAGAAAAGGGGTTTTTATTAAAGTTAGTTTTGGGGTAGTCCCAAAACTGTACAGGAAAGCAAGCACAATTAACACACTGGGTAATGTCAGGAAGCCCGGAACGGACTGCTCCAAGCCGGAGCTGGACTTGAGGGTCCGGAACGGGTTCCAAGCCGGAACTGGACTGAATAGTAGGTGAAGGCAACACCTGGACTGGACTGGAACTGGACCGGGAGGTCCACTCAGGAATGGGGTTCTGGAACGGATTGTTCCAAACCGGAACTGGACTTGAAGGAAGGTGCACGAATCACACCGGAACTGGACTGGAACTGGACCGGGAGGTCCACTCAGGAAACGGGGCAAAAAGCAGAGGGAGGTTAGTTTGGGAGTAGGCACGGGAAGGACCGGGAGGTTCTCACAGGGGTGCCGGGTTTGACAGGTAGGTAGCTGGTGAGGCACGGCAGAGCTGGGTGGTGTGGCGTAGCTGCGGTAGGTCCGGTTGGAGCTGACTGGTCTCCAGAGCTCCCGGAACCGTAAGCGAAGAACTTGGTGGCTTCTTCGGCCGGACAGGAACAACTGGAGGGTAGCCAGGTATAACGCCAACACGGAGCCTACACGAGCTGGAGGTGGAGGTACCGCAACACACACAAACAAACACGGGGAAAACGAACACTGCAACGGGGGACTGGAAGCCGGGAAAACTGGAGGTTGAAGGAAGACAGGTTAGCTGCATGCAATACTGAAATGACAGGGGAGGTAAACTACTAATCTGTAGTTCGCGAGAACTAAACACTGTAAGGGGATAATTTCCCACAACCAAGCGAATAGCACTTTACAAAGACCAGGAGCGAATAGCATTACACCGAGTGAGAATAGTTAGCCAACAGTAAACAGGGTCTGAAGGGTTACACATGTAATGAACCGACAAAGCAGGGGAGACAGCAGGTGGGTTAAATAAGGGAGTGAGATTGGGATTAACAAGGCACAGGTGCGGAAAGTAACCGGGAGTGCTTGTTAATTAGACAGGTGAGGAATGCAAGAAACGAGAGGGGAAGGTGATAGGCGGAAACCAAACTGGGAAACAAAGAGAGCCAAACAGAGGGGAAACGCCCAGCCTGAAGCAGAGGGGAAAACACGGACAAGGGAATCCAACAAGACACGGAGGGACATGACAAAACCGGGAAAACGGACTGGATGGGAACGGAACGTCACACCAACCCTAACAACATGCTAATATAGGGCTGAAATGAAAACATAGAAGATGGTAGATCGCCAGGAACAGGGTTGAAGACCACTGCTGTCAGGTATTCTGTGCACAGATTCAGGAAACAGAAAAATTATGAGAATAACACACTGATCCCCATGCAATATAAAAAATATTTATTTTAAATTACCAACATGTTTCAGCAGTATGCTTTCATCAGGGTGTAGATCACAAATTCAAGAAAATCTTTTCAAAGGATACGGGTATGGGTGGGAATTTCTTCCTCCTCTAACATTGATTGGATGGACCGAGGGCAGTGGCAATGTTGACTCCCTGTCTACTGCAGTATTCTCAGTCACTCACTGTGGCCTGTCTCCATGGTGATGTGCTCCTGTGCAGATATTCTGGGCGCTGGGCACCGTGTTCGAGGTCCTGCTGGCCATCCTGGTGATGCCCACCCTGGGCTGGCGCTGGCTGCTCGCCCTGTCCACCATCCCCCTCGTCATCTTCGCCCTCCTGTGCTTCGTAAGTACCGCCAGGAACGGTGCCGCCCCGTCCTATGCGCAAGATACGCAGTGCGCCTGGGGCCCCGCAAAAGGGCCCCGCCTTAGCTTAGCTAACGATCTCCCATCCACCACCACCCCGCAAATTTTACTCCTGGCCTCGAAAGACTCTGGGGCAACCCTGGCTAGTCACAGGTGTGTGTGTGTGTATGTGTGTGCATGTGCGTGACCTGCATGCCATATCATGTATAGTCAGTGACAGGAAGCACTTTAAACTCCTCAAATGGCTTTGCTTCAGTGCACACATTGATGCATCTGCTGCTAGCTTCCTTGTTTAAGTGTGTGCTTTCTGATCAATTATATCAAAGCACATCAAAGCCTATATGGGTGATCCCTTTGCATGTAATATGCATTTTGACACAGTGCAAAGTGTCTGCTTCTGAGGATATGTGTCTGTATGTGTGTGTGAATTTGTGGATGTGTGCGTGTCTGTAAATGTGCATTTTTGTGATTGTGTGTGTGGGTTTGTGAATGCGTATGTGTGCGTTTGTGTGTGTACACTTGTGTATGGTGTGTGGAACAGTGGCTGCCAGAGAGCGCTCGCTACGACGTGCTGACGGGGAACCAGGCAAAGGCTCTCGCAACGCTCAAGCGCATCGCCGTGGAGAACGGAGTTCCCATGCCACTGGGGAAACTGATCGCTGCCAAACAGGTACAGTTTGTCTCCTCTGTGCATCAGTTTGTCTCCTCTGTGCACCGATTTGTCTCCTCTGTGCTCCAGTTTGTCTCCTCTGTGCACCGATTTGTCTCCTCTGTGCTCCAGTTTGTCTCCTTGAGCACCAATTAGTTTGTCTCCTCTGTGCACCAGTTAGTTGGTCTCCTCTGTGCACCAGTCTGTCTCCTCTGTGCACCAGTTTGTCTCCTCTGTGCTTCAGTTTGTCTCCCCTGTGCACCAGTCTGTCTCCTCTGTGCACCAGTTTGTCTCCTCTGTGCTTCAGTTTGTCTCCCCTGTGCACCAGTTTGTTTCCTCAGTTTGTCAGAATATTCACAATGCATGTATTTCGGTTGAGTTAAACGGAAAGAAAAAAAAAGGTTCATAACTAGGTTATCTTTTGTGGGTTGCATGCCAGATGTGCATCCATGCCTGAATGTTGTATGGTTGTATAGGTGGTGGGCATAGATGAGAATGCTGCCAAAAATACACACATTTGCCTCCATACCAAAAACAAAGACCTCCATATCACAGTATACAAAGATGTTAGCATGGATAACATCATCGTGAAATTATTGAATTAAGAGTGCCTACAACGGACACTTGTCAGTCACACCCCATTGCATTATGGGTGAACAAAACATACGTGCACTGTACACACATAGTGTAGAACCAACCATGTGAACTTACTCAGTATTACTGAAATGAATGCAGCACACAATGGATACAGTATGTGATACAATGACTGTAATTGTTGGGTTGCAGGAGGACCGTGGGAAAATCCAGGACCTTTTTTCTCCACACTTTCGCTGGACCACAGTTCTGCTCTGGTTTATCTGGTGAGAGAGGAGAACACAGACACGACACACCCCAGAGCACTGAATTACACCCACAGGGCACTGAATTACACCCCCAGGGCACAGAATTACACCCACAGGGCACTGAATTACACCCACAGGGCACAGAATTACACCCCCAGGGCACTGAATTACACCCACAGGGCACTGAATTACACCCACAGGGCACTGAATTACACCCACAGGGCACTGAATTACACCCCCAGGGCACAGAATTACACCCACAGGGTACTGAATTACACCCACAGGGCACAGAATTACACCCCCAGGGCACTGAATTACACCCACAGGGCACTGAATTACACCCACAGGGCACTGAATTACACCCACAGGGCACTGAATTACACCCCCAGGGCACTGAATTACACCCACAGGGCACTGAATTACACCCACAGGGCACAAAATTACACCCCCAGGGCACTGAATTACACCCACAGGGCACTGAATTGCACCCACAGGGCACTGAATTACACCCACAGGGCAATGAATTGCACCCACAGGGCACTGAATTGCACCCACAGGGCACTGAATTGCACCCACAGGGCACTGAATTACACCCACAGGACACTGAATTGCACCCACAGGGCACTGAATTACACCCACAGGGCACTGAATTGCACCCACAGGGCACTGAATTACAGGCCCACCCACTTCAGGGCTACAATGGAAACTAATAGACGAGAAAGCAACAGTCACATTTTAACCATGTCAATGAGTGTGATAATTCTTATGTTATTTTAATTGAATAACCAGTCAAAGAGTGTTATAGTAATTCATAAATAATGGTTGATATTAAGTGTGCGGTTATCTTTTCCCAATCTATGTTCAATCATGTAATCAATGGCTAAGGAATGACATGTACTCCCGTAACCTCCGGAAGCTGTGTACAGGAAGTGAGCGTGGTGCTGTGTATCCACCGCAGGTTCTCCAACGCCTTCTCGTATTACGGCCTGGTGCTGCTGACCACGGAGCTGTTCCAGGAAGGGGGTGCATGCGGAGGTGAGCCCTGACACTTCAAGCTCATCCTCAGGGCTTTTAGTGCTGAGCAGCCTGGCAGCCATACATCCCCCGACCTCCCACCTCATCCTCACAGCCTTTAGTGCTGAGCACAGTCTGCTAGCCCCCCCACCCCCCACAGCCTTTAGTGCTGAGCACAGTCTGCTAGCCCCCCCACCCCCCACAGCCTTTAGTGCTGAGCACAGCCTGGCCACCACCCCCACCCCCACCACCTCATCCCCACGGCTCTCAATGCTGAGAACAGTCTGCTAGCCACACCCCCCTCCTTCTCTGCACTGCAGTAGATTGGTAAAACCCCTTTGCAATGACCCTGTGCCCCTGTACATTTTTTTTCTTGCATTTAAATGTTCCAAAGCAAAAAATAACACTTTATTTTTGGTGTAAAGTATGCTATTTCTAAATATGAGAGCTGGAGGTCTGACATGGCGTGTCCATTCTATCTGGATATTCACTTCAAGTTCACTCTTTATTGGCAGCCCACTAAATGGTGGTAAACGTTAGTTACAGAATAAACATGGTCTTCAAATGATCAATAATGAATCCACCCAATATCTGCAGAATGATTCAGGACAAAAAAAATGTTATGTCAACTGAATTAAATAGACATGATGTTATAGCCTTTGTTATTCTTTGGTTCTTTACTTATAATATAACCCTTCACAGGGTCTTTAAAGTAAGGAAAGACACTGGGAAATGTTGAAGTTGTGGGCTAAGAGGGCAGACTGCCTGTAATAACTGGGCATGATATCTCCTCTCTAGTATCCAAAGGCAGGCAGATGGAACCAAAGTGTAGCCTGGAGTGCAAGTACCTGACATCCGATGACTACAAGGACCTGCTGTGGACCACCCTGTCCGAATTCCCAGGTGACTAAGACCGCCGACCGACTGGGTTTCCAATCCACTTGAACCAAGTTAGAATCTGAGTGTGCCACACTGCAGGCACACTCATTGGAGTGTACTCTGTTGTAGTTCAGGGGTCCTCTTATCCAGAAAGGATTGGTGTTGGTGCAGGATTTTGTTCCAACCAAGCAGTTAAACACCTTGAATTGAGAGGGGTGTTTGTTCCTCTTGCTTTGTCAGGCTTGCTGGTGACCCTGTGGGCGATTGACCGGTTGGGGAGGAGGAAGACCATGGCCCTCTGCTTCGTCGTGTTCACCCTGTGCATGGTGCCGCTCTACGCCTGCGTAGGGAGGTGAGGGACCCTTAGCCAATGGGGGTGGGGGCTGCCAAAACCAGTACAGGAGGCACAATAGCACAGAGTTGCATGGCGTGAATGGGAGATGTTGCACTACTGCACTATGATTGGAATCTGAGGCTGCGTCCAGAATGGCTCCCTATACGCTTCATAATGCAATATTTAGGGCAGAGGTGGGCAACGAGGGCCGTATCCGTTTCTGGTTTTCATGCCAACTTCTGGCCTTAATTACCTAATTAGCCCTAATATTTACGCCATCTGACATTTTAGCTACAATTCTTAATAAGCGCATGAATGACAGCCGAAGACTTCTTGTGTCCCTATATGAAGCATTTTAATGTGATCTAATCTACCAGTGTTGGTGTAAACAACCAATTAGCTCATTTAGCTGGGGTAATTGGTGTGAACAAAAACCTGCATACACACCGGCCCTCCAGGACTGGAATTGCCCACCCCTGATTTAGGGGATTGGCCAATCTACCCTTATGGAAATGTAATATACTGCAGTATATTTTAAATATATTGTGAGGATAATTTTGATATATTTACAATATACTGCAGTATATTCTTTTTCCATAAGGGTAATGCATTCCGATTTATCAGTTGAGAACAGTGAGAATTAGCACATCCTACAAAATGGCAGATTCCCTAAATAGTGCACTATAAAGTGTATAAGGAGCCATTCTGAACACAGCCTGGGACTGAGGAAGAAAACCAGGTAGCTATCATCTCTAGCGATCATCCAAAGCAGCAGTAGCAATGTTAAAGGATGAGCATATTTGAAGTTGCACTTTTCGGTTTTGACTGTGAACATGTAAACAAATCAAGCATGAAGATCAGGTGAAAGCTGGAGCGTCTGTTGGAATGCTATTTTTTGTTTTAGTCATTTCTGCGGGACGCAGCCATATTGCCATCTAAGAAACAAAGTGACAGTATAAATATGTGTAACTGCGCTGCAAGCGTATCCTTAAACCAATCAGGGATCCGAAAATAGCTGTACAAGGAGGTGCATCCGCTCAAGAAAATCAAGGGGGAGTGGACAGCACATTACTGCTCACAGCACAGCATATTCTGTTTAAAAAATCATGAATATTAATGAATCAACTTGCAGGGTTTTTTTTTTTTAAGAAGTGAAGCTGGCATCCGTTAAAATACTCGTAAAATTTGTGTGGCTTTAAAGAAATTCAACCAATCATATTGTATGTTGTATTAAACTAGAAATATATTATTTTTAGCGAATATCACCCAGATACCCACCTCATAAGTACTCTCCATAGTGCTTATTATTTTATTATTTTGAGAACCTATCTCCTCCAACACCATTCACACCATCACCATTCATACCTCATATTATACCTTTATACACCCTCCAGGTTGCTATTACTTTTTACCTTTATACCATATACACTTTTTCAGATAATTAAAAAAAAAATTATGGGAGTTAATGGGAACATTTTGAAAACCGATGCAATAGAATGTGGATGCTGTAACATGTTATACTGCTTTTGACATCACAATGCCTTCCTCTACAACACTGTTATGACCTCACAATACTATCCCAGATGATTTGACATTACCTTTTTGTGCTTTCATCACAATTCATTACTTCTTTGTATCACTTCCGGGTTCTTTAGACTACTTACCACAAAATACATCACCATATTTTAAGTTTCACCTTCTTTAGATCTCTTTATACCGCATTACCACTTCATACCATTTCCACCTTTTATTTACCACCTCACACTAAACCATATTTGTTACGACCCCGGAAGTGGACTGGACCCAAATGCACGACTCGTAGACAGGAATGCCAAAACTCAATATTTATTAATGATCAGGGTAGTCCTGAGCATGGGGAGAAAGGCAAAAGGTGGTTAGTGTTCCAAGCCGGAACTGGATGAGCAGACAGACAACAGAGCGCGTAGCTCTAATAAATTATGCTTCGACCAATACTCCTGAAGCATAGGGAGAACAATTATGACAGACAGTCCAGGTATGAGCAGTGGGAGCAGGATAAGCCGGGGAAGGTTATGAAGATGGACAACCGGGTTGGTGGAGCAGGGGATGAGCGGGAGCGGTAGAGCAGGACAGTGGAGCGGAGTCCAGGCAGGACGCAGGCGTGGCAGCAGGGCAGTGGCAGTGGCAGCACGGCAACAGCAGCGACAGCACATCAGCAGCACCACAACACTGGCAGTAAGCGGGCACCGCCGCAGGGTAGAAGAGCAGGAGCCCAAGCTGCATGCACACACGTCAGGTGGGAGGCAGGGAAACCGCAACACAGGCAGGGAATACAGACGACTGCAGGCTGGCAGACAGAGTTAGTATAGCGAGACGAAACAATGAACAGCGGGTAGTGTTGTTCCAGACTGAGCAGACTTAGACGAGGCAGAATTGCAGGGCGAGTAAACGCCGGCACAGAACAAGACTTTAAGCAGCAACTAGACAGGGAATCAGACAGGACCAGAGGTTTCAGACAAAGAGCATTAACAAACTGGCACAGGACAGAAAACATTACATTACATTACATTCATTTAGCAGACGCTTTTATCCAAAGCGACGTACAGTAAGTGCATACAGAGACATCATCAAGATCACTACAGAACAGACAAGACAAAGCACATCCTTCCCATAATGTAGCAGCTATCCCTAGTAATGAACGTTGACTGTATGGGTGACTAAATGCAAACATTTAATTGGAATCAATTAGGTGCCGCGTGCGAATGTATGCAAGAGTGATTAACAGAGCGGAGAGTGTGGAATTCATGCGAAACGGGGGAATGGGATAGGCTGAGGTAGGTGCAGTGAAACAGTGACACAAACGGGAAAACACGCCCAACCTGCAGCAAGGGGCAAAATGGACAATGGAGAGACAAACACGAGACAGGGGGAAAGGGAAAACACAGAGAAACAATAGGACGGGAGTGGAACGTTACAATATTAGCATCTTTATATACCATTTCCAGCATTTGATACCACTGCGAAGCAACCACACCTACAATTTCTTTAGGAATTGTTAATCCCTCTTAATTTTGTAACTGAATTCTGGACAGTGAACTTACTTGTGTAAATTACACTTGCCTTACATTCCGTGTGTAAATCATTTGAGGACTGAAAGTAAATCATAAATGGACTTTATAGACTCTTTATAGACTCTGGGGGCTCTATCTTGGCGATCTTGGCACTTGATCTAAGCGCATGGCGTAAAGTCCATTTAGGGCGTGTCCAAGTCCACTTTTGCTATTTTAACGGCGTGTTTTTTGGGCGCTAAGCACGGCGCTACGTGCAAATGGGCTGAACCTAGTCTCTTCATTAATTATAGGTGTGTCTTGGGCGTGACATGCAATAAACCAATCAAAATGTCATATCCCATTCCCTTTAAAAGCCTGCTTTTCCACCTTGGCGGATTGCTTGATGGCGAAACAGACATGCTTGTGCGTGTTTAGTGCGATCAAAGAATAGGCTAAATGGAGTATGATCAATATTATCCGGACTAACCATTAGCCTATGAGTTCCCGGTAATTCCCGACAGGGCTGTTATTTTACAAAATATATGCGGTTAAATTTTGTTAAAAGGACCTGCAACAGCTGAGAATAAGCTATCAACGCCAAATTAGCCTGCTTGTTCAACAAATTTCGTTTGATTATGCAATGAAAGTGTCAAACATCAATTCCATGAGGCTGTTCTCATGGAGTTCTTGATGTTCAAGCTTCATCCGGAGTTCATTAGGCTACCTGCATAGTAATATTGATTAATAACATAAATACCGTTATTTTGCCTTAATGATGACACTAAATATAATAAAGATGTCAGGTTGGCAACCCATATGTTCATGCATATTTCCCCTTGTTTTATAATGTCCTGTTTATGGAAATGTGACCAACCTGTTTTACTCGTAGCGTAATGCTTTAAAACAATACACTTTCCCAGGAAGACCGTGAAACATGCAACTTACAGCAGGGGAAACAGAACATGCAGCGCACATGCAGATAATGACAAAATTAATTGTGAATTAATTGTGTAACATGCTGCAAATTTGTTTTCGTTTCTAATTAGATGCTTAGTTCTCTTTAAAGGTGAAATCAACTGGGTTTTAATAAGCTGGGGGTATGGAAACCTGGTCACTGTAATTTAAAAAAATATGAAGGACGAAGAATACTAAGGTTCAAATCCAGTTAACATGGTGACATTTATCTCCATTGTTTAACCGTAGGCTATGGAAAAAAACCTTATGCACAGCTAATCCGCTGTAGCTTAGGCTATTTGAAAAAAAAAAAAAAAAAACTGGACAAGGTTTTGAACTTTTTTCAGTCAAAACCATTCTATTTACTTACAGGCTGTAGGCATAGAGAGCTGTATTGTAATAACATCTGATTAAAGCGCATTTTCAGAACTCAAATGTCCATCTATTGCAGTGCACGAGTTTTCCATTGAATGACAATTCACGCATTAGGTGTAAATGACAATTCGCGCATTAGGCTTGGTATAGGTGTTATCAGCAAATGGAAAGCCATTTTTAATGGATAGCCATGGTCCCGTAACAGAAGATTGTCCCCCCAGAAGATTACAGGAATTATTGTCAAATATAGGCTAAGTCATAAGTTGATGCAGGATAATTGCAAATAGTCTATAGCCTACATGTAACCTTACTGTACGTCGCTTTGGATAAAAGCGTCTGCTAAATAAATGTAATGTAATGTAATGTAAAACCACCACAAACCTGGTCTAAAGTCATGTTGCAGTTGTTTACATGTTATTTTAATGGCGCATATAAGTGTGTACAGAGACATCATCAAGATCATTACAGAACAGCCAAGGCAAAGCACATCCTTCGCATAATGTAGCAGCTATCCCTAGCAATGAACGTCGACTGTAGTTCACAGTAAGCTGTAAGTAAGTTTTAGCACAAGCGCTTTCTGCTGGCTCTGCTGGCAATACGCCAAAAATAATCCTGGCCACTCCTCATCTTAAAACCAACACGCCCAATTCACTTGTAAAGGCCGCAAGAATACATGGTATTTAAATGACGTGAACGCAAGGCGTTATAATGAACCATGCGCCGGGTGTAAGATAGCAAAGACACTTGCGTTTGGGTTAGCGCCGCGTGTAAGATAGGGCCCTAGAGCTGGAATTGCCTGTCATGAGGAAGGCAGTGGATGTGATGTGGACACATATTCTCTTCCTCCAGGACATCCCTCACAGTGTTGATATTCATCGCCAGGGCCTTCATTGCCGGAGGTTTCCAAGCCGCTTACGTCTATACCCCTGAGGTGAGACCACTGGCGGTAGTCGAACCGGGTGTGGCTTCTTCTTTTCAATTGATTTACCACAAGAAAAAGAAGAAGAAAAAGCAGCCATTGCCTTGCTGCTAATTTGAAAACATGGTCAAAGTTCGGATGTATAACTATGGCAACATAAGAAGTCAACTCAATGTGTTGGTTGTTCAACAAATAGGCCTACTTCTGTGCCCCCTCCCCCTATTGAACAGTTACTTTATTACCCATAGTTCTTAGCTCATTATGTGGATACAAAAGTACAGCTGTACTGTTGGCAGTTGAAGCTCTTCTGGGTGGGAGATTAACAGATTACTGGAGTGTATGTACTGCGTGTCCACGTTCAGAGTTCCCTTTCCGCCTCTTCTTCAGGTGTATCCCACTGCAAACAGAGCCCTGGGGCTGGGGACCAGCAGTGGAATGGCTCGAGTCGGTGCTCTCATCACCCCCTTTGTTGCACAGGTAAGGGTCAGGTGAATTGCCTGCCCTATCATTCCGACGTGAAGAACTTAGAGCCCATCACACAACTGCCTACACTTTCCCTACACTTATTCTGGAAGCCATTTTAATTGCAGGGGGAAAAAACACTCAAAAGAATCAGAAAATACAATTATACTTTGTCTATATGCTTAGCTATTACCTGAATTAATACGGTTCATTTGAAAAATGACATGTTTTTCTGTTACCAAGGCCTGTTTTTATTGTACAAATGAATAATGCACTTTAAAATATATATATACACTACTCACAAAAAGTTAGGGATATTTGGCTTTCGGGTGAAATTTATGGAAAATGTAAGTTCACGCTACAGTGATATTATACGTATCATGAAAGTAGGGCATTTAAGTAGAAGCATGCAATGGTGATTTCCTCATCTCAAACCATTTATTGAAACAAAAGCCAACAACAGTGGTGGGTATACCACAACAAAAATGTCAATGTCTCAATAACTTGTCATGTGCCCTTGAGCATCAATTACAGCTTGACAACGACGTCTCATGCTGTTCACAAGTCGACTTATTGTCTGCTGAGGCATGGCATCCCACTCTTCTTGAAGGGCGGCCCTCAGGTCATTGAGGTTCTGGGGTACAGAGTTACGAGCCTCTACACGGTGAGTCAGCTGATCCCATAGGTTTTCTATGGGATTCAGGTCTGGAGAAAGTGCAGGCCACTCCATTTGAGGTACCCCAGTCTCCAGCAGCCTTTCCCTAATGATGCGACCTCGATGAGCTGGAGCATTGTCGTCCATGAAGATGAAATTAGGCCTGTGTTGTTCATGCAGGGGCACAATGACTGGATTAATGATGTTATTCAGGTAGTATGGGCTTGTCACTGTACCATTCACAAAGTGTAGGGCAGTTCTGTATTGACTAGACACACCTGCCCACACTGTAACACCGCCACCACCAAAGGGTCGTCTGGTGACAACAGTGGCTGATGCATAGCGCTCTCCTTGACGTCTCCAACATCGTTGGCGGCCATCATTTCTGCTCAACGTGAATCGACTTTCATCAGAGAACAGCACTGAGGCCCACTGGTCCCTCGTCCAGCGTAAATGCTCCCTGGCCCATGCAAGACGATGACGCCTGTGCCTGGTGGTGTGGTCAGGTACCCTTGCAGGTCGTCTAGCACGCAGACCACGCTGATGTAAACGGTTTCGAATGGTCTGACGTGACACTTGGGTGCCTCTCACCTCCCTTAAAAGTGCCTGGAGTTGAGTGGCATTCATCATCCGGTTCCGCAGGGCACTGTTCACAATGAAGCGGTCATCAGTGTGGGATGTGGCCAAAGGACGTCCACTTCTATGCCTTTCTGTGACTCTTCCAGTCTCTCTGTATCTCTGTTGCAACCTGCTGATGACACTCTGTGACACTCTAAGCTCAGTGGCCACTTCCCTCTGAGAACATCCTGTTTGAAGCCTCGCAATGGCGAGGTACTGTTGATCAATTGTTAGGTGTCGTCTTGGTCTCATGATGTCAAAATGTGAACAGCATGATGAAGAGGACTGTTTAAATACCAATTCTAATTGAACCAGGAAATTTTTGGTCGATTCATGGATCAAACACCTGTTGTGAATTTTGCCGTTCAGCTCCTTGTTAGAGAACAGCAAGTTGTGCAAAAAGTACTGAAACATTGAATAGTTGGACATGTGCATTCAAAAGTTTAGAGAAGGTCAAATTAATTTCACCTGTAAAGGTTATAGTGCATTTTATGTTCATCCTGAAATTTCACCCGAAAGCCGAATATCCCTAACTTTTTGTGAGTAGTGTATATATATATATTTTAAGACTGTGCATTATATAATGGTGAATACAGTGTGTGTATTGCTGTGTGTTCAGGTGATGCTGGAGTCGTCTGTGTACCTGACTCTCTCGGTGTACTGCTGCTGTTGCCTGCTCGCGGCCATCGCCTCCTGCGCCCTGCCCATTGAGACCACGGGGCGGGGCCTGCAGGAGTCCAGCCATCGCGAGTGGGGCCAGGAGATGATTGGCAGGGCCGCCCACAGCCCCGGCGGTATCCCACACTCCAGCTCCGGATCGCAGGACTGAGCGTGGGGACAGGCCGGGCTGGGGTGGGGCGAGGTGGGGGTATTGGAACGGATGGGACTGAGGTGTGTGCGTGTGGATGGGAAAGGATAGGGTGGGCAGGCGGACGGGAGGGGGCGATTGGGGGGTGGGATTCAGACAGAGAAGAGCCAGAGGTGCACTTACCCCCTCTCCCCAATGGTGTCACCCCCTTCCCGCCCGCCCCCCTCCCCCCCTCCGCTCCCCTTCTGTACATAGGCACTGGGGAGATTTCAATCATCGCTGACTACCATTGCTAATCATGACTTTGCCTATCGTTCAAGATCACTCTGCCCTGGTTACATGATCCACGTCTCTGGGAATCTCTCCAGAAAGGAGCGCTGGGGCACCTGCTGTAAAAGTGGGCAAGAAGGAGCCCCCATATCTGGCTGTGAGTGCCTGTCAGCCCCCTAACTGACACACTGAAGGCTCTCAAAGAGAGACACAGACAGTGCTGGTCAGCTCCACCATGAGAATTTCTGTATTAGAAATGAGAAAGGGACCCATTTTCTTATAAGCTACCCTGGTCAGGAAACCTTGAAACCAGTATTATTAGCAGATCAAAACGTCATGTACAGATGATTATCCATCAGGTTAGTTTAGTGACTGGGAGTTCCAGTTTTGCTCAAAATAAACAAATAAATAAATAAATAAATTAATTAATTAATTAAAAAACAGGTTAGTTTTAGTTGAGCCCAGTGACAGACTGGGTGTCATTGAGCCTACTGCCAAAAGTATACAATGCTGAAAATGAGACCTAATTTTGCGCTAACGTGCATCTTTCTATGGACCAATTACCCACACAGCGTGAATATGCGGCTCTGTAGGGCCAGCTTTGGGTACCGTCCTTTATCCAGGGAGTAATTAACAGCCATTACGCTCTGATGACAGCGTTTCTGCATGTCTTTGTGAAATGTTAGCGCCGAGCAGAATCTCTTTATAGAACATCAGAGGCCAACCTCAGCCAAACAGTGGGATGGGGTTTTGAAATGAGCTGATTGTATTTTACCTGATCGTATTCACTCTTATTGGAAACCACTGGGGCTTGTGCTTCAGTCCTGTATAGTAGACACACTAGAGGTAAACAGTAATTACTAGCCAACGTCACACCGTCAGTCAGGGCACTTCACATGCCAGGAAACTTTACATGTCATGCTGTCATGAACACATTTATGGAGCTGGGCCAGAAGACTCTGCACACCACACTGTAGATGGGGATGGATTTTCATTCATGCACAGAGGCCATTTTTGTTTTTGGAAAATACCACTATCTGGGGTGTTGGGTTGTTGTCTTTGTTTTTTTTTTTTTTTGTTCTTCCAGGAGGGCTTTTGTCCCCTTTCCGAGTACTGAGTCAAAAACGGTGATGTGGAAAAACCCTGCACTTGTTGTACAAGCCGTCTCCTACATGCCTGCCTTTGCAATTTAGTGCTGCATTAAGTGTCTGTACACAGATTCTTGCCAATGCACTTGATGTAAATGTGTATGATACAACAAATTATGTTAAAAAAGAAATTAAAGAATCGACATTGGACTGGGAAGGCTGAGATTATTTATTTGCTCTGTTAGGCTTTTGTATATTCTTCATTTTTATCTAAACGTAGCTTCTAGAAAAAAATAATTTATTTTCATTATACTTTCACTATAGAACACATAATTAAATTTACTACATTACAATCACTTAGCAGACACTCTTATGTAGAGGCGCTACGAGTTATGGATGATAGGGACACACAGACAGACACACGCACAGACAGGAGCGAAAACAATACCCCCTGCTTGCGCCACGCACGCGGGTGTAATGATCGATGCAAAGCAATTACCATGACCAATCATTGCACAGGACTGGGTTTTGCACATGCTAGAGGTATTGGTAAATCAGGCCCCAAGAATGCACAGAAGGTCCATTTAATAATCAAAAAATGTAATTAACCTAATAAGCAACAATTTGTGTTGTACCAAAAATGTGAAGGTTCAGTGACCAGACGTCCCGTTTTTCCCAGGACAGTCCCGCATTTCAGCCCCTTTTCACGTCCCAACCTATTCTGAGAAAATCTTGATTTGTCCCATATTTCATTCGTGCCGTATTTCAACAGGTTTTTCTGACTGTAATTTCCGTCTCGTTAGTAGGTTCTCAATCGTAGGTTCTCATTGCTTTATGCAGACGGTCCTCCAGGAGATCTGGTTGCCCTACCTAAGGGTGGAAAGGGTGTTCGGTGCGCAGGTAAGTGCCAGGGGTCACAGACGAGACAGTACTTTCCAGCCTCTCTGCTCCAGGATCTCTCCGAAGAGCCTGGCCGTCTCCTGGGCACACCCTCTGTGGATGGTCAGGCCGAAGCCCCCGTGGCCATAGTTGTGGATCACCTGTGAGAAGGTCACATGGGCATGAGGAAGGACACAACACCAGGGCTCTGACCGAATATGATCCCTGCCCCCTGTCCCCTGTCCACTCAGACCCATGTCTACTATGTGCCCTCTCCCCTCACTTTGCAAGCAGTGTGCAAAAGAAATCCTGCAAAACTCTTTCCAAACTAGTGAAGACGTACAGTAGGTTGTAATATGTCCCACTCTTAAAAAACATTTAAAATTAAATTATGTCCCCTTGTACCATATACGTGCATATATGCTCTATGTCAGTGGTTCCCAAACTCGGTTCTGGGGCCCCCCTGTGTATGCTCGTTTTCGTTCCAACCACAATTGCATTCCCAGAATTTTAACAAGCTGTTAATTTTTGTTAATTAGGTGCTTTTCATGTTTAGAGAGATTATTTACCCTCTTAAGACTCATTATGTCAGAAATAGCTACGCATGCCACGTTCAATAAACGCCCCATGTTCACATTGTGCCTATTGTGCTATATTCTTTAAAGAAATGAGAAAAATATTTAAACTGATAAAATTAAAGACTGAGTTGAATCAATAGGCTCCTAATTGGCGAAAGTGTGGCCACATGGACACTAAAACTAACAATTTGGAAGATAATTGAGGAATTCAAATACAAAGCAAAATGATAACGAGCCAAACCTGCATTGTGTTAATAAGCTTAAGGAAAAAATTATAAAAAGAACTTAAACACGTGGTCAACAACCTAATAGGAGCCTATTGATTCACTTCAGGCTTTAATTTGATCAATTAAATTACTAACTTTTGTAACCACTTTTTATGTAATTGTTGCAATATAGCACAATAAGCACAATGTGAACATGGGAAGTTTATTCTATGTGGCATGCATAGCCATTTCTGACATAATGTGGCTTAAGAGGTGAATAATTCCTCTAAACATGAAAACTACCTCATTAACAAAAATTTACATCTTAAAATTCTGGGATTGCAACTGTGGTTGCAACGAAAACCAGCATACACAGGGGGGGGCCCCAGGACCGAGTTTGGGAACCACTGCTCTATGTCTTGTACTACAAGTTGTAGTTTACTTCGGTTTACTTCCTGAAATTGTCAGATGAGTGTGCTCCTGAATCCCTTCAATAAAACCCTGGAAATAAGGGTCTCATCCTGGGATTTTAAGTGCCCCCATTTGTGAGAAAAAGTCACCCACTCAAAAGCTTTTTGATGAAGTTGACTCAATATGTGCCCTCAAAGGTGTGAAGGGATCATATTTGGTCACGACCCAGGTGTGCCAGTCCCACAGCTAAGACCACAGCAAACCACATGCTTTGCCATGTACAGGAATCCCCATTTGAAGAACGCAAATCCCACTATGGAAGAAACGTACTTCTGAGAAATGGTTAGCCAAATAAAAGTGCTGTCACCTGGCAGTCATGGCCAAAAGGGCTTTCCAAAAGGACAGCCCAGTTCAAAGGTTGTTCGGTGGGCATTTGAAAAGGTGCAGCATTAAAATCTTAACGCAACATCAGGTTCAGCTGAACCGTTCGTGGTGATTTTGGCGCTCACCTCACAGGTGGACGGTCCCGAACACCAAGGATTCCCCTCTCCAGGCGCACTTTACTGCGTACTGGCCTCAGCCCCGACCAGTCCTCCACTATCCTGGCATTCTGGGGAACAGACACAGAGCCTGACCTTCACACCAGAGGCCCTATCTTACACCCGGCGCAAAGCGGCGCTAACCCAAACGCAAGTGTCTTTGCTATCTTACACCCGGCGTAGGTTCATTATAACGCCTAACGCTCACGCCGTTTAACTAGCATGTACTCTTGCGCCGTTTGGGCGTGTTGGTCTTAAGATGAGGAGTGGCCAGGATTCTTTTTGGCGTATTGCTATCTTGAGCCAGCAAAAAGCGCTTGTGCTAGAACCACCACTAACCTGGTCTAAAGTCATGTCGCAGTTGTATACATGTTATTTTAACGGCGCATATAAGTGCGTCTACAAAGGCGTGTGCACAATGCGCGTACCCTCCTGTCTGTTACACACAGCGCGCACCAAGCATGATTAAAATATCAAGATTACAATGTGAAATAGTATTATTGTGTAGCCTATATCAAAAAATACATAATAATAAAAGGGTCCATAGCCTACCTTTCCCTCAGCGAAGGGGAATGCCATGCACATTAAATTGCTTTCAGCCCACTCCATCAACATCCAGGCGATGTGCGATGGTACGGGACAATGGCTATCCATTAAAAAGCAGCTGATGACACCTATATCAAGCCTAATGCGCGAATTGTCATTTACACCTAATGTGTGAATTGTCATTCAATGAAAACTCGCGCACGGCAATAGACGGACATTTAAGTTCTGAAAATGCGCTTCAGATGTCATTACAATACAGCTCTGTTTATCTATGAATACAGCCTGTAAGTAAATAGAATGGTTTGTGACTGAAAAAAGTTCAAAACCTTGTCCAGTGAATATTGCATTTATTGTTTTTCAAATAGCCTAGGCTACAGCGGATTCGCTGTGCATAAGGTTTTTTTCGATAGCCTATGGTGGGCAACAAAAACGGAGATAAATGTTGTTAGTTTGTTAACTAAATTGTAACCTTAGCTATTCTTCGTCCTTCATATTTTTTAAATTACAGTGACCAGGTTTCCATACTCTCACCGTTTAAAACCCAGCTGATTTCACCCGTTATTCCATAACTGAACAAAACGATTTTAAAGAGAACTAAGCGTCTAATTAGAAACTAAAACTAATTTGCAGCACGTTACACAATTAATTCACAATTAATTTAATGCCATTCTCTGCACGTGCGCTGCATGTTCTCTGTTTTCCCTGCTGTAAGTCGCACGTTTCATGGTCTTCCTGGGAAAGTGGATTGTTTTAAAGGATTACGCTACGAGTAAAACAGGTTGGTCACATTTCCATAAACAGGACATTATTAAACAAGGGGAAATATGCGTGAACATATGGGTTGCGAACCTGACAGCTTTATTGTAGGCTATTTAGTGTCATCATTAAGGCAAAATAACGGTATGTATGTTATTAATCAATATTAGCCTACTATGCAGGTAGCCTAATGAACTTTGGATGAAGCTTGAACTTCGAAGAACTCCATGAGAACAGCCTCTTGGAATTGATGTTTGACACTTTCATTGCATAATCAAACGAAATTCGCTGAACAAGCAGGCTAATTTGGCGTTTTCTAAGGTGAGACTGAAGCCATTGATAGCTTATTCTCAGCTGTTGCAGGTCCTTTTAACGAAATTTAACCGCATATATTTTGTAAAATAACAGCCCTGTCTGGAATTACCGGGAACTCATAGGCTAATGGTTAGTCCGAATAATATTGATCATACTCCATTTAGCCTATTCCTTGATCACACTAAACACGCACGAGCATGTCTGTTTCGCCATCAAGCAATCCGCCAAGGTGGAAAAGCAGGCTTTTAAAGGGAATGGGATATGGCATTTTGATTGGTTTATTGCATGTCACGCCCAAGACACACCTATAATTAATGAAGCGACTAGGTTCAGCCCAGTTGCACCTTGCGCCGTGCTTAGCGCCAAAAAAACACGCCGTTAAAATAGCAAAAGTGGACTTGGACACGTCCAAAATGGACTTTACGCCATGCGCTTAGACTAAGCGCCAAGATCGCCAAGATAGGGCCCCAAATGGCTATACCCCAAAAGGTCCTCAAACTCAGCCTTGGGACCCACTGTGTATGCTGGCGTATCTGCACAGCCTGCTCCCTCTGCACGGTCCGGCTCCCCCCTATTTCCGGTTCTGGAGGTATTGTGATGCATCGACCCCTTATTGGACACAACACTATCACATTTTACACATAGTTTTGCGCTTCCGTACGTGTAGTTACTGCAACGTTAGTTAACTTAGTAGCCTGTGAACTATAAAGGTAGCTAGCTAGCTAGCTACAAAAAATGTAACACTAGCTAAGCGCACTTACATTGCAAGCTAGCAGATGGTAAAGACACGCTAAACTCTAACTACTTATCTTGCAGTGCAATCATAACTTATTTAGCCAGCAGGATAGAAACGGGCAAGAATGTGCTAGCTACGTGAATAAGAACAGACGTACGCACGTGACCATTGTATCCAATAAGGGGTCAATGCATCACAATGCCTCCCGAACTGTAAATAGGGGGGAACACTGTCTATCAATTAATCCATCTAATATTGGTCTTTTTGATATACCAGCAGACGGTCAATCATAGCCTACTTTCACATATTTTCTTTTTATGGCAGCTCTTTGATAATTGCAAGTTAGCTATGCAAAGGAAAATATGGCCAATATTATGTTCAAATAACATGCACTCATTCTAATATCCATTTATGCGAAAGATGCTGTATTTTTCATAATAGCCTATTGGCGGTGCTAGACATAAGTACCAAACAAATGTTCCAAAACAAAGTTGTGCAGAAAAAAATTATTAAGTGAACTCTGAATACGCGTATCTTGCGCAACTTGCAGACACGCCTCATTTTCCATCAAATCTCCACCCCACGTGCGTATTGCTGGAGAGATGCTTGAAACAGCGGGTAAATCAAATGTCTGAATCACAAATAGCTTAAGCTACGCTGAATTTCGGGAGTAAGTCCCATTTGTGCGTGCTAATCTCAACTCTGAATCTGGCCCTAAGCGCTTAACTCTAAAAGAAGACTAACAAGCTGTTTTCCACATAAAACTAGAACAAACCAGTTTCCTGTCTCCGTACCTGACTTCACACTAAAACAGCTTCATTAATCACCAGGCACTAAATCCGCTACCGCCAACCACATGGTCATGTGGACCAGTTCAGCATAATTTATCCAATTTAGTAACTTGAATGTTTTGAAAACCAGAAGACACCTTTGTAGCACTACTGTGTTTGTTCCTAAGTGTCTAACCTTGAGACTAGGCTCTACAATGCAGGCTTCTTCCCAGATCTTCTTGTGGTCAGTTGAGTTGTTCATTTCACTCCAATTCCCCACCTGAAATATTCCACCTACGGTGACCAAACGACTCCTAAAACATATCAGGTAAACACAGTTTGAGGTCTCCCATTAATGCAGGCCACTTCCAAAACAATGAGCCATCCTTTTTTTTGTGTTTATTAATTTTTATTTTCACATGTCATATGAAATGGACAGATCAGTGTACACTAACTCCCACTGAACAACCACCATTGGGCAAACAAATTAATGAATGAATTAAATAAAAAATTACATATGTTTACAGTATGAGGGGAGGAAAGAAGTGACCACGGCCTGCAGTTAATGCGTTAGGAGGGCATTATTGGACCAACGCTTTCTTAGCTGTACTTTCCTAAACCTAGTATGGAAAATAATTCTTTGAGCTGCTGAGCACTTTGGTTCCATGGTAATAATCTTACCCAGGTATGATGTATGGCGAATTGTAGATCGCCGTTTTGTGCGTGAGAATGAAGTGCTTCAGCCACGGAGCGTCCACCTGGTTACACCCACACGGAGGAAACACGTGTGAGCTGACGGGTGAGTCGCTACTCCTGTATAAACGTAGAACTACTAAACAAAAGCCTTTCCACCCCCCCACCCCCCCACCTTTATGATCTGCCCACGGCCTGGCTTGAGGTCCGGATCGGGCTGCAGGTCCCCCGATCTCACCCCTGTGCAGTTGATGATAACGTCCGGTCCAGATTCCGCCAGCTATGCACCAATGAGAGGAGAGAGATGTGGCAAGGAGAGAGAGAGAGAAAGAGAGAAAGAGAGTGTGAGTGAAAGAGAGAGAGAGTGAAACAGAGAGAAAGAGAGAGAGAGCAGAGAAGGTGACACACACAAGCAATGCACTCGGAGAGACGGAAGATTACAAAAAGTCTGGCATCACCTACAGTTGAAGTCGAAAGTTTACATACAACTTAGCCAAATCCATTTAAACTCAGTTTTTCACAATTCCTGACATTTAATCCTAGTAAACATTCCCTGTCTTAGGTCAGTTAGAATCATAACTTTATTTTAGAATGTGAAATGCCGGAATAATAGTAGAGAGAATTATTTATTTCAGCTTTTATTTCTTTCATCACATTCCCAGTGGGTCAGAAGTTTACATACACTCTGTTAGTATTTGGTAGCATTGCCTTTAAATTGTTTAACTTTTTTTTTTTGTTGTTGTTGTTGGGTTACAGACATCAGGAAGTCATGGCATGCAAATGATATGCGACCAAATATAAAAAATTTAAAGGCACAGTCAACTTAGTGTATGTAAACTTATGACCCCACTGGAATTGTGATATAGGTGAATTAAAAAGTGAATTGTCTTTAAACAATTGTTGGAAACATTACTTGTGTCATGCACACAGTAGATGTCCTAACTGACTTGCCAACACTATAGTTTGCTAACATAAAATCTGTGGAGTGGTTAAAAATTAGTTTTAATGACTTCAACCTAAGTGTATGTAGACTTCAACTGCACTTGTTTTCAGTAAGTTATAAGCCAAGCAATGTAGAGCACAAGTTTGATTGTGACTGTGCAGATTACTTTACCTCAGTTTCATTAGAAAGCCCTCACCTCTCTGAAAGACTCCACTTTCCGTTGATAGAATTTCACACCTCGCTCTTTTAACCTGCAAAGGATACAAAGACGCTAGCATTTGTTCCTGTCAAGGTTAGATTTTATAATGTACTATAGCATGTGATTAAGACATGGGAACATTATGGTTTATCATATTATCTTAGGTCAGAATATCCTGATAAAATTATTGAGGCCTGATGAACGAGTGCAAAGTACAAAAAAGAATAAATATTTTATCTAGAAACTGTAAGGGGAATGTTGGGTCTGGAGGACCAGGCGCGACAGAGAAGGAATCTAAAAGTGCTCACTGCAGTGATAACACCACTAAGTGGAATAATCAGCGTGTGGGAGTGGGAAAAAATTAAGACTGGGAAAAAAAACTCCCGGCGTGAGCCAAATGAAAACAACCCATAAAAGGTGGGCGAAACTCGAGACTCGAGAAGTGTAAGGCAGAAGAAAAAAAAAAACCTCTCGCCCTCAATACGAGAGCACAGTAAACAGAATGGGCCCAGGTGAATGGGCAAAGAAACTCGTAGGCTCAAGTAGTACAAAGGAAGGAAAGAAAAAAGGCCTCTTGTGTCACGGTTTTACTATCATTCATTCCATCTCTGCATTTATGGTTCTCTGCAGCCGTGAGCTGGCGTTCCGGTTTCTTTTTCGCCGACCGCTCCGTGTTTTCCAGTCTTCCGCTCATTACCTGGCGCACCTGTTCCTTGTTTCCTTTGTGCTATTTAAGCACGCTGTTTCCGCCTTCCGGTGCTTGTGTGTCCTTGTTGCCACGTTTCACTAAGCCAGGTAAAAAAGGTATAGCCGGCGGACTGGATTTTTGTCTTTGACAAACATTCAGGAACTTCCTAGAGTTAGGTTAGATTCCTATTTTCTCTAGTTTCGGTTTCTTTTACCATTGTGCTTTAGTTACTCGCCTCTTGTTTTGTCTCTGACGTTTATCAGAGCTAGAGGTTTGCGACCAGTTTATTTTTCTCGCGCTGCTTTATTCTGCGAGTTCGCCCATTCTGTGGGTTGTTTTATTTTTGGCTCACGCCGGGATTATTCTCCCTTTATTTTTTGTTTTTCGAGTTCGCCAGAGCTATTGGGGTTATTTCTGTTTTCGGTACTTTACGAGATTATTTTCTCTCTCAGTGTATCTCTCTACTTGAGTTTAGAGTATCGTCCTGTTTTATAAAGGACGTTTCATTTCGTTTATTTGGGAGTTTTTGTCCCGTCTTTCTTTATATTTTTCTTTTCTAGTGATTACTCACTTGCGTGGGTAATTTCTCTTATCCTTTTCTGGTCGCATCTGATCCTCCTACCCGACCCCCTTTACATCTCGCTCTCAATAAAAGAAAGCAGTCAGGAGAGAGGTAGAAAGGAAACGGTAAAGACAAAATTGTCCAAGAGGAACTGAAAAAGGAAAACCAAAACGAAGGACAGAAACTGCAAAAGAGAAAGAAATAATCCTAAAAGGAACTCTAATGCACTTAAGGCAAGTTGTTACTCCAAAGCAATGCGATGGGGCAAAGTGGTCTCCTTAAGCACCTAACTCCTATACCGGACCGGCTTTGTGTCAAAATGAAAGACAACATAGAAGCGGCGAAACCGGAAGACGCAAAGATTTAATAGCCGGCGGAAGAGCAGAACAGGTGGGTTCAATAAGAGCCAAGACAGAGCGAAAGCCCGGAACGGACGAAGGAAAATTAAAGAAAGAGCGCCCTCAAGCCGCTCAGAGGGAGAACTACCGCAGAAATAAGAAGAGGCTCCCAAAACCATGACAGAAACAAATACATGTGTAAGCCCCGTAAGGTAATACAAAACGCAAACGAGAGCTTTTTTTTTTTTAAACATCGTCATACTGGACCTTGAACCAGCACTCTCAACATTAACCTCACTCCACTGTTTGCATTGGTGCACAGGCTGTTTGACCTGATAGCAGCACAGGAAAAGCGCAGTCAAGCAACAGTTCAAAAAAGGCATTTGTAGGATTATAACGTGTCACATCATAATCAGTGATTTATGGACTAGCTGATAAGTACATCACTTACCAATCCATGAGCCATGGTAGGTAGGTCTTTCCCTCGATCATAAGTGCAGTGTTGAACCATCCGTGGCTAAAATATTCAAAGCGGTGATAACATTACATTACATTACAATCATTTGGCAGACGCTTTTATCCAAAGCGACGTACAATAAGTGCATATTGAAGGTCATTGACGCGACTACAAAGCAAATCCGACAAAGCAAATCCGACAAAGCACAGCTTTCTCACAGCGTAGGAGCTATCCCTAGTAATAAACATGAGTAGTACACACAGTCAGCTATACATTCTGAACTATAAAATAACCAAAAAAAAAACACAAGTTAAATGGAAAACAAGCACAAAACAGGAAGCGAGTACGAGGCTTGCGAGAAGGGAGTTGCAGTAGTCCAGACGTGAGGTGGACAAGAAGCTGGGTGGAGTAGGTGGTCAGGTAAGGCCAAATCCTCCTGATGTTGTACAGGAGGAACCTGCAGAGCTAGTTTGCGTCTACACAAAGTACAATAGAACGTATATGTGCTGAATCAACAGCACTCTCACAGGGGGTGTAAATCCCTGCAATAACAGATAGCAAGCAAGACACAGAAGAATTACAACCGTTTTATATGGAGTACCTGTATCCTGGAAACAAGTCCAGTTCACGTTGAGTCAGTTGCCTGAAACCCAACACAGCGTCCTTAAACGACGGATCCTATGTAGAAACAAAAATGGTTATTGTTAAAATCACTGTCCACTATCTTAATGATCTGAATGCGATGATGGGTGAATGAATAATGTATTTTTCTACTTGTTTGTTCAGTGAGAGCTGTCAAATACTTGTGCTGGTGAACTCGGCACATTGTCGAGCATTGTGAGAGTCTCCTGCAACAGCTCTTACAACTTTTCAACTGGCAAAACACCCTGATAGATCCAGGGGTTTTGGATCAGGCATTTAAACATTTTCCTAGTGAGTTGGCACAGCACACAGGTCAGGGACGACAGGACGGAAAAAATACTTACTGGGGCAGGTTTGTCGCATAAGTTGTAGCCTGACTGGAGAAAGATCCCCATTTTAATGGAGTCGGGTGTTGAGAGGAAACTCAGCAGGTAGTCAAATGTCTCTTTATTCCATTTACTTAAATAACAAAAAATAAAAAGAGAAGAACCAGGTGGACGCCACAGATTAGTGTGGTCTGAGATGGATTACCATGCTTGGTGTAAAGCTCTAAGATTACAGAAAATACTAGTAGTAGTAGAAAACTTTATTATCCTTCATGGGGAAATAGTTTTTTCAGCCCAAATAAAATCAATAATACAAACAACAACACAATGCATACAATATAAAAATCAGAGACATCCCATTACACTACATTAAGACATCCCATTACACTACATTAAGAGTTTTAAAAGTGCTCTGAAAAGGTTATTTGCTATTTAAAAAGGATATGACGGCAGGAATAAATGACTGCCTCTACCTATTAGGTAGAATATTACAGGCTGTCATTACTAGGCTACATGAATATTGAATAGTACCAAGGTACTGGTACCATTTATTACCATTTGTCTTAAATAACTTGGATTATAAGGTTCTACTTGCAGATATTGTTCTTGCCATCTCTAGACAGTATTGTTTAGAGATGGCAAGATTTCAAACTTTCAGGTTCCATATTATAGCACTGTTTTGTATTGCAACTATGTTAATTTTTAACACATTAAAAATGTAATTTCAGTCATTTAGTTGCATAAATCCCAGAAACATCCATTCACCATCATTCCCGAAAAACGCCAGATAAAACCCTTTTTTTGTTTGCATCCACCATTTACACATCTGCGCAGAACTGGTGCTGTCAAAAACGAAGGAAAGAGCCTCACGTCTCCAGGGCGTTTCCCTTGTCATAGAGGTAAGGCTGCCAGAGGCCTGCCGCTCCATCACTGGTAGTGAGGGGCGTGAAGCGGTCAGCGTACACTTCGATGGTCAGCGGCTTTACCAAGGAATGATACTGTTCATAAATGGACTGGGCAGCGGAGAGGCCGATCACCCCGGCTCCGATGACTGCTACACGCATGCCTGGATGAGAGACACTCCATCATTTCTCCCTTTAGGTCTCACCAAAGTCACTGTGTATTGCACAATATTTTGTCTCTTGTAGATAACATACAGTAAGCAATGCTGGGTAGCTACTAGCCACTGTAGAAGGAACTGAATGCTGACATTTTTTTAAATCAAAGATGAAAGCCTGCAAAGCCAAGTTTAGCCTAAAAAACAAAAGTTTAACCCCAGCTGTCAACATGAGCCCATTGCTGATGGTAATGTAATAATGGGGCTGAGTCTGGCTTCATGGACACCATATTGGCTGGAGTTAATACAGCCAATGTTTAGCTTCATTGATTTCAATTTTAATTCCACTTCTGAGGAAAAGCCATTTGATTGGACATAACACATTAAAAGAACCCAAATGACTGTTGTACAATTTGTAATGCTAGATTTCTACAAGCAGCGATATCATTTGTGATAGTTTACTGCGGTACAATCCAACAGTTTACATACACTTTGTGTATCTTCAGAAAAAAATCCTGCGGAACTTGGGCTGTCAGTTCCAGAGTTCTGCACGTGCACAGAGTTACAACTAACAATATTGCCTATCGTAGCTCACAATAAATAAACTAGCTCTATTCCAAAGCAATGCTATCCAAACTTTCCTAAATTATTTTATGATCAGATATAATTAGCTATTAACAGACACTATAGCCGCGTGTACAGGCAGGCTGAAAAAAAAGTCGTGTTAAGTTTCTGCTGACAATGCTGCAGCATGAATCTGAATAAAATGTTAAAAAAATTTTTTAAAACGTTTGTAAGCCCAAACATTTTTTTTGTGCTTGAGCTGACAAATGTTGTTTCCTTTTAGGCTGCAGCTGTTAGGATCCTGTATCTGTGTTTATTCTTTATTATTTTTCCTGTTTTCTTTCCCTCGCGATTGTCAGTCCGCGTTCCATGTTTCTGAGATTCCACCCCCTGTCTTTGTCATTGCACTATTCGGGTGATTTTGGGAACATTCAGGTTTCTTCTGTATTTCGTATATCTTGTTTTCTTCCTTCTGACTTTATTTATATTTGTATATAATACTAATGTACTAATCATACTAACTGTTAGATTAGATTTAATACTAACCTGCCACCTCTGTGTTTAACTCATGCCTCTCTCAGTCTCTCAACAAACTATGCCCTCTTGTCTCCAAACCAGCCCGACTATCACCCCCTTCCCCGTGGCTGACGGATTCTCTCAGATCCAGCAGAACCATGCTACGAGCCGCTGAGAGAAAGTGGAGGAAATCCAGATCCCCAGATGACCTGGCCTCCTACCACACTCTGCTGGCAGCCTTCACAGCTGCAACTACATCAGCTAAAACTTCATTTTTCCAGTCGAAAATTGATACATGTCTATCTAACCCACGTAAACTCTTTTCCACCTTCTCCTCCCTGCTCACCCCCCCTCCACCCCCTTCACCCTCCTCCCTCTCTGCAGATGACTTCCTGACCCACTTTGAGGGGAAGGTGGCTGCGATCCGGAACTCCTTCACGCATCCGGTGACACCCCACATCCCCCATACTGAACCCATCGCTACACTGTCGTCCTTCAAGACTCTGAAGGACTCCGATGTGCTCGAGCTGGTGACGCGCCAGCGCGCAACCACCTGTCCACTAGACCCCATACCTTCAGCAGTCCTCCAGTCTATATCTGCTGAGCTCCTTCCATATCTGTCCTCTGTTATTAACACCTCCCTAATCTGTGGCCATGTTCCTGCTGCCTTTAAAACTGCCCGTGTAACCCCACTCCTTAAAAAACCTAGCTTAGATCCCGCTGATGTCAGGAACTACCGTCCTGTATCTCTCTTGCCCTTCCTGTCCAAAACACTTGAACGTGCTGTCCTTAACCAACTGTCTGTTTTTCTCCACCAGAACAACCTGCTTGACCCGCATCAGTCTGGCTTCAGAACCGGCCATTCCACCGAAACTGCTCTCCTGGCTGTGACTGAGGCACTCGCCACTGCTAGAGCCTCCTCCCTCTCCTCTGTTCTGATTCTCCTTGACCTGTCTGCGGCATTCGACACGGTCAACCACAAACTCCTGATCTCCACACTCGCTGAGATGGGCATTTCTGGAACTGCCCTCTCTTGGTTTGTATCGTACCTCACTGATAGATCCTACCAAGTCTCCTGGAAGGGTTCCGTCTCTGCTCCCCGTCCCCTGTCTACAGGAGTCCCGCAGGGATCTGTACTGGGTCCTCTGCTGTTCTCTATGTATACTAAGTCTCTTGGCTCAGTAATCCATTCACATGGCTTCTCATACCATAGCTATGCTGACGATACTCAACTCTTCCTCTCTTTCCCTCCCTCTACCCCACAGGTTAAGGAGAGGATATCTGCTTGTCTGACTGACATCTCTGAGTGGATGGCTACCCATCACCTGAAGCTCAACCTTGACAAGACAGAGCTCCTCTTCATGCCGTACAAGACCTCCCCACTACATGACCTCTCCAGCACCGTTGATGGGACCGTGGTGGCTGCCTCCCGCTCTGCAAGGAACCTGGGGGTGGTCCTGGACGACCGGCTGGACTTCAAAGAGCACATCAGGGCGACGGCACGGTCCTGCAGGTTCCTCCTGTACAACATCAGGAGGATTCGACCGTACCTGACCACCTACTCCACCCAGCTTCTTGTCCAGACCATGGTCACCTCACGCCTGGACTACTGCAACTCCCTGCTCGCAAGCCTACCGGCCTGCGCCATTCTGCCTCTTCAACTCATCCAGAATGCAGCTGCCCGGCTTGTGTTCAACCTCCCGAAATTTTCCCACGTAACCCCCCTGCTGAGGTCTCTCCACTGGCTGCCAGTTGCAGCCAGGATCAGGTTCAAAGTTCTGACCCTGGCCTACACTGCAGCAAATAGGACAGGCCCCGCCTACCTGCAGGACTTAATCCAGAACTATGTTCCTGCTCGACCACTTCGCTCTTCTACAGCAGGGCGACTGGCACTTCCCCCCCTCCGTGTCAAAGGCTCTCGCTTGTCCCGACTGCGGAGTTTTTCCACATTAACACCTCAGTGGTGGAATGAACTTCCCATTCCCCTACGTTCTACTCCAACCCTGCCTGCATTCCGTCGAGGCCTGAAGACACACCTCTTCAGACTCCACCTTGACTGATATCCTCACCTAGGAATATCAGTTCCCTGTTCCCTGTGTTTTCCTGTCTGTTTATTATAGTTTATAATAGTATTTGGAATGGTTTATAATAGCAGTTTATAATGGTATTTGGAATGATTTATAATAGTATAGTTTATAATAGTATTTGGAATGGTTTATAATAGCATAGTTTATAATAGTATTTGGAATGGTTTATAATAGTATAGTTTATAATAGTATTTGGAATGAAAGTGTGGTGTTGCTGATTTGCCCACAGCTTACTGTGAACTACAGTCAACGTTCATTGCTAGGGATAGCTGCTACATTATGCAAAGGATGTGCCTTGCCTTGTCTGTTCTGTAATGATGATGATGTCTCTGTACGCACTTACTGTACGTCGCTTTGGATAAAAGCGTCTGCTAAATAAATGTAATGTAATGTAATGTAAACTAACATGTGTATATAATACTAACCTACTAACATTAGGGTTCTAGAGTTCACTACTAACATTACTAATTCATCTTGAGTTTCTACCTGCAGCTGTCATTTCCCTCCTCGTTATCCTATCCCTGCATCGATCTGTGATTTCGCATTCTCTGCATATGTGTCCACTTTCGTGTTTTTCTAATCTGAGCTGTGCACTTGTTTACCTGCTAACTCCAGGCCGTTTGTTATCATTGTGTCTATGTGCATTCCAGTCCGTGTCTTACGTTTCCCCTGTCATTGTTTTATTGGTCCCTGTTAACCCTCACTGTTCTCACCTGTGAGCAATCTCCCCTCCCTGCTTCTACACACCTGATTCCCATTATGTCTGTCTCCCTCTGTGTATATATACCTTGTCATTTCAGTGTTCTTCGCGAGTTCCTTAGTATATTCTGCTTCTGTGTTACCGTCTGTTTTTTCCGAGTTTCTGCCCGAGTTTTGTTTATTCTATTTCCGAGTTTTTGTTTCCCTAGTTTTTGCCTGTTGTTGTTTTCTTTTGTAGTTAGTCTGTTTTGTTCTCTTTTTGTTCCTCTTACGCCTCCCCGGTTTTGACCCCTGCCTGTGTTCTCGCGACCTTGTTTTGGATTCCGCTTTTGTACCGTTGCTGTGCCTTCCCGGTTACGACCCCTGCCTGTTCCTTGACCATTCTTTGGACTGTGTTTTGTTTCTTTGCCTGTCTCCCCAGTTTTTGACCCTGCCTGTCTTACCACGGATTGCTGCCTTGCCCCTATTAAAACTTCGGTTTTTCATACTCCTGCCTGCATTTGGGTCCTTCCCCCACGACACCTAACAGCAGCATTAACAACAGAAAATGTAACATAGGCTATAGCTATATTAGCTACCTCACTGAGCCACAGAGACACACTGCAGAAAGGCAAATTTCGGCGTGTATTAAAATTAATATATAAATAAACGATAATAAAAAAAGAAATACTTCGAAGTTTATACTTACAGAACAAATTGCGCTATGGTGGCTATGATGCAGCTTTGGCAAAAACTGGTATGCAGTAATAGTATATTGCAGTATTTCTTTTTTTGTTTTCAAAGAGGGCATTTTCAGATATAATTGCTGACTTGTGGCGAAAGTGCCGCCGTGGTGATAGATTTACGTTAACATCTGTCAGAGAATGTAAACAAGTCACGGTAAGAAGAAATGTTATGACAACGTTACCTAACGGTGCAAAAGCGGTCTGGTGGGCACTTCAACTGAGACCTTGAACAAACAAACAAACTTAATATTTATTATCAAACCAAGTTTAAAGTCATATAAAAGAAAATATGCTACTTACCTCTAAAATAGTCCCAGACAGTTTTTTGAAAGTGCAGCAGCACTTGTCAACGACGACGTATAAGAGGCACTGAGTTCAGAGTGCACACAAATTATGACAAAGATTTTAGATATCCCATTGGATTTTTCGTCCGCACAAGGGGAAGTGATCAGGCATGCGCAGTAGTGTTTTCAGTTAGCTTAGCAACTAAAGTTATATAACGTATGCTTAGAGTGTCGCGCAACTGACCGGCGCTAGCCGGATTTAAAGTTGGTTTTCGTTGGATAGTCAAAATCATAACGGCTTGTAAGTAGTAGTACTGGGTCCTGACAACCTAGGCATATATAACCTAAAAAGAAAAAGGAGACTTACTTTTGTCTGTCTGATAATGACCCGTTTAGCGAACTGTCTTGTAAAAACTCCATTGATCTCCAGTCATTCAATGAGCGCCTAGTTGTCTGTCTAATAAGTTCCAAATGCGGACGTTCCAGCACCGAAGTTGGACCTCTTGCTCCGCCTACTCTCTTTGGTTATACTCGAGTGCACTAACTTTAGTAATAAACTAACCAGCCAACTTCCTTATCTTGTGCAATAATTATCTAAGCTTAGGCTACTCGCAATTTAATAGGACGATGTTACATGTACCACGATCCTTTTTAAACAATATGCCAGGTATATTAATATACATCTCAAAGTCAGCTAATAACAGTTATTCATAGTCTTGAAATGACTCAGGATTGTAGGGGTGTGGTCTAAATCCACGCCCTCAACCCGAGTGCCATCGACGTCATCCAGCCCTACATGTTTGAACCACAGAACTGTTCTTATACAGTTACGTGGTTTGAACCTGTTTGAACTCGGCGAGGAATGAATGCAATCGATTCAAAGTAAAATACAGTGCGGCTGCTATCAAGAGATAAATATCACACGCAAGCTCGCAATCAAAGTTAAGTTAACTTAAACGCTAAGCAGTTTGATCTAACGTTAGTCTATTTAAAGCAAGCAAGGCGACGTTTCACCAAATGCATGTTCCACAAAAATCATTAAATAATGGTAGGTTTCATCGAGTTTTTAAAATTTATTTAAAGGCCTATTCATTCATTTCAGTTGCTAATCGAAATTTCCAAGGCATGGTTTATTTGGCAAAATCTTAACTATCTATTCTTTTCTATTATTATCTGACGAATGAGCAGTGCACCAAGTAAAAACGACGCATGAGTGATTAGTTCGTTTCCATGCTGAGCTGTGCAAGGAGCAAGATAATGGCACTAGCACCACGGAGGGAAGGATGATAAACTGGTGAAAGATTGGGAGAGGGATAAAATTGGTATAGGGATAAGGAGAGCGGGAAAAAATAAACACTTTAGCTAACTAACTATTCAAAAACTAATAACATGGACGACTATCCTTAAGAGAAAACAAAACGAGTGTTTGGCTCAGACTCAAAGAGGATTTCTTAGCGGGACAGGACAGTTTTCGCCTCAAACTAAGGGAGGAGTTATGTAATGAGACCAAAATATGTATTGGTTGGAGTTTCATGTCTACGTAGACATGGACCATTTCGACTCCACCCTTTTTTTCAGCACAAAGGAATAACGAGATATAGATAGACTGAAATTGAACGAGTTTGCAATGGAATTTATTCCTCGCGCTTTATTGGTGCTCAATACGTACCTTAATAGCCATAAATAACGTGGTTATAACCATATTATTTAGGCTGGGTTTTTGCTATGAAGTGCATTGTGACAACTAGTTGTGAAATGCGCTATATAAATAAATATTTATTTGATTTGATATTTGATCCCCCCCCCCCCCCCCCCCCCCCAAACCCCTAGTTATTTTGTGATGAAAAATATTTATGGAATAAAAAATATTATATATATATGAAGACATCGGACTGACTTATATGTAACAAAACTAAACTATGAAATCATATTTTTCATTACGTAAGTGATAATGACCGTTGACCTTTGCTGCTTGTTGTGTAAATTGATTAGTTGGTTCGTATCATTGCAAGTGTGATTGCATGTGCGTGATAACATTAGCGTTAGTCTTGCAGTTTCTAGTCTAGCAGTTCCTTCAAGTGTCGAATCGATTCGGTGAAATACAATAAGTTTGTGCGTTCTAGTGTGTTAAAGCTAATTAGCTGATTATGGACCGCTTCGCTGCAAATCACAACAACAGATGGATCGTTCTCCTGTGACTGGTGAGTACACCAGTCTTTGTTGATATACAGGTTTAAATGACTTATTAATGTTTGCGTAGGTCGATCATACCGTCAGCATTTAGCCTATGTGTATGTGAGTTCGGTGTTTTGGGAGGAGGGGGATGGATTATGTTTTGTAAGAGCTGCTACAGAAAGAAAATTTATAGGCCAGCTGTCCCTATGCGATAGACGATTGATGTTATGTCCAGCGACTGCAGCCTGTAGCTAACTCTGTTAGCTAAACAGGAAATGTCTTCTGTAACATTAGCGACGATTTGTTTTGCGAGTGAATGTTTTCTTTCTGAAACTTGTCAATGTCTGAACGAACTGCATTAATATTGTAAGTTAGCGTCGCAAGCTGAAAGTAGGCTACTTCTGTCATGTACTGTGTGCCTCGGGCTAGCTACAAGCTGGCAGGAGTTGTGCATTCCTGTTTCCACAGTAACGTAAGATGGCTCTGCATTACCATATTCAACTCTAGCCAGGGCTACAGTCGTTGTTGCTCACAGCTACAGTAGTTTGTAAATCCACAGATACTTTCTGTGGTGACTATGATTTGGATTGTGATTGTTTGTTCATGCTTGTTGTCGTAAACTTTTTGTATGCATTTGATTTGTTCATTCTAAATTCACGGAATTAATTGTGCTTCAGTTGTTGTATAACGCTAAACATTTAGTAACGTGCATTTCAATTATGTAGCCTATTAGCCCGGGATCATTGAATCTCGTTTTTCTATAGTATTATTATTTGTTATTGTTTGTTGCATCAAAATTCATTAGCACCTGCTATAAACAATCCCCCACCCCACCCCCCGTCGCTCCCCCAATCACAATTCTCTGGCGCTGCCGCTGCTTCCAAGAGTCATGGAGTGACACCTGGGCTGTTCAGCCCAGACAAAATGTAGCAAAACGTTTATTTAAACAGAAACGGTGTTGCATTGAACACCCTGTTGTGTTACGCAAGCGGTGCCTTTTTAATACGGCTGGGTTTATATACACGTCGCTGCTAATTGGGTAACACCTCTGACACACCCACCAAACGAGAGAAAACGTATCTCAAAGCCCGTTGCACACCGTTTCACACCGTTTCGAGGAAACATGTCGTTCAACACGGAAACCGTAGCAAAACGGTGCACACCGTTTTCAGATTGAACGTGGCCCTGGAGTGACACCTGGCTCAAAAACCGACGTCGACAGCAGCCAGAAAGTGACTAGGTCAGAGATCCCCTGGGGGAGGGTCTCTGACTAGGTGCCTTGTTGACCGTCAACGTCGGTGTAGTATCTACGTTCTACGGAATGTTCTAAGTGGAATGTTCAAACTCAAAACTGCCAGCAATTCTGTTTACGCTGAGAGGATTCCCCCTTGTCGTAAGGGCCACAGTTGACGCCAAATAGTAAAGTCCGGTGATTGGGACAATCCAATGCCTACAGTGACCCCAGGGGGATTAGATGGTAATTGCAAGTTGAAATCATTTTGGGTCACGTGCCCGTGATAACTGGTATCCATATTGCTGTGACATTTATTTATGGATGTTCTTAGAAAAAAAATAGTTTTTTGAGTTGAGTAGGCTACGTCAAATCCCAAAACAGGGAGAACAGAAATTATTCAGGGTGCTGGGGTCAAAAGTACACAATAGGCCTAATGGAAAGAAACTCTAACGCCGCACTCACGAATTAGTAGAGTAGTCCATATTTAATTTAAAGAATTGATTAAAGCAGCAAGCCTCAAATAACGATTCGTCTACTATGCCTTCATCAGCGCGTCGTAAAAGGATAGCCTACTAGGTACATAACATTAATGCATGACGTCACAATTCGTTCATCACCGCCAGATCTTTCTAGTTCCGACAATGCCACAGTCATGCAGAGGCGCTTCTTTTTTTCATCTCAAATATTGTGGCCACACTTTTCATTGAAGTCGAATTAGTATGATGAAGTTATGCTGTCATCCCCAATATCAGGTCCACAAACATGCTTTTCCTCGATTTTAGTGAAGCCTATGCTTCCAAATGCATTATTTGTGACTTATGTTATTAGTGACACTAGGCAATATAATTTACGAAGTGGGGTCTCATCAGAAACCTTTGACTTAATCCAGGATTCCAGGGCTGCTGTATTCTGCAGCCAGTCACGCGCCAAGAAACCCAGCCTGCTAGAATTACACAGGAACTGTCATTTGCCGGCTGTATACGCTGTTTACTTTATGCAGATTACTTCTATAACCTGGATTCATCACCAGACATGTATTTAGATAAAATGTAACCTGGTAGACGATTATGGAAGTCTGCTAAATGTAATCACTGACATATTTCGCGTTGCACTTTGGGGCTACAGTGGACATCAGCCGAAGGAGGAGATAAATAATTCCCCATAATTCTGTTTGCCATGTTAAATAAATGATCAAGACATACATTAAGTAAAACGCAATTTAACGAATGAAGCAAACATTAAAATCACTTTAACGAAATATGACATTTCCGGTGTTAATGGTCATGCGGCAAACGTAATGGTTCCAACACGACCGAGACGCATCTTCGACGTTTTTTCGAGCCTTTGTGGATGTTCTGATGCTGAGAACACCTGGTTTGAACGGAAAGGCTAACGATACACAAACTGACATTGTTAGAAGAACCTGCGTCACATCTATCACATTTGGACCAGTGCGACCCCTCGTAACGTACTAAAAGGCTACATTCTAAAGGGCTACACATACTGTAACTAGCTATAGCTAAGTTGCTCGCTAGCCTTCAAATCAACAAACCACAATCAGACTGAGCATCATTAGAGATGTGCACTATCCCTCATCCGCCCCTGTTGTTTCCAGTTGGAAGTGTTTTGTGTGTCTATTTAACCTTAATGATCTGACAAATCGACTATATGAGGAGTAAAGCCGTAGCCTCCGGTGTCATTATCACATGCATCTCGTTAGGAATATACAAAAAGACCGGAGAACGGATATTTGACTGCCAAAAGTGGAGGATGGATTTATCAGGACGGTGAAATCATACACTTGGAATAACTGGCTAGCGTGGGGTGCTGAACAACCAGCATCGCTGAACGTAAGGGGACAACCTCAACGGGTCCTGTCCAGGAACAGAGCTTCTTCCGGCAAGGGAGTTCCCACCGGTAGTCTTTCACAACATGGCTTTGGTAACCCTGCAGCGATCTCCCACCCCTAGCGCCGCGTCCACAGCCAGCACCACCACCACGAACGCGGGGGAGGTAAGTCAGTAGTGGGGGAGGGAGGTTGTTCTGTGGGCGGCGCTGTAGGCAAAGGGATACACCGAGGATGAGCGGGAGTCATGTAGGCCCCATATTTGGGATGAATGATGTAGTTCATGATAGCCCGTAAGCTAAAGTGGTTATCATTGTGTCATTTTATTATTATTATTATTATTTTTTTTTTTTTTTTACAAAATACCTTGTATTCTGAAAAGACTAGGTATCTAGCTAGCTATATTTTGAGACTAGTAACAGCTAACTAGGGAGCAACATAGCTAACGTTATGTTATGCAATGGAAAACCATAACAAAACAGAGCCATTTTATACATTGGATTACTAGCTAGCTAGTCATATTAACTGGCAGATATTACGTAACGGTGCTAATAAAATTAAAGTTAAATTTGAACAATACAACCAGCACCGTTATATTGTTAAATAATGGTAACAACACCAGCATGTGAGCTAACGTTAATGGATTGCTATACCCTACATGTTAGTGCTAGCTTATTTTACAATGATGACAATAAAAAAGCATGTCAAGTTAATACAAGGGATGCATAGCTAGCTCTAGGTATAAAGTACAAGGGGCAGGTAGCCAAAACGCTAGCCAGTTATCCGTTTGATTTGGTGAAAAACGTGGCTATTTGGTAAATATGACAAGTTGCATTAATTAGTTAGCTGGCTAACGTTGAGGCCATAGACTGTATAAAAATAGGTTGAAGCACGCACGAAGCACTGTAAACAATAGCTTGTGAGCCAAGTCATTGCTGTCACTATTAATGTACATTCTGTAGCAATCTATCTACTAGCTAACTGTTGTGTTACCAAAAACAACTAGCTAGATAGCTAAGAGTCATGACTGTCAATCCCATATTCCTTTTGGTGACAATTCAGGCCATGTTAATCTAACCGGTATTTTTCAGTGATTAGCTACCTGACAAGATATACAGCTAATTTGCTTGTATTTGTTTAAGCAGAAAATAAAGTTTTCCAAAAGGAATAATCTTAGCAAACTATCGTTTTGAAGGTGCAACTGGATTATGCTAGATAGCTTCTCCTAGATAACTTGCTCGTGGAAATGCGTAATTCGGTTTTGATTTGCTTGTCAGTCCTTCACGACAATCTGGTTCGAAATAGCTATAAGCTATTATAGGCTATATCTGCATACTTGATCATAATTTCGCTCCCGTGGAGAATTACTCTATGACTATGCCATGCCACCTTCTTACCTGCAAATTCCACCATTATTTGTTACTTTGACTATGTGGAGTATTTTTCCCTTTCTGTCATGTGTGCCATTTTTAATGTGCAGTGTCAGAAATATTAATAAAATATGTTATAATATGCACTGTAATTCTTTCTCATTTTTGGGGAAGACTCATAGGCCAGTATTGTTTACCAACGTGTGTCGTATAATACATGCAATGCAACGTTTTATTTTGTACTCCGTGACAAGTTTGAGTAACGTGGGGCACCACTCTTGTTCGGTTTACGCTTTTTTGATTGTCATGTCCAGTCATCACATTTTGAACAGAGGCTTGTCAATGGGCTGAAAGGTAGCGCAATGAGTCACGTGAGTTAATGCAGGCAAACGTAAGAGAAAAGACAACCTGACAGTGCAGTACACCTGACATGTGAAATTGAATCTGAGCTTTGAACCTTTAACCTGGCAAAGTCCCTTGGGTGTGCAAACCTTTTAAAGGAACTACAGCAGCCCATACACTCGCTCACACATGCTGCCTCACTCACACACACACACACACACACACACACACACACACACACACACACACACACACACACACACACACACACACACACACGGGATTTTGTTTATTCTGCTTTTCCAGCAACATGGGAACATGAGTTTTTGACCCCCTTGATAGAATAACAACCTATTTGTAAGGGGAAACGAGTTAGGCTGGGCTCCCGGGTTAATTTTCACAGTGATTAAAACTGGCTATTGAACCTGAGCCCCGCTGAATCCCTTTCAGACAACTGCTGGAGTCCTGTTACTCTCTCTGCCCCACAGTTCCTCGGCAGGACACTGAAGGTGCAGCCATGTGTATCAGGGAAATTAACGTCTGAAAGAAAGTGACTGAAAAAGTCGCGTCTTTTGTCTGCGTCACATGTTGTGTCGCGATCTCCAGACGATTTCGGACGACCTGCGTACTGCTTCTGAAGTTGAAAAACGCTGATAATATTTCGCGTTCAAGCTATTCAGTATGTTTGCTCTCTCTACTTTTTAATCTTTTTTTTTGTGAGATGAGATAAGCCGCCTGCCCGACAGTATCAGTGTTTTGCTGAAGTGTCACACAGGGCAGTTGGCAAGTACTGACATAAATCAGGATGAAAGTGACTTTTTGTCTTTGTGGTTACCCAAAAGAGTGTGGTGTAAATAGTTAGCATGTTTCCCTCAAAGGCAATTGATGGACTCCAGACACAGTTAGGCAGTGACCCCCGTTGCTGCAGTGGGAAAGGACATTTCGATAGTCATCTCCATAGATAAATCTGGAAACTGCATGGTTATCTGGGAGTTGTCATACAGTTTCTACCCAGCAGGGGGGGCTAGTTAGTCATATTGTGTGCCAGAAATTTCTTGAGAAATACAGCAATGCTTTCTCATGCCTCAAGATGTTTTGAAAGAAAAATTAATGTGTTACAAGTGATCCCTTCCTTATTCTTATTGATAGTCATAAGGTCAAGCTTGCACTTGATTATTAGAGGGGAAAATTCACGCTGCCCCTAAAACGACAATTTAAAATAATTTCCATTGAAAAGCATAGAAAATCTGAGCAAAGAAGCTGAGCACAATCACCAGTTACTGACTTCAGATTTATTATAAGACATGTACTTTGATTTAAGCCTTTGGTAGTTATGAGAAGGTGTAGGTGTTGAACCTTAATTTGTGGAAATTTCTCATAGTAAAAAACTGAACTGAAAAAAGGCAAAGATGAATAGGCTGATCAATAAACGGACGATAGTTTGCAGGTGTCGTAAATGTGCTTGGGAGTTATTTAAAGGGATACTGTAAAAGAGCAGAGGGCCCAGCCGTGGCCTTTCTGACTATAAAACCGCTACGGTTCAGAGCCTGAAAGGCCGTTTTGAGGACAGCAGCCGCAACTAACGGCCCGCCGTTCGGTAGAAAAGGGGGGGGGGGGGCGTTTCCCGCTGTCAAAAGGCCCATTTAAATGAGCCTCCGCTGGTCTCGGCTGTTAGAGGTGAGGATTGTTGTCCTTGATGTTTTTTTTTTTTCCATGGTTCAGTGCAGGCTGGGAAATGTGAGCAGGCAGGCAGGTGCAGCTACCAGGGAACAGAAAAACCAGGAGGAGAAGACCAGCCTACCTTGTAATTGACAGCTCTTCACACGCCATTTAGAATGCACAGCGCAACCCGCATTCCTGTCTGAGGGGGTGTGGCCAGGCCCAGAGGAGACTGCTGCAGCAGTGATGTCATACTAACTTAGCGTTGAATAGAGGGGTGGGGGGGGGCTGTGTGATGGGGACATTGGTGGAGGGAGGGAGGGGGGTGTTAGATGGAGTCCTCTGGTCTGCTTCTCAGTCCTTCCAAATGTAGGATATCGAGTGCACTCGCTGGGCTACAAAGGTGGGTATTTTATAATAGGCTGTGAAATCCCCATCGTGCAGAAGCTCGGAATAATAACCACAACGCACCTCCACCCCCCCCCACCCCCCCCCCCCCCCCCCCCCCGGATAATAAGCACCTGTGCTGTGAGCTTCGCAGGTATGCAGAAGCCTGATCCTCCGCGGTCGAGCAGAGAGCCTTAACCTGACCCCCGTGGTGTTTGGTGCGCTGAGTCAGCTGTTGCGGGCAGTTTGTTCCGGAATTCAGCATGAGTCCCCAGCGGGTTGCAGCGTAACCTGGCGCTGCGTCTGGGGAATGCGCAGTCTCAAGGCCAAACGCACGCCGGAAGCTTCCGCTCTGCGCCACAACCCTGCGACAGGTACCTTGATGAGTCAGCATTTTGGCGGAGGTCCGGACGCTCGCTTCCCTGCCAGCCTATCGGCTGCTGCCCTCGCAGGGCTAGTAGAGGAGGTGCTTAAGTTCATGATGTCCTCTCCCCCCCTGTCCTGCGGTCTCGTGTGAGTCCCTACACAGGTTGTAAGCGGTTTGACATTT